>OU015449.1:11158867-12358867 GCA_907164795.1 Hemaris fuciformis
TGTAGCGTGTTCCATTTTCTTGGTAAGTGTACAAGTATGGCCTCAGGTACGAATACGTTGGCTGATCATAATTGCCTTTTTTGGCGCGATCGCGTCACCACCCACCCAGCAGCGGCGAAGCGCCGACAGAACCGTAATCTCATCTCGATTTAAGATATTTGAAAATTAGTTATGTTTTAGTAAAATGAATGCTAACAATAGTAGTTTTTTCATACTTGCATAAGTGATAAGCTTAGATCATTAACTAACGAAATTAAATAAAAATAAACTCAAAGTAAGTATATTGAATATGAAAATGGCGACTACATCATTTAAGTAGGTCCAGTAATCTTTTTTACTTGTTAACCTGTTCAGGAAATATATTTTGGGTATATAGGGACAGGAAGAGCAACAACCACTAATATTGCTTTTTAAAAAGCATTTTAAAACATAATGCTTATATGATGGTTTGATTTGAACGCGAAGTCAGATGACTCGCTGAAACACAAACGTGACATTGTACAGTTTAAAAACTGCCTCGTGGTCTCGCGGTACAAGTATGTGCCGTGGGACCTAGAGGTCCTGGGTTCGATTCCCGGGTCGAGCAAAGTGTTATTGGATTTTTCCATTAGGAAATTCTCAGTAACAGCACGGAGTCTGGAAATGTGCCCGAAAAACGGCAATAGGCTCGCCCCCTATTACGTGGGACTGATACATACCTGGCGAAATGTGGGTGCAGAAATGCACCTCTGCCTACCCCTTGGGGGAATACAAGCGTGAGTTTATGTATGTATGTGTATGTATGTAAAAAAGGAGGTAAAAAATGATATAAGTATATTAGTATTGATACAGCCACATCGAACTCAAAAGCTACGATAATAAGAAACTAAGTTACGATTGTTCCTATATTCATTGACAGATAACAAATATTAGACATTACTATTTCATTTCGTTCTTTAGATGAAATTGCTGACAGGTAATTCGTATCCATTCTAAGCAACCGTAACACTACCTCGTAATTATCATGTGCCAGGATCATCTTAAAATACGAAATTATGACGTCAGATCGGCAGTAGTGACGTAGCTTGGCTATCGATGGGTGTACGCGACGAAACAACGACGCGGACGCAATGCGCCCGACACGCTCCGGTTCCGTTTCCTACCTCATTAACATGAGCCGTGCACTTAATGTTACTTCATGCAAATAAGACCCGCTATTCTTGTAATCACACTTTTTACCCGCCGTTTTGCGGATTATAACGTTGTTGGGTATTGGAAAGTTGAGTTTTCGCACTTCGACAAGGTTTGTAGATCAGCTGGGTGGTATACTGTGTCTCTGATCCAAAAATGTTATAACTTTAGATTGTGTGTCTGTTGACATTTAAAAATATATATCTGTCTCTTCAAACATTTGACAATAGACGACATTTAGATCTATATCATGTTGCAAGAAAATTTGTGATCGAGACTAATAGGAGCGAGTTTAATTCATGTTATATAATTTTTAAATAGCCTACAATAGGCTCCACTGCTGGGCAAAGGTCTCACTCTTCTTCTTCCTCTCCTCTCTCTCTCTTTTGCTAAGATGCGCAACGCCTTCTCAAAGACGTCTATACTGTTTCCAGCGCATTCTCGGCTTGCCAAGCATGCGGCAGCCCTCAGATGGTGGCAATCAGTGGCAATTTTCGACCGTCTATCTGGGTTCATCCAACAAACGTGGCCGGCCCAGTCCCATTTCAACTCAGTAGACCTTTTGCCCACATCAGTAACTCGAGTTACGAAGCGCAGATCGATGTTTGAAGTAATATAATAGTATGTATTAAGTATTTTTTTAAATGTAGAACAAAGAAGCGGTAAAGCCGGAATCGTTTAAACTTTTTGGTCGTAGCAAGACAAATAAAAAAGTTGTGGAATCTTTAGGAGCCGTAGATAAAGAACAGGTTTCAAATTTAAAAGCAATTCAAATAAGCTGGTAAAATAATTAAATAATATTATTTACCAAGATAATTACTCTATTAATTCACGATGTGCACAAACGCAGATAAAGCTATTAACATGAATTATTTACCGACTAGCAGCCTACGAATTGTTTAATATCCAAGTTAAATCGCCGCACACAATCTTCGGCTATAATTCAAACGCATCGTTTACGGCTTATGTTAAATACAAGTAAATGTGTGGGAATCGCGTGGGATGTCCCAGTTTACGCAATTTGTACTTGTAATGTGGATTTGAATGAAAAATCCTTCGCGAAACTCTTATTGGTAGTCATTTATTTGTATGGACTGTGCAATGACTGTTGTCAATGATAGTGTTGAATTAGTCGGCTTGTACTATATCAACACCTCCGGGGTGGTATAGAGGTAAGCATATAATAAGCCATAAGGTGTGAAGGCCGCCTTGGTGACCTGTGGAAGTACACATGTCGCGCTTCCAGATCAGCCTGTGGTACTAGAAGGTCTGGTTACTAAAAAGGGAGCTAGCTTTCGGAAATGGAACTGGTCGATTCAATCTATTCACAGCATAAATTAAAGCGATAGCATTATTTTACTTGTATTTTGCTTCTGATTATGTTGATACGGAATTCCCCCATAAAAAAATAAAATAAAAATAAACGTTTTCTTTTGTTGTCTTCTCTTATATTTATACCTACTGGACAAAAAATAAAATGTAATGCGGTTAAAGTTGCGTTTGCAAAGAAAACTAAAAAATCTGATAAATTTAACGATTGTTACTTTAAATTTCGTGACCCACATTTAAATACTCTACTGGTTTTTACACATGAGTCTTTTGTAAATGTATTTTTTTCTACCTTGTTTTGGCCATTACGTAATCCTGGGATTACTGGGGTATTTAATATGTGTGATGTTTTGCACGTGATATATGTATAACACTTCGTGATGGAAATTTTGTCTTTTTACAAAATATCAGCAAGCTTTATTTTAATCAACGACCGAAGTTTGTTTCGGGTAAGCCATAAAGTGTTTCATGTTTGAGATAAGTAAATTCAATATTTTCCCGTTAGTAAATTTAATCTATTGCTTTACTTAATACCGTTTTCGTTCACAATAAGCATAGTCTAGATTCTAGACCGTAACTTAATTCAAACCTCCTTATTAAATGCAGTGCAATGAATGCGCAAACAGTACGAATTATAACGGTGTTGCCATGTTCCCACGGGGGAGTCAAGTGCGCGCACTACGGTTAGATTTATGAGCGGCGGCCATTGTTGATACCGCGTCGATGATTTATTGTCTCGGACTCGCTCGGCTTACTTCCTAGTGTGTTATGGCGCCCTGGTACCTTGCTGTGTGAGGTGCGTTATGGAATTGTTTTTGATAAAGTCTAATATAGTAGAGTTTATGGGAATTAATTTACTTCTTAGTGGCAGCAGTAACATATTATGCTTATGTTAAGTAAGGTTTTTTATTAGTTTGTGCCTATAGGATCTATTTATTATGGAACTTTATATAAATTTTAAGATTAACTTTCCGTATTTGTAAAATTATTTTACAAGATCTTTTTATTTATTGATGCATGCCTTAATTATTAAGCACTTCCGTAATAGTCTGGTAAATTAAAAATACACATAGCTGTGGAATAAAATATTATGGCATTATTATTAAATATTTATGGCCATGGCGCTTAATGAGCCTAAAAGACAATTAATTAAATAGGCCGGGGATCTATATGGAATCATTTATGATTCTGAACATATGTAGCTGTATTTTGAGCACGTTATTAAATCTAATCTCTGAGTGTTACTATTAACATTTGTTTTATTATGTCTCGTTGTATATATTTTTTTGTATTTGTAGAAAAGATTCGCAAGCATCACGTAATATGTTATATTTGTCATATAAATACGTCCGTAAAGTTATTTATATATAAAAAACTATTAGCACATTCAAAATATGGAAACCGTTAATTCAGTGCAAGCAGTGTTACAAAACAATTCCTGTCTGGCGTAAAGTGCTAACAAACATTCGAGACCGTTGAGTAAATATATTTAGTGCCATTGAGGATCACATAGGTACTATTTTTATTTATTTATTTAAGAACAAAAGTTATGATTTTTTTGTAATATTCACGTATCAAGCAACACTGCTTTTGTAATGTCAACTTAACGTAGTTTGACCTTTCGATTCGGCCATTAATTTGGTTTAAAATCCTAATTTAAGGTCGTTAAATGTTATTGTGTGTTAGAACAGGTGCTAAAACTGTTTTTATGCATTCTATAAAACAACTTTCGACGACTTTTCAAATGATTCAAATTGAATGCACTGCACACAATAGATTTTTATGTTTTAGAACGTACAGTAAAAAAATGCTTATCTTTTCGACCTAAAAATCGCACATTGTGTTAAATAACGTTACGGTATATCATTTCCTTCGCGTTTCGTGGGAACACGTGTCACAATGCGCGGGTCATGGGGTCGTCGTTTTAAGTTTCGACCGCCATTTTGATTAACGTTCTATTATTGCTTGAATAACTTTCTTATAAATTCTTGTTCATAATATTTAAAAAGAATTAACGGCCCCTTACTTATGTTAAAATATATTTTTAAAAAAAATTTAGGTAGGTACTCGTATTTACCTAACAGTAACTTGTTTTTTGGTTACCTAAATTATTTCATATTTGGTTCGTTTTTTTTCCACTAGAGCATAGTAATTGTGAATGTGTTCGTACAATTAAAACAACTTCAAAGTTTCTCATGAACGAAGTTGAAAGAGAAATGTGGGCACACAATATAATTTGGTGTTAGACACGTTTGCTCAACGCAAACAGATGAAATTTGTATTTGATTATTTAATTTTAGTTTTCTCTGCTCTTATTCTTGTGTGACTTGTTTTTTGTGGAGTAGATGAAAACTAGGTATTAATTACCGCCCAAGAAGACCGAATTTAATCATAAATAAAGTATGTCAGTACTTGTAATTTTCTACAGACTACAGCTACTTAGGGTTGCCTAATGGAAACCATAAAATACTGTTCAGGGTGGAACTTCGGGGAAATTTTGATCGAAATTTCAAACTTTTACTAAAATTTTATACAAACGTCTGTGCAATAACAAAATGTATGTTTTTTTCTGAATGTTCAAGAATTGCACGTCTAATCGTCAGCTTCCATCACTTTTACCGTCGGCTCTCACTTTACGTGTGTGTTGTAAATTATAGCACGCTTTCCGTCGTGACTTATTGGTGGACATTACACATATTCTCGAGGGTTCATTTATATTAAACCAGGAGTAGCTATAATCACGGCAGATAACATGATTTTTATCCGCCAACCTGCACTATTCCAGCGTGGTGGACTTAGGCCTAAACCCTCTCAGTTGTAGAGGAGGTTCTTGCCCAGCAGTAGTATGATGATGACGATGATAATAACATGATTACTAGTTACTACCTGTCAAGGGATAGATCATGGGTAGACATAAAGAATTAGTGTCGTTTTATATTAAAGGGGTCAAAATACGTAAACTATTTAAAGTATCCATTAGTGTAACACTTTTTTACTTACACAAATCTGTAAATGATTGGACGTAAGACGCGAAAATAATATATTAAAAGCAAATGAAAAACTAAAGTTTCTTGCAAGCTTAGATATAGATAAATGATCTGAAATGGATCTCCGATTCAGGTGTTTCTTCCGTCGTCAACATTTCTTTAGCTAATACTTATAACTAATACTGACAGTCGCGTGGTGCAGTTGGCTAAACACCAGCTTGCGAAACGAGAGGCCGCGGGTTCGATCCCCGCATCGAGACAAATGTTTGTGTGATCCACAAATATTTGTTTCGGGTCTGGGTGTATGTGAGACCGAAAAGTCTCTCGTAATTTCACGACACAAGACTCGTATCTTAATGTGGGGTCAGAACTATGTATGTGACTGTTGGGTGTATTTATTTATTTATTTAATAATTAATTTCAAGGAAGTAAATTCTGCAGTCATACAAGGCTTAAGTGTGAGATAATATGGATAAGTGTTTTTTATCAATCGATGCGTTACTCAGACTACACTGATCATCAAAATCCAGTGCAGACCTATTGCTTATTAAAACCGCGGAAAGACAAGCCGTCCTTTCCGGAAACATGAACCGAAAGACCGGTTAGAAAATATAATGTGTTTTATAATGCAATGTACTTAGATGTGAAAGCAGTGACTGCATTTCGACGAGGTTTCCCATCATTGTGTGCACGATGAGTGTTGATTTTTAAGTTAATTAAAATAATAAATTATTCTCGTGCGACGTGGAATGGTCTTTAGTTCCGCGAAATACGTAAGAAAAATGTTCTGCATTAATCAATTTTTAAACCAGGTTTCCTCAGTATTATTTCCTTTAACGTTTACGAAAGCTATAATTAGCTTCATATACTCGTAGTATCACGCATTTATTTATGACGGATTAGGGGAAGTGTATTTATGCAAACAAATTTTGCTAGATGAATTTAAGTCTGGTGGGACAGGAGGTAAATATGTTGCCTTTTTTCAAAAGTAGCACCTACGTGTCCACACTAGAACCTGATGGTTAGTGTATTGCGATCTAAATGTTAACTGGCAAGAAAGGAAGGATTTGATATAATTTTTCTATATTTAATACAATGGCTTACTTAATCAAAATTGGTTTAGCAGTTAAGGTGCAAAAGCTCTATAAAATAAAAAAATCACTTGTTACAATATGACGTGAATTAAATCATTGAGGCCTACCCTCCAGTCATGATTGAAAATGACAGTTTCAAGACCTATAATACGTTGAATGACTCCACATTTTCCGTCCGCAATTTACACAGGATGTTATACAACTGGTATTGTTGCCGTTTTCCTTAAAGATAACATATTTTCCGCCGTCATCTATCTCGTTCCCACAATCACGTATGCAATTAGAGCGAGTGAGAGAGCATATGCAATGTATGTACGGTGACTGTGCGATGTTCTCACGAGCCTTCGGAAAGTAAAAGTCGGTTGTTAAACTGTGGGGCTTAGAAAAGTTGGTCAAGTGACCACATCGTCAAGAAGAGGGTTAATGTACCCGTTCCTGGCTCGTAAACCTTCCGTTTAATATGATGGACCTCACAATCTGTGGTTTGGTAATGTCTTGAAAGTATGGGATGTCAAGTAACGCCATGCCGTTTTACCGGGTTGTTGGTTACCAGTCTTCTATGGATTGAATTAGAAATTGACTACTTTGTCCCACTAAAAACCTCAAGTCTGGACTCGAAATAAATATAGGTACGTAATCTACAATTATTCGTATCGAAACTAGGGCCTTTTATAACTTATATCAATTTCAATATGGAGTTTATCGACTCTACCTTTACTATGACGGATAGGTTATCACCATTTTTAATTTATACCATGTGTCAGGGTTGCAAAATAGTTTACATTTTTGGTGGTTATCTGGGCGAATATGAAACAACCTACGACAATCATCAAACAAAAGTATTGCTTAAGGGCAGTTAAGTCATATTTTTTTTATTGGCAGCGATACGACCTTCCGGTTCCGACCGTCCAAACCCTTTCCTACCATAGTACCTACAAGCTGACTATTATCAACCATCACGAGCTACACCCAACAGGTGGAATTATACTTTGACTTAGACATCGGAATTATGTTGTAAAACTTTTTTGTATTAAATAACACAAAAATATTATTAATGCAGTTTCTCTTTTAGGAATAAAGTGAACATGTAGTACACAGTTATGAATGGAGCGACAGTGGGACTGGTAGGTCGGGCGGCGACCGAACGACCGAACGACCAGCGGCCTTGCGCCCACACGCGGCAGCCGGCAATCATACCGCGAAACGCGATGCCGACGCGACGCCCGTAGCTAAGGAAACTTGGACATACAGCTTTTGTAATTACTATAACATTTAATTAAATGTAGTTGTAAATTTAAACCTCTTTGGACGCAAGTGCGATATTAAAAATATAGTTTTATAAAATTTTAATATATAATGAGCATGTATACATATAGCATTTAACATAGAAATCTATAAGACAAGATTTTTAAACATTGAGTTATTTTCGGATAACATTTAAGTAGCAAGAATTAATGAAATGTATTTTAGGACATTTAAAAAAAAATTGAAATACGTCAATCCATATTTTTATATATAAAATATATTGACGTATAGAGTGAGGCAAAAAGGCTAGGAAATATTTCTATATAATAAAGACAGGCTAAAAATGAGTCTTATTCTATTGAGGCATTATCTATCTACTTGTAACAAAAATACGCTTCATGAATTTCAAATCCAATGAATGGCGGTCCATTACGATAATTCCCTCGTACATCTTGGTATAAATCGATAGAAAAAGAATAAAATAAGGTACAACTCATAGCAATTGAATATTGATTCTTTATTTAAGTTAATGTAAGTGTTTTTGGGCCAGAACCGTCGTAAAACGCGCCATGTTCACTGAATTACAACATAGTACATACATATTCGCAGGAAATCAAATTGCGATTTACACAGAACCGGTACATGTATGTCACCCTACGATATGTACAGTATTTTGAATTTTTTATATTCTAAAATCGGACTCGGACTAACTCCTTATTAGCTAGAATGTTTTGGAAACGGAATATGCTCTAATAATTTTGATTAGTTCATGATTTGTGTATTAAAGTCTATATTAATTTTTTCAAACGTGTAGACTACCTTTGAATAATTAATACCTTAGTTAGGGAATGCCTTATTTTACGAATTATTCCTTTATATATTGATTACTTCAAATAGCATTCCGTTTTAGTTTACACCAATACAAAAAAACATGTTTTTTATTAACAAAAGGGCGCAAACACGTCTATTAATTTATTCAATGTTGAACTTTTTACTCCAATCTAAATTCACAATCGGTCCGCACTTCGATGTGTGCTCGGCAATCAGTCTTTGATGAGCATAATGGTTCGTCTCTAGGAAATAAAACCATAAATGGCTACTGCACATTCAAGGCGATGTCCGTGACGAACATTTCTATAAGACGGCATAATGCCCAAGTTTCATCGTATATGGTCAAAAACTTATTGAGAGCGCAATACACTCCATATTTGGAGCCCGTTGTCTTATTCACCAGAGGTCTGATTTCATTTGTCTTTATGGTCTATTGTTTCGTGATTCGAATAAAATCATGGCTGATTAATGTCTTGATTGAATTATTGATTAATTTGTCTTGAATTTTTACAAATACATACATACATACATACATAAACTCACGCCTGTATTCCCCGAAGGGGTAGGAAGAGGTGCGCATTTCTGCACCCACATTTCGCCAGGTATGTATCAGTCCCACGTAATAGGGGGCGAGCCTATTGCTGTTTTTCGGGCACATTTCCAGAGTCCGTGCTGTTACTGAGAATTTCCTAATGGAAAAACCCAATAACACTTTGCCCGACCCGGGAATCGAACCCAGGACCTCTAGATCCCACGGCACATACTTGTACCGCGAGACCACGAGGCAGTCATTTTCACAAATATGTTCTATTATTTAAATTGTAGAGGAGGCCCATGCCCAGCAGTGGGACGTATATGGGCTGATGATGAACAGTCGCATGGATAGTTCTAATCTCAAACTAATAATAATATGATTATATATTATATAGTATGATTATGAGAATAATAATATGATTACGTAATAATTGGACATCGGAAACTACTAAATATATTTTCGTCTTTCAAACAACTTTCGTCTTACAAAATTTCTTAAGCAGTTCGTTATAAATTTAATTGTTGATATTTGACTCAAAATCGAGCAATCATCTCATCCCGGTATCGATTACCGGGTCGGGCAAATTGTTATTTAGTTTTTCCATTTGGAAGTAACAGCACGGGGTTAGTAATTGTGCCAGAAATAACCGTTATATGCTCGCCCCTATTACGTGGGACGAAAATTGGTGAAATGGGGGTGTAGAAGTGCACCTTTGCCTATCCCTTCCGGGATACGAGCGGGAGTGTATGTATGTGGTTAATATTTAAGTTTTAATGCATTGCAGAGGTAGAATAAGCAATTGAAGGCATACTATAAAATATATCAGCTATATAATTATATAGGTACGACATAAAGCAATTTTATTATGTCTGTGAGAAGATTTTCTATACGTTATGCAACCATTGTGCCATGGGGATATAGTTCTTGCGTTCCGTCCGTCCTATTGAACTGTTGTGTCGAGAAAAACATAATTACACCGCAGTTGATAGCTCAGTAGGTTTAGTTTTTGTAATCTGAAGAATAATTGTAGTTATTTTTTGCCATTCGACAATATTTGGGTCATATTATGCTTAACGAATAGTGATGGCCTCGAGTTTTAGGCGCGCGGTCAAGAATTTCGGCGGTCGCGGGTTCAAACTCCACGCACACCTCTGACTTTTCGAAGTTATGTATGTATTTTAATGAATTATCACGCACTTTAACGGTGAAGGAAAACATCGTGAGGAAACCTGCGCATCTAAAAGGTCTTAGGAATTTCTTAGGTGTGTAGTCCGCCAACCCGAACTAGGCCAGCGTGGTGGACTAAGGCCTAAACTCTCAGTTGTAGAGGAGGCCCATGCTTAGCAGTATGACGTATGTATGTATATGGGCTGATGATGATGATGACGCTTAACAGTTTGCGTTACTTTGTCAGTAAAACAAAAATATATAAAACTAACAAACTTCATCAAAGAATCTATTCATAGGTAGTGAGATGTTGTTAGTTAAGTTATGCGAATCGAAAGTCGATCGGGCCTCGCACTCCTTGTAAGAGGTGGCGAGATTGCACTGTACTACGAATAGGCTGGCCCCCCGGCCGACAGTCTTCTGATTCAAAGGAAACATGGTTCGTTTAACAAAATCTTTCAACAGCCGATATACTTTCAGTGGCATATTAGTTATAGGGTGTATGATCAGTGGTGGTACTTCCATAGAAGCCCAAAAGCTTTACACGTTAATTGTGTAATGTCTAGTTTATAATTGCTTATTGTGGGGTCACAGTATTCTCATTTATATGTCAAATTGCTTTGTTAAATAAATACTTAAATCAAGATTATCATTCGGAATTTTGTAAGGCAAGCTGGGCTTTTGGGAAGGAAACGAATACCCAGCAAATTTTGAAATCGAAACGAATTCCAAACGAGTAAACGACTTACCGAACAAGACGTAACAACATTGCTTTACTGTAAGACTTTTTGGTTAACTATAAAACGGTAGTATCTCTACAGATGATACGAAAGGACCGCCTTTCGTATCGCAATCTATGCAAAATATGACATTATTTTTTTTACAAAAAACAACGGGTGGCACTCCGGGAGTGTCGGCAGAAGTGAAAACTTCAACATTAACGTTGTGCATTTTTGAATATTTTGGAATGGTTAGGGAATATAAAAGTACTATCATTTACGTGATAAAGTACTATATTTATTTATATTTATTGCGCTATCGTACACAAACACGACAACAACGCACGACAACAAACGTCTTATGCATATTCGATCAGGGTCACGTAATCTGACGCAAGTTCAACATTTTTTACCCATCCCAAAAAAGTGCACAGTGCCGCTAAAGAAGTATTCACGTCAAAAAATTTAAGAGGTATAAGACAGCCATCAAGCATACAATGCGTTGACGAAAAAACGTAAATTTTCACGAAATTCCTAGCAAAAAGGTGTGATAGAAAAAATGCCGATATACTGTCGCACGTCATCAGAGGCGACACGAAGCCACTCTCTCTAGGTGAGCAGTCACGCATGATACATAAATAAGGGGATTAACACACGTATCGCGTTTCTAAGCTAAGTTTATTATTTAGATAATTCGCTTAATTGGTTAATTGTTAGGTTTGCTAAGTGACAGCTAATAATAATAAGAAGTTAGGTATGTTCCATTTGATCACGAGACCCTTTCTAGAGATGAGAGGGTTAAGTCTACCACCTTGGTTTAAAGCTTGTTTATAGATTACAATATCCTAAACATTTTCATCATTAAATCTCACGGATACAGGTTTTCTCACATTGTTACCCTTTAAATAAATAAATAAGTAAATACTCTTAACAGTCACATGCACAGTTCTGACACCACACAAAGATACAAGTCTTGTGACGTGGGTATCAGAAACTACGAGAGACTTATCGGTCTCACAAACACCCAGACTCGAAACAAATATTTGTGGATCACACAAACATTTGTCTCGGTGCTAGGATCGAACTCCTGGCCTCTCGTTTCACAAGCTGGTATCTAGCCAACTGCGCCACGGAGCTGTCACTTTAAAGTAGAATATTGACAAGTACACTCGTATCTCTTTAAAGTTAGGAAGTGTATGCCTTGGATCCCAGCTCAAGATTAGGCAAGTCGGATCAGTCTGGTAAAGGAATGGTGAGTCATATTTTTCATAGCCATAGTCATAGCCAATGACTATTAGTTTTGGAAATCATGGCGTTAATTATCATAATAGTTTTTTTTTTACTAACTTCAAATACTGAATATAAATAACGATTCAAGGAAGTAATAATGTTCGCAGCGTACCGCAATTTCATGTTATCAAGTGTTGTGACGTGGGATGTAGATACAGTACTCGACCTTCAAAGAAATTTCCACAAACTAGGCAACGAACTCCGTACATTTCGGATCTTATATCCCAGCACGTAGCGTGGCGTGCATTGAATTAAACATATGACCTAGTATGCGCACCATCGGGGCCGTTCCTTACCCATTGCAGTGAAAACCGGATCCTTATTCATATGTTGGAAATTATTTATATGACCCTTCCATTCCCTATGGCATTATGATTCGATGTATTTGCTTTGAACTGCCGACTGTTATAATAATAAAATATTTTTTAAATATCGAATATAATTTTGGCGGGAGTTACAACGATTGAGTCGGCATCTAACTTTATTATGTAAATATTGAATTTATATGGATTGTCTTTTAATGTATGTTTGTGTTAAAGTAATGATTTTAATTAAAAGTGGGTGGGAACGCTTTACCAATAGCAGAAGATGAAAGATTTCTAAAGAGTCTACCTGTCGTAAGAGTCGACTAAGCGGGGTCAATAGGTAAATGTGCACTCATCGAATGCGATTGTGGGAGCGATATCAAAACTGAGCAGTATTTATTTAAGGTATAGAATTGACGCCTATTAAAAAAAAAAATATTATTCACGTTCAATACAATGGAATGCATTGTTAATTGGCTTGGCATTGATCCAAAATAACCGGTAAATGTTATTGAAGCTTTAATAAACGTGTTATTCGCAATATATGTCATCAGCCCGGCTAGCTCAGTCGGTAGAGCATGAGACTCTTAATCTCAGGGTCGTGGGTTCGAGCCCCACGTTGGGCGACAATAATTTTGGTAAAATTTGTTATAGGTGATATGAAGCATTATTTTGGTTAATGTCTGCGTGAATTAGGGATTTATTAATATCTGTAACATAAAAGTTGATTTGAAAATACGATATACTTGAGTGAGTTACTACGGCGGGTTTTACACCTGAGATTAAGGGGCCCCATATCAGCAAAAATAAGCAAATATCGTACTCCCCCCTCCAATGTTTACGTAAACATTAGTATACATATTTTTAAATCTGTTCTAGTTTCTTTTTTTATTCACGAAATCGAAACAAAATTTCGTAGAAAATCCGAAAAAGAAAAATAAATATTGCGTACGTAATCACCATCCAGACCTCCATTCCCCAATGTCATCAAAAATAAGCAAAGGGAATACCCCCCCCTTTCCCCTCTAATGCTTACGTAATACTTGAATGGCCCCTAACTATGGATACGAAAATCTCACCGCGAGTCAAATTATTTGCTACGCGAATGTCTAAATGGTGGAACATCGCATTCTCTCACATCCAATATGTGAGGAAAGTAAAATCTTGTTGAATGTAAATGAACGTTTTGAAACATTTTTATGTATGTCTGAGCGCATCTGTGTTAATCTTGTAATTTCGTAATTCTACGCAGATGTTTAACAGACTGTAGTACCTGCATACTTAGTACCAAATAAATTGCCTTGTATATTATTATAAGCTCGGGATTCATCATCACTGAGGTTGCGATGGATGTGTGGTGTAACACAGTTTGACAGAGTGAGGAATGAATATGTTAGAGGAAGCCTGAAAGTAGCTCCTTTGATAGAAAAGCTGAAAGGAAACCGTCTGTCGTGGTATGGGCATGTTATGAGGAGGGATGAATCATACGTAGGAAAAAAGGTGATGGATATGAAAGTTGATGGATGGGCGAGCAGAGGAAGGCCAAAGAAAAGATGGATGGAGTGCGTGACTGAAGATATGAAAGAAAAAGGGGTGAATGAAGACATGACGGCTGATAGGGATGTTTGGAAGGATAAAACATACTGCGCCGACCCCAAATGAAATTGGGAGCAGGGCAAGGCAAAGATTATTCATCATCACTGAGGTGGTATTATTATCATCATCAACGTTTAGCAGGTCATTACTGAAGGTCTTTCCAAAAGCTCGATACTGATTCTCTTATGCTAGAATTTACCGTAACAAAAAATCAAAAATATAATTTTGTCGTGAAAATCTAATTGAGAGAGTAGTTTCTCATTTATATAAATATTACAAGGAGGAGGCATAAAACCCCCTATATTAAAATATTTTTCCTAAAATTTCATTAAGAAAATTTTATATTAACTTTCTACTATAAATTCTCACGGAGCTTGGGAAGGGAAGTGATGACAGCCATTTTTTTATAAACACACATGGTATAGGGCAGGGGTCGGCAACCTTTTGAGTCAGAAGAGCCAAAAATTTCAATTTTCAAAATTTCAAAATTTTAAAGAGCCGCAAAAAAAATTCTTGTCAAAAATAAATAGTACTTGAAATTAAAAAAAAAATCTTCAACTAATTCATAAGAAAAATATCTATTTATTCATATATGTATATAAATAGTGTTTTTCCACAACAAATTAGATAATCACTTTTTATTTAAGTAAAAACTTAACCCTTCAAGGCACCCAGTTCCATATTATGTGGAACACCGACTTCAATCGTTCCTATAGCTATAAAACTCTGATTGGCGACATCTTTTGTCGTCTTAATAGAAGCTACTGACATTTAGCAATGCAGTAATACGTATCGTTACCCATATTAGACCAGGGTCGATAATTTTTGAAACAAAATAAAATTATAGTAGAATGAAACGTATTGGAAAAGAGAGAGAGAATATAACAAAAATTAAAGGAAAAATAAATTACGGGCGATCTGAGGTCGGGAAAGGGTGGCGGGGGTAGAATTAAGGGGAAAAAACGGTTTATCTCATTTCATCTCGATTTCCGGCAAAACTACAATTCCTATGCAAAAAAGTTAAATAGCAAAGTTGTAGGTAATAAAAAGACCTACAACTTTTGTGTTTACACTTTTTCCATATAACCTCAAAATTTATGTGAAAAAATCAAATAACCAAGTCTTTGGTTTTTAATTTTATATTTTACAAAAATAATTTGTATTTCACAGAATTTGGTGAAAACTTCCATTTTCATGTACCAAACACGCTGTCATTTATTCGATTTGACATATTAATTTTTTCCCTAATTTTGACTTAATATCGTAAAAGCCATCATTTTCAATCGAAAATTCTCGCGTCAAAATATCAGCTTTTTAAAAAAAAAGTCGGCGGCCTTTTTGTTCTTTTAAATCTCTACTTTGTGATTGTTTATAAAAATATACATTACTTTTACTACGGTAGATTTTCTCAGAAAATATATGTCGTTTGTATTCTTGTTTAAAACGCACTCCATGTGAAATTGGAATGAAAGTGATACGTTAGTCATTTGTCTGAATTCAAAAAGAAAAATAAAATATAGTTATTGAAAATTTTGACTCGGAAAAAATCTACAATTGAGCAAACACATTCAATAGGAGCGATGGCTTTTGCGTTGGTTATTCAAGTAGAAAATTGTAACTTTAATAAACAATGTAAGTAGTATTTAAAAATAAAAACAATAATATACATTTCAGCAAACAAATGCAATGGGAGCTTTGGCTTAGCATGGTTTTAGAAAGTTTAGATAAAGGCTCATAACTTGTTGTTTTAAGTTTCAAACACGGCTCTAAATTGTCATTTGTTAATTAGCTTCTTATTTTAATTTTAAGGGCGTTTACGCTCCCCGCGGCTAGTCAAATTTCGGTAAATATGACTCGCACTAACGCCAGCGTCGGTAGTTAATGATATGAAATTAAATTAAATTAAATAATGGTTATTGAATCTATAAAATGGCAAATACATCACTCAGATCATCATCATTGTTCGGAAGGCAGTGAGGTAACCGCGAAAACATCGACGAAACTAAAAATCGACGGAGCACAGAGCGATACGTCCTCTCTCTGGAAGGCCTTGCGGCAAAATGATTTGCACCGGGCTGTGCGCATCATATTTCGAATGCCTTAGATTTTTTATTACTTGAATAAGGGATCTAAATCTTAAAATGTTTTTCACTAATTATTTGCTTGGGGACATTTCCAATTCAACAAAATTTTATTTTGATAAATATGTTATAAAATAATCCGAATTTTGACCCTCGAAAATGACTCTAAAATTGAATTTATGAAAACCTTCGTTCAGCTGTCTTGTTATTTATCAAAATTTACACAAAAATCTTAAAATGTTCTTCACTAACTATTTAGATGACAATATAGGGCATTTTGTAAAATAATTGATAATTAACATGTTTGTACGATCAGTCTTTCGTCAATTTTAGGGGTTCGAAAAGTACCTACTGTTTTTGCTGAAAGCTTTACTTTTTTAAATCGATCAATTGCATTTCTAGAGATCCAGTATGAGCTCCAAATGGCTCAATGTGGATTTAGTTACTATTTGTTTTGAGAGGATTTACTAAGAATGTTAGAGTGGTTTTGTTGGTTTTCATCATCATCATCATCAGCCCAAATACGTCCCACTGCTGGGCAAGGGCCTCCTCTACAACTGAGAGGGATTAGGCCTTAGTCCACCACGCTGGCCAAGTGCGGGTTGGCGGACTACACACCTAAGAAATTCCTAAGAACTTTTTAGGTGTGCAGGTTTAATCACGATGTTTTCCTTCACCGTTAAAGCAAGTGATAATTCATTGTGAATACACACATAACTTTGAAAAGTCAGAGGTGTGTGCCTGGGGTTTGAACCCGCGACCGTCGAAATTCTCGATCGCATGCCTAAACCTCGAGGCCATCACGACTTCATATAATATATTACCTACAGATTAATTATTATTCTATTTGTCTGAGTATATATATAATAATATACGGTAGATACACCTCCTTAGAAGGCTACACGTGTTTTGTCTACAAAAATGTATTTTGAAAGCAATATTCGCAGCAAGGCTTTAGGTGTTATTAATTGCATTTAGGGAGAATAATTGATTGAGACTTTAAAGTTTCTCGATATATTCTCGAATAAACCTCGAGGCCATCACTGTTTATTATAATCGTATCACCCGAAATTGTTGTTTTTTTATTGCTGAAATCTGTCAGCAAATTCATCTTAATTTTTTTTTATAACTTTGCTGAATTAATTCGTGTCAACAATTGCACTGGTTTTCTTGCGATATAGCTTCAAAATTTTTAAATTAAGTTATTTATCGCTCTGAATATCTTCTGCAAAAATAATATTTTTTTTCTTCGAAACAAACCAATTCTTCTACCAAAACATAGGTTTCCCTTTCCTTGCAATTTTAGATGTATCATCTCATTTCATTTCTCCGTAATATCCACCATAAAGTAAAGTTTTTGCAACCATTTGCCGTTCTCTAATTCAGGGTGATTAAGGCCTTTTTCATTTGGGAATGTATTTATTTCATTCAAACACAAAGCAAAACGTTTCAACAACTTACCTTTGGAAAGCCATCGCACTTTAATTGTGAAGAAGGAGGTTGGAATACTGAGTCTCCATTTCGTTTAAAAATTATTTAAACTGACGATGGTCAAAAGCACTCTGCTTTTGACAAGATGCTGTAACAATCTTGACCACTATTTAGCCCTCAACTATTTCGGCCGGAAATTTTGGGGCACAAAACGCTTTTTCGTGTATTACGATGTTTATTATGTTCTGAAGATTCGTTGTTGTCCCTTTATTTTTTCCTGTCACAGCCAAAGCGCATGGAACTAAAGAGCCGCAGCTTCACATCCAAAGAGCCGCATGTGGCTCGCGAGCCGCAGGTTGCCGACCCCTGGTATAGGGCTTACTCTATTAAGGGATAATTTTATTCGCTGCTCATTATGTTAGTACTTAGTGTGATAGAATTAGATTTCTTGTCTTATATAACTGCTCCTAACTAGATTTATTTGGATACGTTTTAGACTGTGAAAATATGTCGGGTTAAAATTACTTCCGAATTTTGCAATAAATAATAGCTCAGATAAGTCCCAAAGGTACCACTGAACACTTTAAACTAAGGTTATGTATGTATGTACACTTTTCTAAATGGGTATGGATTAGTCTCACTCTGGGCTAGTGCAGGTTCGTGGACTTTCATCATCAGCCCAAATACGTCCCACTGCTGGGCACGGGCCTCCTCTACAACTGAGAGGGTTAAGGCCTTAGTCCACCACGCTGGCCTAGTGCGGGTTGGCGGACTTTACATAGGTACAATCATTTCTTGTGGAAAACTTTCAAGCTTTTCATACAAAGAATTGCTTTCTTGATGCTTTCCTGATATTTTTAAGCAAGTGACCATGTATTTGGTGTTACAGATGATATAGAAAAATCAAAAGTGGGCTCTTAAGAGTTTAACTCTCAATTTTAACCTGCGCCCAGCAGCATTTATATCAGCTCATATAAATTAAACATAGTATTTAGACAGCTTCAATTAGAAGATTTTTATGAATTTTTGACTCATTGGCGATATACGAGTATTCTAATTACTTAAGAATATTTATTTATTTATTTGTGGAAGACTAACAGCTACAATACAACTAGGTTAAAAAACAAAACAATTAACGAAAAGCCAATAATAAGTCTTCACTTATAGCTACAGCTCAGTAAAAAATAAAAAGTGTGCAATAAAGGATAGATAATAATTCATCATTCATCATCAGCCCATATACGTCCCACTGCTGGGCACGGGCCTCCTCTACCATTGAGAGGGTTTAGGCCTTAGTCCACCACGCTGGCCTAGTGCGGGTTGGCGGACTACGCACCTAAGAAATTCCTAAGAACTTTTAAGTGTACAGGTTTCATCACGATGTTTTCCTTCACCGTTAAAGTACGTGATGATTCATTGTGAATACACACATAACTTCGAAAAGTCAGAGGTATATGCCTGGGGTTTGAACCCGCGACCGTCGAGATTCTCGACCGTGTGCCTAAACCTCGAGGCCATCAACACTTAAGATAATAATTATAGTCATCATCATCATCATCAGCCCATATACGTCCCACTGCTGGGCACGGGCCTCCTCTACAACTGAGAAGGTTTAGGCCTTGGTCCACCACGCTGGCCTAGTGCGGGTTGGCGGACTACACACCTAATAAATTCCTAAGAACTTTTGGGTGTGCAGGTTTTATCACGATGTTTTCCTTCACCGTTAAAGCAAGTGATAATTCATTGTGAATACACACATAACTTCGAAAAGTCAGAGGTGTGTGCCTGGGGTTGTAGTAATAATAATAAATTAAATTTGTTTATTTTAAGAATAGAAAATATTGTCAGTTCTTGTAACTTGTGCCGATTGAAGCGCATTCCGGGCGCACACGCGATCGGTTCTACTCCGCGAGATCGGAATGTGCGATGCACTCGACGATATTGCGATACTGCGCCGGCAAATCGTGACCACGGGGAAAATTGCAAAAACATCTTCTAGATATTATGTTTGAGATCACTTCTAAACGTTTGCAGTTTTATATTTGTTTTTAATTGTTCAGTGATAGGTTTTAGTTGATTGTTATTGAAGAACTAGCTGTACCCGCGACTTCGTCCGCGCGGAAAATTAATTTTTAATAAGAAAATTTATAAACTAAAAGTAGCCTAAGTTACTCCTTATTACATCAGCTATCTGCCAGTGAAAGTCCCGTTAAAATCGGTCCACCCGTTTCAGAGATTAGCGGGAACAAACAGACAGACAGACAGACAAAAATTGTAAAAAACGTTATTTTGGTATATGTACCGTGTATACATCAATATACATTTATTAAAAAGCGGTTATTTCAATATCACAATCAGACACTCCAATTTTATTTATTTGTATAGATTGAGTAAGGTAAGGGTTGCATCATAAGAAAAATAGCTTGTGAATTTTATGTCATCTTCAACCCATATATGTCCCACTGTCTGGACACGAGACTCCGCTAAGATGGCTATGGCTATAGTTGGCGGGTTGACGGACTACACGAGTAAGATTTTTATTAACATTTTTAGTTACTTTACGATGTTTTCTTTCACCGTTAAAGTATTATTTGTTTTGAAATTGATATATTTGACGTATGATGCCATCCGTCAGAGAACCAAAGTTATAGACATAGCCCAAACGATTAGCGAGCTGAAGTGGCAGTGGGTAGGTCACATCTGTCGCAGAACCGACAACCGTTGGGGGAAACGAGTTCTGGAGTGGAGACCGCGACTCGGCAAACGTAGTGTAGGGCGCCCTCGGGCTAGGTGGGGTGACGATATTCGCAGGGTGGCTGGCAGCGGTTGGATGAGGAGGGCCGAAGATCGAGCCCATTGGCGTACCATAGGAGAGGCCTATGTTCAGCAGTGGACGTAAGAAAGGCTGCTGATGATGATGATGATGATAATATTTGACGTATCGAGTAATAATTTGTAGAATTTTTAATAATGTCTACACAAGCTAATTAGTAAATAATAATTATCATTTTTTTACTTATTTTGAGTAGCAAGTGCACTTCGGTAATATTCGTAACGAATGTGTGAACTTAATGTTACTTCTTTTAGTACTTTCCAATATGTATACATGTATATGCATTACGATTTTTTAATACGTGATTAGAAAATAATATCATTCCACCACATTATAACAAAGAAGGCCTTTTGATAATAATAATGTCCAGTATTCTTCGTTGTGTCTTAAGTGGTGCTGAAATGTCAAATTGTCCGTAAAATTATGATTGGGCTTACAAAATAACAAATTATTGCGGTAATATTTCCCATTATTCATTCGTAACGTACTGATCTGACTTGTTCGAAGCAATAATGATGTTAAGAAACACTAACGATATCTAGGACCACGTTAATAAATAACTCGAGTATTAAGTTGTGTAGTCCATACTAATATTATAACTGCGAAAGCAACTCTGTCTCGCTTTCCTGCTAAAACTACTGAACCGATTTAAATAAAATTTGGAACACAGATAGTTTAGACCCTGAGAAAGGACATAGGCTACTTTTTATCCCGGAAAAGGGGTTTTAAGGGGTTGAAAGGGGGGATGAAAGATATGAAGATGAAACTTATTTTCTTTCTAAGCCCAACCCTGTAGTCTACGCGGACGGAGTCGCGGGCAAAAGCTAGTTTCTCATAAAAGAGTTACAACTATAGGCTGAATGGGATTTCCTAATACCCTAATGACATTAAAGCAATTTATTTAAAAATGGAAACATTTAAATTCAAATCTTATCTTAATGTAATAGTCTTCTGCCTGATGTCTGTTCGAGGGGTTTGATTCCCAGGTCGTGGAAAGAAATATTGTTTTTATAGTTATAAATTATCAAGAACAGCTAAGATTTTTTTTGTTATGGGAAAGGAGGCAAACGAGCTAGTGAACAACCTGATGTTAAGTGGTCAACACCGCCCATGAACACCCACAATAACAGAGGAATCATCGGTGCGTTGCCGGCTAACAGGTTTTGACTTTAGATTATGGGTTTTTTCCCGAAAAACGTCAGTATGTTCGTCATAGAAACATACATACATACATACATAAACTCACGCCTGTATTCCCCGAAGGGGTAGGCAGAGGTGCATTTCTGCACCCACATTTCGCCAAGTATGTATCAGTCCCACGTAATAGGCGAGCCTATTGCCGTGTTTCGGGCACATTTCCAGACTCCGTGCTGTTACCGAGAATTTCCTAATGGAAAAACCTAATAACACTTTGCCCGACCCGGGAATCAAACCCAGGACCTCTAGATCGCACGGCACATACTTGTACCGCGAGACCACGAGGCAGTCCGTCTTAGAAACACTTCTGCCTATTAGTAAGTAAGGGCGTGAGAAACTGTGTATAGATATAGATTGAGCGGCAAAAACGCATGCTACAGCAAACGTCGCTGGTAAAACAAGTCGGCAAGGTCACCCATCCACCGTTACGCCGTCTGACTTCTCACCACTCACCGGATAAACATTATTAATAGACACTTAGCGTTTAAGTGCGCGTGGTACGAAAAAACCAATCACAAAGCGGATTTTGGATAAAAATCAATTTTTTTGACGTGATAAATTAATAACATAGTAACCGTAAGCTATCTACCTCTTCAATTCATGCTTCAGAAATTCATTGTATCTTTAGTTTTCCTTCACTGTAAATTTTATGATAACTAATTAGACGAGTATTATTCCCAAGTCAGAAACGTGTCTGTCTTTTAAATCATAAATTTCAAAATACTATTTCGATATTTATGTGATGTGCAACTGAATAAGATTGGTCTGCCACGATGGTTGTCAAATGATGTCGATGCTTTGTTTTAACTTATTCATAGATATAATATTATAAAAAGTTTTTTTATATATTTTATTGTAACAAATAAACACAAAAATTACCGAAAAAAATATGATTTCGTGATTTCGTGAAATATGGCCCAACCGCTAGTTTATACTAATATTATAAAGAGGAAATATTTGGTTGTTTGTTTGTATTGAATAGGCTCAGAAACTACTGAACCGATTTAAATGATTTTTGATGTGGGGATAGATAGGGCCCACCGAAGTAACATAGGATACTTTTTATCCCGGTAAAATTAAGTGTTCCCGTGGGAATATGTATATGATTTCGCACCTAAACCATTTAACCTATTTGAATGATTTTTGGTATGGACGTAAATGGGGACTCTGTGGAGTAAAGTACACTACAACTTATTTTCTTTCTGAATCCAACCCTGCAGTCTACGCGTACGGAATCGCGTGCGAAGCTAGTATTATATAAAAATTATTCTACATTGCACTCACCAAGTAGCAGTCGATGGGTTTCTCCCTCGGTCTGTGATAGGCTTTCTGCAGCTCTGTTTGTTTGAGTGCGTGTGCTATGTGGAGGGCGCTGGCGTCGAACCTCCCGTACTGGTAGTCGGGAGTGTCCCGCGCCACCTCCCGAGCAGGAGACGCGTGAATGCTGTTCCCATTTGTGGTCCTTGTCGGGGATACTGGAACAAGAATTATACTAAAAATTTGTTTATAGAAAAGATTTATTTTTCGGTTGTCGTTAACTTGAAAGAATCAGAGGGTTTGACAAAGCTACGCATAAAGTTTTGCTGAGGCAGTTTCTTGGACAGCTATTCCTTTAATAATAACATGTTCTGAAGTAGTCATAGTTTATCGATGATATAACCATTATTATAAAACAAAAAGGCTTTCGTCACGGGCTTGACAGAGTGAAGACTGTTTTCATTGTGAATTTATCGTCACTGCTGGGCACGGGCCTCCTCTGCCACCGAGAGGGTGAACTGTTAGGTGTACAGGTTTCCTCGCGATGATTTCCTTCACCGTTAAAGTAAGTGATAATTCATAATGAATAAACATATAACTTAGAAGAGTTTGGTAGGGACCCGGCCCAGCGGCCGCTCGAAAACGGGCGGTAACATCCATGCTGGGTCGGAAGGCGCCGGTGAGTCACACACACCCTCGCCCCTCCGGGGCGGGATGGTCCGTAAATGGATTTTCCCCGCGTGAAAAAAAAAAAAAAAAGAGGTGTGTGCCTGGAGTTTGAACTTGCGACTGCCGAGATTCTCGACCGCGTGCTTAAACCTCGAGGCCATTAGTACCTATTTATTAGTAGTGATTGTGAACCTTACGAAAAACACAAAAACGCTTAGTCAATCGGATTAACAAAGACGTGACAACTTTAATATCAAAACATAGCATACTGATGACATCAGGAAATAATTCCTTGAATAGTAGTGATACAATTACTAGAACATGTATCGTAACTGTGCGGAATTGTAAGTGATCTGTGTGCATTGGAATGAGCCGTGTGCAGCCATCGCGACTTCATTACCAACTGATAGCTGACTAGCTAAGATATGGTACAATACTTGTTAAGTTCTGTTATTGTGATCGTGAATTTGAAGATTTTTTTGGAAAATGAAAATATAAGGCCTCTTTTTAAAATATAAGACGCGAAGTTGTTGAATGTGTCTTAAACGACAATAAAAAAAATCTACCCAACAAGAGGCCGCGGGTTCGATCCCCGCACCGAGAAAAATGTTTATGTGATACATAAATGATTATTTCGTGTCTAGGTGTTTGCGAGACTGAAAAGTCTTGCGTAGTTTCTGATACCCACGACACAAGACTCGTATCTTAGTGTGGGGTCAGAACTAAGTATGTGACTGTTCATCATCAGCCCAAATACGTCCCACTGCTGGGCACGGGCCTCCTCTACAACTGAGAGGGTTTAGGCCTTAGTCCACCACGCTGGCCTACACACCTAAGAAATTCCTAAGAACTTTTAGGTGTGCAGGTTTTATCACGATGTTTTCCTTTACCGTTAAAGCAAGTGATAATTATTTGTGAATACACACATAACTTCGAAAAGTCAGAGGTGTGTGCCTGGGGTTTGAACCTGCGACTGCCGAAATTCTCGACCGCGTGCCTAAGCCTCGAGGCCATCACTGCTATGTGACTGTTGATGGTTTGTTATTATTTACGAGGTAGCCACGAGGTGGATGAACCTCATCATCATCATCATCAGCCCATATACGTCCCACTGCTGGGCACGGGCCTCCTCTACCATTGAGAGGGTTTAGGCCTTAGTCCACCACGCTGGCCTAGTGCGGGTTGGCGGACTACACACCTAAGAAATTCCTAAGAAGTTTTAGGTGTGCAGGTTTCATCACGATGTTTTCCTTCACCGTTAAAGTACGTGATTATTCATTGTGAATACACACATAACTTCGAAAAGTCAGAGGTGTGTACCTGGGATTTGAACCCGCGACCGTCGAGATTCTCGACCGCGTGCCTAAACCTCGAGGCCATCACGACTTTTGGATGAACCTAATAGACTATAAGTACTAGTGGCGGTACTTCCATAGAAGCCCAAAATCGTTACACGTTAATTGTTAATGTCTAAATTATGATTGTTTATTATGGGGGTCAAGATATTCTCATTTATATGTCAAATTGCTTATGTGGAATAAAGTTTTAAAGCTAAAAGTGACTGCCTCGTGGTCTCGCGGTACAAGTATGTGCCGAGCGATCTAGAGGTCCTGGGTTCGATTCCCGGGTCGGGCAAAGTGTTATTGGGTTTTTCTATTAGGAAATTCTCAGTAGCAGCACGGAGTCTGGAATTGTGCCCGAAAAACGGCAATAGGCTCGCCCCCTATTACGTGGCGGTGGGACTGATACATACCTGGCGAAATGTGGGTGCAGAAATGCACCTCTGCCTACCCCTTCGGGGAATACAGGCGTGAGTTTATATATTTATTCATATTTTTGCCTTTGGGCTTCTATAGAAGTACCGCCATTGATAAGTACGTATAACAAGTGAATACTGGCCGTCTATTCAGTATTCAAACCGCACATTGCGCACGATATTAAACTAAGCGTATAATGTCCTCAGTTCATTCACAATTAATTGCATTACTTATCGACTCAAGGTGGACTGCAGGTCTCGCATTCCCGATGTTGTTTGTATCACTTTTAATCAACAAGATTATTGAAGTCTCAAAGGTTGTATTCTTTGTTAAAGGGTTTCTTATATACTAAGCCTATCCCGTCCACTGCTGAACGTAGGCCTCCCCAAGAAAGCGCCAACCATCCCGGTCTTGAGCAGCCCTCATCCATCCGCTACCCGCCACCTTTCTCAAGTCGTCGGACCATCGTGCTGCAGGACGTCCTACACTACGTTTGCCTAAGCTAAAGTGGAAGTGGGCCGGCCATGTCTGCCGACGGTCCGACGGCCGATGGAGCAGACAAGTGTTGGAGTGGAGACCGCGCTTAGGCAAGGGTTTCTTGAAGTAGTTTAAATATTTGTCTCATTGGTTCGCGGGCATAAGTCGGGCAAACTGTTTTTGGGTAGTTTTTTTAGCATGAAGTCTCCAAAGGTTCAAACTACTGTTATTGGAGGCGTTAGATTAAGGCTATTTATAATTTTATTAACACTTCCTCCGACATCCCGCTGTGTCACGTTCATTATGAAACATAATAGCAATCTTTTTATTTAAATTAAGCGGTTTCCTTTATTTGTTGTTTCATATTTCAAAAAATATATTCATGGCATTTCTAAAATTGCCTGTTATAAATTGCTACTTATTATAATAAAGTTGCGAGGAATGTCCAACACGACTCTATTAGTTCGATAAATATTCATTACCGCTTGTAATATTTTATATTGGTTATCGGTTATATTATGTATTCATAGAAGACGTCGCATAATTTAAGATAGAAGGATTCATGTTCTTATAAACCCCTATTATAAGAACGAATGAATGAGTATTCCTACGACTACTTCGTGGTTTAACGACACAAGTGTGCAGTGCGATGTATTATTAGGTTTTTGTCATCATCATCATCATCAGCCAATATACGAGTACGTCCCACTGCTGGGTACGGCTTGCTCTAAAACTGAGAGGGTTTAGGCCTTAGAACACCACGCTGGCCTAGTGCGGGTTGGTGGACTGCACACCGAAGAAATTCCTAAGAACTTTTTA
Organism: Hemaris fuciformis; assembly: GCA_907164795.1. NCBI lineage: Eukaryota > Metazoa > Arthropoda > Insecta > Lepidoptera > Sphingidae > Hemaris > Hemaris fuciformis. The sequence goes on from OU015449.1 coordinate 11,185,657, forward strand.
GGTTTGCAGGTTTCCTCACGATGTTTTCCTTCATCGTTAAAGTAGAGGTAATTCATTGAGAATATACACAGCACTTCGAAAAGTCAGAAGTGTGTGCCTGGGTTTGAACTGGCGACCGCCGAGATTCTCGACCGCGCGCCTATACCTGGCCATCACTACTAAATAGTAGCATGCTAAATTAAATAATTACACTTCTTAAATAAATGTCAAAGTTTTTTAGTCTAAATTATTATCTGCCAGTCTATCCTAGTACGTTTTAATGCAATATTAAATCACGTATATTTTTTTTAATTCCAATCAAAGAAAGCATCCGAAGACTATTTAAGCATTCCATTATAATTTTCTTTGAAAGAAAATCAACCTTAATCCTCGGTAACAAAGTCAATTGTTCTACGTAACGCTAGTCTGCAATGGTGTCAACGACCCATAGTGTTCCATAAGTCACACACTGTTTCACTAGGTAAACTAGACGTAAGTAGGCAACTATTCGAACGCTATATACAGTTTCAAAACAGGTGTGTGGAAATTAATATGACGTATTAGCAAGGAGTTTGATGGACGTTTTGCGGCCTTAATCGTAACGAAAGCGAAAACTGTTACGCACGGTTGTATTTTGTATATCAGCCTAAACTGTTCCCACTGCTGGGCACGGGCCTACACTACAACTGATTAGAGTTATATAGAATTGAAAAAAAATCTCCAAAAAACAATGCTTGTGACATATTATTCGCATAAATTCATGATGATCGGTTGATAATTACGATTTGGAAACAAAAACTTAAGGAATTTTAAACCCTTTATAGTGACTTACGCAATTAAGTCGTCTTCCGGGATCAATCTATATCCGATTAAAACCGCTGCCAGCCACCTTGCGGACATCGTCACCCCACCTAGCCAAATGGCGTTCTACACTACGTTTGTCGAGCTTTAATACACAAGAAATGATCGTCATCCCCCAACGGTTATCTGGTAGGTTGAAATAGTTAATATACACCTGCCTTTGAATAAAATAAAGGAAAACAAGTTAAGTGTAATGGTTAAGCGAGTTTTTAGCTTATTTTACTCATCTGGCTTACACCTTGACTGAAATATTATACGAATATGCCGGTTCGACGTTCGTATCTTAGAAAAAACTAAAATTATGTAATGTTTTTTAGGAGAATGAGATTACTGGAGACCCAATTAGCCAATTAGCCCAATTATTATAATTAGTGCCGGTACTTCCATAGAAGCCCAAAAGCGATACACTTTAATTGTGTAATGTCTAGTTTAAAATTGTTTATTGTGATTTCACGATGTTCTCATTTATATGTGAAATTGCTTTTTTTTAAGATTTAAAGCTCAAAGATTATTATTCGAAATTTTGTAAGGCAAGCTGGGCTTTTGGGCTTCTATGGAAGTACCGCTACTGCTTGTAGTATAATCATATCTGCTTGGACAGCGGCACAAGTGCACAACAAAAACCCGCCATAGTTACTATAAACTACATCGCATTATGGGTTAATCAACATACACTTGACTTCGAAGAGGTATGTCTTCGTCGACTTACTGATGATTATGATCAACTACATATAATCGGAAGTATCAATTGTTAGCGTGGTTGAATTGCCGTATATTGCTTTATTTAGGGTAAAAGTGAAATCTAGACTTGCATTCTTTCACCCACTAAAAAGCTGTGTACATATCCGGTGATGTAAGTCATCGGCGACAATATACTGTTGACAGCACGGCAATGGAAAGCTTAGTAGTAGAGTTTAGAGTACGAGTATAATGCAAAATGTGATGTGAATTTCAGACTGTTCACGCATAACAATACGATGCTCTATCTTGCCTGGATTTTCGAGGCGATTGGTAGAATTGGATTTCTAAACTTACCTTTCGTCATCTACTATATCTACATACATACATACAATGATACACACATACATACATAACCTCACGCCTGTATTTCCCGAAGGAGAAGGCAGAGGTGCATTTCTGCACTCACATTTCGCCAGGTATGTATCAGTCCCACGTAATAGGGGCGAGCCTATTGCCGTTTTTCGGACACATTTAAAAGTTCAAAAGTTTATATGTTTTAGATTTAAAAATGTAGAATAGTGACAGTAATAAAAAGGGATTGATATATTTATTCATCATCATCATCATCAGCCCATATACGTCCCACTGCTGGGCACGGGCCTCCTCTACAACTGAGAGGGTTTAGGCCTTAGTCTACCACGCTGGCCTAGTGCGGGTTGGCGGACTACACACCTAAGAAATTCCTAAGAACTTTTTAGGTGTGCAGGTTTTATCACGATGTTTTCCTTCACCGTTAAAGCAAGTGATAATTCATTGTGAATACACACATAACTTCGAAAAGTCAGAGGTGTGTGCCTGGGGTTTGAACCTGCGACCACCGAAATTCTCGACCGCGCGCCTAAACCTCGAGGCCATCACTGCTTCATCCATATATTTATTAGTTGTCAAATATTTATGAGTGCGTTCAGAAATGTAATATGTTGTGTAAACTAAGAACTATGTATGTGACTGTTGGGCGTATTGATAAGTTTTACTTCAGTCGTGTGGTATAACTTCTAACGCGTGTACATAAGTAGTAAGTACACACACACTTTTTTTTAACGTCAACATGATTGTAATCACCGTAACTATTACCTGCCTTAGATTTCAATCTCGGTCTGAATACATCCTGTATAGGTATTTAAAACATGCACTTTTGAATCACCAGACTAAAATCCTGGGCAGAAAAAACAGTTGACAGCCCCGTGGCGCAGTTGGCTAGACACCAGCTTGCGAAACGAGAGGCTGAGGGTTCGATCCCCGCACCGAGACAAATGTTTGTGTGATCCACAAATATTTGCTTCGGGTCTGGGTGTTTGTGAGACCGAAAAATCTCTCGTAGTTTCTGATACCCACGACACAGGACTTGTATCCTAGTGTGGGGTCAGAACTATGTATGTGACTGTTGGGTGTATTAAAAAAAATTAAAAAAAAAATTTCAACCGTCAATTCACACAGGATACAACAGTCGTGTCCCACGAGATATGATGACGCATGATTTATTGCTGGGTACTTTTCCCCGTCAATATGGAGTGCATATATGTAAACAAATATCTGTTACTCATACATTTATCTCGGCAAGGGAAGTGGTGGTTGTCTGCCTGATATTAATGTGGTTTTGAACATTGGACTGTCCCATAAGGCTGTTATGAAGTTATTGAGCACCATTTCTCATAGGCGATCTAAATAGATGCTTTAATACTTTTTAAAATATTTCTGCAATACATGTTATAATCCTAAATTACTTATATATTGTAAGAATCCGATTTTTCACTTCAATTTTTGTTTCTATAATAATCAAATTATTATTTTGAACTTGAAATTTTATCATGACCATAAAGACGTAACAGAAAGATAGAGAGTAAAAAAAAAAAAAAATTGAGTACCAGATCTATAATGACAAAACAAATGCATGCAGAAACATATGACTTACCTTTTATACCTAACGGGAGAAGGCAGAGAAATCCTGAGCGACGAAAGAGGAAAGAATAATGAGTATTGTTAATTTTTTCTACCCAACACTAGTTTTATTTAAGTTCCACGTAATAACATAATATACATAAATATATGTATATCTTTTCAGATTCCATCATACCATCCATACTAATATTATAAATGCGAATGTAACTCTGTCTGTCTCGCTTTCCTGCTAAAACTACTGAACCGATTTAAATGAAATTTGGTACACAGATAGTTTAGACCCTGAGAAAGGACGTAGGCTACTTTTTATCCCGGAAAAGGGGTTTTAAGGGGTTTAAAGGGGTGATGAAAGGTTGTATGGAAGTATTGTCATTTTTAAACCTAGAAGCTTGAAACTTATTTTTTAGGCTGTTGATTAGATATAAATAAATATGACATTAAAAGTTTGTAAAAAAATGTACCTTTAAGGGGGTAAAATAAAAATAGGGGTGAAAGTGTGGAAATTCGTTATTTTTGAAGCTAGAATGATGAAACGACGTGTAGACGACTGTAACTATGTACCTATACGTCTATATGTAACTATACGTCTGTTATGCTTTCACGCCTAAATCATTTGACCGATGTAAACAATTTTTGATATGGACATAAATGGGACTCTGTGGAGTAAAATAGACTACAACTTATTTTCTTTCAGAGAAACCAACCCTAGACCCATTTGCAAGCGTTTTTGCCACATGACAGCCATTCTAGAGAGGTGATATGTCAAACATGCGATGTAATTAAAACCATAGGCTGAATGCTTAATGGCTTTCCTTATAGCACAGATTGCGTAACATAGGAAAATGTAACGATACTAAACCGGGGCGCGTTGCAAAACCAGCCAGTTTTACTATTTCTTCTGAATGTGTAAGTTATGGCAGATTTTAATACTTACTTGTGTGTCACAACTTCGTTTTGATATGTGATCGAGTTATGTAATAAATGTAATAGCTACGAATATGTCTGAGTTTTGGAAACTTTGAAAGAATCCATACATACATACATACATAAACTCACGCCCGTATTCCCCTAAGGGGTAGGCAGAGGTGCATTTCTGCACCCACATTTCGCCAAGTATGTATCAGTCCCACGTAATAGGTGGCGAGCCTATTGCCGCTTTTCGGGCACATTTCCAGATTCCGTGCTGTTACTGAGAATTTCCGAATGGAAAAACCCAATAACCTTTCGCACGACCCGGGAATCGAACCCAGGACCTCTAGATCGCACGACACATACTTGTACCGCGAGACCACGAGTTAGTACTTTAAAAGAATATTCCTTAATAACACAAATATTCTTGTTCTTTGTTAGAGGATGGAAGTAGGAGCTTTTAATACTATAGTATTGCTCGTAAATGCTTTAGTAGAATTATTTATTCAACTCCCTATTATGCAGGATTTACAAATGTCTAGCGTAATGTGAGTATACAAATACACGTCGTGATACGGGTGTGAGAAAATAAGTACCTATTTGTTTAACCCATTATACAAATACTTATTATAATATATTATATCTACTTACTAAATTTATTAAGTAAATAACTTGTATAAAGAAAGTCTTTAATGTCTATTTTTTATATTTAGTACCTGGATGACCGAGCTTTGCTCGGAATTTTTTTTTTATTGTGATTTTTGGAAATTATATTTAAGTACGAATTACTAATAAAATGATGAAATATGAATAATGTTACTTAACAACGCCATCTGCTGTTGTGTTGTTAAAGCAATTAGTTGCTCACAAAAAATAGTATTATTATTCGCCAATTCGCCAATAGATGTCAGGAAGAGTCATCTCAAACGCCTCCTTTTTGTTATTTTTCTTCCAAATGACATTTTCTAAAAATGATTCCTAGCTAGATCGATTTATCGCCCCCGAAACCCCCTATATACTAAATATTATGAAAATCGTTGGAGCCGATTCCGAGATTCCAATTATATATATATATATATATATATATATACAAGAATTGCTCGTTTAAAGATATGTAAGCTTTGTGTTGACGTTGACACAGACATTTGAGTATGTACCTATCAGTTCAGCCACAAGAGGGAGCCACCAGTGAGGAGAAAGTAACAACATATTTTTTTTCTCTGTGCAAATTGAATAGTTACAGATAATTAAATTACAAATGTCTTTTTTATAACTTCTTAAAAACTCAGTTGTGTTTGTGAATTTGTTATATCAATTTAAAAGTGCAAAAGACGATTCCAGTTTTGATAAAAAGAGTAGTAAAGCATGAACATTTAATTGTTGATTCTCTGTTTTAGGTTACATCATCATCAGCCCATATACGTCCCACTGCTGGGCACGGGCCTCCCCTACATCTGAGAGGGTTTAGGCCTTAGTCCACCACGCTGGCCTAGTGCGGGTTGGCGGACTACACACCTAAGAAATTCCTAAGAACTTTTTTTAGGGTGCAGGTTTCATCACGATGTTTTCCTTCACCGTTAAAGCAAGTGATCATTCATTGTGAATACACACATAACTCCGAAAAGTCAGAGGTGTGTGTCTGGGGTTTGAACCCGCGACCGCCGAGATTCTCGACTGCGCGCCTAAACCTCGAGGCCATCACTTCTTTTAGGTTTAGAAGTTTTAGGTTAGTACCTACCTAATTATTTCATAGTGATTATGTAAAACTTATTTGTATTTAATCAATAAAACTCTGTTTTAGATGAATCAAATTGTGTTATGCTTCAACAAGAAAATAACCCATTGGTCTTATATTTATCTTACTAATTTGATATAATAAAATGTACTGCATTTTTTATACATCATCATCAGCCCAAATACGTCCCACTGCTGGGCACGGGCCTCCTCTACAACTGAGAGGGTTTTTTTTATACATCTTTTGGATGCTATTTTTGGAAGGATTAAAAGAACATACTTAAATTTAGTTTTTACCACATGAAGTACTTTAATGTGCGACTTCATTCAGTTTACAAAATGGTATGTATAATAACAATTGGGTAGATGTTAAACCAGTAGTTGTCTTCGTATTCTACATGATACTGGTAATACTGGTCATTTAAATATAGTAAAATTGTTTTGTTTCACATATACATAAGCATTTACGCTTGCATTCCTCGAAAGAGTAGGCAGAGGTGCAATTGTGTTTTCGCCTCATGTAATAGAGGGCGACACGGGAATCAAACCCAGGAACACTAGATCGGACGCCACACGCTTGTGCTACGCGTTCACGTAGCAGTCGTTTTGTTTTAATACGTAATAAACATTAGTTTTGTGTAATTCATTTTTCCCACGGCAAAAATTTAGACCACAGAATAATATGTATCGATGTCGATTATATAACAAACGAGTAAAACTAGCGGAGACATAAGTTATAACGTGTTTTATCGAGACCACGAAGAAATATATATTTATTTATGTGAAATTAATTAAAAGGGATTGAAGCATAGTTGTTATATTTTTTTACGTGCTCAACTAATTGCAAATAAAAACTGTTAAAATATGACGCTTATAAAAATTAATTATGTCTTGATAAATTTAAAAATGGCTTTATTGAATTTGCAAACGAAGACATGTTTAGTTTCTGGGACTAATTTATTTACCTTAATTCTGTACGTTTACTTATATTAACAATAAATTTAGCTCTATTACCGTACGTATATACAGTGTATACGTACCTATGACGAAAGAAAACACAGGATCCTAACATAGCCAATCTATCCATGTTTATAATTCAGTTCAATTACTACTTTTAATTACATAACTCACTACAGAAATTATTAATTTACTTCAATCCATAAATCTGCAGGTCCAAAGGCAATTTTGAGGTGCTTTAGGTCAGTGGGCTGTGCGTCGGAATGCGACCGGTTGTTTTGCAACAAGTTCGGCTCTCTCTTTCCCTCGCACACCGTGTTCTATCCTTGTCTAATCTCCGACAACGCCCGAGGGTGCCCGAAGGCCGAACCTGAGATTTCGCGTGTATTCTTCGGAAGTAAGGCTGGATTCTTGCAGGTTTTAGTTACGTGCTGATGTCGGATTTTTTTGTAGTAAGTAACGGAATGCGACGAGCACAATCGAGCTGTGTTTTTGCTATTGGAACCAGAATTTTGGAAGGAGTTCGTCTTGGTATTTATGCGGCAGAGTATATACTGAAAACCGGCTTTTTCGAGGAGTTGGTTAGAGTCTGTGATCGATCGCTGAAGAGAGACGAAAATTTAAGTCTGGGTGTTTATCATGACAAAGTTTTGTAGTTTTTCAATTCCATTTCAGTTCCTTAGTAGCTGAGAGCTGTGAGGAGTCGTGACAGCCTCGAGGTTTAGGCACGCGGTCGAGAATCTCGACAGTCGCTGGTTCAAACCACAGGCGCAGTGGGACGTATATGGTTTGATGATGATGAGATCTGTGACTAGTGAACGGTAGAGCTTCATTTCTCCATCCACTTTTATAGGGGGCGAAGCTTTCATATTTTCAGACACTGCTGCTGAGAATTTTCGTATAAAAAAACGCTATAATACTTTGTCCCATCGAGGCCTCTAGATCACACGGCGCACACTTGCGCCTCAGGTCATAACTCATATGAGGCACAAGATACAACAATATTACATGATAAAGTATTACAACAAATATTTCTCCAATAGACAGTACAATTACGTCCAAGTGGCTCCGCGGTAAATGCCAGCGTGACATTTTTTTCACTTCCTACAAGCTTATGAGTAACAGACACACCCTAGTGTTGTATTTCGCGCCTCTCGCGTCATGTCAGTGTTGCCACATTGTTTTTAGAAGCGGTCATCTAAGTGACATAAGCGTTTGTAATGTCATTGGGTGGAAGAATTGACCTTAATAAATCATAGATCGATTTATAGTAAAAATCGCGTAATTTTTATTTTTTTTGTCATTTCACAAAGGCGTTTAGAAGTTTTTTTACCATTTAACGGCAAAAGAAATTTGTCACGCTAAGGTTTTCCACATTTTTTTAGACTTACGTCTGAATCTACACTAATTTAATGAAATAATGTTTTTTGGTTTGAATTTAATAAACTCAAAAACTACCGAACCGATTAAGCTATTTTAAGTTATAAACATACATAGGGCTTTGGGAAAAGGCATACCTACTCTTCTTTTATAAAATTGTGCATGGGTTCAAACTTTAGTTAAAAGAGTTTTTAGTAGAGGTTTTATTGTTGGTTGTTTTACAAAAATATACGGACGAATAATACATATGTGAAGTAAATTACATCAATCAATCAATCTATCAGCCTGAGGAAGTTCACTGCTGAACATATAAATGAGAATATCCTGACCCCACAATAAACAATTATAAACTAGACATTATCCATTAACGTTTAACGCTTTTGGGCTTCTATGGAAGTACCGCCACTGGCCTCCCCCAATGATTCCCACAGTGACCTGATGGCCGATGGGGCCAAAAAATTCTTGAAATTACATAATCAATAATAATCCCTTCATTCAGCTACATGCTGCAATTCATTGCAGTAATGCAGTGCTGATTGTTAATGAAGGAAAGTAACAAACAGACGCTAGATAGGCGTACTGGCAATAAAAGAAAATTATTAAACAATCTATTACAATAAGTAAAAGAATACATTCCTTAGAGCAAGGAAATACAAAGGTCGACTACGGGATGTAATGTCGTTAGATAACAATTGTTGCTTGGGCAGGCGGTGCATCGAGACAATAGCACGACCTTCGTGCACCTCTATTGTCCTGGTTTATTGACCATCTCATACGCTCAGCCAATCGATTAGTTGTACTGTGACACCATTGGAATGTCAATACAAAACAACGAGGTATGGTACATCGCCAGTTTGTGGGTCAGGTAGTGTCGTTGGTTGTTAATTAAAAAGTCACAGAGTAGTAGGAACGGTAAAGTGGCGAGGCAAAAAGATTGGCTAGTAAAGAACGGAGAATAACTGTGGCGAAATTATTTGTGATTAAAAACATACGATCACGCTTTTAATGACAAAAAAGAAACAGAGTTGTATTTCCTCCCCATGGTGTACCAACTGAATTTTAAGTTACGTAATAAATCGGGCTAATGCCGATTTTGGGAAACATTTCCTGCATAAAAATCACAATAATTTAAATTTCAATTACGAAAACACCTTCTTTCATAACGCCTTAAAATATAGGGGTCGCGAAATCCTTGAGAATCGCAAAATCATACTAGAATCACGGGTACCAAAAGCTAAAAGACTGTTTTGCAAAGTATTTAATTTTATTTATTTATATAATATTATTTTGATTAATTAAGATCTTATGGAAAGTGTATAGGTACTGTTAATTTTAGAAAAATGTTGGTATATTAAGACAAATCAGGATTGTCCTCTAGATTGCCTTAGCTTAAAAAGAGGTTTTATACTCATCAAGGACAGGTTGAAAGTGTTAAAAAAATAATTTTGATAATATACATACATTCAGTATCATGGCTGTTCCTTGCATATCCCCTTATCTGTTCGTTGACGTAGTTGTTGCTCTTGGGCACGTTGAGGGCGCTGCGGATGCCCACGGATGAGTTGTCCAAGTGTCCAGGGCCGATTTTGGGCACATGGCTTGAGCAGTACACTTCTTTGTCTTCCGTCCAATGCTGGTTATTGTAATACGTCTGTGAAAGGATATATTTTTTAATAATATAGCTCAATTCAATTACTGAATTGATTGAAGGCAAAAATTTTGGGGCTAAGCAAGCAAGCTTCTTAGCTTGCGGGTTCGCCCCCATCATAGACAAATATTTGCATGGCCTACAAATGTTTTTTGTTAGAAATTTGTTTTCGTAAGTGCATCAACAATTCAGAGGAGATCCTAGCGTGAGGTTTAGCTTAAAAATCACACAAATATTTGTCTCGTTGCAGGATTAAACCCATGTCATTTTATGAGCTAGTGTAAAATGCGACTACATTTAAAAATTCATTTAGCGTAAAGCCACTGGTAAATAACGGATATACCATACCAAAAAATACAATTTGATCAATTATAATAGCACAATGACAGTGCATTGATGCGTTTATGGTCCGTAAAACCGATTCATTTTACACAATAGGTCACAACCAGTGTAACTTGAGCCGCGATTGAATGTCATTTATTTTTATCCATAGTGTTAGAAATTAAAGCTATATTTTTTGTTTAAACACGATTTTTTTAACAGCAGCTTGTTGTGACAAGAAATACTTTTTTAAATATTTCGCGGAATGAAACGTATCTATCTTTATTGTTGGCAATTGAAACTGAATTTTATTTGTAAAAATAATTCGGGGATTTTTATTGCATTTAGATTCTCAGAATAGAGATTTTTTTTGCCCAATGTAGCGGATAAGATGTATAGTAATAAAAATAAATAAGAAGTGGAAGAAACCACAGTTAAAAAATCGAATACATAAACAACATATAAACTACACACACAAACACAATATATAAACTACAATAAACAGTGTCGTTTTATTTTGACCTTTACTAAATCATGTTTTCCTGAACCGGAAAATTTAACAAAGAGTATTGTCATCTCAACTACTTTGTCACTAAGTCAATAAAACAGCGATGTTATAAAAAACATTGAAAGAAATTTATTTGCTCACTATTTGATTAAGATTAGAGTCATATCAATTTAAGTAAATAGTTCTTGATTTTATCAACATGACAAGCATCTAAAAGTAGATGTTACCTCATAAAATTAAACTATTTGATTGTTATTTAATTCAGATGCAAATAATGAAACTAAACTAAACATGATAGTTGTTTAATTAAAATGTAAATAAAAAATTAAAGCCAATGACTCATAAAATATTGAAGTCGTATTTACAATTAATTTTAATAATAAAATTAATTTGAAAAGTAGTTTAATTGCAGTGCAAAGTTTATGAGTATTCGTGCGAATGGCCGCGAGTGTAACTCAATTAATAACCAAACGTGTACAGTGTACACTGCTGGCATGAGTCACCCCACGACCATATGATCTGTACAAATGAATCACTATTTGCTTCACAGTTTTACGAGCACAATACATGTGTCTGTTACACTTACCGGCAAATTGTTTCGTTTCGATTTGTAGTATTGATTTAATTGCGTAATGTATTTTGTGAGTTGTAAATTAGTTGTATAGCAATAACAAAGTAATTGACTAGGCTGATTGGGTTATTTTGAATACTGTCTTAGTCTGTTGTGTTAATGAAATACTTTAAAATTATTTATTAAAAAAAAAGTAACTCACAGAAATGTTTTGTTAAGTTTCGCATAAATAAAAGGAACTTTCAAAATAACACTTAATCATGAAGTTGTTAAGTTTTTCTTGAACACGCTACAGTCATCACAATTACCATCTGTTTGCCAAAATCTTAATTTTTCATAGCTTGTTTCTACGATAGATGTATATAGAGTCGTCGGCTTCCATATTATTCCTAGGTTACATCATTATCGTTATCTTCGGTCAAAGTATTATACATATACATATAAATGTTTACTTTGTGTATAAACTTTCACACGATTACTGCCTTTCAAAAACATTTTATTACAATTCATAAGGTCGCCATATTTTATTCGACTTCCTTTTATTAAAAAAATTATGTACACGCGTTAGAAGTTATACTTCATACATATAATAATATATTATAAAATAATTATTATTATTTTTTATTTATACATAAAATTTGTTAATATACCAGAAATAAAACAAAACGAAAAAAAAAATTTTTTTTTAGATAATGTAATAATTAATTAACGATGTAAATAAATTATACATACCGACAATTAACCTCAAATCTATAAATGCACTCAAAACAGTTTATTCAAATTAGTTTTATCACTAATATTCAATATATATATATATATATATATATATATTGTCAGAAATAAGTTGGTGTGGGTGGTAACACTGCATTGGCGAATATAGAGCAAGCGCGGGAAAACGACACAGATCGTATATTTTCTTGATCGGCCTGAAAGTTTTTACGCGTCTTATTATTTGGTTACTATAGTTACGGCATCAGGTCAAATAACAGTCATTTTAAAAGATTTGAATAAATAAATTTAAGTTTCTAACAATATAGATATACTAATAAATAAATAAAATAATCAAAACTACTTCAAATTTAAAAAATATGTCAATCCCTTTTTATTACTGTCACTATTCTACATTCTTAAAATTTAAAACAAACTTTTTCTGAATAACTTTTTGGTGTCGGTGTGCGCGTGCATCGTAAAAAATTCACTCTCATCATTATTCCCTAACGCGCCAAAAGAAGTATAACTTCAAAAAAAACGGTGTGTAAACACAAATCCATAAAGCAAAGTTATATAATATCTGTCTCAAAAAATAAATTAATTAAAAAAGTAAAATTTTAATGTCGAACACAAAACGGCTCGTTCACGCGTGACATTTAGAATGTGAGTAATAAAAATTTGAGTGTATCCTAGATAGTGGACTGGTTGCGGTCGACCTTGGTATCATCGCGACCTACCCGCCGGCGTGTGTTGCCATTTGTGCGACCTTGCTCTTATCGCCAGTCTTGATTTGTTACTTGCCAGTATACTGGAGTTTGTTGAATAATAGGTACCTAGCAACTGTCTTTGGCTCATGTGTCGAAGTTTTTGATTTTAGAACGTGGATTTTATTCACAAACTGGCAAAAATTTATCTATAGACACAATGCACATAAAAGGAATGGGCAAGACCAGTATTTTTTTGCATTTTGACACGTTATAGCGACGACTGATGCTTATCATCATACAATTTAGTGCAGTCTGAATATGGATATGAGAAAGGATCCTGAATTTATCGCAATTTAGGCACTTTTATATTTTACTTTTATATTGAATAGGCTGATCTTAAACAGCGACACACTTTGAGGGAGTTGCTATTTAACGAGGTGTGATTTTAATAAATTGGTTATAGGCCTTCCCCAAAGACTTCCAGAGCGCTTTTTTTAAAGTCTTTGGGGGAATGACTATGTCCAGAAGTGGACGTGTTTCGGCTGATGATTTTGATGAATAAATTGAATGTTACTGGTACTACTTTCCAATCTAATACATTTTACCATGCAGTTAATTCCACTTCTTAGAGTATTATAATTAAAAGCCTTTTACCTTAAGAGTAAGCTTGGTCCCACATACAGCACACTTGAAGCAGCCACTGTGGAAGAATGTGAAGTCCTTCAGGGGTCCAACGCGGTCCACTTGGTACACGATCTCATTGCACCTGAAGCACGTGCTCTCGTAGAAATTTGGGCGGTACATGGTGTCATCAATGTCACTCAAGTCATAATTCACACTTCACAATACACTTTCACTTCACACGAATACCTGCAATTAGGATGTTGTCAAGATTCGTGCGTTTTATAAAAAATCAATTAGGTTTGCTCTGCGGCCAGTGTTGTGTGGATAAATTGTTTTTTTTTAAAACGGGGTATGATTTACTCCCGTTTCTATGATCCTGCCAACAATAAAAAAAATATATTAGTACTAGCATATTTTTTTTATAAAAGCATATAATTTTTTAATAGATAATGAATAGACTGTATTAACTATCTCCGAAAAGATACAAGATTTATTACGATCATTTTGTGGAAACCACCAAAATGATCTAGAGATTTAATTTTACCTTCGCCATTTTTAGTATACAGAAGTGGCATGGAGAGGGGAAAGAGAGAATGTTGCGGGGAGGAGGAGGGGGGAGAGTTCCCCAAGTATTTCTATAACAAGTACTAAAAGATTTGGTATAACCATAATATGCTGTCTACAGATTCGATTATATTTTTAATTCAACAATTTATTTAACAAAAAAAATTATAACTTCTTAGCTGTGTTTTGACTGAGTAACATTTCGTCTACCTGACAACAGGTGTACAACAATCTTATCATACCCGCATTGTTTAGTTTAAATCCTAAATCGTTCTAATGCGTAACAGCATAAAGTCTTGCACTATAATATTATATCGGTCATTCACCTGGGTCAGGTCAAATTATCGATTGCGTCCACCCTATGTCAAATGACCCTCCTATAAACCACGTGTAGTGAAATAAGGAATTGTTAGGGAATTACCGTGCTGAGCCTTTTTAAATCTGTGCTAAATCACACTAGGATACAAGTCCTGTGTCGTGGGTATCAGAAACTACGAGAGACTTTTCGGTCTCACAAACACCTAGACCCGAAACAAATACTTGTGGATCACACAAACATTTGTCTCGGTGCGGGGATCGAACCTGCGGCGTCTCGTTTCGCAAGCTGGTTTCTAGCCAACTGCGCCACGGGGCTGTCTATTACTATTACTATTGAAAGGAAGTGGCGGAGTTTGAGTAGAGTCTGTATCAAAAGGGAAAACTCATAGCTTTAGTGTATACTGGATATATGATAAACCAAGTATCAAGACTTCTAGAAATGGTATAGGAAAAAACTGATTTTGGAAATGTGCCCGAAAATCAATAGTAAGCTCCCCCCTATTTCGTAGGGCATAAAATACAACAGACGATTCCTGGGCGTAGAAATACACCTCTGTTTTACAGGCGTGAGTTTATGTATTTAGCAGAAGCTGTATGTAGCTTGCTTTAACTACAAAGAAACATGACATAACTTGCGTACCTCAAAGATCAAAGTTAAGACTACACTACCTTAAAAAAAATATTAAACGAAACTCCTATCGTGTGATATAGATACATGAATAACACCGACATTAGTATGTTTCCACACCGTATTACTGCAACGCGATTCCATAGTTAAGTGATGGTTTATTAACGTAGCCATTTGTGCTTGCATGTAGCCCGCCGGCGATGGTGTATTCAAGTTATGAGCTGAAGCGGGCATCTTCAATTAGTCTTAGTATATGTAGCAATAAGATATGACTGAGATTAAGAGTTTCTTAGGTATGCAGTCCGCCGACCCGCACTAGGCCAGCGTGGTGGACTATGGCCTAAACCCTCTCAATTGTAGAGGAGGCCATGCCCAGTATTGGGGCGTATATGGGCTGATGATGAGTTCAAGAGACTTTTTTTAAACCTTCTTCATATTTTTAATATCCGTAACGCATCTACAATTAAAATAAAAGTAAGCTTATGTGTCTTTCTGTCTATTGAGGCACGGGTTTCCACTACAAAATATACAATCATATAAAACACCAAAGTTTATGGTAGAGATTATGTTTGAAAAAAAAAAGAAATGTAGAACCAGTAATGGATTACCGATAGATGGCAATAGCGAGGGGGAAACATGACGGCAATAACTTCGTCATGCTGTTCCTCGTCACGGCATTTAACTTATAAATAAATCAGCTTTGGCATTATGTCTCATCGTCATCATCAGCCCATATACGTCCTAATGTTGGGCACGGGCCTCCTCTACAGCGGTCTAAGTCCACCACGCACACTTTGTCGACTGTTAGAATACCCCGTTTCCCGTAAATTAATCCGCACATAAAAGACAGCGGCAACAATCGGAACGTGCCATTGTAATGATGCGTTATGCGATATTTATGTACATACTTAACACAATGTACCGGTAGGCGGACGAAAAAGCCACTTATTGTGAATTATATCAACGGCTAATACCACACTGTACAATGACTTCGCCAATTAAATCATCTATAAAAAAGGCATAGATTTCAAACACATTGACAATTAAGACTGCCTCGTGGTCTCGCGGTACAAGTATGTGCCGTGCGATCTAGAGGTCCTGGGTTCGATTCCTGGGTCGGGCAAGGTGTTGTTGGGTTTTTCCATTAGGAAATTCTCGGTAATAGCACGGAGTCTGGAAATGTGCCCGAAAAACGGCAATAGGCTCGCCCCCTACTACGTGGGACTGATACATACTTGGCGAGGTGTGGGTGCAGAGGTGCACCTCTGCCTACCTCTTCGGGGAATACAGGCGTGAGTTTATGTATGTATGTGACACTTAAAAAACATCCCAAAAAAAAGAAAAATAATTCTGATGTTTTCCTAATTACCATATACAATTATTACTAATGGTGTTTGGGAAAACATAATTTATTTTTCGGGATTTTAGCGTCATTGACGATTTGTAATCACTAAGTAAGGTAAGGTATTTTAGTTTTAATATTAGATAGACTCAACACCACATGACCTATAATATCTATACTAATATTATGAATTGTTTGCTTCAATGCCTTTATCTCTGGAACTACTGGTCTGATTTTAAAAAAAATCTGTGTTAAATAGCCCATTTATCGTGGAAGGCTTTAGGCTATATATCATTGCGCTGAGACTAGTAGGAGCGGAGCAGAAATGAAATATATGACAAAAGCGGGGAAAATAATAGTAATTTTGAAGCCTAAATTTTCTCTTACGGAATTGCAGGCAACAGTCAGCTTCTACAGTTATAAGTGATATTACCAATGGTGAAGTTTTAGCTAACGTAATATAGGGTGTTAGGTACGGGGTTTCGACCTCTTTCTTTTAACGCATCGTTTGTCCCACCGCATAAGTGAGATGCATTCTATAATCAAGTCGGGTAAAGTGGCATTGAGTTTTTATTTTAAGTTCTCGGTAGAAGACTCGACTCCTAATAAGTGTGACTTAGAAACAGGTGGTGAATCAAGATTCAGCCAAGAATGCAGAAATGTACTTCAGCCTATTCCTAGGCGTCAGTATGTAGTGTAGAAATAATTCAAGATCATTCATCTTTTAACTTAGCTTTTCCTCTAATTTTGTTATTACTACTATGTAGTCTCACCTGAGAATTGAACCTGCCGGGTCGCCAGTAATTATCCACATGCTTATATTTCTCAACATCAAAACACTAATTACCCGCAATTTTGTACAATCATCTTAATAGCATGTGAAACTTATTCCGCAAGAAGTTTAATCATATTTAATTCCGCAAATGTTCTACACCGAAAATAATGCCTTAATAACATTAAACGGAAAAGGCGAACGACAATTTCGCAATAATATTCTTTTATGATACAACCTACTTATGTTTTCCTAGTACATAGTCGTTGTTACAAAGAGATAAGGTTTAAAATCAAAATTGGAGGTGTTTTTCAAAAGTGGGTGACTGTAGGTGATGTTTTTGGCCAGCGTTGGTCAATCTATCGATAACATGTGGGCGAGCGTGGGGTTGAAGTGGGCGAAAGCAGGGCTGACGAATGCTTTTACTCCGCGATCGTGTTACGTAGTTTTAATATTGGGCGGAATGGGAGGTCGCTGCTACTTCCGAAATGACGTAAGTGATCGGTTAAAACAGTTATTTTTTTCGTGTGCAAAGGTAATTTAAATAAACAACACGGATCTGTATTCTTGTATATGTATAAGAGTTATAACTTCATTGTATTCTTTACATGAAACATATTGACACCGTTATCATTTGCAGCTCAAATTTATAAAAAATAAAATAAATAAATACACCCAACAATGACATACATAGTTCTGACCCCACATATCGTGTGTATCAGAAACTACCAGAGACTTTCTGGTCTCACAAACACCCAGACCCGAAACAAATATAATACTTGGTTACTTTGTGAAAAAACGATTAAAAGCCATAATAATTTGCATAAAACGCCTTTTGTACTAGTCTAATGTAATGTTCTCCATTGTATTTATATAATGTGAACAATAAAGTTTTAAATAAATAAATAAATAATTTTTTGATCGCATCAACTTTGGTCTACAGATTCATTACTTTTGAGTCTAGATGTTCGTAAGATCTAAAATCTTTAGTAGTTTCTAATATCCACAATATTGTATTCTAATATAGGGACAGAACTGTTAATACTGAAATGTGTATTAACTTATAGCGAAGCGCCAATTATAAGCTTTATGGGGACAAGGAAGAGGATATAGGAAATGCAATACGGAAGTTAGTAGCTCTGGTAACTTGTGGGATAATTCTGGAGGAACAAGGAAATTACTTCTAACTGCTAGATTGGTCTAACTGAAAGGGAAATTAAAGTGTTCCGCTGTGAGATAGAATTCCACGCTAAGGTAGATGTTATCTTCAATATACGATTATACTAATATGATGAATGCAAATGTAACTCTGTTATGCTTCACGCTTAAATTATTTGACTAATTTAGATAATTTTTGGTACGTATAGGGATGGGACGCAGACATTTTAAAAATTGGACACGGGCTCAACAGGGCTTTACCTCTATTATCGTCGAGAAGTCCCTAGTTTGTTTCTCGGGTCGGGCCATTAAATTTTAATATAAGTAAATTCTCAGTCAGCGTCAGTGTCCGCCTACCCGCACTAGTCCAGCGTGGTGGGATAAAGCCTAAACCCTCTCAGTTTTAGAGTAAGACCGTGCCCAGTAGTGGAACGTATATAGGCTTATGATGAAATTATCAGTGGCGATACGGAATCTTAAAATAAGCGCGAAAAACGGCAATACGCTCCTACTTAATGGACTTAAAACAATGGCGAAATGTAGGCGTGGAAACGCTCTGTCATTAAAATATACAGGTATGAAATATACCTAATCAGGTATAAGGGCTAATACGAGAAGATTTGTAGGCGTGAAGCAGGCGCCGGCGCCGCGCCACGTCATATTAAGCCCAAAGTTTTTATATCACGACGGGTTTATGAATGAAAATTAATTCATTTCGTTTTGTATTCGGCTGCCGTTCCGAGTCATTTTAAATTCTGTAGATTAACGCACAGTTTGTTAAACCCGGACTCGTTTGAACATATTAGATAGAAAGGACTTGATATAAATTTAATGTGTAGGCTTTTTGTGTTATAAATGGTTTATTATTTATGTATGTTGTGACGTAAGATTCGTTTTTAATAATAATTTACGCGCAAATAAATGACGCAACAAATATTAGTGCTAATGATTTATTGTCTACTAAAAGCACTAAAGAAGAAAACATAAAATACAAATTTAGTTGTTCCGATGTGACTCACTTGAAAAAGGTTTTTCGTAATTTCTGAAAAAATTAATCCCTTACCAACAAGAAAAAAATAATTTTTCTAGAACACTTAAACATGAAATATTTGACCAGGATTACATAACCGTAAAAGACTAATATGTGTGTATAATGTAACTTTATCATCATAGAAGCTAAAAAGCCCAGTTTGCCTTACGAAATTCCGAAAAATAGCTTTAAGCTTCAAATATTTATTTAACAAAGCAATTTGACATATAAATGAGAATATCCTAACCCCACAATAATCAATTATAAACTAGACATTACACAATTAACGTGTAACGCTTTTGAGCTTGTATGGAAGTACCGCCACTGTTGTGCACTCACTGAAACTCGCATATAAATAAGACGGCTGACTAAATTTCTCCTGTTATGCGTTCTACATCCATATATTAGCGTAGCTTGTTTATGATCTGCACATTCCGATTGTCAGTCTACTATTGTCTATACCCTGCCTACCTGTGAAGGTAAACAACTTGTTTACCCAACGCTATTTACATAAAGTATAATGATATTCGATGTATATATGCGTTCTGGAGTGGAGACCATGGCTCGGCAAACGTGGTGTAGGACGCCCTCTGGCTAGGTGGGGTGACGATATACGCAAAATGGCTGGCAGTGGTTGGATGAGGAAGGCCGAAAATCGAGCCCAGCGGCGTGCCATAGGAGAGGCATTATGTCCAGTAGTGGACGTAAGAGAGGCTGATGATGATGATAATGATATTTTGAGATTTTAATGTGGTAATACATTTATAAGCGCGAACATTCATTTGCTATTCGACAGCCTCTCTGGAGATTTTAGCAAATGTTTGTATGATTTACAAATGGTGGTGGTTTACAATTGTATGACTTACAAAAGTTTCAGTGTTGTAGTCTAAGGCCCGTGCCCAGCAGTGTACCGTATGTATATGGGCCGATGATGATGATTTACAAATATGTTTTAGTGTCTTAAGAGAGACAGATCTTACGTAGCCGTACCTGATGGTAGGTACAATATTTGTCAGTATTTTTCCAAATAGAGCATCAAATAGCGAGAGCCTTCTATCACACGCCACTCGATATTATTAATGTTTGTAGGAAAAATAGTATCACATATAATACATAGGCTCACGCCTGTATTCTCCAAAGGGGTAGGAAGAGGTGCATTTCTGCACCTACATTTCGCCAGGTATGTATCAGTCCCACATAAAAGGGGATGACCCTTTTGCCGTGTTTTGGGTATATTTCCTTACCCCGTGATGCTACTGAGAATTTTCTAATGAAATAAAAACAATAACTTTTGCCCGACCTTGGAATCGAACCCGGGACCGCATGGCAATAGATCGCATGGCAAAACTTCTGCCGCGAGATCACGAGGCGGTGGTCATAGAATTTCTGAGGGTAAATCTAATCTGCATAAGGCTAGTACACTGAAGGAAGGCCTAAACCGTCACAATCGTAAAGAGAGCTAACACACATTACTAAGACACAGATACAAGACCTGTCAGGCAATACAAAACAAAATGTCTGCTATGCTCTACCTGTTAAGGTACGCCGGGCTAAAACACTTTTGCTATTTAAAAGACTAATCAAAGATAATAATTTAATTAATAATAGTTTAATTACGAATATTGTATGTATGTATATATTTTTAATTTGCATTTATATTAGTGCCTTTCACTGTAAAAGCAAGTGATAATTCATTGTGAAAACACACATAACTTTGAAAAGTCAGAGGTGTGTGCCTGGGGTGTGAACCCGCAACCGCCGAGATTCTAGACTGCGCGCCTAAGCCTCGAGGCCATCTCTGCTTATGAGGCAGAAATGATGAATATAAGACTTATACTAAGATGTAACAAAATATCTGGAAAGTTTAATAAATTTTGTATTTTGTACTCATCAATTATTTAAAATATTAATAAAACCCTGGATTTTATTACCTCGTTGGATAGCTGATGAAACTTAAATATTTTTAGGCACATCTGCAAAACAGGCGCCATAATAATTTTTTTTGATATCCTTACGAGAAAAATAAACTTTCAAAATGTTTGTTTAAGTTTCAAAGTTTTAATCGTCTACAGCGACTTTATTATTCATTTTATGTACAATATTGGTTATTGAGGTCATAAAGCATCTTATTTTACATGTAAAAATCAAATAATAGTAATAATAAGACTTACACATTTCAAAATATCTAAGCTGATAGCCGAAAATCGGGAGTTTTTTGGAAAAAACAATTAAATTCAAATATCTCGAAAACGGTTAGATTAAGGATAGGGTGTCTAATAGTCAAATCAGTCAGAAACAATGTAAACTACACGCCCTTAACGGATATAGGTCGACTTAACCAATAACCCTGTATAAATAATTTGCATTTATATTATATATTCTCGCTTTTGTAGACACTGCCATCCAAATAATCCTTATATCCATCTTATGCGCGATAAGGCCGCCATTTGTACTTTTCTCTATGTATTATATATATTTTATAATATAAAACTAAATTAATGCGTATTAAATAAATAAATAATAAATGTCATTTCGAACAAACTATCAAATTAGTATCAATCATTTGTAATGGGAATAATTTCGGACATCTCTTTATTACCCAGCAAATTATTGACCATAATATTGTCGGCTAATGGCGGTTTCAAAATCTCAAATCGTATAACGTTACTACTGATGCAGTAATGGCCGCTATAAGTAACTGTTTATTGCTTCCTAAGACATTATCATGTAATCGAACAGTTTTTGCACTAAATATAGAGCATATATACACGAACGCTTATACACTTTACAGGCAGTCAGAGACAGACATCTTTTGCAATATTTCGCCAGTTTTACATCTTTTATGGATACATATACTCGTAATAATAACGAAGAATTGTCAAACGGAAAAAATCGAAATGAGACCACTGAATAAAAGGTAATTAAAACCGCGGTTCTTGTGTGTAATACTAATTTTTGTCCACGTACAGTAAGCGAGAAAAAACGCACTATCACTCATTTTATTGACTGTCCAGCATTTCGTATTGTTAATCATTCAAAACAATCAAGATTATATTTAACATACATACATAACCTTACGTCTGTATTCCCTGAAGGTGTAGGCAAAGGTGCATTACTGCACCCACATTTCGCCAATTGTGTTTTTGTCAAACGTAATAGAGGGGCGAGCCAATTGCCGTTTTTCGGGCACATTTCCAGACTCCGTGCTGCTACTGACAATTTCCTAATGGAATAACCCAATAACACTCTGCCCGACGCGAGAATCGATCTCGGGACCTCTGTATCGAACGACACATACTTGTACCGCGAGACCACGAGGCAGTCGAGGCACAAGTTTTACATCTAGTATGATTCCCTACCTAGGAATCTAGGATGGACATGTATATCCAATCAGTAAATAATATACTCGTATGTATTAAAGACAGGTATTATTAACGATTTGAAGGGGCCTTATTTCACCTTTCATATAAAATAATTAGAAGTCGATCAGGTAACATTTAAAACTATTGTTAAGATAAATAAAAGGATTTTTATTAATACCGAGGAAGTAAGACCCTGACATTTGCGAATACTGCATTCTATTCAGTATTTAAATTAAATATTATATTTAGTGACCATAATGTATTTGATTGGTGACGTGTGAATTCTTAATCTTGTATTAAAATTGGGTTCTTTTTTTATATGCTGGCACAGTTAGGGAACTGTCATCTACAGGTATCTTCAATGGAAGAAACAATCGTGACGGTTTCTCGTCGACATCATTATGCAGGAATGATAGTAAAGTCTTCAAGCTATTAATAATTACAGCCCCGTGGCGCAGTTGGCTAGACACCAGCTTGTGAAACTAGAGGCCGCGGGTTCGATCTCCGCACCGAGACAAATGTGTGTGTGATCCACAAATATTAGATTCTGGAAATCCACAAATATTTGAAACACCGAGAGTGTTTGTGATATCGTATGTGATCTCGTAGTTTCTGACACTCACGACACTCGTATCTTAATGTGGGGTCAGAACTATGTATGTGACTGTTGGGTGTATTTTTTTTATTATTAATTATTTAGGACATTCACAAGTTATGAAGCTGTTACTAAGGTCTTGCAACCAATAAATTTTTCTTTAAAAAACTGCTGTCACGAAATCTAAACTGATTTTTTGCCAAATTTTATTAGTTTATTTACTTTCGCGCTTAAACTGCTGAACCGATTTTAATGAATTTTGTTATATAAATTGATAAAACTTTCGAGAAAGACAGACAAAATGCCTCAGCGATTGTGACAAACGTACATAAAAAATTATATAAAAAAAAAAAAACGGGTAGCACTCCGGTAATTTCAGCAGAAGTGAAAACTTCAACATTAACGTTGTGCATTTTTGAATATTTTGGAGTGGTTAGGGAATAGTTTCGCACGAATTGCTTTATTTATTGCAGTATAAAAGCACTATCATTTACGTGGTAAAATACAATATTTATTGCGCTATCGTACACAAACATGACAACGCGACAACAACACATGACAACAAACGTCTTACGCATTTTCGATCAGGGTCACGGTACTGACGCGAGTTCAACATTTTTTACCCATCCAAAAAAAAGTATACAGCGCCGCTAAAGAAGTTTTCACTTCAAAAATACATATATAGTCATACTCTACCTAAAAGATACAGACACTAACAGCTTAAAGCGTAAGCAACTTGCTCTAGCACGCTGAAAAATGGTTATGTAATAAAAGATTTATGTATGTATTGGATTGTAATTAATTTGGCTTTAATTTTTAATATATGTATGTGTGTTAATAGGTATACGATAGTGTTATATAAGCTGAATACCTAATACCGACTTGAAGTAGGTTTGTAGGATTAAGTGTACATAACCTCATATCTTTATTTCCTGAAGTTGTAGGTACAGTTGCATTTCTGCACCTACAATTTGGTAATTGTCGTGTTCATCCTACGTAAAAGGGGGCGAGTCTATTGCCGTTTTTCGGGCACAATTCCAGACTCCGTCGGCTTCTATTTCTGCTACTGAGAATTTTCTAATTAAAAAAAACTCATTAACACTTTGCCTAACCAGGGAATCGAACCTTTGGATCGCACAGCACATGCTTGTACCGCGAGACCACAAGGCAGAATTATGAGATGAAGAGAGAATGGATTCTGTTTCAAATTTGTATAAATTCATCTCTACGTTTATTTAGTAATTTTAAATGCATTTTTTTTATATACAAAATTATTTATTACATTTTTAAATCCTATGCGAGACTTCTTGTTTTTATCTCTATTCATATATTAGGCATTTTAGACGGCATATGTTCCACTTCTGTCCAGTCCGCTCCTATAGTTAAGGTAAGTTGGCCTTTAATTTTAAGGCAATGACACTGACGGTTTCATGGTTACGGATTTACAGAATTACAGGGCGGTTTGGTAGAACCGTTATACGTAAATCGTCATTAATATAAATAATCTTTATGTTATCCTAGATAAAATACTTTAAGTTTTTCCACATTTTTAATGATCGTGATACTTAATTATGATTCCCGCGTAACTTAAAAAGTAGTGCGTGTGTTGAATTCGAACCCTCTACAGTCTACACGATAAAGCGCGCGGCTAAAATAACTTAACTATCACGCATAAGTTCAAAAGTATTTTAAATTAACATTAACATATTTTTACATTATTTCAGATTGTGTATCAAGTTTTTCGGAAGTTCGATTATATTAGATGAGCTTCAATAGCTATTTGTTTTGTTTTTTTCGAAAATTTGCGGTTTTAATGTTATGGAAGAGAAATTTTAAAATATATGTTTTTACGTTGGCAATTTATATTAAAAACAAAATAAGTCAGATTATACCATAGTACGATCATATATAATCAAAAACAATGTAATTGTTATTATGTCAATAAAACTGAATAATAATAATTAAGTAATAACCAGGGAAATCAGTAACTGTTTCTGAAAACTTTCTAAAAAAGATTCTAATAAGTCAACAACGAAAACAATCCAACAAGAAACGTAGCGAGGTTAAATTCAAAGTCCTTACAGTTAAACAGCTGGCCGCAAAACAATTCCAAATTTAAAACGAAAATTTTCTCATAATTGTACATTCAAGTTTTGTTTTCAGCCAGTGAGAGGTCTTTAAGGAGGTTATATACTTATTAGACATTAAACATTTCCATCAGAACGGTCCATCCGATCTCACAGCACACAATACCACTGGCACACGCGGTTAACGGCAAAAGAAATGGAATTCTCACAACGGTACTTTGAGCAAAGTTTAAAAAAATGTAACGCGAACGAATCTTGATTTTTTTTCTATTCGATATTTAAATTTGAACACAGAACACCTGTCAGGTGGCAGTGGCGGTGGGTCATTAGTCGGGTGGTGCGCACGCGCGACGCTCGCGGGGGCCGGCCGACGACTGCCCGCGATTGTTTACGGCCAGCCCGCGTCGACTTGACAAAGAGCCTTCCATACTTGCGAAGGCTTCGTGAATAATATTATGGTAATATTTGTCACGGCTCTTAGAGGCTGTGAGTTTACTGGGAGACGGTAATTGTACGTAATTAAAATTGTTAGCGGTGTGTTTGTTGTGTATTGTATTGATTTTTATAGCAGTTACTCAATGTTTTGAAAATAGAAAACTGTTAATTACGTTTATTTACGCAAGTGGAAAGACATAGTTGAATAATGTATTTTTTTATGTATTTACAAGGCCTTATGAATAATTAAATGTCAAGACAGTTTAAATAAGTAACTTGAGTATTCAATAGTAGAATATCAATAGATGATGCAAAGGATTTATTCTATAAATTGGTTTATATTTTCTTATACGTCTCATACCCTAAGCTTAAATTTGGAACTTAATTACACGATTTTTAAACATTTTTTTCTTTAAAATAACGTAACGTATTTCTAATTAACCTTGTGTTGCTTTTAAGAAAGTATTTTTTTTTATTTTTCACTTATTAAACTGATTTCTTTTTCCTTTCTTTAATCAATGAATTGGTTATATATGCCTATCTGCACGTCTACACGTAGCTAGTCTGTGCAACCGCGGTAGACGAGGCAGCGCGGCCAGTCGGCACATCGAAGAATTCCGGACGAAATCGTCCACTGGGGAAAGTAAACTTCGCCACTATTACACGATCTTCTCGACTGCCCACGTGTTACCTAAAAAGTACCTTATCTCCAACAAAACAGAATATATTTTACAAAAGCCAATCTCTTTCCGCTACTATTACACGATAGTCTCGATTACTTGTTTTTATGGTAATATATTACTTACGAATATTAAAATAAAGTTGAAATTTGTGTGGATTGCACAAGGAGCAGTATGATTGTAATGGTCATTGCATGGTGGCGAAATAAGGTTTTGTGCTAAGTCTTGGGAATTGTTGTGTTTGATAGTGTGTGTATATAAATGTATAATTGTAAACTTGTTTTTTATCTAGCGGTCAAGAAAAATTTAGCATTACAGTCAAGCTTTTAAGAGCTTTGACATGGAAAAGCATATAGGTAGAGTGCTTTTTTACAGAGTCACTTTTGCTGATGGTACATCAATCTGGACAGTGGTCAAGATACAATTTGCCCTTAGTAAAGTTATATTGATATATAGTATAGAGACAGTGGCGGTACACGTTAATTGTGTAATGTCTAGTTTATAATTGTTTATTGTGGGCTCAGGATATTCTCATTTATATGTCTAACTGCTTTTGTCAAATAAAGATTTAAAGCTTAAAAATTATTATTCGGAATTTTGGATGGCAAGCTGGGATTTTGGCCTTCTATGGAAGTATCGCCACTGGTATGAGACTTCATTAATAAAAATAAGTAAACGAAATTGTTCGTCATGATCAATGCCTATCAATAGTTTCTTGATTTTAAAATTCTATGGAGTTTTGGCTCTATTCACTTCAATCCCCGCACCGAGACAAACATTTGTGTGATCCGCAAATATTTGACTCGGGTCTGGGTGTTTGTGAGACCGAAATGTCTTTTGTAGATGATACCCATGGCACAAGACTTGTATGGGGTCAGATGTATGCGACTGTTAAATGTATTTATTTATTTAAATTTTCAGTAGCAATACGGGGTCGACGGACGGACGGCCGTTGGAGCAGACAAGTGTTGGAGTGGAGACCGCGCTTAGGTAGACGTAGTGTAGGACGTCCTGCAGCACGATGGTCCGACGATTTGAGAAGGTGGCGGGTACCGGATGGATAAGGGCTGCTCAAGACCGGGATGGTTGGCGCCTACTTGGGGAGGCCTTCGTTCAGCAGTGGACGGCGATAGGCTGAGAATAATACGGGGTCTGAATGCTTCCGTAATCAACAACTTGCCTTGGGACTTAGAAAACAGGTGGTGAAACGTGGGTCTACTTCTTTACGGGAATTTTAGCTTGATGTAAAGGCCAATGACGATCAAAAGATGACTTTGAACAAAAATCAAGGTAGTGACAGACTTCACTTGACTTGCATTGTCACTTTATGGTGACTGTTTAATTTCCGAGGCAACTGCCATTCTCTACATATACATAAATGTCAACTGCAAGCAGTTTCTACACACATAAAATGTTGAAAGTGGAGTAAAGTCTTCGAGCAAGCAAGCCAAGTCATACATTGTAACAAATTGCATTCAACAGCAATTTGCATCCGGCTAAAGGTTGTTTCAACTCAAAACGTCTTAACAGCGGGCGCTGTCTAGGTAATCATCATAGAAATTTAATATAGAAATTTCAGTGGTTTGTCATTGCTTAATATACCATGCCATCAAAAGTAAAACTTGTAAAAAAATTAGTCTCGCAACTCAATTCTTCTACCGTAAAAAGTTGTGAGATCTATGTATTACCAAGTCGATGAATTTATTCAGTCCCCGGTTAAGGGACCTTTAGTCTTAAGTTATTATGCACTTAGTTTACCAGACAACATATTATAGTGACCATATCAATAGTAATCTTTAATGTTTTAAATAAAATAGTTTGACTTGGCATTCGCATGAAAACACAATGTATCTCACTTGAACATAATTGAATATAATCATCATTATCATACCAAAGGCGTCCACTGTTAAACATAGGTTTTCTCGGACCTGTTACAAGCGACTTGCATCTAGTGTATATCTTATTAGATCTTAAATTCATTGTAGCGCCTGTTAATTTGGACTTAGCAATTGGCTTTACTTACCTAGAAAATATTCGAATGCTCTTTATATATAAAAAATACGTGTCGCGTGTTTACGTGGACTCCGCAGTTACTGAAACGATTTTAACTTCTTTTTTTAAATGTGTGTTTTGTTCCAACTTAACAGATAGGATAGTTTCAAAGTCAAAGACAATTATTCGCTTATTATCTGCAAAAGAGTGTTAGTTCGATAAGATTCTAACAGATGGCGGTGTATTGGGTTTTGATAAAAACGGGAAGACGAGTGGAATAAAATGGAAAAAAGCACTACGCCCATGTGAAGCTGGGATGGGCCATTAGTTCATATTAAATTTACCACAATAACAGATCACCCGAAATGTCTTATTACTTTAAACAACATTCAATTTGTCTTGATGTTAACTCCGAACACCGCACGGCTTTTTAGTTCCTTTAAAATTATTTTAACTACCTTTAAGTGCCATTATTTAAGACTGCCAAAGATACGATACTAACATTTAAATAATTTCATGTGCCATGTAGATAATACTCGTAAATTGATTAATATTTTTCCAATACTTTGTAGGCTGATTTTTTTTTTTGGAGATGTTTTTCATAATGATTGGAAATAGCAGATGGGTTTTATAAAAAGAAGTAATCAATCTAATTAATCTAAGTAAATTAATTTAATATAATAGGTATAATCAACTCTCAAATACTAGAATTCATACATACATAAACTCACGCCTGTATTCCCCGAAGGGGTAGGCAAAGGTGCATTTCTGCACCCACATTTCGCCAGATATGTATCAGTCCCACGTAATAGGGGGCGAGCCTATTGCTGTTTTACGGGCACATTTCCAGACTCCGTGCTGTTACTGAGAATTTCCTAATGAAAAAACCCAATAACACTTTGCCCGACCCGGGAATCGAACCCAGGACCTCTAGATCGCACGGCACATACTTGTACCATGAGACCACGAGGCAGTCTATACTAGAATTCCTAGTCACAAAATTATTCCAATAACCTTCAAAGCAAAAGACATCAACGCGTTATCTATTGCGCTATTCAAGATTTGTCTTTCCTTAATGACTGTGTAAAAGACGTTCAATAACATGCTATGACAATTCCTCGTTCATAGTTATAATTGAAATCCGATTATGAGTTTTTTGTTAAGCTTTGACAGACCTAGATGGGTCCTAAAGAATTTTTTTTTTTTTTTTTTTTTTTTTAATGGGAAAGGAGGCAAACGAGCTAGTGAGCCACCTGATGTTAAGTGGTCAACACCGCCCATGGACACCCACAATACCAGAGGAATCATCGGTGCGTTGCCGGCCTTTGAGGAAAATATAGGCTCTTTTCTTGAAGGTCCCTAAGTCATATCCATTCGGAAATACCGCCGAGGGAAGCTGATTCCACAAAGATGTTGTGCGAGGAAGGAAACACCGTTTAAACCGCACTGTTGAGGAACGCCATTCATCCAGATGGTAGGGATGGAACTTCAATTTCTGGCGTGTGGTGCGGTAGTGAAATTCAGCAGCAGGTATTAATCCGAAAAGTTCATCAGAGCACTCCCCATGGTAAATGCGATAAAGGACACATAGAGACGCAACATCTCTTCGCAATGCTAGGGGGTCAATTTTGTCCGAAAGGATCTGGTTATCGATGATTCGAGCAGCACGTCGTTGAATGCGGTCAAATGGGAGAAGCTGGTATTGAGGAGCTCCAGCCCAGAGATGAGAACAATATTCCATATGTGGCCGGACCTGTGCCTTATACAGTTGAAGGCGCTGAACCGGCGTGAAATATTGCCTCGCTCTGCTGAGCACACCAAGCTTTTTCGAAGCCAGCTTAGCTTTAGCTCCCAGATGACCGCAGAACTGGACTGTACTCGAAACATCGACCCCATGGATTCCAATACTAGACGTGATACCAAGGGGAGTGCCAATGAATTGAGGTGATAGAGAGAAGGGAGTTTTTTTAGCGGTAAATGCGCAAACTTGTGTCTTCGACCGATTAAATTCGACCAAATTCTGCCTGCCCCAGTCTGCGGCTTGGTCCAACAAACGGTCGATCTCCGAAACAAGCTTTTTCCGGCACTCATCGACTTGTTCTCGAGAGTAATTTGCGCGGCCAGTATATAAGGCATCCCCGGTACTGTCATCCGCATAACAATGGATGTTATTATTGAGTAACAGGTCATTGATATGCAGAAGGAACAGAGTCGGGGATAGCACACAACCTTGAGGTACACCAGAATTCACAGGCATAGAGTCCGAGCTTGAACCATCTACTACGACTTTTATGGTTCGCTCAGTGAGAAAACTAGTGACCCAGTCGCAAAGTCTCTCGGGAAGTCCAAAGGAAGAGAGCTTGGAAAGTAGAGCTCCATGCCAAACCCGATCAAAAGCTTTCGCTATATCCAATCCTACCGCCAAGGCCTCCCCCTTGCTTTCAACTGCTTCTGCCCACCTGTGGGTGAGATACACCAAAAGATCACCAGCTGATCGCCCCCGTCGAAAACCGTATTGACGGTCATTGATCAACCGGTGAGTCTCCAAGTATCGCAGAAGCTGGGTGTTAATTATCGATTCCATAATTTTAGAAAACAAGGAGGTGATGGTAATAGGCCTATAGTTGGAGGGATCAGATCGGTCGCCCTTTTTTGGGATCGGGTGCACTAAACCAACCTTCCAAGATTTTGGAACTACTCCGGATGAATATAGATGCCGAAAAAGGCGCGTGAGCACTGGTGCCAATTCAGGAGCACAAGTCTTCAGCACAATCGGGGGTATTCCATCTGGCCCACTCGACTTGTTGATATCTAAGGAGAGTAGTGCTTTACGCACGGAGCTTTGGTGAAATCGGATCTCCGGCATAGAACTAATTATAGGCTCTTTATTGGCCCGGATAAATCAGATTTTTGTGGTTTTCTTTTATATGTACACATATCATAATAATAAGTATTAAAGTAAGCAAAGCCGAAGGCTAAAGTAAAAAAAATCAAGGTTTCTGAGAATACACAAAGAAAATAGCACATAATATTTATCTACTTCCTAAAATATAATACAAAATGAAATCAAGCAGAGCTGAGATATTGCCATAAATTTTTTGCAGGCGTTGGAGGAAAATATCACTATTACTACAGAATATCTGAGTAGTAGGGAGTGATGTAGATATTTTTTAATACACTCCACTCCTTCGCACAAAATTGACGATAGCACGTATAGCAAACTGCCGTCCATTACGAAACTTGAATATATACAAAAGTGTCAGTATTTTTAAAGTCTCAATTATAATATTCTAAGTGTTTTAGTCCAAATAATATAGCGTCTTTCAAGTAAACAGATGGCATAATTTCAAACGCAACATAATACAATTCTTTTACTTTTATTCTGTGAGACAATAGGACCACTTAGTTGAGTCAAACTATTTGCATACGTTCATTTCATTCATCGTAGGCAGAGGTGCATTTCTGCACATTTCACCAGTCCCACGTAATAGGCGGCGAGCCTATTGCCGTTTTTCGGGCACATTTACAGACTCCGTGCGGCTACTGAGAATTTCCTAATGGAAAAACCCAATAACACTTTGTACATTTCATACATGATTGTCAAATCAATTAGTCTGTTAAATTAAAAATGTTCATACTTTCTTACTACATTATTTTCGTTGGAGCTTCGTTT
The DNA here is from genome assembly GCA_907164795.1 of Hemaris fuciformis. Lineage (NCBI taxonomy): Eukaryota > Metazoa > Arthropoda > Insecta > Lepidoptera > Sphingidae > Hemaris > Hemaris fuciformis. The sequence goes on from OU015449.1 coordinate 11,217,843, forward strand.
TTAAGAGCGGTTCAGATACTCTTTGAATATACGGTCCTTTTGCTCTTGAACACTTCTTTTTCTCCTTTAATTCGGCCAGAAGAATAATAATAGACACATAATATGACACATACATACATGCACTCACGCCTGTTTTCCCCGAAAAGGTTTGCCGCCAAACCACGAGGCAGTTGATAATAACAAAATATATGTATATAAAAATATTAGTAAACCTAATACCATTACCTTACCTTACTTTCCTTTCATCATTGCATCCAAATTTTATTAAAGCCAGGATGAGAAGGTTGACAAATAACAACACGTTATAGAAATAAAATTCATCATATTTTTTATCTTTATCTTAAAAACTAAGATTAAAGCTCATACACGTTGATACAACGTATTGACACAGCCTTAGAATATTTTTGGTATGAATTCGCTAGTAAATAAGAGATTATTCTTATGTGTTGGTCGTCTGCTGTTGGTTCACTGGAGATAAATCGTAGAAGGGGAGAGGGGCGTGGTCCTTCTTCTTCTGCACCAAATCTGTTCCCCATGTCCACTGCAACAATTGAAAATAGCTTTAATTTTTCGTATATCCTCAAAAATAGAACCAACATAATGAAATAATAATCGACGCGTTTCTTAAATATATTTCACGAGACATGTGCGGTGTGATCGAAAGGTCCGGGGTTCGATTCCCGGGTAAGACAGGTTTTCTACGTTTTTGTATTAAGAAGTCTGCACGAAATACTACGGAATGTAAGCACATTTTAATACGGAGACTAAGCAGTCTCCGCTGTTAAAACGCGGCTCTACATAATACAACATATTCGTTGCGCGATAGTTTTTCTCTTTACAATTACTTGATTTATCATTAACTGTACTTAAAGCGGGCTTTAAGTAAACCTTTTAAGGCTTTTAAACCCTCTCAATGGTAGAGGAGGCCCGTGCCCAGCAGTGGGACGTATATGGGCTGATGATGATGAAAGCGGGCTTGTAAATGGCGCAGTGCCACTAGCGACACCACGTCCATCGAGATTTACAGATCGTCTTTTATATGAAGTTGTATTAACGATTAAAAATGCAATAGTTTGTAAATTGTGATTAGGTTGACTTAGTTTAATTTCTTATGTAACCTATAATGCCCACGCAAGTAATGCAAACGTTATCATTATACGTATAATGATCATAATGACGTATTACAACTCTGGAGCCGACATATTATTTTTTATTTGCATCTAATAAATCAATATATTTAAAACGTGGAAGTATACCCACAATTGCAAGGTGGCTGGCAGCGGTTGGATGAAAATGGCGGAAGATCGAGCCCAATGGAGATGGAACGTACCGTAGAGGCCTATGTCCAACAGTGGACGTAAGAAAGACTGCTACTGATGATGATGATGATACCCACAAATAACTACTAAAGTACCTATCCCACCAAATACCCACTACTGTAGCTCCTGTGCTCCAGGATCAACAGCACGCACATATTTGTCGTGATTCCGTAATATTAACCAGAAAAAAGATAAACTAAGGTACCTAAAAGAAATACTTTAGATCGGTGTGCAAACAATTTACAACTTTATAGATAAGACGTTAATAAAGCGATGTAAACGAACCACCTGTACCAATGATGTTGATAACTTATCACACTGACTCAATAAGTGCAAATCACGTATTGAGCATCAGACTGCAAGGTGATTCCACTTAATTCATTCAGTGATAAATTTTATTGCGCACTTTTATGATAATTTACAAAAAAGCGTTTTATTGAATCGTGTGGCTTTTATTTGAGACTAGCTGATCCGGCGAACTTCGTTCCGCCTAACAGTCGATTTTTTTTTTTGACTAAGTTACTCCTTATTACATCAGCTATCTGCTAGTGAAAGTCCCTTAAAAGTTGACCCACCCATTTCAGAGATTAGCCGGAACAAACAGACAGACAGACATACAAAAATTGTAAAAAATATTATTTTGGTATACATCCATATGCATTTATTAAAAAGCGGTTATTTTAATATTACAAACAGACACTCCAATTTTATTTATTTGTATAGATTTAGATTTCCGGGCGGGCATAGTGGTATTGGGTTTCAACATTTCAAAATCGGTAGTATGAAGGTTCTCCTCTTATTACGCAAGGACAAGGGCAATTTGCTCTCACCCTATTATATGGTACTTCAAACACAATTGTCGAATTTTGAGTGCAGAAATATATTGTCCACCTATCATTCGGTTCTATAGGTGTGTTGATTCATAAGCTGTTATATTGTAATCTACGTGAATTTTTCTTTTTTACTCTAGATATAAATACACAAAACTTCTGCACGTTTAGACCAAAATTGTAGCCGATACTAAATATATTACGTAGTATCTAATAATAATAAAAAAAATGTTTGCCTATCCAGCCACACACCCGCAACTGCAACTCTAGTTTGTCTTAACCCGCAACGAAATAAATTAGAATAAGATATATAGTAGGAGTTGGAAACAAATAGGTGTTCAATCATCATCATCATCAGCCCATATACGTCCCACTGTTGGGCACGGGCCTCCTCTACCATTGAGAGGGTTTAGGACTTAGTCCACCACGCTGGCCTAGTGCGGGTTGGCGGACCAATACCCTCTCCTAAAGCGTGAGATGATAATGAGATGATATTGGATTAGGTGTCACCAGTTTGATGTGAATAGAAAAACCATTTTTCAGGATGAAAAGTCACATACCACGAGCACAGCAAAAGCAAGTCCCAAAGAGTAGCCAGCGAGGACATCACTCCAGTGGTGCTTGTAGTCAGAGACTCTGGAGAGAGCCGTGAACCAGCTCAGCATCACGGCGCCGAATTGAAGAGTGTGGCGGAGGACTCGCGTCCCTCTCCAAACCATGCGCCTCTCAAGGTACAGCTGGGGAGAAATGTGTATTGTCAACGTTGGCTTACCAGGGAAGCATATTTACTGGGAAAAAATGATAAGCAATAGTTGCGGCACTAATAGATAACGAAACGAGAAGAAAGCGTTTGTTTAACCCACGTTTTTTTTCTTGTAAAACATTATGCATGTGTAAAAAATCGAATTCAAAGTGGAAAGACCAAGAAGATAAATTCTGAGCATATTAAGTATCGATAAAATAAAAATGTTCAATGTATTTATTATCGACTAGCAATTGAAACAATGTCAACAACTCTGAACGTAACAGTTAGACCAATACAAAAATAATGCTAATAATGCAAACTCTGAAATCCTTCAAGCATCCCAGCATACTAATTAAGTGTAATAATCATATTAAGTCATGTGTCAAAAATAATAAGATTCAAATTTACTTACAGCCAAGTAGATCATAGTGAAAGCGGACCATGAGGAGTGTCCGCTGAGGAATGATTTGCGCATGTCTTCCAACTTGGCGATGTCGGAGCCATTGCAGCTGTATTCGTGGGACTGGATGTACCGCCCGCGCCACTCTGGTTGGTTGCAGTCGATAGACGGTTGGCACAACTGAATGAAAAAGAATAAATTAAATCCTACTAATATAAACGCGAAAGTTTGTAAGAATGAATAGGATTTTTTTTCATTAAATCTACAATTCGATTCTTATAATTATATTCTAGTGTTTCTTAAGCTTGGTCATCAAAAGTATCAATACAAAAGTTAATAAATTTAATCTTGAAGCGAAATAATAACAGTCCTATCGTAAATTCACAACATACATTGGATCGACAATGCAGTTTAGTTCAAAGTTGCGCACTTGACCGTGACAAAGATAATCAACAGTAGTTTAACTCGTAACTGAGACGGGAATTAACTCTAACCACGTGTTGTAGTGACGGTTCTCATATTCTTGTAATGCGTACGGCATTATAAATACACCATCTTTTTTTATCTTCTCCTCAACCGTGAGGTTCTAATTTCAATATTTGAGAATAAAAAGCAGCTAATAATTACTTACATATGGAACAGGAGTAGGAGATAAGTAAAATACATACATACATACATACATAACCTCACGCCTGTATTCCCCGAAGGGGTAGGCAGAGGTGCATTTCTGCATCCACATTTCGCCAAGTATGTATCAGTCCCACGTAATAGGGGGCGACCCTATTGCCGTTTTTCGGGCACAATTCCAGACAACGTGCTGCTACTGAAAATTTCCTAATGAAAAAACCCAATAACATTTTGCCCGACCCGGGAATCGAACCCAGGACCTCTAGATCGCACCGTACATGTACCGCGAGACCACGAGGCAGTCATAAGGAAAATAAGTCATACTCAATAAAAATAAAACTATATTAGTAATAAGTTTGAGAAACCGCGCTTCAAAACAGAAAATAATTTTAAAAGGACACAAAATACTATTATATGCCCCATTTTATGGCAAATTTTAAGTCTGGTACACTACTTACACTTTTAACCTATCAATACAGTGTTAGAAAACGAATAAAATACAGGAAATAATATTAGTTTATAAATTATCGATTTTAATCTATTCGTTCGATTTAAGTAGGCAGGAAAGAATTAGAACATCCCTATTACGATAGCGAAATTAAGTAATTAATTAGATTGTAGTTTTTATCTATAGTGACGATTTGCGTAGTTCACGATTATAGTTGCTTACCGTAATATACTTATCTGTTACATATTAACCAGACTATGTATTTTTTAGCGGTGGCCTAAAAGAGGAACAGAAAGATTCATAGTCGTATGTTCAATTTCAGTGCATTTCCTTTTAAATGAGATATTTTCCATTTTACTAGGTTTTTTCTGAAGCTTTCCTCGTACATATAAATTATTTCTATTTGGCCTGTTTAAAACTCCATCTTATTTATTTATTTACACTTGTTATACATTAAGTATAGAGGCGGACTTAATGCCAAAGGCATTCTCTGACAGTCAACCTCTGGGTGATGCAGAGATAAAAATCTTATGATTTTTTAAATATATCTATGTATATATAATTAAATCTATAATCTCTATTTCATTTAAACTACTCTCATCAATCAATGTTATTAAAACAATTTTCCCTTAAGAGCTTATCAATTTAATAGAAAATCTGTAGTTGTTCTCTAAGTTCAGTTAATTTATAACTAAGCTATACCTGTCTCATTTAACTAAAGCCTTAGACCTCTAAATGGTAAAAGAGGCACGTACCCTGCAGTGGAACGTTGGATGTTACATAAAGTAGAACTTACATCAAAGAAGTGAGGCCTTGGTCGTCCAATGGTGTTCTTGGCGATGTTAGCCGCTAGCTCCACGAAGCAGACTCCGAATGCGAAGGAGGCGAGCGAGCAGTAGAACCCTCGCAGCCAGGCGGGCACGCGCACGCCCAGGCACCGCTCTTCATCCTTCACGTTGCGCAGCAGCGCCCACTCACATATCAACATCTGATAACAAAGTATTGCTATTAAAATCTGATTAAAATCTATGACTATGACTCCTGGTCTCGCGGCACAAGTATGTGCCGCGCGATCTAGAGGTCCTGGGTTCGATTCCCGGGTCAGGCAAAGTGTTATTGGTTTTTTCCATTAGGAAATTCTCAGTAGCAGCACGGAGTCTGGAAATGTGCCCGTAAAACCGCAATAGGCTCGCCTCCTATTACGTGGGACTGATACATACTCGGCGAAATGTGGGTGCAGAAATGCAAGTCTGCCTACTCCATCGCGTGAGGTTATATTAAAATATATAGGGTTGCGTCTTATGTGAGGAAAGTTATTCTTTCATTTCATCCTTGGTTGTCTGTAAGAGATCGCCTTGTGCGATAAGGTCGCCTATTGTACTAATATTCTCCTGTACTCCGTAGTTTTAATGTTATGTATACAATAAAGTTTTAAATAAATAAATAAAAGTTTATTATGGATATTACATAGAAAAATAATGACATTGTTTTCAGTATTGTTATAATAATAACGTACCACTTTGGAGTTTGTAGTGCTATACTTATGTATATCTTAGTATGATAAATGAGCAGTTATGAGTGTACAAAGAGTGGTCGGAAGCGTGGTAGGTATTGTTAGCCAACGGAACGAGTCCAGACGATTCGTGTTACTGTCAATTTCTTTCAATTGTACCGGTTATTACTGGCGTGTTGGGCTCCGATGTTAAGTTTATGACCCGATATTATAGTAACCGGGACTTTGGTATATTTAGTCTCGAATTTATTGATATCGGACACAATTTTCAGAGGGAAATATCTATTTTCGTATAAAATTCGCGCATTAATCGTTGAAGAAATTATGATGATTTTGGTTCACAGATTTGTATATGTACTTAATTTTTTTGGTTTTAATTAATAAACTCAGAATCTTCTGGACTGATTTTATTATTTTTTGGATTTTATTATGTTCCCTCGACATAAAACATGGGCTACAATCATCATCATCATCATCAGCCGATAGATGTCCACTGCTGGACATAGGCCAAAAGACTTCCAAAGCGCTCTGTCGGCAGCGGCCTGCATCCAGCGCCTTCCCGCGATCTTCGTGAGATTATCATCAGATGATGATGACTGACGGGCTACAAAGCCCCCTAGTATTATAAACGTAGGAATGCATTGAAATTACGTGAAAGTTTTGATTAAAACTAGTTTACTCATAACACTATCAACATTTTATCACTAACAAACATCCCGTGTGTACTAATTGAATTTACTACAAAAGAAGTGATGGCACGTGCTAAATATTGATAGCGTTGGTTCCTGCATACAACACTCGTGCTTGAAATGTTTGGCGCGACACACCTGGAGCTCTTCGCGTGAGGCCACTTGGAACATCTCCAACTATGTCTTGATGGGCAGATGGTGTTTCAAAACTACATGAATGAAGTGTCTATTTTTGAACACTGCAGTTTAACTACAACACTTTGTTAAACATCATGATCGTCAGGCCATATACGTCCCACTGCTGGGCACAGGCCTCCTCCACAGCTGAGACGGTTTACGCCTTAGTCCAATACGCTGGCCTAGTGCGGGTTCACTACACACCTAAGAAATTCCTAAGTACTTTAAGGTGTGAGAGTATTAGTATATCTCTGCAGAGTTAGGCAGTGATGCATTTCCAAAATTATATAACATCATCATCATCAGCCTATATATGTCTCACAGCTGGACACGGGCCTCTTCAACTGAGAGGGTATAGCCCTTAGTCCATCACGTCTCATCAGTTGCGTGTTTAGGTCCAAGTAACAGGCTGAGAAAAGGAGACTGTTGCCGTTTTTGATTCACATTTTCAATATCCCTTCCTGGCAATTTATTACCAGTAAAATATAATCACAACACATACTTGTGCCCCGGGACCAATGAGGGAGCCAAAATAATACATTTTATTACCCAGACACAATCCCTTATATATTATATGTAATAAATGAGCCACGAACTGATAATGGAGACAATAATCTCTCCAATCGATATTATATCTACACTGCATAAGAGTTATTAATATCGTGGCCAATACAAAAATATAGAGATAACGAAAACCTCATTTTTGGGACTATTTTGGAAAATTAAAGCTAAAACAGATAATAGTTATGACCCCACATTAAGAAACAAGTCTTGTGTCGAGGGCATCAGAAACTACGAGAGACTTTTCGGTCTCACAAACACCCAGACCCGAAACAAATACTTGTGGATCACACAAACATATTGTGTGCGGGGATCCAACCCGCGGCCTCTCGTTTCGCAAGCTGGTATCTAGCCAACTGCGCCACGTAGCTGCGGCTACCGCTGCTCGATAATCAAATCCATTTTGCTTCCGGGTTCAATACCCGGGATGAGCAGTGTTTTTTCAGGTTTTAGTTTTAAGGAATTCTTAGTACAGGATTTAGAAAAAGTGCCCAAGCCTCTCCTTGTTGTGTGTAGTTTTAAGCAGCTGGCGAGTTGAGCCACATTGACTTGTCGAAATAGTGTTGCAGGTACTAAGTTATCTGGTGGTGTTTATAGCTTTTTATATTACATCGAGTACAGCAAACAGTAGTAATGCCTTGTAACAATGTTTTGCAAAAAAATAACTAATTTTTATACGTTAAATAGTAACTATGAATATTATATATGACTTCTTGAACGCGTCCGTTTTTTATTTACACCTATCGCCGAACTTACTAACAGTAAAGATTAATTTAATTGATAAAAATCATAAAAACAGTGATTCAACTGGCTAACGAGTGGTGATTGTAATCATTTCTTAAAAGCTGATGTTTTATTCATAAATACGTCTAACCATCCCACTGTAAAATGTAAATACATACTGATTTTACTCCGGTTAAACCGTAGGACATCACACGGACCTATAGTGCTTATTTGTGCATGTTTTTCACTACGTTTTCCATAATAAAATACGTGATATAATAAATACACACAACTACGATAAATTAGAAAGTAGCAATTGAATCCACAATTGATCCTTGCAGATCGCGCGATTAGGATGACACGACTCACCCCAAAAATCAAACATATTTTTTCTCTAAAAGTACTTACGGCTAGTATAGGCAGGCCGAGTCCAAAACCCCTCAACATGAGAACAGTGACTGTATCGTCTTTGTAGGGAAACATAAGGCTCTCGTCTCCGCAGAAGAATCCTCGCTCGAACGGCTCCCAAAGAAGGTTCGTCATGCAGATGCATACTACCACTGAAAATATTTTTACATGTTAGTTTATATTTAAGTGCACAAGTATGTGCCGTGAGGTGAAGAGGTCCTGGGTTCGATTCCCTGGTCGGGCAAAGTGTTATTGGGTTTTTCCATTAGGAAATTCTCAATAGCAACACGGAGTCTGGAACTGTGCCCGAAAAACGGCAATAGGCCAGCCTATTACGTACCCCTATTACGTGGAACTGATATACACCTGGTGAAATGTGGGTGCAGAAATGCACCTCTGCCTACTTTAGGGAATACAGGCGTGAGGTTATGTATGTACGTATGTTTATATTTAAGTCTGCATTTTACTATGCAATTGTGTTTAATAAGGTATTAATTTTTTTTCGGAATAGAGAGCCACAAGGGGGAGAGCCTAGGGCAAAATAAATGCGTCCAATAGTCTACTAATTTAGTTCCCACACCACATAAATATTTAAAAGAAAAACATATATCTAACATTACTAAGATTCACACATAGAAATTGTTTCATATTATCATAGGAGATTTTCAACGTAAAAACACATATAAGAACTTAACATAAAAATCCAAGAAATTTATCTGTGGATACCACATGTAATCGTCACTGGGGCTGAACCCGCATCACTTCGTTTCACATCAGCTTTACTTATCAAGTGAGCTATAGTCTATCTACGAGTTTTTACTTTGTCCAACTAAAGCTAATAAAATATATAAGCTTTAAAAGCTTTAAAATTAAAATATATAAGCTTTCAAAAATAATATTAAATTAAACTTAATATAAGCTTTAAAATTAAAATATTTTAAATACTATATAAAAATGACTTAATTTTCACAACAAAACGATATTAATAAAAAAATCCAAAATACTTCAAAAATATAAAATGAAACTCAAAAATTTAATTGCTGCATTTTAATAGTAAAAAGTTTATCATTATTCTGATTCGTTTAATAAGGAATCGTAAATTATTTTTTATTAATAACGTGGATTTTTTAATAGTTATAATAACAAAGTCACTCACGCCCTCCCAGGAGGAATACGTCCACGACTAACTTCCTGAGTATGTGCACGGATGTGTCGTCTCTCGACATGGTGCGTGTCGCTTGTTTGGCTTCGTACTGACGGCGTCGCGACGCGAGCGAACTATTTATGCAATCTCAAGCTCAGCGATACACAGATAAACCAGGCTAATGAAGGCTCTGATGTGCTTTTTACAGCCACCAAATAGGACGTTTCAGAAGTGTAGTTTTAAATGTAATTTTTATTTTATGGGTCATATTCAAGAACGGAAACTATTGATTTTAAAATACATATTAAATATGCATAATAAATAAACGGATATGTTTAGACGTGCACAGTTTTAAAATAGTTAATGCCTAGTACGAAAAATTATAAAGTAATAAATTTGATTAAAAGTTACAACACCTTTAAAAAATACATATATGTCAGTTTGTGAATACAAATGCTAAAACAATTAAATTTCTTTGTTTGGTCATAGTTTGTAGATGTTTATTTTTAGATTGTAATTAATCCCGATTTTTTTATTCTATTACATTTATTTATTACTAAAGATTCTTGATTAGGAAGAATATTGCATAATTTATCGTTACCATATCTACCTACCGTTGAATTTCGTTGCGGGATTCTGACAAACTAGGTCCCTTTAGATTCGCTGAGCTTTAGGCGTCCATACTGTGCGTGCCGCTGTTGATCCTGGGGTACAGGAGTTCCAGTGGCGGGTTTATGCTGGAATATGGCCAAAAATACTGTTGAATTTAAATAGAAATTGCGAAAGTACAATTTCAGATTGTTACGAGTTAAAGTTAAGCGATAGCTTTTGTGAAAGAAAAGTGCATTTTATTTTTTAAAAGTAGCCTTTTTTTATTAATTTAACTTTGTTGTATATTAAGCTAAAACCAGAAGCTGATATTGAATACGATTAATTAGCTGAAAAAATATAATATATCATAGTTATAATTACACATGTAAATAAAATTATTATCTTAGAATATTTTGACTATTTATTCTCTTATCTGTAGTACAATATTTTAAGACAATTAATTTCTATTACATAATTAAATTTATCAGAAAATATTTTGTACATTTACAGTACATGTGTAGACCGGACTGTTTTTATTTTAAATTAGTTTTTATAGTTTAAAAAAGCCTTAACGGGTTTCCGATAAACCTTTTAAGGTAGCTAACATAATACTTTATTACCGTCTTATTTATAATACTTGTACAAGCATTTTTTAACTACAGATTTTTTTTGTCTTATTTATTTTCGGAGTAGTCAGAGCTTGTGTCAGAATGCTCAAGTTTAATACTGAGTCTTTAAAAATTACTATCTTCCTCACGGCACAGTTGTGATGGCTTGATTGTAATCGGATATACAGGCTGTTACCGATACGTGACGTTCTTGCACGTGTCACAAATGAATGAAAAATGTTGTTCACATTCCAACAGTAATCTCGGCGGTCGCAGGTTTAAACCCCAGGCACACAACTCCGACTTTTCGAAGTTATGTGTGTTTTCGCAACAAATTACCACGTACCTGCACATCTAAACGTTCTTAGGAATCTTTAAGGTGTGTAATCCGTCAACCACTAGGCCAGCGTGGTTGACTAAGGCCTAAATCCTCTCATTTGTAGAGGAGGCCCGTGCCCAGCTGTGGGACATATACGGATGATAATGACATTTCTAAAAATAAACATTTAGGAGCTGCCTTTCACTAGAAGCATTGAGATAATATGATATTTGAAAATACAAGCATTTTATGACACACAATTTTTTTGTGGTAGAGTCTTTTGGCTTAGATTCGATTGTGTCGGACTGCTGTTTGTGGAGATCCATTTAGCTAGAAATATTGATTAATTTGGCCCAAATATTGGCCATAGTGTGGTTTAGAAGCAAACCTATCACATTACATGATTATATGTTTATCATATAACAAACAGGCTGACATATTTTTTCCTACCAATAGGAGTTTCTAATCGTTTCTCTGCCGTCTCTATATATAAAACGCGCACTTTTATTTTACAGCATAAAATAATATGAATAATCGATATTTACGTCATTTATCAAACGTATTACAGTCACAGAAATGGTTTGTTTATATTAAAACGAATGTGTAAATTGTAAACAACAATTACACCACATGCAATGTTTACATGACTCGCAAATTTATGCGCGGAAAGTATTGGATTGTATTTATATTGAACAACAAACAATAATATTGTAGGTCCTGTCTGCGCCTTCGTCTTACTTAGGAATTGTATCATCAGCCCATACACGTCCCACTGCTGGGCACGGATGACGGACCTCCTGTACAACTGAGAGGGTTTAGGCCACAGTTCACCACGCTGGCCTAGTGCGGGTTGGCGGCCTACACACCTAAGAAATTCATAAGAACTTTTAGATGTGCAGGTTTCATCACGATGTTTCCCTTCACCGATAATGTACGTGATGATTCATTGTGAATACACACATAACTTCGAAAAGTCAGAGGTGTGTGCCTGAGGTTTGAACCCGCGACTGTCGAGATTCTCGGCCGCGTGCCCAAACTTCGAGGCCATTACGACACTACTTCAGAATTGGGTTTAAAAAATTATGGAAAATGTACACATACTTTATCCGCTTAGCTGAGTTGGTTCCCTAACCAAAATCCTACGCCAGCATACCGACTAAAACCTCTCGGTGACCATCACGCGCATTAGGGCGGTTTTACGGCATCTCAGGACGAGAAGCGCCCTAAATGGTCCGCTGCCGCCCAGCGCACTATCCAATTATGGACTCTTCAAAATTGGAAGGGCTTGAGATGCCCTCCACTTACGCTATTTTAGACGCTAACCTTTTTATTATTATTTACTTCTAGATATCCTAAATAAAAAACTTACTGACATTTTAAGAGGTAAATAAATACCAGTTTTACAATATTCAATAAAATATATTTTATACAGTTTCTGAAAACCCTTTACCTACGCTCAAAACCCAATTTCGCAACAAAAAATCCACCACCACGTTTACGAGTGATGATGATTTAAAAATGATAAATTCGATATGATAATCCACGATCCACATGCCATGTAGTGCTGGCGTGAGCGATTTGTGATCTGATAGGATGTGACCGTACCGTATACTTATTGTCACGAGGTATAAACAAATATCAGAAAGACGTATCTAGTGTGGATAGTCGTTAAAAAATCTTTAGTCTCATGAAATATGGACCCAAAAGTTAAATTTTTTTGTCCGTGTATCGAAATACTATTTAGATATATATACTACATATTACACAAGTTATGCAATTTATGTAATGAATTAATAATTTATATAAAACATACTCTCTTATACAAGAAGAATATTTCCTGATGTGAATATGTTAAATAAATAAATAATAATAAATACACCCAACAGTCACATACATAGTTCTGACCCCACACTAGGATACAAGTCCTGTGTCGTGGGTATCAGAAACTACTATTTGTAGATCACACAAACATTCAATAACACTCAGAAACACTCAGACCCTAAACAACTATTTGTGGATCACACAAACATTTGTCTCGGTGCGGGGATCGAACCCGCAGCCTCGCGTTTCGCAAGCTGGTGTAGACAGTTGGCTAGAGCCAACTGCGCCACGGGGCTGTCAAATGTTATAATTATTATATTATACTGTTATAAATTGGATTGGACTGCATTGCGTTCCGTAGGATCATGTCACATCCTAATTCGGCATGATTTGTCTTTTGTATAAATTATTTTAATATCAGTAGTATTTCCTTAAAAGTATTGTAAAGTTATATAACTTGATTGGGAACATAGCAACATTCGTTGATTAAAAATATTGAAAATAAAAACAAAGAAAAAATCATCTGACATAGGTCATAACATGATCTATAGCTTCAAATTTTTTCACACATTGACAAAACTAATTATAGCAATAGTTTAGTAAACATGCGATATTTCGTAATCGCATAACATTGTACAAAATACGACATAAAAACACATTTCATCTTATAGACAGAATTTGAACCAGTTATAAAAACAACGCAGAAAAAAACTAAAGAAATCACAACGTGAATCCCACCAATGTACCACCAACCTTACCTGCAGGTGGGCTAAGCGTGGTGACCATTGCATGGTACACTTATCCTCACGTGATATGATACCACCACAATCGGGACACACCTCTTAATCAACCGATCACACAGCGACGCCTGATTACATTCTTGGAGGATTACGTATATTAATATGTTTTTGACGAATTTATCTACATAGTAATAAATGGAATAGAGTCCAACAAAACGACGTTACTAAGAACTGCTGTACTGAACTTGGTACTAGCCGGGGCCCCAAGCCCAATAATTTTTTATTTCCGTGTTAATTCTGAAGGGAAACTGTATTTTTATGGATAAAAAGTACCCTGTGTCCTTTCTCGAATTCCTATCTATCTCTATACCAAAATTCATTCAAATCGGTTCAGCAGTTTAGGCGTGAAAGTGTGAGAGACATATACATTCATACATACATTATCACACGCCTGTATAGGTGTAAGCAGAGGTGCATTTCTGCACCCACATTTTGCCAGGTATCTATCAGTCCCACGTAATAGGGGGCGAGACTATTGCTGTGTTTCGGGCACACTTCCAGAGTCTGTGCTGCTACTGAGAATTTCCTAATGGAAAACCCCAATAACAATTTTCCCGACCCGGGGATCGAACCCAGGACCTCTATATCGCACGGCACATACTTGTGCCGCGAGACCACGAGGCAGTTATAAGTATGGATTATAATCAAAAATATAACAAGTATGTTCATTACTTTCTTTAGTCATTTCCACATTAGACAAAAAAGCAAACAGTTTTTTGATGACATACACACTCAAGCACCCGGATTCACCTATTTATCGCCAGCTATTTAAGTCTCACGTAATAAGGAGCGAGCTTATTGCCATTTGCCGACTCCACTCTGCTACTCACAATGCCCTAATTTTAAAAACCCAATAACACTACGCTCTAGCCGGAAATCGAACCCGGGAACCACAGATTAGGACACACCATTAGGCACTTGTACAATCTATGTATAGATAGATAGTTGACACGCCCACTACACGCAGCAATCACAAGTTGGCTATGTGACGCGCGAGCTTATCAATACTCGTGTTATCATAATGATAACATTATCAGTTGTAAATAGGGGGTAATGATTTTGAATACGTTGTAAATCAATAATACAATGTTGCAGAATATTTCGGATAGTTTTGTATTTCTTTTTTTTTGACTGCCTCGTGGTACAAGTATGTGCCGTGCGATCTAGTGGTCCTGGGTTCGATTTCCGGGTCGGGCAAAATGTTATTGTTATAAATAAAATAAAATAAAAATAAAATGACGACCGATCGAATAAATAATTCGAGCAAATAAATAATAAGAAGGCAATTTTTATTTGGCAGGTCATATAATATAATTATGTTATCCTTACTGGACCAAATACATGCCCACTGAGTTGGACTCGCTGGATCTACTCAGGTGTGGGTCGCGCCGCGTAAATTCCAGTAGTAAAGTGAGCCCGCTGAGTTTGTTTCGCCGGGTCTTCTCAGTCAGGGTCGCGTTTGGATCCGGTGGTACCATTAAAATAATACGTGACGTTTCGGAAATACACAAGGTCCATCTCGTTATTTACTTTAAAATAAAAATAATAATAAGATATTATGTATTTCCTGATGAAAACTAAAAATAAATTATAAAATAAAGCCGTAAATATTTTTGTACAAATTATATAAAATGAACCATAGTTGAATTATAATACAGTAGTAATAAAAGATTTTTCTTTTCTGTATTGACTTGTCATATGCTATTTGATTGCCTACGTGACCAAATAAAGCAATTTCATTTCATTTCATTGAGTTTTTTGTACGCCCCGAGACCACGATTGTTTAGTTGTGACAAAATTCACGATTTAAATTTTTGGTTTTCGTTCCGATGTCTACATGGCGACGTTCTCCACCCCGCTTTCTAGGTACCTAAATAATAAGCGTATGGATTATGAGATTTTGCATATAAAAGATATATCATCATCATCATCATGAACATCATCAACCCATTGACGACCCATTACTGAGCACTGGCCCCCTTCTACAATTGAGAGGGTATAGGACAAAAAAAAAAGTATATGGCATGTTAAAATCAAATCTTATTTTATTAGTTTAAGTTCTGTCTTAAAAATCACTTCTTAATTATTGTTTCTAAAACATGAAAAAAAAAAAATGAAGACCGTATGCCTTCATTCTTAGTTATGTACGTGGTTTGATACATTTGTTTTATGTCGGGATCACTCTATGTTTTAATATGTTTTAATTTGGTATACATAATATGTGTTTGTGTAATCTTCTTTTGTTAAAAAACTTTTCTATGTTTTCCTGTTTGGTTAAGATGGCCTTGTTTTTTGGGCACGCTAAAGTTAATCAGTCACCCTTCAGAATAGACGGATATAACCTCTGACTTCAGAATATAGTTAAAAATATATTCGCGAATTGATTTGTCCGATAACAAGTATGAAAAACAACTATTGACCCAAGTTATCTGTCCCTATTCTAAACATTATAGTTCGTTATTATTTTATTATAATAATTTTAATGATTGTGAAGTCGTCTAATTAATATAATCATTTATTAGTTTTTTTTTATAATATATGAAATTGCGTGACGACCTCAAGGGTTAGACGAACATTCGCGAAGAAGCCATTGTTGGTCAATATCGTAGGCGCACTCTCTTCTGCCTTTACAAAGTTATGAGTGTACTGTGTTTCAGTGGCCGCGGGTTTAAACCACAATTTTCCGAAGTCTTGTGTGCATTTATAATGAATTATGTACTTTAACGGACACGGAAAACATTGTGAGGAAAATTGCACACCTAAAAGAAGGGATTCAAGTTTATATACCTACACTGTCAACCCACACTTGGCCAGAGAGGTGGACTAAGAGCTTTGCTATAGAGAAGACTTGTGCCCAGCATGTGGTCATATATGGGCTGACAGCAGTGGCAGTAGTTCTATTGAAGCCCGAAAGCCCAGTTTTCAGAAGTTCCGAATAATCGTCTTTAAGAAAATATCTTGACCCCACGTAAACAATTATAAACTAGATATTACACAATTAACGTGTAACGCTTTTGGGCTTCTATGGAAGTACCGCCACTGGCTGACACTTAAGTACATATTTACTGGGACTGCCACATATCAAGAGAAAAGTGAGTGCAGAAATGCGCCTCTTTTTGGGGAATACAGGCGTGAGGTTATGTTATAATCTCCGTCTTTATCTCGGTTGGTGACTTGTCAAGTGAATCAATAAGTTAAATATAACGCAATAAAAATAGCGCACCCGCGACGCTGACCCGCCGACACCACACGCAATAACAACATTGTAATCTATTGCATTTCATTCTGAACCGGGGAAATTTCTTTGAACACAATGTAAAGTTAACGACCTTTTTTATTTACACTGGAGTAAGTGACCGCACTACCACCTGTTGACGACTGGACAAAAACGGTTAAGATTTAAATTTATCATCTCCTACTACAAAGTAAATAAGAATTAGAGTGAAATTCAAGTAAATATGAAAATATGAATACATATATAGGCTATAGATTAGTTTAACTAATATAGAGCATCTGTTTGCCGAACTAGGTTAAACCTTTATTTATCTCTCTCCCCTTATTTCTTAGAAGATAATATTAGATGCTTAAATAATCATGCTGTGTATAGTTAATTGTTCAATAAAATTAGATAAACACCTGCATAGATACATTGGCAATGTTACTTAACGAAAGAAAAATGCTAGTTGGAATTTTTGTGAGGTAGCGGTATTATCCTGCTATTGGTTTTCAGTCACACATTTATAATAGTCTTGATATTACACGCAACCCGAATTACGAAGAAGTGGCCGTGTCAAACATATAGTAGTCAAATCGTAGGTTCGGCACTCTCGACATTTCCTTTCTAGTCTTATTTAACTGTTCTATGAGCTGCGTATTTAGACCATCATGAATAAACGTAATCTGCCACAGCTATAAGACGTGTTTTCTCATTTTATTTCGCGTCATCAGCAAGTCAAAACAATGCGTAGTTTTCGAAAACTTACCCAACGTTTATGAATAACATAGTCATAACTCATAATGTAAATATTTTGATGCATGAATTCGGTTGTTGTTATTTCACATTTAGAAATATAAATATTCTGTTTACACTTTACTGACAGCAGGTCAATAACTCTCAGTAAATTGCTCGGAGGAGATCGTAGGGCGATCGGAAACGTGTGGTGTTCGTGATTGTTGCTGTGATGAAAACTCAATGGTCGCCAACGGGAACGATTTGAATTTTGAACGAAGCTCCTATTTCGTGTTTTAAGAAACGATGAGTATTAAAAATGGATACTAAACCCAAATATTTTTTTTTCGTAGGTCTATATGCATATTAAATAAAATACACCCAACAGTCTCATGCATAGTTCTGACCCCGCACTAGGATACAAGTCCTGTGTCATGGGTAAAGGTAATAGTAAATTTCAAAACGTGTTGGACTAAGGCGTAAACCCTCTCAGTTGTAGAAGAGGCCCACGCCCAGCAGTGGGACGTACATATATGGGCTGATGAAGAAGTTTAAAACTGTTGAAACGCGGGATCCTTTTTTTCGAGGGGAAAGCTGTTTATGGCTCTACCTCCCACCAGCCCTGGGGAGAGGGGGGCGGGAAGCGTATGTCTGGGTCACCGGCCTTCCAGCCCGGCGCGCGTCGGCGTCACATCCGCGCCGTGATGTTAGTGCCGGGCTGGGTCCCTAACCAAACCCTAACCTACACATACCGACCAAAACCCCCCGGTGGCCAACTTCGCGCCGAGTGGGGCGACCACGGTGCGTGGGCGAGAAGATCCTACAATGGTTCCGCAGCCACTTTTCGGTGTCACAATCTGTTTGGACGCACTGCCCCCGCAGCGCGTCCAGCGACCCCAAGGGCCCCAATGTGTCGCCTTTTACGACAAGCAGGAGATACCGTGGGGGGATTCTAACGCCCTTTTGCCACAGGGCAGAATAAACTTGAGTCTTGAGTGATTTGAATTACATGTAAAAGTAAAGTTTGTTTTCTGCCAATTAAAATAGATTTGTAACAAAAATAATTCATTCATTTGGCTCTGATTTCCGAAAACGCCTGTTAATGACGGCCCATCCTGCGCTTTCATATTATTTACGTTATTAGGTAAATAGAATAAATATCCTAATATAGTGAGTAAAGTCGACAGCAAAACTTAGTGTAGCAATATCATCTGTTTGTTACGTTTCAGGAAACGTTGGCCGTCCCCAATAACAGGATAAGATACAGAACGAATAAATGGCGCAATGATAACAAACGATGACAATTATTTACTTTAAAAGTTCGATCTCGATAATTTATCTCTTTATCAGACCCTACGAATATCATAAAGAGAAAAAAAAATTATAAATTAAAATGAGTTAAATATTTTGTAACTTTACATAATCTACTTATATTGGTAATTAATTAACCATAAGATCTGAGGATTAATGAGGTCTTAATAGAATCTTAGAACTACTTCGTGGTCTCGCAACACAATAGGGTTCAAATCCCGAAACGGGCAGTGTCATTGGGTTTTTCAATTATTATAGAAAATACTCAAAAGAACGGAATCTGGAAAGGTTCACCAACTTTTACCTTTGCCGCACCATCAAGCTGTGGAATAGTTTGCTGGCTCACGTGTTCCCTCCTTCCTATGGTCCTGGATCCTCTAAGCGAAGCGTGAAGAAGCATTTGTGCAGGCCGGCATGATTGTGTCGACCAGCGGGTGACCATATCGTTTCTCGCTGGTCGGTATTAATTTTTTGGACTCCACTGTGCTTACCATCAGGTACTAGGTAGCAGAAACTTGGGGAGCTCTACCTTCCGCCAGCCCTGGGGGGAAAGGGCGGGAAGCGTATGTCGGGGTCACCGGCTTTCCAGCCCGGCGCGCGAGGGTGTCACGTCCACGCAGATGTTAGTGCCGGGCTGAGTCCCTACACCGGCATACTGACCAAAACCCCCCGGTTGTCATTTTTGTGTCAAGTGGCGTGTTGCGTAGGCGAGAAGCGCCCATAATGTTTCCGCAGCCTCCCGGTGCGCCTCCGAAACGAAAGCGTTTCAGCCCTCTCGGATTTTTAAGGGGTGCAGTTTCACCCCCACTACTTCATTCGACGGACACAGGCCACCGGACTGATGGCTAGCCCTTCGGGAAATACAAATTATAGGCGTGAGCCGTGATATTGTGTATGTATGTATCAGAGAATAAACGAGGTGCCAAATATCAGCCTCTGAAAATATGTATGAGGATCAAACATACTGTATAATTAATTTATTCAACTGAGGAAAAAAGGACTGCAATTATCACTCCTTAGATGAAATAAATATGCATATTAAGTACTGGTTTCAAAAATATAACAAAAAATACGAAAAAAGTGCGAAGCAATACAATGTGAAAGATTATTGTAGGATAGTAATTGATCGGAATCTTATTGTAGATTATTATTATATCGTACAGTTTTAGCAGTTTGTAGTCGTGATGGCCTCGAGGTTTAGGCGCGCGGTCAAGAATTTCGGCGGACGCAGGTTCAAACCCCAGGCACACACCTCTGACTTTTCGAAGTTATGTGTGTATTCACAATGAATTATCACTTGCTTTAACGGTGAAGGAAAACATCGTGATAAAACCTGCACACCTAAAAGTTCTTAGGAATTTCTTAAGTGTGTAGTCCGCCAACCCGCACTAGGCCAGCGTGGTGGACTAAGGCCTAAACCCTCTCAGTTGTAGAGGAGGCCCGTGCCCAGCAGTGGGACGCATATGGGCTTTTGATGATGACAGTTTTATATGTATATAGTTTTAACTCCACAGTTAATGTATTGTGTCCTGTGTATTCCATGAGGGCTCTTCGGTTTTAAACCCAAAATAAATTATATGTTCAACCAAACATCTCTATTAGTAATAGAACCCGCGGCCTCTCGTTCAGGTAGCTTGACTTATTTAATTGAGATTAATTTATATTGAAAGGCAAATTAAATAACATAACGTAAATAAACTTTTCACTCAAAATGTTATTTCACCGGATTGTTCTTGTGTTTACTGATCAAAGTTCACTATTCGAACTTTGTAGCGATCGCAAAGATGAGTATGTCAATGTACAAACACTTACGTCATCATTGCAAGTGAGTAAAAGATTGTCCAGAGGCATCTTGTGAACCCCACTACGGAGTCCAATGCCCATAAAAATGCGATATATAGATTCGGATAATTATTATGACAGCTTCCAGGTCGCAGTAGGTTGACGTCAGCTGAAGGTGAGGTCGCCTGTTCGCACCTATTTTAATGTAGGATGAATTATAATTTTATTCTAAGGGTTAGTACCTACTGCGTTTTAGTTTCTCCACAATATAGGGTATACCTATTGGCGTTTTCGAACACGTTTCTAGACTATGAAAATCCATTTTGCCCGACTCGGAAATTCGTGGTAACAAGGCGCACATTCTTCAATCTTTTAAACCTTTTGAACTTAGGTCAATAAAAAGAGAAACAAATTAATATGGATTAATCATAATAATTTAAGACTGCCTCGTGGTCTAAGTATGTGCCGTGCGATCTAGAGGTTCGATTCCCGGGTCGGGCAAAGTGTTATTGGGTTTTTCCATTAGGAAATTCTCAGTAACAGCACCGAGTCTGAGAATGTGCCCGAAAAACAATAGACTCGCCCCCTGTTACGAGGGACTGATACATACCTGGCGAAATGTTGGTGCAGAAATGCACCTCTGCCTACCCTATCAGGGAATACAGGCGTGAGTTTATGTATGTATGTTAATCATAATAAATAACATGAATGCATGCACTCACATTTCTTTTCCATAGGTGTAGAGTTTCACGTGCCACAGGCTACGATCCTGATACAATCGTAATCTTTTACATCCATCTATCTTTTTATAAACTTCTGTAGACGATGAGTTCTTGATTCGCCCTTTACGGAAAATATCGTACATTATCCCCATGCACGACCCTCTCAATGGTAGAGGAGGCCCGTGCCCAGTGGGACGTATATGGGCTGATGATGATGATGATGATGATGATTCCCATGCATCTACTCCTGAAGCGCCCTTTCCAGCCGCTTCCTTCGATATTCCTTTAATAAGCTATACTTTTTTCTCTACGTGGTCTAACCATGACATTTTAGGTTTACGCGAATTCAGGTTACTTGAAATACTTATGTAGGATTTTATCATGGTTTTGTTTAAGTTTTTACTTCCTAACGTTTCATTCAAAGACTTTACAACTTCGCCAACAAGTGGCGGACTGAGGTATAAGTCATCCGTAATGTTATTTTTATGATGACTACCCGCATTTTAAAATTATATAAAAGTCAAAAAAAATTTGGCGCTCCAATATACGCAGGAGCTCACAAGTCTCAAGTTAAAATTAGGCCAAAATGCTCATATTTAAACAAGAAAAACATTGAAATATATGTAAATTATTTTATTTGTAAACTGGTAACATTTTTTCTATATTCAATCACAAATATTCTCACTTTATAAGTTGTTTTATTACAAAATTGTACTTATTATTATGGAATGTATCAACTTAAAAACTTATTTCAACCACTGAAAAATCTATAAAAAATGTACCCGCTGCCTCATATCAAAACATTATTGGAGTAAAAAAAAAACAAAAAAAAACTATATTTTTTACGCTCAACAAATGACACACAGGTTTATTAATTAATTATATTTAACTATGAATATATCAAATACTATAGAACGATGCTGTCCAAAAGTAAAGTCAAAGTCAAAATATCTTTATTCAAATAGACTCTTACAAGTTCTTTTGAATCGTCAATTTTACACATCTTAATTTTTTAAACTATTGCCGCTTCGAAACGTGTTATAGCTGTGGAGAAGAAACGGCAAGAAACTCCCTCAGCAACACGACATGTCATTTTTTCTTTAAAAAAACAGCAATATAATTATGTCTTTTTTTCATTACATTATTTAAATTTTACATTATAAATGTCATAACGATACAAACTGTAGCAACAAAACAAAACTCCGATCAATTTACTTACTCCCAGGGCTTATTATCTTCAATAAAATCTGAAACTTTATAGTATGCTTTTTTGTAAAGCTTATCTTTAATTGATTTCTTAAACATTGTCAAGGGAAGCTCTCTAATAGCCTTCGGAAGTTTGTTATAGAAGCGTATACATTGCCCCATAAAAGAGTTATTAACTTTCCGGAGACGAGTTACGTGTTGAACGAGATTACATTTGTTCCTAGTATTTTTATTGTGTACATTACAAATTTTATTAAATTTATCAAGATTCTTTTGGACGTACATTAAGTTTTCGTATATAAACTGACAAGTGAGGGTAAGAATATTTATTTCCTTAAATTTTTCTCTAAGTGAAGCCCTGGGACCTAAATTATAAATAGCCCTAATGGCTCTTTTTTGCAAAACAAAAATAGTGTTAATATCCGCAGCGGCTCCCCACAAAAGAATACCATATGACATAAGGCTATGGAAATAGCTGAAATAAACCATTCTTGCCGTTTCCTCGTCAGTCAGACGTCTGATCTTTTTAACTGCATATGCCGCTGAACTTAATTTGCTTGCCAATTGTTGAATGTGCGGTCGCCACTGGAGTTTTGCGTCTACCGTAATTCCCAGAAATGTAGTAGACGCAACAGGATCCAGTTCTTCACCGTTAATTTGTACAGTGGTTTTTAATTGCTTAACATTGGGCATTGTGAATTTAACACATTTAGTTTTTTTCGCATTTAAAAGTAAATTATTATTATCAAACCACTGAACAACTTTACGAAGTGCATTGTTTACTTCGTCAAAATTATCGAGACGTCTTTTTACGTTAAATATAAGAGATGTATCATCCGCAAACAGCACTATATCGTTTTTATCCCCTACGTAGTAAGGCAAGTCATTAATGTACACAAGAAACAGAAACGGCCCAAGAATTGAACCCTGTGGGACTCCCATGGTAACCGACGATCCTGGAGAAAGTTCTCCATTAACGTCAACCCTCTGAACTCTGTTATTCAAATACGAAGTCAGAAGATTGAGAGCTCCGTTTCTAATGCCATAATGGTTAAGTTTCCTGACGAGAATGTCATGTTTGACACAGTCAAAGGCTTTGGACAAGTCGCAGAAAATGCCAATAGCATCTCGCGACTCTTCCCATGCCCTGAACACAGTTTTTAAAAGTTCAACCCCTGCATCGATAGTTGATCTACCCTTAGTAAATCCGAACTGTTTCCGATGAAGTAAGTTATTTTTATTGAAAAAGTTCAATAATTGATTAAGTATAATTTTTTCAAATAACTTACTAAGAGTTGGTAAAACAGAAACAGGTCGAAAATTTGAAGGGTCTGTGGTATCACCAGATTTAAAAAGTGGTATTACCTTACTAAGCTTCATCAGGTCAGGAAACACTCCAGATGCGACGCAACGATTGAACACAGCTGCCATGTGAGGTGCTATAATATCAATTATAGAGGATATAGTAACCACTGACATTCCCCACAAATCTTTAGTCTTTTTTTTATTAATTTCTTTAAAGGCCTTTAAAATATCATAATGACTAATTGCTGTAAATTCAAACGATGCATCACATTGAGGAACATTATCTTCAAGAAGTAACAAAGCAGACCTAGAAGACGACTGAAGATGTTGAGTAGTTACTATTGGAATATTGCCAAAAAATCTTTCAAATTCAGCGGCCACTTCAGTGTCTTTTGAAACAATGTCATTATTAACTTCTATACTAAATTCTTTGTGGTGTGCTGTGTGCCTTCCCGATTCAGAATTGATAATGCTCCAAGTGGCTTGTATTACATTCGGGGCTGATTTAATTTTATTTTTAAGATGCATTGATTTGGCAGCGGAACAAACTCGTTTAAAAACCTTAGAATATAATTTTACATAGGCAATAAAAGCCGGATTTTGGTTAAACATTCTTTGATTATATAAATCATACAATTTATTTCGGCTTTTAAATATACCAGTAGTTGCCCACTCACTAAATGTCAGACGGTTCTTCAAAGTAATTGTTTTTGATTTAAAAACTTTATTGTGTTCCATGTTTATATGACTAAATAAAGAACCATAAATTTTGTTGGGATCTTTATGAGAGGACAACTTAGGTATGTTTAGTTCCATATTTGTTTTAAAATAATTAAGCGGCTAGCAGTAATAGGAACAAATGTAATACTTTTGCTTGATACTTTACATGTATGCAAAGGTAAAGACACCAACTGGCCACAGTGATCAGAATCAAAACTATTAATAATAGTACTTTCAATAACTTTAACGTTGGTAAAAATGTTATCTAGACATGTTGCACTTGTGGCAGTGATTCTTGTTGGCTCAAAGAATACATTTTTCATGTTATATGATTTAAAAAGATTTATTATGTTTATAGTTGCCTGTGAGTTTTCAAGTATATTTATATTAAAGTCTCCACAAATAATCACTCCCTTATTTGAATTACATGTTTTGTGCAAAGCGTCTTCCATGATTTCCATAAATGATAAAAGCAATGCACAAGGTGGCCTGTATACACTTAGAACAATAAACTGACCAGATTCAATACAAGCTATTTCTGCAACACGTTCAACAGAAAGTCTCACTATGTCAAGTCTTTCTTTAAATTTTATTGATTTATTCAAGATTATTAAGGAGCCTCCATGTATCATATTTGTTCTGTTGAATGTGCTAGCAACATGATGGTTGTTAAAGTTAAACATCAACTCATTGGATTTTAACCAATGTTCAGTTATACATAAAATATCAATGTTGTTTGAGTTCAGAAATAATTCCACTTCCAGTTCTTTATTTTTTAGTCCTTGTATATTTTGGTGTACCATGTTAATAGCCTGTTTATTATTGCTACAATTTATATATAATTTACTAATATAGCCAGAGTTTGTCTCTGTTGTCTTATGAACTAATTTAAATTAAATGTCTTATTATTCAGATTACTATAATCCGAATTTATATCAATCCGCTCAATAGAGCATAGTCTATTAGCCAAATTCTTGTGAGTACATCGAGTGACGAGATGCTTCCATCTTGCGTTACTCGATGCCCCCATGCCGGACAAACTTAATACAATGAACATTTTGGTGCAGCGATATACGCCTTTTTATCTTTACATTTATGCTAAAACTCCGTTAACTTTTTAAAGCTTGTATAATAAAAATAAAATTTAAAAAAAATGCTAGCAAATGTACTAAATTGTAGTGTGAATTCGATTTTTAGGTCTTAATGTGTAAAATAACACAAAAGTTTAAAAAAGACAAAAAGTATTAAATAATTAATATGGAAGTTTAGGGAAGTTCATATGTTAACTTAGTGCTTTGTAATTGAGCAATGAAAGAGGCAAATCAACGGAAGGTAATGGGAGGTAATGCGGAAAATAATGCAAAGAAATTCAGAAATAACATTAAGAGAATCAATAAAAAATATCAGAGCAAAAACACATGTAGGTACATTTTATAATGTTAGTCTATAATTTTTTGTATGTTTAGTATGTAAGATTAGTTGTTATAGTAAGAAAAGCATTAACTAAAGTACGATTTAAGCACTTACTTGTCGCGTGTATAATAAGTGTACTTTTTACTGTCAACATTCAATTAACTTTAACAACAAAAAACTATTTAAAAAAAAATTCCCAGAAGTTAAAAATAAATTTCGTATTAAATTCGCAATTAATTAATAGTGTTGACGTACCACAATTTCTTTATAATTAAGTTAGTCTTCGTAGAGTATCGAAAAATAAATGCAAAACGTTATTTTATAGAGATCCAATTAATACAAGAAAACTTATCAATAATTTCAGTTGAAAAGTATTAACATTAAACAATATATTGATTTGAAATTAATAACCTGGGACGCCACGTATGGACGGTTTTTTTAATACACAAAAGCTAAGGAATATTATTTCCCCTTTTTTTATTACAGTTATAAAATACTTATTAATATATAATCCTCCACTAAAATACATCATAATATGTATTTGGCTGCATAGAAAAAATGGAAGAAATAAGTGAATCGTTCGGATGTATTTGTATGGGGTACATATGTATGTCAAAGGTTAAACCTATCTCAGTTGTAGGGGAGGACGTGTATGGGCTGACGACGATGACGATGTCGAAGGTTTAAAAGCCGAGCTACTTCTTAATAAATAAATCATGAAATTGCAACAATGAAAATGAAAGGTACTTGACTATTTACCTGTACAATCATTCTTTATTTAATTTACTCTTAAATAGAAGGTAAGGCGCTCTTAAATTATTACATCACATTTTAAGTTGTTATACAATTATATTAAAGTATGCTGTTTAACTATTGTCCATGTTAGCTAAAAATATGTTGACATTTCGAGACTAAGGGTTTCCAACTTGTCAAAAGTATATTATCAGAAGACATAGTAAATGAATATTTTACACTTTTAAGTTAATTAAAACATGTCTTCAATTTGAACGGAACAATTTCGTCTCGAAATGTCAAACTTGCCACAGATAAAAAAGGTTGCATTGTTTTTATTCACAATTTCAGTCACTATTGTAAAGTTCGGTCGTAATGGGTGTGATGACGGCGTCTCCGTCACTGATGAGTAGTCATCGCGCCAGGACGGGCCTGGGCAGGGTGCTACCAGGAACTTGCTGCTCCCAGGACACTGGTAATCCGTACTTCTTTGGTTTGAGGATGTAAATGAACTGAAAGTGAAAATAATATTATGACATTTTCTCACTAGAGTAAGAATTGTGAGAAGAATAAGTGCAGTGGAATGAACTGTAAGATCCGAAACAAATAAGCGGTTTAAGCTAAAAATTGCCTTTTAAAAAGTTCGTGAACGTTTTAAAAACTGGATTTTTAATTTAGAACTTTTACAGGCACGTTTTTTACGAACATATTAGTATCGAAATCTTCTTAGCGGCGAAACATAATTTGTGGCGAGACCAATTCGGTCCACAGCCGCGTAGGCCATCAAAAGCCAGGTCATCGTTAATTTTATTTTTTAAATTCTCAGCCTATCGCCGTCCACTGCTGAACGTAGACCTCCCGAAGTAAGCGCCAACCATCCCGGTGTTGAGCAGCCCTCATCCATCTGCTTCCCGCCACCTTTCTCAAGTCGTCGGACCATCGTACTGCAGGACGTCCTACTCTACGTCTACCTAAACGCGGTCTCCACTCCAACACTTGTCTGCTCCAACGACCGCCCATCCGTCGGCAGACATGGTCGACTCACTTTCACTTTAGGGTGCTAATCCTACGAGCAATGTCAATGACTCCGATTCTCTGGCGGATGACTTCATTACGAATTTTATCCACCAGAGAAACTCCAAGCATTGCCCGCTCTATGGCACGCTGAAGTGAATAGTACATGCTACAAGAACGGTATATGTGAGTGCCAGGGCCGCCGCAAGCGGGCGGCACGTCCAGGGGGCGGCAAATCGAGCGATTCATAATGTAATTCAAGTCATTGTCATATTAACCACCCCACCTTAAGTATAAGAAATTTCATAACATTCGATTACTCCGTGGCGCAGTTGGCTAGATACTAGCTTGCGAAAAGTGAGTCCGCGGGTTCGATCCCCGCTCCGAGACAAATGTTTGTTTGATCCACAAATATTTGTTTCGGGTCTGGGTGTATGTGAGACCGAAAAGTCTCTCGTAGTTTCTGATACCCACAACATAGGACTTGTATCTTAATGTGGGATCAGAACTATATTGGTGTATTTTTTTTGGATATAAGTTTTTTCTTTTTTTTAGTTTATAATCGGGTTTGCACGCGGGCGTTGAAGAAGCTAGCGGCGGGCCGGGTGAGTGAGTGGTACACACCACAAGGACAGCATAAGCAGCGCCGATGGCGAACCCGGCGGCGACGTCGCTCCAGTGGTGCATGTGCTCCACGACGCGCGACAGCCCCACGTACCACGCGCCCAGCAGCGCCGCGTACTGCACGCCGTGCCGCAGCAGCTTCGAGCCGCGCCACTTGCCCTTCACTTGCACGTACAACTGGAAACGGGTATTCATTGTGATAAGTACAATAAGAGTGAGTGAATGGAATGATTGAATGACAGATTGTTCACAATATGAAATGAAATTTACGTTTCTTTATCATGTAGGCAATGATATAGCTCTTATGATACGTCAAAACATCATCATCAGCCTATACTTCCCACTGCTGGGCATGAACCTCCTCTACAACTGAGAAGGTTTAGGCCTTAGTCCACCACGCTGACCAAGTACCGATTGGCGGATATCACACCAAAGAAATTCCTAAGAACTTTCAGATGTGCAGGTTTACTCACCATGTTTTCCTTCGCCGTTAAAGTACGTGATAATTCATTGTGAATACACACATAACTTCGAAAAGTCAGTGTGCCTGAGGTTTGAATCCGCGACCGTTGAGATCCTCGACCGCGTGTCTACACCTCAAGGTCATCACTACTTAGATAGCTCAAGCTATAACCCCGTCCAGTTCAGTCTACTTAATCATCATCAGCCCATATACGTCCCACTGCTGAGCACGGGCCGCCTCTACCATTGAGGGTTTAGGCCTTTTCTACCACGCTGGCCTAGTGCGGGTTGGCGGACTACACACCTAAGAACTTTTAGGTGTGCAGGTTTCATCACGATGTTTTTCTTCACCGTTAAAGTAAATCAACTTACGATGAAGAAAACGGCACAATACATGGCGAAGCTTGAATGCGCGCTGGGGAATGAGAGCCGCATGTCTGTCAGCATGCGCTCACTGGCGCTGCTGGTGCACGAGTACTCTTGGATGTACTGCAGCGAGTTGAGGGAGGAGCCAACGACGGGCTCTGGGCGGCATACCTGGAAATTAGACAATTCTGCTGAGGTTGGACCTGGCAAATGTAAACAAAGTCATATGAATAATAAATGTGCCGCGCTATCTTGAGGTTTCCGGATCGTTTCTCGACTCGGTTAGTGTTATAGCGGTTTTCTGCTTCGGGAAAACAAACTTGAGTAATACAAAGAAATATAGTTGTAATACTACTTAGTTTATTGATTTTTTATATATTTTTTTATAAAGTCAAGCTTTTTTGAAATAACATGGATTAGGTAATCTGTAGGTAATTGAATAAAAAAAAATCTATGACATACAAAATTTTAATCGGTCATCTAATAAAATGGCAATTGCATTCTACTATGATAATTTTAATTTCTATCTAAGCAAAAATCATCCAGGTTATCACATTACTTTTATAAGAATAACCCAAAATCACTTCAAATTCCACATAAAACTTACATCATAAAAATGCGGTCTCAACCTTCCGATTACGTATTTGGCTAGATTTGACGTCAGCTGTTGACACGCGGCGCCGAATGTGAATATTCCTATAGTGGAATAGCTCTCCCATATCCAGCCCGGGATGAGGGTCCCGGACAGGAACTTTTCTCCCACACCTTTACCTTGCTTATCGCGGACTATTTCTGTTATTAATATCTGTAAAGATAGACAGATAAAACTTTATTGTGCGCCGTTCAAACAGAAAAATAACAACAAATAGCTGACAATCTTATCGCTTAAAGCGATTTTTTCGAGACAACCAGGCATGATGGAATATTTGGTGAGTAATCAATTGTGTAGGGGTGCTTAAATGATTTTACTAATAGAAATATACGAGTAATATATAACGGCGTAAAACCATATACTGAGAGCTACGTCATCGCTCTTGCATAAACAAGAATGACTCACGGGCGGTCGCCTCTCTGCGGTGTCGATTGCCCCCACTACTCGTCTAGGCCGCCCGCTGCAGCGGAGAAAGCATTCATCGGTCTACGCGCGGACAGCAAACATCCGATTTATTGGGAAATAAAAGGAACTTTGATTGAAGTTGGTTGTTAAAATTACTTCTCAAAATGGATCCTCCAGTAACGATGTCACTGCTATTCATAACGATACAGGGCTATCTGCCTCGTCAGTAATTGTGAAAATTTACTAAAGAAACGTCAAAGTATGAGTTATCACCATAAATAAACCAACAGTTGTGACGTCGGCAATGTGACGTCACACATCTTAAAGACACTTCCAAGCGACACCTGCTCCGATATATACATTTATATATAGCAGTTGCGGGACTTGCATACAAGCCCAAAAGCGTTAAACGTTAATTGTGTAATATCTAGTTTATATTTGCTTATTAAATTTAATAAATTACTTTAGTTAAATAAAGATTTCAAGCCTAAAAATTATTATTTGGAATCGGAAAAGGCAAACTGGGCTTTTGGGCTTCTATGGATGTACCGCCACTGATATATAGTATGTACATACACACATACACATAAGTATATAAATATCACATAGTTACATTCATATATATGTAGTGACAACATTTTAGTATGACAGTGTATTAGGTAATAAGCGGCTGCATCTTTGGGCTCGCTCCGAGATACATGATTATGTGATCTTCATATAAACATCAATCAATATACAATGAAGAGATGGCCTCGAGGTTTAGGCACGCGTCGAGAAGCTCGATTTTTTTTTTTCATTTTTTTTTATACTGGCACGGCAAAGTGACCCCATTGCACCTGATGGTAAGTGTAATGGAGTCCAGAAAAAGTGCCGACGAGCGGGAGATGATGATCTCCCGTTGGTCGACGCAATCATGCCGGCAGAAAACCTCTTCACCTATCTTGTGAAGAAGTTTGGGGCACTAATACCATGGTGAACAAAGGACCGACCGCGAGAAACCGGCCAAAAAATGGCGGCACGGTCATCCTTTCACCATGATTGAAGCCCCCCCGAAAACCGAATATACACTGGCTGATCCCGGAACGCGGCACACATGCATGTGCCACTATGGCGGGTTTTACGCCCTGTGTACGGTGGTCGCTATCCGGGCGGATACGAATATCCTACCACCAGCATGGTGGTCGCGGGTTAAAATCCCAGGCATACACCTATGACTTTTCCCAGTTATGTATGTATTTACAATGAGTTATCACGTACTTTAACGGTAAAGCAAAACATCGTGAAGAAACACACAACACACATATAAAAATACTTAGTAATTTCTTAGGTGTGTAGTCCGCCAACCCGCAATAGGCCAGCGTGATGGACTAACGCCTAAACCCTCTCAATGGTAGAGGTACAAGCAATCAGATTTGCTACAATAGGATAACACAGACATATCATCGTAAGAGTTTCAGTACAAATAAATAAACTTGAATTCGTCTGTTTGTACTGGTTTACTTATTATAGTTTGAACGCAGCTTTTACTAAATTTATATGAAACTAGCTATTTTCCAGTACTGTATGCGAAATTGTAGACTTCCACTTTTTTCATTTCTTCTCTGCTGCTATTTATCTTAGCATGATGATATATAGCCTTGCCCGATAAATGGATTATCTAACACTGAAGTTTTCATATCGGATGTTCCTGATATTAGCGCTTTCAAGCAAATGAACAAATAAACTCTTCAGCTTTATAATATTAGTAGATATACATTCGATGGTTATAACAAACGAAAAAGAAATGCAATTTTTTAAAATGTTCTACTGCTCTGATTACTTTTAGCGTTGCGTAAAGAAGACACCTGTTCTAAGATTAGCAGGCATAAGTACATATGACGAGTGATGCGTCTCTTGCCATTTGATGCTTTATTTGGACAGCCCCTTGCTTACCTTCCAGTGCGTAAGAAATAATTATCTGTTTGTTCCGGCTTGTCAGCAGCTTAACTGATTTTGATGGCATTTACATTAGTAGAAAGTTAATGTAATTTACGCATTTATTTTTAGACCAGCTGTTGGGTCCCACTACTACCGTGAGCAGTTTACAATCAGTATTTATAAAAAGGAGCCTTAGTTCTTTCCCAAAGTCTCATCTATGTCCATGCTAAAAAGCATCGAAATCGGTTGAGTAGATTTTGAGATTGTCCGTAACAAAAAATCAATCCTTTCCTCTCTACAAGATTAGCACAGACAAAAAATGAAAACTCTGAAAGAAATATTGAACCTAAACTCGCGACAAAGTCGCGTTAAACAACTATACTTATCATGACATAGTTCCGCATGTAGTGCTAGCTAGATAAGATACACACGGCTAATATTGATATTTGAAAACAAGAGGTGCACAATATACGAATTTCGTCGTGATAATGGAATTACTAGTTGGTCCAGTTTGGTAATCACGACACTGTCTAAATATAGCATCAAGGTGCTAGAGTCTGCCATATCTTATCACTTAGGACTAAGGATTGAAGCAAAAGTGTTCAAGTGTCCCATCTTGGGCTGGCAAAATACTCCACACCTTTATTTATTAAGAAATGTATTTGCAAAAGCTTTGATTTGAGCTAGAGTAATATATCAATTTCTTACCGTGGCAATGATAAAGGCGAATCCTACTCCGGCTAGAAGACCTTCTGATATTGTCTGTTCCTTGTACGGGAGGCGCAAAGACATGTCATCTTCGAAGTAGCCGCGGTAGTACGGCTCGGCCCATAGCAGGAGAGCGAGCAGTGGGAACGCCACTGGAACATAAAAGGATTTTTTGTTTAACATACTCAAAGAATTTGAACCAGGATTATATTTTCGAGTGAATAACTTTCTGAATCTCTTTGCCTGACATTTCTTTGGATAAACGAAAGTAAGGTTAAGGTCACATTTACATCTGTTTATCAAACTCGTTGAAATTAGCTTAGCTGTAAAATAGTGACAGATGGTAAATAAAAAAACCTAGTTCCCTTCGTATTATTAGAAGGAAATAAGAAGGGCTAACCAGTTTTTGTTTACCTGGCACTATTTCAGGCGATGTGCTGTTAAAAATAAAATGAATTGGCTATTAAGGGTTTCTTAGGACAAAAAAAAACTATGCCTGACCCGACAATCGAAATCGAAACTTCTCGATTTCTCAGACCAATCACACCTCAAGCCCAACGGTATGATTATGGAGCTATAGTTACACTATTCTTAAACTAACAAAGCAAATCTTGTACACATTCGCATTATGCATATGTTTTTTACAAAGCTATCCTTCGATCGATATTGTATACAAATCAGTTATTGTTCATTGAATAATACAATGCACTTTGAATATAAGTTACTATTTAGTAAAGCAGACAGGTGCAGACATTTTTATAGGCATCCAACAATCAATTTTTATAGATCAACAAATACATCCGATATGAAAATATTTAAGGATATTTTACATACAGTTGTAGGATGGACAAGCAGAGGAAGGCCAAAGAAAAGATGGATGGAGTGCGTGAAAGAAGATATGAAAGAAAAAGGGATGAATGACATGACGGCTGATAGGGATATTTGGAAAGATAAAACATACTGCGCCGACCCCGAATAATATTGGGAATAGGGCAAGAAAATGATAAGTCAACTTAAACTGAACCCCGAAAGAGGGGATAGGAACGAGAAGGTTGATCAAAAGTAATGTCTGGCGTTACAAATATGAGCGTTACCGGGAATAGTTCTTGTAGTGCAAGAGCCATGCCATAAGCTTGTTATATTGCATTAATAAACATACATAACCTCACGCCTGTATCCCCGCAGGGGTAGGAAGAGGTGCATTTTTGCAGCCACATTTCGTCAGGTATGTATCAATCCCTTAGTCCACCACGCTGGCCTAGTGCGGGTTGGTGGACTACACACCTAAGAAATTCCTATGAACTTTTAGGTGTGCAGGTTTTATCACGATGTTTTCCTTCACCGCCTGAGGCCTGAACCCTCTCTGTTGTAGAGGAGGCCCGTGCTCAGCAGTGGGACGTATTTGGGCTGATGACGATGACGACGACGACGACGTATCAATCCCACGTAAAAGGGGGCGAGCCTATTGCCTTTTTTCGGCCACAGTTCCAGACTCCATGGACATTAATAAAAAGCAACAAATGGTCAGCTTGACTGGGGAATCATAATCTCACAGGAAATCGACATCAAGCAATAAATTAGTATATCGATCGGTGAATCAGATCCAAGCCCAATCAGCCTGTGTATATGAGGCCGGCATAAGTATGTCGATGGGTGAAGGATGTTTGTAATCGTTTGTTGCCAGTCGAACCTACTTACCCATGGGATTGGTGTTGTCAATTTGAAAAAAAGAATTTGAATAAAATCGCTTAATGTTTCGATTTTCTCTGTACAGTAAAACTACAGAATTTATAATTCGCTTTAATGTAGAAACGGTTGGACATTTTAGAACTTTTACAGTGACGGAAGATATTGTATGAAAACATAATACCCTAAAATCAGATTAGATATGGCTAGTTCCCCAACCCACTATAGGTGGACTAAGGCCTAAGCCTACTCAATCATAGAAGTGGCCTATGGCTGGCTAATAGTTAGACATACATTAAAGTTCTTATTACTTTGTGAGTAATGTCAAGAAGTATTTAAATACAATATGACGAATAATTAATTGCGAGAAAAGCTGACAAATTGTAATGTCCATTATGTTTATCAGGAAATGATAAGGTTTGGGATTAAAGCGATAACACACGTTGATCGAAGATATTAGTCATGTACCGGAAATTTCAAGGTTCGAATGTTTTGTGATTGATAAATATGCACACGTACAATCGCAATGCTCCGAAAGGGGCAGACAGCGAAGTTTATATGATCAGATATGTTTGCAAA
Source organism: Hemaris fuciformis (assembly GCA_907164795.1). Taxonomy (NCBI): domain Eukaryota; kingdom Metazoa; phylum Arthropoda; class Insecta; order Lepidoptera; family Sphingidae; genus Hemaris; species Hemaris fuciformis. Next base: position 11,253,119 of record OU015449.1, read on the forward strand.
AATGAAACAGATTATATATAAAATATTACTGCTGGGCACGGGCCTCCTCTATAAATGAGAGGGTTTAGGCCTTAGTCCACCACGCTGGCCTAGTGCGGGTTGGCGGACTACACACCTAAGAAATTCCTAAGAACTTTTAGGTGTGCAGGTTTTATCACGATGTTTTCCTTCACCGTTAAAGCAAGTGATCATTCATTGTGAATACACACATAACTTCGAAAAGTCAGAGGTGTGTGCCTGGGGTTTGAACCTGCGTCCGCCGAAATTCTCGACCGCGCGCCTTAACCTCGAGGCCATCACTGCTTTATGCATTTAATCAGGGATATGGATATTTTAATTACCACCTGACTCGTGGTATCTAGAGGTCCCGGATTCAATTCCCGGGTGGGGCAAAGTGTTATTGGGTTTTTCCAATACGAAACTTTCAATAGTCAAATAGAAATCTGGAAATGTGTCCTCATTACTAGTTGTTGACGTTAAGTGCAGTGTTGTCACTTTGCCGTCCTATCATAAAAAATGAAGTTAAAGGTCATAATAATGTATTTACTAACATATTTGCATGAGTTCAACTACCGCAGTGTCATTGTCTTAAGGGTAATGAGTTCTAATCCTAGTGCGTACTTTTGTTCGCAATCGATTGTAAATAACGTATTAATATCGTAAATGTAGGGATTATGACCGATATAATATAAATGACTTTATTTGTTAAACGTTTCACAATATATGGATTAAATCTGTAGGATAAGAATTGTCTTTGAAGTACGGTTTTTGCATTTATCCACATGTATGTTTTTGTGCAACGTGGCAATCTAGAGCCTGTGGGTACGAATATCCGAATGGCGAAAGTGTTCCTTACTTTTTGAAGTTATACTTCTTTAGGCGCGTTATGAGATCACGATGTTTTCCTTCATCGTTAAAGTACGTGATAATTCTTTGTGAATACACACATAACTTCGAAAAGTAAGAGGTGTGTGCCTCTGAAATAAATATCGAATTCCTAAGGGATTTTGTTCACTTACATTCATGAACAAAATCAGTATCATTACGAGCAAAGACCCGGCCAAAGTTAAACACTAATGTTTTCTCCAGAACAACGCTGGTAAACAAAACCTTCCTTCGTACATGTAAATGAATGATTCGTATTCTACTGCAGCTATTTTCCTCATTTCCCAAGGTCGAATTTTCCGTCTGACTTGTTTTAGTGACGCGAGTAGCAAAAACCATTTTGTTAGTGTGCAGTTTAGTTATTGTTACTATAGATAGAAGTATGACTGCCGTGGTCACGTGGCTCAAGTATGCCGTGCGATCTAGAGGTCTCGGGTTCGATCGGGAGACAGAGGTGCATTTCTGCACCCAAATTTCGCCATTATCAGATCCACGTTATAGGGGCGAGCCTTTTGGTGTTTTTTGGGCACATTTCCCGTCTCCGTGCTGCTACTGAGAATATTCAAATGGAAACACCCAATAACACTACCTGACCCGGAAATCGAACCCAGTAACCCTAGATGGCACGGCTTTAAGGAGTGGTAATATGAATGCAAATAATGCCTAGAAAGTCAAGTTTATTTACGGGCATAAAACCATTTCGAGCAAGATATCCTTCATCAATATCATTTCTATTTATTTTAAGTCAATAAGGAAAAGTTACTATAATATCACACTCGTTTTTCCTGCATTTTCGTTCATGATTTTAATTAGGGATGTTATGGATATGTTATTTCGGATCTGGATACGGATATGGATATAGGAATAAAATTATATCGGTTTCGGATACGGTTACGGATATGTAATTATTTCGGATTATCCGTAATTTTCGGATAGTTTCGGTTACGGATATTAGATTAAAGTAAAATATAACTGTTTTCGACACTTTTTTAAAGGTGTCAGCTGTTTGGATGTTTTTGGTTTTTGTTGTATATTTTGTTTCAACAATAAGTGTTCTTGGTACTCATCACAGTGTTTTGATTTGAGATGAAGTTTCAGTGAAGTAGTGCTACTTGACACAAAACTTTCTTAAATTAAGTATCGATTCTTAATTAAGAAACTAATTAGTTATGAAAGAGGTTATGTTATGACTAGAAATACAAACAAACTGCAAGATTCACGTGGCGCGTGAACGGTGTAACAAAAACCTGTCGAAAGTCGAAACATGTCGTTTTTTCAGACTCCACCCTTATACAAAACTATCCGAAATTATTCGAAACTTTTGAAACGGATACGGTTACGGTTACGGATATATTTTTATTTCGGATATCCGATAGTTTCGGTTACGGTTACGGAGCTCCATAACATCCCTGATTTTAATCTATGTTATAAAAATATATACTCTCAGAAAGCTAACATTTCCTGGTATGAAAAATAGCCTATAACGGTTTCAAGACTTCTAACCATATTTGCCTGAAATCATAAAAATACGGTAGGAATTGCAATCTGTTTTAATTTCGTAATATGTTGCATTATGCTCGTGCAAAATCAAAAGGAAAACATTAAAGATAATACGAATAAATACACAATTGACCAATAATATTTTATAAATGTTGGTAGTATTTTTAATATAGTTAAATAAAAAATAAAATAAATACACCCAACAGTCACATACATAGTTCTGACCCCACACTAGGATACAAGTCCTGTGTCGTGGGTATCAGAAACCACGAGAGACTTTTTCGGTCTCACAAACACCCAGACCCGAAACAAATATTTGTGGATCACACAAACATTTGTCTCGGTGCGGGGATCGAACCCGCGGCCTCTCGTTTCGCAAGCTGGTGTCTAGCCAACTGCGCCACGGGGATACGGTTTTGGATGCGGTTTTCCTTATTGCGGTTTGACTTCTTAATATAATCTTTTAATAGATGGCCATAAGCGCCATTCAAGCGAAGTCGTTTACTTTATGTTTAGGAGTGGGGCCGTTCAAGTATTACGTAAGCAGATTTATTACAATTATTTACCCCCCCCCCAAACCCCCTTGTCAGCAAAAGTAAGCAAAGCTCTTACCCCGCCCCCATGCTTACGTAAACATCTTTCAATTAATGTATTGTTTTTAAAATATTATAATTATAAGTTTTAAATAAGGAAATAGATTTAACTACCGATGTCATCTAGACTCCCCTACCCTCCATGTCATCCAAAATAAGCAAAGCAAAGACCCCCCCCCCCCTCCCCCTTTCGTAATACTTGAACGGCCCAAGTACATATAACGAAAAGCAGTAGCCTACGTAGTGTAAAACAAACAGCAATATACTCTTAATGGACTTAATGATCCCTAAACAAAAAATGACAAATTTTATCGGTTTAGTTGTTGAAATAATGTAAAAGAACGGCTCAACATTTTAGTTTTCAATATAGAAAGACCTACAATATAGTTTGAACGGAAAGAGAAACTGAACAATTATAAAAGAATTACAATTCCTTCCTTTTTACGCCCGTTCCTTCCGCTTCCTTCAGCTGTTTCTTTTATTGCATTTTACCGAAAAGAAAGTAATTTTTAAATTATTTTATTATGTAAATGTAGGTGCGATATTTTCTCTATACTAGGGTTGCCAACCGTCCTGTTTTCCCAGGACATATCCTGCTTTTTGGGGTGTCCTGGGCTGTCCTGGATAGTTTATAAGCATCGTCCTGAGTTTTAAAGAGTCCTGTTAACGATCTATGCTTTAAATTTCGCGCGCTACTAATCGTTTTGTCACTTACTGGGCCCGCGCCGAGCATGTGAATGTCATGCCTCTTTTTAAAACAAAGTAGTAACGTGCAGTTTATGTACGCTAGTTGTTTTATTATAACAACAATTAGGTACTGCATCATATATAGTCGTGTCTTAAAACCGAAATGTCCTAGTATTTCTATATTCAAATCCTGGATTTCTAAGTTTGCAGATGGCAACCATAGGAAAGGCCTATGTCCAGCAGTGGACGTAATAAAGGCTGCTGATGATGATGATGAACCCTACTCTATACTTTTATTACGCATGAACACTGTACGCTCCATTTGTTTCTACCTAACTCATAATTTCAGTAAACATCTTAAATTCCTCAGTCCGTTGTATTTGGCATTTGCAAGACAGTGCGTTGACCTCATGCCAATGATATCTGTATATACGGCTTTGGGTGGTGACGTCACGCCATGACAGGTTAATAACATGAGGCTGTGAAACGGTATTTCAAGCCGGCCAGACTAAGGGTTACTCAACCATTTGAGCATTGTTTACTATATTTGGTGTATTATTAATACAATGAATGAATTATCACTTACTTTAACGGTGAATGAAAACATTGTCAGGAAACTTGTTTACCTAAAAGTTCTTAGGAAGGTGTGTAGTCCGCCAATCTGCACTAGGCCAGTGTTGTGGACTAAGGCCTAAACTCTCTCAGTGGTTAAGGAGGCCCGTGTCTAACAATGGGGCGTATATGGGCTGATGATGATGCTGATTATGAACAGAATACCTATAGATATATATTTTGCTTCATAATATTGCCAAAGAAGAAGCCTTTTTATGCAAGCAATTTGAGATTACAAGAATTGGGTCTTCCGAAAAATTAAAATTTTGTAGGTATTAAAATTTATATTAGTCATAAAGCCATGATATTAACTAGAGCGCAGTACTTTGTGAAGTAATTAAGATTATACTCAGACTGTGCCGTTTTTCCTGCGGTGTATTTGTGGGGCACGCGGTTTTGATGGTCCAGCTTTGGTTCTCGAGTCGGGAAAAGAGTTATAGGTATTGTCAGGAAATTTGGCAACACGTCTAAATAAACCTTCCAGGTTACGAATGTGTGTTATTTCGGATTATTTACGATTATGCCCAGCAGATCTGCCAAATATCTTAAAAAAATATCTTTAGTTTGTCTAAGTCAAAAAATATCCAAACTTTCACATTCATATTTTACGATTCACACGCATGAATTGGAATGAAACATCAGTTAGTCATACACATATTTATCCGTACCGGAATCGAATAGCGAGAATATCTTCCCCATCAAGTGTTACGTCATCAATGACGTCAGTATTGTACCGAGATTTAAAAAATCTTTTAATAATACAACACCGGATAATCAAGACACTGGTTTTAACATCATAAGACACAGACTCCACTAATAAACCTCGATAGTGAGACTTAGGACTAAAATAATTGGGGCGGGATTCTTGGCTCCTGAAGTTGGATCGTTTTTGTTCTTTAGTGACTACAATCACAGACACTATCTCACCATACACCCGTCATCACAACTCCTGTACGCAAGGATCGACACTAACACCTACAGAAATGAAACAGAGCGGTGAAGCCCAGCGAGACTTTATGGGAACTTTTCATCATTATCATTATATGTACGTCCCACTGCTAGGCACGGGCCTCATCTACAACTGAGAGGGTTTAGGCCTTAGTGCACCACGCTGGCCTAGTGCGGGTTGGCGGACTACACACTTAAGGAATTCCTAAGAACTTTTAGGTGTGCAGGTTTCATCACGATGTTTTCCTTCACCGTTAAAGTACCTACGTGATAATACTTTGTGAATACATACATAACTTGGAATAGTCAGAGGTGTGTGCCTGGGGTTTGAACCCGCGACCGTCGAGATCCTCGACCGCGTGCCTAAACCTCGAGGCCATCACGACTATGGGAACTTTGCTTGTCTTTAACTTTTAAACTAATTAAAAAGAACAAGCGCAGTTCAAACAGTGTTACAATTACAATTCTCTTTAGTTGTGACAATAACGGTCTTTTCGAAAATATCTGGCAATACGCTAGTAACTAGTTCCGAGTTCCGACCCGCGACAACCATGCTCTTTTGCACCCATAAAATATCCTTATGATAACAGAATTATCGAGAAAAAAAACAAAAAAACACGTTCGATAATATTTATGACGATAACAAGATGCATATTATATTTTACGGGAAAACATGTTTAACAAAATATAAAAAAGATTATTTATGTTTTGCAAATTTATTTTTTATTTTAGACTTCATTAGTTGGCAAATATTGGCTTTATACATTATGGTAAAAATATTAAGGCCACAATTATAGTTGATAATGTTTCTATTGCTCGTTTAATGACCTGACGTGTCAATCAAGACAAGACATTGCTTAGCCAAAACCGACGTAATTAAATTTTATAAATAAAGTTTCAAATTTTTTAAACAGACACTTTTCGAATTGGAATCCTATTGGTGTCAACAGTAATATAACGGTTTTTATGAGTCGGAAAGTTAAGAACATTGTTATACTTTGAAAAAATAATACCATTAAGCTATGGTACGAAAATATTCATAATATTTGCGTTGCTCTTGCAGTTTTAGTCGTTCTATTATGCTTAAAAATTATTGTGATTAAAATCATTAAAAACCGAATATCAAAAGATGCAATCACTGATTACAATCTGCATGTGATAACTATGCCATTGATTTAACCAAAGGCCAGGTATATAACGATTAATAAGGTCATACATGATTTAAAAAACAGTTCGATAATTACAAAATAAATCGGTTAACACATTTAAAAGATTTGTAAAGTAATTTTTATATTCGAAGCCTTAACAAATCAAATTACATTCAGACTACGGTCATAAACTTTTTGTTACGACTCCATAATTAATCAGAACTTTTTTGAGTAAAAATCATTTACAATTTAAAGTACAGTTGTCTCGTTCACTCATAATACAACCAAACGGGACGCAAGTACAAACAATCACAACGAAAATGAAAGTACCATTGTCAAGTGAATATTGAATATTAATTTTCTACTCACCGCAAGCCAAAACTACAAAATCCAGGATGATTTTCCATATTATTTTGTCCACTGCCATGGTCGCACTATATCATGTTTTATTTATCCTGTTTATTTATTTAAACCGTCAGAAACGCGACAACACTTCACGATAAAGTCCTTTGCTAAACTGATAAAGTGAGCGTACGATGTGTAGGCGGGTAGGTTTGTCACTTATTCACACGTTGCAAAAACATCGTTTGTGAAAGTCCCTTCGACTGATAAGATTTTATTACGATGTATGTGCAGACACTAAACTGTATTGTTTTAGAGACAGTTTATTGCTGCAATAGCATTGAGGTTATTGTCATTTTGCTGCTTTGTTATTGTATGTATGGGACGCAGTGCCATCTATATTACAATGCCGTCAAAAACGAAAGTCTCGGTTTTAAGTGGTACGTAGAGAATCTACTAGATGGCGTTGATATGAATGATATTCCAAAAATATTTGTAGCTAACCTATAGGCATTATACTTGTAGAACATTAACGGAATTATACCTATAAATAAGAATAAAACAAAATCAGTGAATAATGATACGTTTATTATGCTTTTAATATTTTAAATGTACAAAGTAAATAAATATCTGCCGTTGCATTCGGTGTTTTTGACTGAAATAGGCAGTGAAGTTCTATGTTTAAGTAAATTTAAACAATATCAACTGTTTTCACATACATTTTAATATGTAATTTTATCACAAAAAGATTGCAATTAGCCCATAAATGTATCTGAAAACAGTTTATTACGTTATACATATTTTACCCTTATAACATTGTCGCTAAGTAAAAATAATAAAAAGAAAACAAACAAATATATACACTTAACTAGCACCTAAGTTTACATCTCTAACTTAATATAATAATATGCAATCTGTAATATTCTTTTTTAACAACACTATATCACAGAATAAAAATACATTGCCTTATGTCTTCTAGACAACAGAGCTATGTGGAATCCGAATATTTTATTGGCTCCCGTAATTTCGTGCACTTTCATAATAACTTAGGAAGTTTAACGCCTGTAGCACAAGTATGAACGGTTGATATATCTTTATCATAGCAAAAAGTGCTCTGAAAGCAGGCGCAGATGCTTGCATATTGACTTTTGCATTTATATGTCACCCTAAAAATGTACTGTTTAATTTATATTTAGGGTTATAAAATCGCCATATTGAATTTTGGACTAAGGCGTACCTTATAAAAACAACTGACAAGAGATATTTTTTTTAAATAAAAGCGGTGCTGCGTTTTATTGAAAAATCGTAGAAACGCGCATGCTTTCAACGGCATAAATAATTAATCAAATAAAAACATTATAGACGTGAATGTTTAATCTAATCGATTTTAGAAAGAGAGTTGCCATGCGATAGCCGATTATATACACCATAATCGATTTACGCGTTCCGATGCCTTAATAAATCGACCGTAATTTATGAAAAGGGCGGGTATCACAATAAAATTATCGGATTTTATGCATTATTACTAAAATAAATAATAATAAATGAGCTGTGTATAATGTACATAAGTTAAAACCGTAAGGTCCAGTTTCATCGAATTTTAAATTACTAGTTATTTTCAATTGGTCACAAATTATACTTCCAAGATCCTTAAAATTCAAATAGAATCGCGGCTTGTCTGTAAAATAAAATTCATTGTTTTAAACTAAATGCAATGCAACAAAACTGGACCCTTTGCAATGTAAATATTTTTAATATCTATAAAATATTGTTTAATTAAATATACTTGTACTTTACTGCAATTGTAAAATAAAAAAGTAAAAAGAAAAAAAGAAAGAATAACAAAATAAATAGGAAACTAAATCATTTAAGTATGACTTACAAAGACTTGACGTTTTTATAATCCATGGAAAGTATACACATTCAAAGATAGTTTTTTTTGCGGTGATAAAATATGAGCCGAAAACCTTTCATTTACAAAATTATATCGCGTCTCGTAAGCATGAATTACCTTAGTGCGTTGATTTCCCTATATCAATCGACTATCGACCGGTTTCGTTCGCTTATAGGGTGATTTAATCACAAGTTAAAAAGCTGTTACTGATTGTGAACCGCTGCTTAGAAACCGTCAAGTTAATGCCGCGATAATTATGCAAATTTTGAGGTTTCTCTTTTAAAGTGTTAATTTGAAAATAATTATCTTATTCATAACCAAAAACAGGATATTTGAGGAAGAAACAAGTGCATGTCTATTATACTCATCATAAAACAGATTATAAATTGGTTCGGGTTAAATACAGATAAATAAGATAAAATATAATTTTAATGCGAATTGTCTTATTTATCGTCAAAATAGAAAAAAAGGTTTTAATTACGTTTACAACGACAACTAACGATAATACAATTACTAAACTACCTTTTTAATGATTTTACCATTGTACTTTTGAACCACGAACACTATAATTTAACTTTAATTTCAATTATAAGCGATATATTGAATATGTAGTAAATAACTTTTTAAGAACCTTATGCTGTTACATAAAGATAAATGATTAATAAAATGCTTTATAACTTTTAAGCCTAATTACCATGCATTTGTAATGTTTTTTTCTTAATCTACAAGAATTTTCACATTGCAACCCTTAAATGAAATTTCAGAATATTTATAAATTATTTCAGCCGCCATGTTTAGATATTGATGGCGCGAAATGAGTCCTATTAAATGCAATTTTAAACACATAATTCTTCACTTGTCAACTCTTTTTAGTGTCTAACTAGAAGCTTTACAAAAATAATTTGTTTTCTATATTTTTTATAAGGCACTAGTTTTCATAGCAATGCTTGTAGCTTTAGTTCTATAATAATATCTATTACTTGATAATATTTGCCAGCAATAACGGTAACGCCATCTGTTATTACTACTATAAAACTTCGTTTCATATTTTCTACACTAGATGGCTAAAATTGTTATGGTATATCCGAAAGCAGATTTCCATTCCGCATACATATTTTGTAATAGGCCGAAGTATTCGGCTGCTCATAGAAATATATAATTAACAAAAACATTATATCTGCAGTATACTATATTTACAATATGGGATATACACTTCATCTGAGTAAAAAGTTTACCTACGAGAAAAATTAACTGCCATTGGCCGAATACTGAACCGCTACTTAATCTGAGGGCGACTTATATTTAAGTGGTTGTTATAATTTAAGCGGTATACTGAAACATCATTTATCGGTTTTAAGACTGTGATTAACTAATGCCCGCTTAAATTTCCATAAATGGCAATATTACCATAAAAAGTTCTTTTACATGACATTTTTTAAGTATATACCGCTTAAATTATAACAGCCACATAAATATAAGTCACTCTCAGATTAAGTATTCGGCCAATAATATTTCGCTCCAATTGCACGATAGAAAAGTATTATCGCTTTTATTTTTGTGTCTTAGCCCTTATGTAAGCCAGAATTTACCTTTTTCACCCATTGACGAAGAAATAATTATAAGACCAGAAGAAAATTCTCTAGGCTCGATACTGTGCAAAAATGAAATAATCATCTCCATATTGTATCTAATTTAAAATTCATAGAAATTGAATAAACGAGTTTAGAATAAAAGCGCAACCAATTTCACATTTATAATATTAGTAAGGATAACAGAAGAGAAACTCAAAATAGTATGAATTGTGAAATGGGTAAAGAGGAGAGTCTAGACTACACTAACCCAACCAAATCGGCAACTTTTTTCAATTAATTAAAAATAGCTCTAATGGAATAATGAACGAAGAGAATACAAGGATAAGAATACAACAATATTGAAGGCGTTAAGGATTATGGGAACAGACTACACGTTTAGGTGCCAGTTGGGATAATAGCGGTTTACTGGCAAATATTTTCTTTGCCTACTTAATCCAGTTCGGATCTCATATATCGTAATTCAAATTACGCAATCAACTTATAACTTGAAAGTTGTTTAGCGAGGCCACGTTTCTATTGGGAACTCTGTAATGTGGGCTTATATAGTTTTGATTAGATATAAATCAGACGAAGGAAATTATCGTGAAGAATTCTGAAATATTCGGAATTTCAATTGAGATTATGAAATGTACTTATCCCTATAAAGCCAGCGTGATGGACTAAGGTTTAGTCATTTTTAACTGCAAAGACCATTTTTAAGTGCCTAATGATAAGCGATTAAATTTTTTAATGCTGAAATGTATAGTCAAGCTCTCAAAACAGGTCAAATGGGGGAAAGAGTAAAGGTAAAAATATTTGGGCCTCTTATTTTAGGTAGGTTTTTGCAACGAAATAGTGGAGTAGTCTGGTTCATTCTACCACGCGATCTGACTGCTCTACAGTGTATTTGTTGTACTCCATATTTGTTTTTAATAATTTATTGAAAATGTCGAAGATTGGGCAAAATGTAGACATGTTACCCAATAATCACGATCACGCAGATTTTACGGAGATATAGATTATAACGCTTAGATTCCTTATAAACTTAATACATTTGTTGTTAAATTTTTAAAATACATTAAATAACTAGGGTTTTAAAAACGCTATGCTTTTTTAGAGCAATCAATAAAGAAAAATAGTTTTGTGTTTAAGCATTATAGCACCCCAGTCTCCAACCCAAAACATATTTTTTTGACCGCAAAACATTTGTTACAAAGTGAAGGTTGATCCTCTAACTGACGATAGTTCAGTTTCCTAAAATGCGAGATTTTAAAACTATCATACATATATTAAAAAAACTGTACTTTTTGCATTTATAAATTTTTGTGTAACAACAAGCCTTTTGAATACCCATCGCGTTATTTAACCTTACTATACAAGTTGTATTCGGATCATTCTCGAAGACTTTGAGAACATTCCATTCACATTTCACTTACATCTACTAGCTGCATTCCACTCAAATCTCTATCAACAAATGGGCTATCGAATAGTCCCTGAACACACACAAACTCAAGTCCTGGTGACGTCATCGTACTCGTGGGATATCCACGACACGTTGGGCTGGTATCATGGTGCCTCGTCACCTTCGGAGCTGGCAGACGACGACCGTCAGACTTGCACCCTTGGGCGAGTGTTACCATTGGTCGCGTGGAGCTCGGCCTCATGGTTGAGGAGACGGCCGGAGCGCGGGGTCTTGCGTAGGTTGGACACGAAGGCGAACTAGAAGAAAATTGATGTGTCTTGAGCTGGTAACGTATGGTGGTTGCGGATTCTTACATCAGGCGTTTTGATAAATCAATATTGATTAAGTCTGTATTAATGAAAGTTATTTTTTTTACGTCTAGAATTTCGAATAACTAAGTATAACTCGTAGGAAAACTGCAAAGGCTCTATAAATAATTTAGCCGCGAAACAGCTAACTTTTACATTTTTTGGGGGTGAAGACTAAATTGACTATGAAAACTAAGTTTGTACGTAGGATACACCCGTGTGGTACAATCCACCACCCATGTGGTAACTCATAAAAACAATGAATCTTTATTCTTGTTTACCACCGCACTTATACTTACACATTATTTTGATTAACTTTCTGGATACTTAATACCCTATCTGAACCCCATTTCCATCTGTCAGAAAAAAAAAGACAAATTACTCACAATGACAATAGCATAAAGCGTTCCTATACTGAAGCCGGCGAGGACATCGCTCCAGTGGTGCTTGTAGTCGGAGACCCTGGTCATCACGGTGTACCAGGCGAACATTATCAGCAGGAACTGGATGGCGTGACGTAGGAGCTTTGAGCCGCGCCACGTGAACCGCTTTTGGAGGTACATCTGTAAATGGTCATAGATGATTAATAACTGCGTTACGGTCTCGCGGCAACTGTGTGCTTTACGAGTTACGACCTAGAAGCTACCGGCTCTGACAAAGCGAAATTGGGTTTTTATATTACAAAAAACGGTAATAGGATTCGATTGCCTTCATGATCGCCTGTAATATGGAAATTAAAACATAACTAACATTTGGGTTCAGAAATGCACTTTTGCCTACCGCATGGGAATACAGGCGTGGTAGTGTATTTATGATCAGTAACTTGGAATGTCAGCGTCGAATAGGGTGAAAATTGGTAACATTATCATTACAAATATGAATGTTACCGGGAATAATTCTCTAAGAGGTAGAATTATGACGTTGTCAGCTTGGACTCTAGTTAAAAGGCAAGAAGAATCGGCCTGCTCCACCGGGGTGGAGGAAATCAACATTTTTGCAATTTTCATATTAACTGAGAAGGTATTAATAATTTTAAAGGTATAAAAAATGACTTGATTAAAGGTTTTCTTTATAGAATATATCTTTACAACTGGACACACGTAAATACTAATTAACAAATTGAATCAGATAGCAAACTTACAGAGAAATACAGCATGGTATAAGCGGAGAATGAAGAATGTCCACTAGGGAAAGACAGGCGCATCTCCTTGAGCAGTTTGTGGTCGTCGCCCAAACACTCGAAGGTCTCGATGTATCGCCACTTATTCTCTGGCAGCGAGCAATCGATGTTCGGCTTGCATACCTGAAACAAACAGACAAATAGATGAGTATATTTGAAAAGGAAGGTATCCTAAAACACATACTGGCTGTGAATCAGTCAGTCAGTACGTTATGATTCATAGGTTGGTTTGTACCAATTTGTGAAGGTTTTCTATTCGAAAAACGAAATTCATAGAATCTGGTCGATATTTTGTTTTATTTCCTGGCGATGTTAATCGCTCAACTAATCTTGATAAATTATTGTACCGATGGAACCTTGATGTCTCTTACATGAGCAAATCTAAAATTCCGCCATTGGGCCGTTATTAATAATAGTATATGTGGCCTCCCACAACCTGTAATCTTACACTAAGATTCATAATTATCATTATCAACTACAAAAAGTTCTCTGCTAAAAACTGACCAAAGACTAAAGTAATCAAAATATTAGATAGCGGATTTTTATCAAACAGTCTTACTTTAAAACTTACAATTCTAGGATCATCATGTACTGTTATGTCACATTCATATTTGTATAAGTAAAGGAAAAAACATCTAGTGTAATATAAGTGCTACATTGTGTTTAAAAAAAGGCCGACAAAGACATTTGCTTTCTCGCGAAATATATCGAGGTCGCGTTCATATTTCAAGAATTTATCGGTCCGTCTGTACCTCCGTATGAAGATATCATCTGATAATGTTACATTATTTGCCGGCCGAAGCTGTAATTCAGTCGCAATATAAACAATCGCGGTGCACGTCCGAGATGCGTAAAAAATTACAATGAGCTTGTGTGTACAAGAGTATCCAATTATCCAGCCGGACCGATGCAGCGCGCCCTCAGGGTTTGCGCGCCGCGAAGTTTCTAGAAATATCTTTACTTCAAATATGTTCTTGCTAGTTTCATTAGATATAAAGTATAATATATATATGTATAACTCCAAGCCTGTCTCCCATGTAAGGTTGAGACTATACAGCATCAAAAACTACAGTCTAAACCCACTTTATCCATTCATCGTCCACTATTCTCGTAATAAAAGCTCTTCGGCTAGAAGAACGTCATAAGAATTTTTTCATTAACAGCTAAGAGCCTTTACAAATTTGGTGGGGGAATGGACCTCAGACCTTCCCGTATCTTAGATCTTTCCTCTTATAAAAAAGGTTATTCCTACTTTTTCCGAGTTCTTTAAACGATAAGTTTCTTAGATGTGATATGTATATAATTAAGTTTTCTCTGTAATATTTTTAAGCCACAGATGGCAGCCCTGCTTGCAAAGTAATAAATTGTCTGCCAATTAATATTTTTTTCGTTGAAAACAATCTTTGTCGATCGCAGCGATGCGCTGGCGGGCTCGAGCACCGGTTTGACATTAAGCTGATGTCCGAGCAAACAGTTCTTATTTGCATTTTCAATAATAGCTGATTGGACATAAAGATTGGTTAAAGCGTGGGAAGAACTCGCGTGCGCGGCCTTTTATATACTTATATTCGCGGTAGTTTTATCGAGGTTAGGCAGAACTGTAAAGGAAAAAAGGAAACAGAAAAAAGGAACTCACGTTTGCTCACAATATACTATTATATTTTATTATATTTGACTGCCTCGTGGTCTCGCGGTACAAGTATGTGCCGTGCGATCTGGAGGTCCTGGGTTCGATTCCCGGGTCGGGCAAAGTGTTATTGTGTTTTTCCATTAGGAGATTCTCGGTAACAGCACGGAGTCTGGAAATGTGCCCGAAAAACGGCAATAGGTTCGCCCCCTATTACGTGGGACTGATACACACCTGGCGAAATGTGGGTACAGAAATGCACCTCTGCCTACCCCTTCGGAGAATACAGGCTTGAGTTTATGTATGTATGTATGTATATTCTATCATTAGCTGGCCAAAAATCTTCATTTATTCAATTAACAGCTAAGTCTATGTGTGATCCATTACCTTCGTCTCTGTGAAGGTAAGCATTATTTTAAAATAAATTTAGGATTAAGTCACACCGTATTCGTACATATTTGTGGACAAGATTTATTGCAGCATTAAACAAAATAAAAATGTCTTTATTTCTACTACTCAACATATCAAAATATATATTTCTGATTAAAATAATCTATATCGAAGGTAATGATCTTATTTATTCGTATTATCCTGATAGTCGCCTTTTCGGCATAGACTTCCCGTGCATTCTTTCAACTACTTTCTTATTGCACCATTAGAGAATTAAAAATTCCGAAACATTTTCACGGAACATGTGTTTATACATAATATTCCATTAAAAACTCTTTTGCATAGGCGGTCTGCCGAAACAACGCGGTAGCTAGTTCAAATACCAGGTAAGCTTCATGAAAAAATCAAAGTTGTGTGTGCATTTTTAATGGTTATCACGCACTTTATTTACTTATTTAAAATAAATTGCATACTTACTTTACTGTTTTTAATTATATATAATCCACTATAATTCAGAATATCATACTAAATTATGCGAAGATATAATTATACTTAAGATAATAAATTCAAACACGCAATAAACGCATTTTATAAAATTACTGGATGCAATTTATTAAATCCTACAAAATGAACTTTAACGGTAAAGGAAAATATTATAATGGAACCTGTAGTAAGAGTTATTAACGAGGAATTTCTCAAGTACAAGAAATTCCCCGTGACCCGTTTTTGACCCTCTGCTGGACTAAGACCTAACCTTCTTTGCTTTACAGGAAGCCCGTGTTTAGCGGCGGACTAAGGCTTAATCCTCAACCAAAGAAGAGACACAAGCATGCTGGACAAGTAAGGACTTATAATGACCAATTATTACGAAGCTAACAAACCGACTTCGATCGTGTCCCCTACTTGTTATGCACGATGTGAATTCTCGCCGATGTTTTACCACGTCGTCAACGATATTACCGTGTAAATTTTATGCTCGTACATCACCAGTTTTTATATGGGTTACGTCAATCAACCAATCACTAGAGGGCGCCCGTGTGATCGGAACCAATTTGCTGGTGATATTTAGTGATGTGCTCATATCGATTACTATCGATAAATTATTCAAATATTTAATTATTGGAATGACAGCGATACAGCTGTAAACGAAGGTAAATATGTAAAAGTAATTGTTATACCGTATCTATTTGACAGGCCCGTGGCGCAGTTGGCTAGACACCAGCTTGCGAAACGAGAGGCCGCCGCGCGGGTTTGATCCCCACACCTAGACAATTGTGTGATCTACAAATATAAATTTTGGGTCTGGGTGTTTGTCCTGAAAGACTCGTAGTTTCTGATATTTACGACACAAGACTCGTATCTTAGTGTGGGATTGAACTATGTATGTGGCAGTTGGGTGTATTGTATTTTTTATCTATTTATATGAGCTACTGAGCCCACTCGACATATAAAAGAGGTTAGGCATTAGACGTCACTTGATTTATATGTATACATTTGATCCTGAAAAAAATGTTAAGAGATGATATAATAAATTGTATTGAAACGCAATACGTATCCAAATTTTTATTCTCAATAATTTTCAAATTTCTCTGGATAAAATTTCAAAAATATTTTGATTTACAACCAATTAAATTTGTAGGAGTTATAATGTTCTGCCAACATTACGTCGCAAACGAGGTTCGCCGACCAAATTGGATGTTTTAACAACTTGTTGCCGGTATAAACGGGTAAAGTATTTATTTTTCGAGTTTGGCATACTAAAACGGCGCGGTAATTTAGTGATTACTGTAAAGTGGTGTTGGGCGGTCTCTGCGGTGTCCAGTGTTGCCAATTTTAAAACATAATGTTGCGAGATGAATATAATGTTTAAATTCTCTTTGTATTTATATTTTTTACTCTAAAACAAATCTGTGTCTCTTCTAGTTTATTTATTTGTTTGTTACAAGAAACACATATTTCATCATCAGCCCAAATACGTCCCACTGCTGGGCACGGACCTCCTCTACTACTGAGAGGGTTTAGGCCTTAGTCCACCACGCTGGTCTAGTGCGGGTTGGCGGACTACACACCTAAGAAATTCCTAAGAACTTTTAGGTGTGCAGGTTTTATCACGATGTTTTCCTTCACCGTTAAAGCAAGTGATAATTCATTGTGAATACACACATAACTTGGAAAAGTCAGAGGTTTGTGCCTGGGGTTTGAACCTGCGACCGCCGAAATTCTCGACCGCGCGCCTAAACCTCGAGGCCATCACTGCTTTCATATTTATGAAGTGAATATCAGTGGTTTAAATACAGCTACAACTCAAAGCTAAGTTAGTTTGTGTTTCTGAAAATGCATAACCCCACGTTCATGAGCTATTTTTAGTTGTATGCTCATTGTTATATTCTACAATAGTTTACATACATAAACTCACGCCTGTATTTCCCGAAGGGGTAGGCAGAGGTGCATTTCTGCACCCACATTTCGCCAGGTATGTATCAGTCCCACGTAATAGGGGGCGAGCCTATTGCCGTTTTTCGGGCACTTTTCTAGACTCCGTGCTGTTACTGAAAATTTCTTAATGGAAAAACCCAATAACACTTTGTCCGACCCGGGAATCGAACCCAGGACCTCTAGATCGCACGGCACATACTTGTACCGCGAGACCACGAGGCAGTCTACAATAGTATATTTTTACATTTTTTAAATCTAGTAATGAGCATTTTGAACCTTTAGAAATACTTGGAGGAATAGGAATATTATTGATGGCGAGCGCATATCTATACGGTTTATGATTCCAAAAATTCCTCCGATCTACGGTTAAATATATTTGAAGATATGTGTGTATTCACAATGAATTATCACGGTGAAGGAAAACATCGTGAGGAAACCAGTACACCTGAAAGTTCTTAGAAATTTCTTAAGTGTGTAATCCGCCAACCCGCACTAGGCCGTCGTGGTGGACTAAACTTAAACCCTTTCAGTTGTAGAGGAGGCCCGTGCCCAGCAGTGGGACGTATATGGGCTAATGATAGTGATAATGATGAATTGTAAAATCACTTAAATAAGGGCCAGGCAGTTGCCCAGTTGTAGGACGTATACCTATGGGCAAATGATAATGATGAATGGTAAAATCACTTAAATAAAGGCTGGCAACATTCAGCCGTAGGGCAATCCCGTTGTTCTCGAGAACAATCACCGTGAAAGTACATGACAGTTGGTAACCAATACAAATTCTATCACGGCCGGAGCAATAAAATTAAAAATTCCTGCGTCCTAGTTGTAGAATACTTGTTGTAACTTTTTGTACGTGACTCACATGCTAATGGGGTTACCATATATTCGTACGTCCTTTCCAACAATTATAAATATTGTTTTGTTCTAAATAACTTGTAATACGTGGTTACATTTAATTTATTTTTGTGAATTGTATTTAATTTGCATTTTTAAATAGGACACTTCATCTATACAAATAAATAAAATTGGAGTGTCTTGTTTGTAATATATAGAAATAACCGCTTTTTAATAAATGCATATGGATGTATACAAGGTACATATACCAAAATAACGTTTTTTTTACAATTTTTGTCTGTCTGTCTGTTTGTTCCGGCTAATCTCTGAAACGAAACGGGTGGACCAATTTTACCGGGATTTTCACTGGCAGATAGCTGATGTAATATGCCCTGTGGTAAGGGGGCGTTAGAATCCCACCACGGTATCCCCTGCCTGTCGTAGAAGGCGACTCAAAGGGGTCCTTGGGGTCGCTGGACGCGCTGCGGGGGCAGTGCGTCCACATAGGTGACCCCGAGAGAGCGGCGGTACGGTGGCCTGTGACCGTCGCGGGCGCCCAAAAGAGGTGCCCAAATCGAGTAAGTGGGGGTTTACACCTCTTAAAAATCTGAGAGGGCCGAGACGCTCTCGTCTCGGAAGCGCACTGGGCGGCTGCGGAATCATTGTGGGCGCCTCTCGCCCACGCACCGTGGTCGCCCAACTCGGCGCGGAGATGGCCACCGGGGGGTTTTGGTCGGTATGCCGGTGTAGGTTAGGGACCCAGCCCGGCACTAACATCTGCGTGGACGTGACGCCGCCACGCGCCGGGCTGGAAGGCCGGTGACCCCGACATACGCTTCCCGCCCCCCTTCCCCCCAGGGATGGTGGGAGGTAGAGCCATAAGCAGCTTTCCCCTCGATAAAAAAAAAAAAGATAGCTGATGTAATAAGGAGTAACTTAGGCTAAAAAAAAAGAAAAAAAACGGCTGTTAGGAACGAAGTTCGTCGGGTCAACTATTGTAAATAATAATAATGCATTAACTTAGATATACCTCGTCCTACGCATAGTATTAGGTACCTATATGAGTACATAAATTTCGTTGAGAGAGGTTAAACGTTGCATGCTGATTTTCAAATGCTTATTTACATCATATGTTATTATAAAGCTTGCGGTTATAATAACATATTTATATTATTTGCGATAAGTAGTGATGGTCAACCACCAAGGTTTAACCACCGGTTGAAAATTTCGGAGGTCGCGGGTTCAAACCCCAGCACACACTTCTAACTTTTCGATGTTATGTGTGTATTCACAATGAATTATCACTTACTGTAAAAAGTGCTTAGCAATTTCTTAGGTGTAATCCACCAACCCGCACTAGGCCAGCGTGGTGGACTAAGGCCTAAACCCTGTCAGGTGTAGAGGAGGCCCGTGCCCAGTAGTGGGGCTGATGATGATGATTTATTCTATGCGATGTCAATGAGAAAAGTCAGTTAATCAGGATTGTAGTTTGTGTCTCTGCTTACTCCGAAGGAGTTATGCCGTGAAAGTGCGTTAGTATGTGGAATTACTACTCTCATCATACTTATTAATGATCTCACACTACCAACACATGAAATGTAATTAACTATTAGATGATTACGGTAATACTTCCCGATCGGCTCACGACGCGACGATTGGGCGCGCAACTCATGTGATTACAACAACAATAATGACCACTTATTAATGTTAAAGTATGGAAATTTAAATTTCGGCGATGGACTGTCAATTATTGGATGTGAAATGTGTTGAACGTGATTTAAAATGCCTATTCATATGTACGGATGGGCGAAAGTTAAACTATCGAAAAAAAAATATATACTCGTGTTGGCAATTTTATACAGCTCAATTAATATGTGTTTTAGGTTTCAAAAACGCCAAGAGAGTTTTTCTCTTTTGAAATGGAAGTCAGGGAAATTATTTACGCAAGGGAAGGTGAATAAGTGGCTAGACAGGCTTGCGGTCTTTTTTTATGGAAAAGGAGAATTATTTTTTTATTTTATTTATTATACCAGAAGAATTATCGGTGCGTTGCCGGCCTTAAAGGAAAATATAGGATCTTTCATTGAAGGTCCCTAAACAGTATCCGTTTGGAAATACCGCCGAGGAAAGCTGATTCCACAAATATGTTGTACTAACATTTTTATATTATTTACAAGCTCCGCTGCGGCTAAATCATGTCCCGCGAGCAAATACTTGTATCTAAAGTAAAACAAGTTTTATTCACACTTACCAATAAAACGATCGGTTAATTGATTTAAGAATCCGATAAGGCTATGAACTAGTTGAAAGCTTACAAAGTAGGTATAAAACGAATGCAACGGTTATCGCGACAGATTTTCTAGCACCTGATATGCATTAGTTAATGGTTGTTCAATAGTTGGTCTAATTATCATTTTATCTGTTTACGCTAAAGTTAGTACGTACTAAAACTTTCGGATAATTTGTAAAACACGTTAAATATGACTTTTTATATTGCACGTTGCAAGATTTCAAAAAGAACAGTAAAAGAAGCCATTTGTATGTTTCTTTCATATAGTTTTTATTTATTTTATTTATTTATTTACATTTTATACATTAAGTATAGAGGCGGACTTAATGCCAAAGGCATTCTCTAACAGTCGACCTCTGGGTGATGCAGAGATAAAAAAGGTAGGTGCATAAATAGTTAAATGGTTAAAAGACTATATAAAATATACATACATACATATATATACATATGTAAATAGAATCAAAATTTATATATACTAACATATATACACAGATAAATAAATAATTATAGACACATATAGTCTACCACAGTGGACAACTATTTTTTCAACTCCTGTTTATCTTCTTCTGACTAATTTCCTTAGCGGGGTAAAAGACAAGTCCCATATGAAGACTTGCTGAACTTCACTGTTCGATGTAATTTCTGTGCGTATTGTCTATCAGGAGTTGCAGTGGTGGGAGCGTGGTGGGACTGCCTCTCTCTGGACTGCCTCATTGGCCTTCAAAAGTATGTTATCGAAATTGTTTTTTACAAAATTCTAAGTTATACGAAGTCTGGTTTTTTTCCGAACAATAGATGATTACACATACTCGTAATGTAAAACAGTAGGCGAAAACCACAGATATTTGTTATGTTGAGATTGGATGTTTATGAATTATGATCTTATTTTTTCTTAGATAGCCCCTTATTACTGTTCATTTTTATTATTAGTTTTACAACCGTCCAATTTGGCTTATCCTTATTGTAAATAGGTCGCAAGTGCAAGAACGGGAATCGTTACATAAAAAGACTTTAAAAATCGTGGTATAACAATCATGGTTTTGGCAAAACTGCCACCCCTGCTTCGCCTAACTCGATATATTTGTATGATAAAAACAACCCACAAACTCTCATCTCATCTGTCGAGTTCTTATCTCTGTGGACAACTCGACAGCATCGATAAACTCAAAACGAAGCACAAACACTAGGTTATAAGTGCATAACTGTTTAACAATTTTATCACAGTTATCGATTATCGATTATAATTTGCACGCGGATGTGGGCTGTCCACAATCGACTTTCGCTTTCGATATCTAGCTGACAATTTTATCGATGCCGGCAACCGTGGATGCGTGAATTAATACTGTACACGTGATTGCAATATTATGCGGTGTTTATTATGATAATAATTTTAAGTATGTATAACCACGCACTCGATGTATTTTCCGTTGGATGAAGGCGTGGGGTGCTAGGGATGTCGTGTTGTTAATATTTATGTGCTTGTAGGCTTTTGCTGGGATGAAATGTTATGGCGAATTTAATATGGATGGATTTTGATCAATAGATCTATGATTAAGACCTATAATAGGTACAGTTTGCCGAAATATATTCAATATTATTTTATATCTGCGTTGGTTTGACTCATAACGCCTAAACTTCACAAATATCTTGTCACAATATATAAAATAGTAAAATAACATATACAAGATATGTACATGTACAACATATAAGAATGATGGGAAAATTAAGAGATGTTTATGACTCCTAATGTTGGATAAAATAAAGGATAAAAATAATTTGTGGATTCATACAACGTCAAATTTATCACACTACATCAATAATTACAGACAATCCAAATAAAGAAATACCTAGTTAAAATTTTCAACGTTTTTTAACATTCTTTTTTTAGGTACGTAGAACGTATTTGAACTATTTTAAAAATCATTTTAGCGTTTACTATTCATTGAAAATCAGGTGCAGTAACTCTCTGTGTTTAACCTCCCCAGACATCCAAACAGATTTTAATATCCATTGAGGTGGTACGTGGGCGAAATTGCAAGCATTCGCGTGCAAAGGTCGGTCGGGTCTCAAGCGCCACGTTAGCGAAGAAAACGCGCATAAATCAAAACATGTGGGCCCGTAGCCGCTGTCAGACGGTCACAACTCACAATTGGTAGTAATTGCATAGAATTATACTAGATATTGTTTGGAACGCACGTGGATGAAAGTCTGAATGTTACTTTGCTAGAGCGCGGTTCAACCTAGCGGGGTCACAACGTTATAGTACAGCTTAATGTACCAAGACAAGGTTTTAATGTGATTTTTCTTTTTCTCCTGCTGTGTTGTGGAGAGAAGCGGCCAGCAACGTTTCCAAATCCTCCTTAATATCTTCGGATTAATTGCTTTGCGGGTAAGAAAAGGTTGGTCTCCATAAAGGCACGCTGAGCTCCACCTCTCAAAGGCATTTTTGTGCGTGCTGATCCTGGTGTACTGGAGTTGTAAATATATAAACCAGCACTCATAATGATAATGAATATTAAGAAAATTTCTATCCATGCACAGATGGCTAGACACAAGCCTTGAAACGAGAAGCCGCAGGTTCAATCCCCCGTCAAGACATGTTTGTGTGATCCACCAAAATACGTTTCGGGTCTGTGTATTTGTGACACCGAAAAGTCTCTTGTAGTTTCTGATACTCACGAAACAGTTCTTGTAGATTAGTGTAGGGTCAGAATTATATGTCTGTTGGGGGTATTAATTTAACATGAATGAGGCCCTTAATACACGGATCATGTACGTACATTCTGTAAGCGATCTATCCGACAAGCATATGACAACAATGAATGTAAAGGACACAGGCATCACGGAAATCCCCGGATTACGAATAAGCCACGCACCGCACGTTGTTGAAGCTCGTGCCTTTTCTCATAGCAATAAATCTGTTAAACTTTACTTATGATTGCAATTATTATGTCGGCGCGTACCAGGAAGCGTCGCTTTGTCCGTAGCTTGGATCTATTGCGACAATAACTGGGATGAATGTTAGAGTCCTGCACGAATGATGTTTATTGTGAGTGAAATAGTGATGTTTAACTCTTCAAGATTCTGTTTAAGAATGTTTTGTTGGAATCGGTTGTCTCTACCAAAGCCTATGTGATAAAAAACACATGTTAGACTTGTATATTGTAGTTGTATAGTGTATATTGTTGTTAGCAATGTTAATAGGAAACAACTGCAATATTTTTCTGAGATGAAAAGCTACTGTCAATTAAAAAGGCGCTTAATCTTTATTAGACATTGTTCATCATCATCAGCCCATGTACGTCCCACTGCTGGGCAGGGGTCTCTTCTAAAACTGAGAGGGTTTAGGCTTACACCTAAGAAATTCCTAAGAACTTTTTAGGTGTGCAGGTTTCATTACGATGTTTTCCTTCACCGTATAAGTACGCGATAATTCTTTGTGAATTGACATTGTTGACCGTTACAAATAAACAAAATCACAAACTTTAGCGTTTATAACATTGGTAATGTTGGGACAACCGATAGATGGCGCTGGTGCAAAATAAATAGGAGCTCCATTAAGTACAGTACAGTCTAATGGGATAGATTATATCTAGCCTCCGGCACTCACACTCCGCGATTCCTACAATGGGACGTCACGTCGGTCTGAGAGTGAGTACTGAGAATTAACACGCCATGTAATTGCCTACGGACAACACGATCCAACATTTTTAAATATAAACTTGCGGCTTGCATATTAAACGACTTGTGAAAAGGATCGTGACTGCTCGGTGGGCGCTGGTCGATGGATTATTTGTATACATACACTTACGGCAATGCATTACTATACATCCTACGCAATAGTGAGGGTATCACGTTTTTTCAGGAAGATTTATTTTTTTAAATTTCCTAATGGTGAAAGTGATTAATAATATTTATTTATTTATTTTATTTAAATCAACACAACCATCACAGGATCATCGTCCCAATACAGCTGTATGACACTTGTTACATTCTACATTTTTATATCTAATCTAAATTCTAATTTCTATACGAAATTGTCCATGTAGTCATCCTTGTGAATTCACTCAGAGTACAATGAAATATGTCCAGAGCTTCTGAGACCTGGTTGAGAGTGCGGAGTGCCCGCGTCAGAGGTGCCTCCTTCAACAACGTACTACGACACGGCTAGCAATGCTGGCCTACGTCTTCGCCAAATATACTTGTTTGTGTATAATATAATGTGCCCGACCCAAAAATCGAGTCTGAGAACTTTTGATCGCACGAGTATTTATATGTGGTAGGACCGACAAGCCGTTAAAACATGACTAGTAAATTGAAAGACGTAAATTAGTACTAAAATAAAAGCATAATTAAGACTATTATCAACCAGAATTAATATTTCTTTGAGATGCCAGATTTTTTGCCTAGGAATCGCAATTGAATAACCGAACTTCGGCAAGACAGACCGTGCACCTTATCCTCACTATCTAGACCAGAGCTTCCCAAACGCTTTAGTTTATGAAACACCACATTAAAAAAAATCCAAATCTCAAAAAAAAAAAACGCAATGGAAAGTCTCGAGTTGTGCTGAATATGGAATATGCAAGTTTTTACAAGTAACAGTCGAACCCCGCTTACGATTGTAGACCTCCGGAGGTCTACCTGTACCACTTTAGGGATTACTGATTTACACCACCATAATTCCCGCATCATCACATAACCTTGCATACAATCATCGGAATTCCCTTCAAACTGTCCGTGTGGTGGTGTGATTATGAGAGGTGTGGTAGTGTGGTAGTTTGTGATGCGCGGCGTGGCGCTGCCGCTTATTGTCGATTGGTGACGACCGTCCGACACCGCGCGTGAATACCAACGCAACTGGCGAGAGCAATTGACGCCCCGACGGTAGTAACACTAGCTTTAAGGAGAATTTGGGATAAGTTTATGAGATGTTAAAATGTTTCAGATATACTGACAATAATCTAGATAACAAAGCATAATTATTATTGCTTAAAAAATAACAAGAAAATATACATATTACTTAAAAATCTTTCATTTATTACATTGATGAGACATAAGACAGACGTGTTAAAATAACAATGGCCAGTTTTCCACCCAATGTATTGTGCTGTGTCTATCCCGCGGAATCAAATATCCTGCAAAGTACTACAATAATCCCGACTCCATGGCGACAGTAGCGATCACCGATGCCGCCGATCGGTGAGCTATTGTTTTAGCGCCACGAAACGCATTACAATCGCCCGATACTGTTCGGAGGCTCGATACGACCGTACCGTATCTCTCGATCTATTTCTCACGTATGTGCTTTTCGAATAGCCCATTATAATTGTAAGTGGGTGCAGATTATTTGATTGTACTTGAATGGCAAGTAGTGTTCCAACAATAATGATGACCAAGTCCTACGGAAATATAATAAAATTGAAAACGAAATAAACGTAGGGTAATTTTATACACGACAGTGTCCCAAAAGGTGTATATAGTAACAGAGGTATGTTTCTAGACCTATCTTTCACTTTTTATGTTTTAAATTTAATTAGGAGTCGAGCTTTTTACCGTTTATTAGGCACCACGAAGATGACGAAGAAGACCATAAAACTGCGTATTTTCATTTATTTGAAGAACCAAAAAACCATTATCATACGATTATACATCCACGGATTAATTAATTCATGTCAATAACATGAATTGGAGGAAAAAGCAAAACTATAAAATACAGCTTATCTCTATTAGCAAAAAAAAAAAACACATTCAAAGAAACTTACAATAAGGCCGGCGCACGTGACTTAATAAACTAATGTTGAATTATTTGCCAATCATACAAGCAATTTCAGAACCCAATCACAAAACCGCAGTTACTAACGATAGGATATCATCATACATCTGTGGGAGCAAATGATTTCTTATTAATCATTAACTGTAATATGATTCGCAACGGTAATAACAAAGGATTATCATTTACAAAAAAATAATCGAATATACATACTCGTACATATGTATGTTAATTAGGTTCACTGAATGACACTGTCATGCTTGGTTGCGATTGAATATACATTTTTTTTTTATTATTGCCAATTTCATATGTAATACAAGCACAATAGTTTATTAACTCATATCATTCCGGCGGAAGTGTTAAGTTCCTGTGAGTTTATCAAAACTGAACTAATGGACGTATCTGAAATGTTCCTTCAATTATTTTCAACTATCTTGATCCCATTCTAAGATCCATTGGTAGAAATATGCTAAAATACGAACATAAAACCCCCGGCATAACATTCAAAACATTCACGATTAACTATCAAACATTTCGTAGTTTAGAATCAGTGTTAGGTGTTGGTGCGCGTGCCATAGTGAATTGATTTACTGGAGGCAGGCTGTGGCGAATTCTAGATATGAGATAGGCGGGCGCGCGATCCTATCGGACTGTGCGCCAACGAGTCCACTCAACCGTGGTTAATATTCCAAAGACAAGCCAAAGGAAGAGATTCCATCGGAAGTGATATAGTGCGAAGAACTTAAATGCAGTTTTATGGATAATACGACGATATATTTGTAATTAAAAGTATATAGAGATTACGTAGATAAGTTAGTTTCTGAGGTTAGGAAGGTTGCGAATACGTATGTATATGACCCACATATTCCACCCCAGTTTGGGTGATTGGAATAAAATAAATTTATGACTGCCTCGTGGTCTCGCGGTACAAGTATGTGCCGTGCGATCTAGAGGTCCTGGGTTCGATTCCCGGGTCGGGCAAAGTGTTATTGGGTTTTTCCATTAGGAAATTCTCGGTAACAGCACGGAGTCTGGAAATGTGCCCAAAAAACGGCAATAGGTTCGCCCCCTATTACGTGGGACTGATACATACTTGGCGAAATGTGGGTGCAGAAATGCACCTCTGCCTACCTCTTCGGGGAATACAGGCGTGAGTTTATGTATGTATGTATGTAAATTTATTACTAAAGGCCAATGCATAAAAAATAGTGGGGATCGAGTAAGCACCAAAAATGAAGAATAAAATTAAAGATAGCTTACTTTGCTTGCCTTAGCTTTACCAACATCATCATTGGTCTCTGATGGACGTGACTGATAAAAGAGGTAGGTTTTAATTCATCAAGTTGCCCTGATTCGTATCGGTAGACTGTATAATTTAACTACGCTGTTTAAAAAGTTCTAACAATTCCTATTAGTGTTTATGCCTACATAGATAAAGCTTTTCAAGGAAACTGAGAGTGCATCTGTGCAGAAATAGCTCGAGTTAACATTTCATGTTATTATGCAGTGAAGGGAGGCATAATTATGTGTCGCAATGATGGCAATTACACTCGAACAGGAATTATGTTTTGTATTATTTCATGTCGTAATTAAGTTGTCATCCTTGAAGACATCCGCGCTCATTTCCGAGTCAATAGCCTGGAATATTTTTTGCAGTTTAGTTTCTGTTTTTTTTATATTCCTTAAGTTTTAAGTCATATATTAAATGTGAATTGTATGGTGATTGGCAACCGCAGCTGCAACCAATATGTTGAAAATTTTGGGTCTTTGCTGTAAGTTGTGGAACGATTTGTCAATCCAAATGCTTTCATCGTAGATACTATTGTGACTACTGAGAATATTCTTGTTTTTAATGGAAAATACAAATAAGATATTCAAAAGTATTAAATACACCAGATATAAAACGCCCAAAAAATCTCATTCAATTCTCAACACTTAAAAGAACACGACACATCAGACAATTTGCATGTTACCGTACCAATTGAACTCAATAAAGGCAAAAAGCGAAAGCAATTTCTCTATTTAGAAATCGTAAATTGTAATGTAAAAAGAGTAAACATCTTATTTGCTGCACGGAGCGATGGCCTGTGAAAATATTGTGGCGTTTATTATGAAGAGTTGGAATTGAAATGGGCAGTTGTTAGACCGGTTCTAGACGTAGGGCGCGCGAATGCAATTGCTACATTCAATGTTGGAGATAATCTGGCACAATACACAAAGTTCCGTGTCGTTTTAATTAAAATGTATTAATCAAGTGTTCCAACGCTTCTGAGTGGAATTCATTGGTATATTAATAAGAACCTTGCTTGATTTGCGTTTTACTAGCAATTGGTATTTCTTGTTCTTTTCACTGTTTTATTAGGGATTTGCAAGTACGTTCCATTTGCACGTACCTGAAGAATTTTTGTGCTAAGTATTTTACTTGTAGTTTCATTTTTATTTTTTAATCTCATAATGCCTAATTATTTTTACGACATGATGACATCAGACCTTTTTTTGTCAGATACGGACCAATATTTATACTATTATTTGGCAGTAATCTTCTGAAGCTTTGCGCCTGTTTTTCGATGCCAGAGAAGGTTCATTGTTAGATTTTCATATGTACTTTGATATAAAACTATAAGAAGATTTAATTGGATTGAGATTTTATCACCTGGTTCACAGAGAGCATTAATAAAAATTGTTGCAATAAATCTAAATTCTTAGCCATTAAACTTCGCTTTAAATATTATTACTTCTATTTCCCATTAAACTTGATGTTCTAAGACCGATATTTATAAATAACAAAAACTCATTGTATAATCATAAAACGGAGTAATCTGCAAAAGCTTGCACAATTTGTTGGTTTATAATGGAGGAAGTAATAATGGCTGAGCGATTGAGCAAATAAATTTGTAGAACCATTCTCTGTAACACTATTAACTTTATGATCCTATTAGATGAGAAACGGTATTTTGTATGGAAATGTATAGCCTGTTGCTTACATTCTGTGACATATTTCACAGTTCCCACAGATATTCCCTCCACAAAACCGTGACAGATCAAGATTTATTAAAGCATGATCTTGGTGTAGGCTTGCATACATCCGTGCCATTTGGGTTGATGTAAAATTTATTCCAGGGTATTACGTTTTATTTCCAGGATTTGTATTAAAATTACTAATACTATTCAAAATAATTTAGAAAGCGTGGTGATTATTATTATCTATATTCTGTTTGAAATTAAAATTTGACATTGAATGAAACATCTTGTGTGGTCAAAACTAATGTTATCATACGCTGTCGTTATTGACCTCATAATTTTTATCAATTTTATGTAATTAGTGAATTTAATTAAGCTGATTCTGTGAAATGTTTTTGTATATGCAAGCGATATCTGGGGTGGTAAGTCAAAACTGATTGGGATCACCCACCTTGAAATGCGTTGCTAGGCTTATTTAGAGACAGCCCCGCGGCGCAGTTGGCTAGATATCAGCTTGCGAAA
Organism: Hemaris fuciformis; assembly: GCA_907164795.1. Taxonomy (NCBI): domain Eukaryota; kingdom Metazoa; phylum Arthropoda; class Insecta; order Lepidoptera; family Sphingidae; genus Hemaris; species Hemaris fuciformis. The sequence continues at coordinate 11,283,085 of OU015449.1, forward strand.
CGAGAGGCCGCAGGTTCGATCCCCGCACCGAGACAAATGTTTGTGTGATCTACAAGTGTTTGTTTCGGGTCTGAGTGTTTGTGAGACATAAGACTTGTATCTTAATGTGGGTTCAGAACTATATATGTGACTGTTGGGTGTTTTTATTATTTATTTATTTTATAGAGGACTGAAGTAGTAAATTCTAAGTACATTCACGCCTGCGTCACCAAAGTCGTAGGCGAAGTCGTAACTCTACCCTCATATTTCGTACGCTTTGTTTTAATTCCCATATAATAGGAGGCATCACTAGGTATTGCCGTGCGAACATTTCTAGATTCTGTGCGGTTACTGTGAAATACAGGTCACTGTGCAATGGTCCGTGATCGGCCACTTTATAATGTAAATAGGAATCGCTACGAGCTGTTACAACTGATATTGCATCACGGAGATTGGAGCATTTTGTTAAATGTTTGATCAGCATTTAATGTTATAAAATACAGTGAGACAAAACGTAAATCACCATTGGATCGTCATAATAATTCAAACAAACTCGGACAATATTCACCATATTAATATCAGTAAAGCGAAAAAATTTAGTAATATATCGAATACAGAATTAATTGAAGCAGGCTAGAAATTGAAGATCCATCCCTACCATCTGGATGAATGGCGTTCTTCAACAGTGCGGTTCAAACGGTGTTTCTTTCCTCGCACATCATCTTTGTGGAATCCGCTTTCCTTTTCGGTATTTCCAAATGGATACGATTTAGGGACCTTCAAGAAAAGAGCCTATATTTTCCTAAAAGGCCGGCAATGCACCGATAAGTCCTCTGGTATTGTGGGTGTTCATGGGCGGTGTTGACCACTTAAGATCAGGTAGCTCACTAGCTCGTTTGTCTCCTTTCCCATAAAAAAGGCATTGAATTGAAAACAAAAGTAACCATATTCTGTAGTTTTTCCTTCCAGATGATTGTGGTATCAGAAACATATTTCATTTCATCCTAAATAAGTCGTTGATGAGGCCCGTAGGTGGCAAAGTTTCTGTCGGTTAGCCAAATTCAACACCTTCAAACAGGATTGATAAATTATCTATGCGTAAGGAATTCGTTATGAGATAATATTTATGACGCAGGTTAAAACAATGGCCAATGTAATAGTTGTATTTCAATGGCCCATCATCACAAATGTAGAAATCATTAAAATGTCATTCTTAACTAATGGAAACGCTGCGGCGCATATTAAAATAATGCTTAATTTTTTGTGGACTTATTGGCTGTCAACTGTAAGGTTCTCTTGGGTTGGGCTTAATCATAGCATAGTTTTTATACGGGTTACTGGGTCTAATGATTTAATTACCTCTAGATTATACAGGGTGTATAAGCACCGTGATCGAAACCTAAGGCAGACAATAGCCACGGTGATTACAAATACCGTTAATTAAATAAAAACCGACAAAAGTAAAAAAAAAATCGTTTTCCTAACAACTACATACATTTAATACTCGTGGTTATAAGGAAAACGTATTTTTTAAATATTTTTTGTCTCGATTTTTTTTTTAAGTCTCGGTGTTTGTGAGCACCCTGGCTATCGTCTGTTTTAGTTTTGGATCACGGTCTTTATACACCCTGTATAGGTTCATTATATCGTCATGCAAATCTCTCTAATCTACATAATATCAGTCTATGTAAACTCCCCTGCTGGGCGCAGGTCTCTTCTAATATTGAGTACTAATACTCAGGTGCAGGTAGACGGACTAAACACGTGACATTCACAATAATTCCCATCGAAATACAATTGAATGATAATTCAGTACGGATGTCTACTTTAAGTTTCTAAATACACATGCATAATTTGGTGGAGAACCTTTAATTTCTTGGATCAAGTCTAATTTCGAGTGAACCAGAGACAACCAGAGTAACTTTTGGGGCTTTATTTTATTCAGGTAGCGTTAAATCATTGCGCTATTTCGGTTACAAGTTGTTGTTTTATAAAAGTATCGGCTGTCAAGAAGTAATTACGATTACCAACTAGGTGTTGAAGCATAGAATCATTGATTACATAAAAGGAAAAATGTTCTGGCGAAATGTCGATGCACACGCTGCACCTTTGTTTAGTCATACGTATACGAATCCGACATCATGTTTGTTTTTGTACAAGTACCTCGAAATAAACACGCTCGTTTGTCATCGCCTAATCAAGTACGTTCGGCACGATTACAATTTAGAATGTTCTCGAATAACTTGCGCGTAAGGAGTGAAGGATCCCTTCACTGGACGATCGGATGGAAGGTGAAGACATCGAGAGTATCGTAGGTCTTTAGATACTAAACGTTGTTTTATTGTGAATGTGTAGCTTTGCGTGTTAACGCAAAGATGGTTGAGATTTTATATGACAATACCGACAGAAACAAATTTTTCGTTTGATTTCTATTTATTTTATTGTATTCATCTACCTATATTTGTTTAAAGTATTTTCGCTTTGTAGCCAAACGTGATGTACCAAGAATAAATTTGAATTTTATGCGTTTTGAAAGAAGCACGTATAAAAGATCGACCATTAAATAAAATGAATTCAAAGAGTTTAAAAAATAAATTAGAAAAGTCAGATCAATTAATAAAACTTAAAACATTCAACGAGCTAAGGCGATCCAGTAAATATGTGCATCAGGACAGTGTCAATGCTTAAAAAAGGGAAACTTGATCAATTTCTTTAAAGTTTAAGGACAATCGTGGTCCTAATTTGGGATCAAATTACTCAATGTTAAGTAAACAACGTGAATCCCACGCGGAATACTCCTGTGATTAATTTCTAAGACTAAAAACCAGTCTGTCATTTTTCATCTATTTGTTTTTGCTATCAGGGCACAAGATTGTTAACAGGGTCCCTATGATCGTAATACCATGAAACTCTTACATGTCAATTCAAGTCACTCCCGTAACGCTGAAACGGGAGTTTAATGGTCTCCTCTCATAACAATAGAACTGGGGAGGGCAGAAATGACATACATACATAACATCACGCCTATAATCCCCGAAGGGGTAGGCAGAGGTCCATTTCTGCACCCACATTTCACCAAGTATTTATCAGTCCCACGTAATAGGGGGCGAGAAATTATATGGTATATAAGTGTTCCTAATAGTAAACCACTGCACTAAAATGAAACATATTTTAAATTCTAGTATCTATTTGAAGCTTCTATTCAAGTATTCTATTAATAAATTGCATTTGCTAGCGTTTGCGTGTGGGCGAAGATAATTCCGGATATAAAGAACGTATTATGAACAGTCATCAGTTCATGAAAATACTGCACTGTAAATAAGTCTTTTGAAAACAACGTTTCGGAATTTCATTATGTTATTGTTGGTATATGTTTAGCCTTCGCTTTGAAATCCGTGAAGTGCGAAGCTAATATAAAATGTATTTGCTAGTGTTTTGTTATGATAACTACATTCAGTTATGCGTAAAGAGAATGCATATTTTTCATAATCTGTTGTATAAATAAACCTCGGAAAATGTGGGCTATTGTGTGTTCTTGTAACAAAACTCTTCGATTCGTTTATTCGAGCGCATATTCAAACTGACTGCCTTGTTTAAGGGCAAAAGTTTGTGTCATGCGATCTACAAGTCCCGTGTTATAATCCCAGGTCAAACGAATCTTACAAAGATTTTTCATGGACAAATTCTCAGTAGCAGCACCATGTTTGGATACATGTAGGTATGTCCAAAAATTGCAAAAAGCTCATGGGATTGCATGCATTTTTGTCTACCCCTTCAAAAATATAAGCGTGAGGAAATTTCTGCGGTTTTACTTTAAAAAATTAATTTTATTATCATAATATACTGCAGTCGCATCAATTACTTGGAGAAACTCTTTTCACACAGGGCACTAATTAACACCAAAAATGAAATCAGACCAATGTGTTACTATTTGAAATTATAATAAACTACTAATTATTTTTATATGTACGTTAATTAGTGGTTAATTAGGACCGCCTTTGAAGTTAAGATGTAGGGCGCGAAATTTCTTTTCAGTAATTTCTTTTTAGACAATCTTACTATTTAGTAAATTAAATTAGAATTATAAAAATAGTATTTAGCTCTGCCTTGTAGATCCCGCAGCATAAATGTGGTCGGGCGTACCCGATTTCGATTCCTAGGTACGACAACGTGTAGTAATTCGGTTTTTCTACTAAGAAAATCTAGGTACCGCCGTGGAGGCTAGAAATGTACGAAGTGAAGAGCAGTTGGCTGGCGACATATTACGTAGAACATAACTCGCGAAACGTGGTTGAATAAAAACACTTCTGCTTACCCTTTCAGGGATACAGAAAATATTTATGTATGAAAGCAACAAGTCCATATTTCAGCTATTTTACTGTTGCTCTAGGTATAAATGCACAATAAGGCTCAATTTATCGTTCACAAAGTAAAATGTTTTCCTTCTTAGGTTAACAAGATTCACAGCGCAACTTTCTTTGTTACTTTGTAAAAAGGATTTAGTTAATGTGTTTAACGTTGTTTGCTTCACGTCAATTCCTATTGGAGACAATCCTATCTTCAGTGAAGTGTAGCGGAAATGTGGCGACAGCTGTTAAATGTATAGTCAATGTCTACTTGTTACACCATTTTTAAATGAAAATACATACTTGTATTTTTTTTAGGAAATTATTGTCGTCTAGTATTTTTTTTTAAATATAATCGATTTGTGTTTTAAATAGCATATATTAAAATTAAAAGAGGCGAAAACAATGGCCCTTGGGACAATATTTTAACTCACTCTAAACATGACTTGAATTACATAACTTTATGTAAACTAGAAACCACGTCTAAGAGACTATACTGCCGTAATCACTGGACAAACTCCTGTACACAACAACAACAGATTGACGGCCTCGTGGCCTCGCGGTACAAGCATGTGTCGTGCGATCTAGAGGTCCTCTGTTCGATTGCGGGTGGGGCCAATGTTATTGAGTTTTTCCATTAGGAAATTTTCAGTAGCAACTCGGGATCTGGAAATGAGGTCGAAAAACGGCATAAGCTCGCCAATCCATTCATGAAAAAGGAGACAAACATTGGTCTATGAGGCAGTATTAAGTATTAAACACGATCAAGTATAGAAGCTAATGAACTCTTATTTGCGCTGAACATCTTTTCAAACATTGTTTAATACGACACCGACACACTCAATTAGTGTTCCGATGTCATCCGACACTCGGCTACTATGAGTAAGTGATTTGTATTGTGTGGTGTTTTTTGTCGTCAAAAAATGGTTCTTACTGAGATTTTTTTGTTTTTTCGATCATCATAAACGCTTAGACAGAGCAAATATTGGTAAGTGATATCTTTTACAAAGCAGTGATGGCCTCGGGGTTTAGGCGCGCGGTCGAGAATTTCGGCGGTCGCAGGTTCAAACCCCAGGCACACACCTCTGACTTTTCGAAGTTATGTGTGTATTCACAATGAATTATCACTTGCTTTAACGGTGAAGGAAAACATCGTGTTAAAACCTGCACACCTAAAAGTTCTTAGGAATTTCTTAGGTGTGTAGTCCGCCAACCCGCACTCGGCCAGCGTGGTGGACTAAGGCCTAAACCCTCTCAGTTGTAGAGGAGGCCCGTGCCCAGCAGTGGGACGTATTTGGGCTGATGACGATATGATGATGATATCTTTCATGGTTGAGTAAAATTTTGTCTTGTTCATATCGCTGGCCTAGTGAGAATTGGTTGCTTTCACATATACAAGAAATCTAGTCAAATGATATACCTAACAACCAGATATTTAAGTAACCTTGTGAATTCTTACGCAATTTCAAAACGTCATCATTCTTTGACCCAAAACCCACGATTACGAAACTAGGATACTTTGTGTGGCGGTTTATATACAAAAGTTTGGACAAGCGGTTATTAAAAGACAAAAGCCGTCAGTCCTGGTGTGCTTACGACACCCATTATATTTCCCAGAGTCATTGTTCCAATATCGGCCGAACCATTAACGAGCATCGAGTGAACGACGCTCCCCTCCGGCACAATAATCACAACCAATTGTGTGTAATGAAAATGCACCGTCAACAATCACTCAATCAGCCCGCGCTATTAGGACAACTGGCATTTTAAATTTCACTCTTCCTTCTCCATACAATCTATTCTCTTATGGAATGCACTCCCCCTCGAAATCAGGTCGGTTACAACTCGCTTAGCATTTAAAATGAAAGTCCGGCAGTTTTTCTTCGATGAAATTACTGAATAATATGTGTGATGTCTGATTATCTTTTATCTCTCTTTTATGTATCTATGTATGTATATGTATTTATATGTGTCTATAATTATTTATTTATCTGTGTATATATGTTAGTATATATAAATTTTGATTCTATTTACATATGTATATATGTATATTTTATATAGTCTTTTAACCATTTAACTATTTATGCACCTACCTTTTTTATCTCTGCATCACCCAGAGGTTGACTGTTAGAGAATGCCTTTGGCATTAAGTCCGCCTCTATACTTAATGTATAAAAGTGTAAATAAATAAATAAATAAATTTCGGTCGAACGTTTCTCTTGGACAGATTCGAAAATACTTTTAAGTATGTTGAATAGAAGTTATTATATTGGTTAATACGCCCAACAGCCATATAATATTGCACTTGATAAGGATTAAAATCATATGTCTAGAGTACCAGAATTTTTGAGAAATTTAAGTCACTCAGAAACAATATAGAATATTTATTTATTTTTAGGAAAAGGCGAGGACACCTGATAAACAACGAGGCCTCCACAAAGTTTTTCATACTTTTTATTTTTTTTATTGTAAAATTTAATATGGTGGTGGTTTAGTGTTGTGAGCTGAAGTGTTTCGACGTGCTCGCGAGAGGAAAGCAAATTCGCTATTTGATACGGTCTTACCTTCCCTCGAGAGCATTACACTATACGATCTAATGTGTAAATGTTGTGTATATGGTGTGCGTGTGAGTGAGTGCTGGTGTTACATATTTATTAAAATTAGCAATTATACAAAATAAGCAAATGAAACTTACATTTGCTTATTTAATTGTCTATATTGTCTATATTTCTTTCTTTCTTCTTCTTTCTATATGTTTGCATTACTTGTAAGTTTTTCATAGTACTTGAATCAAGTGGGTGTACTGTGGGTCCAAAGAAGCTTATACTAGGTTACTTAGTAACTTCTTCATGATACGAATAATTTACCTGTTTTAGAATTACGGAAAACGTATAACTACACACGTAGCCATTTTTTTTATTTGCGACGACAGTGACAACACTGTACCTGATGGTAAGCACGAAAATACAATAATACTATACGAAATTACAAACCATTTAGTTCGCGCTAAGGTGTTACTCATTCCTAAAATGGGAACTTAAGAATTTTTAATGATATCATTAACAATATTGTTGAAGCTTAAAAACAGAAGCCCAACAACATAGAACAAGATAAAGCACAGATCGTAACATCAGATCACTCCCACCAAACCATGAACAACAAAAGCCAAAAAAATCCCAACAACAAAAGATAAACACCTTTGACAACAAAATTAGATATCGAACTGGAAACACACAAAAGATGTGCAGGTAACAATTCACAAAACGTTCAACATGTCACAGCAGTTTAGCATTGTGATAGGAGCAAAAAGCGGGCCAATTTAACGCCAACCCCGCAATCTAGCATCGGAGCGAGACCGTGACGAGATAAAAGGGACGGAGATGGAATCCAAACGGCATTCATTCATGAGGGCAAATCTATTGTTGGACTTATAACGACCAATTTATGAAGAGCCCAGCGGTGTTCTTATTCATTTCTTCTTGATTTCATTTTGATTGAACACACTCTTACTAAAATATGTTAAGGAAATTCGGATAACTAAAAATTATGTATAAAGAATGTCTTCGTTATGTAAAGTTCAAGACGAATGGTAGGGAAAGAGTAAATTCCTCTTAATAGAAAAGGTGGTTCGTTTTTATCAGTAATAAGTATGTGGACTGATATATGAAAAACAATCTTTAAGGAAATATTTTAGGAAATCTGCATTTTCTGGAGTTATGCTCAAAATAGACGAGCCTATTTGCTCTGCTTGTGGGACATTTATTATGCTTATAGTTTCTAAATCATAAGTTTGCAACCTCTATAAAAATATAATCTTTATAGTTTGGTTACTTAAAGTTACTTATACTACTACATAGTTTTTTTTCTGGCTCACATCTGGCCATCAGGTGTGATTTAATCTTTTTTATTATAATATTAAAAATTTTAGTTATGTAGAAGTTTTATAGTAATAATGCTAGAGAAAATACTCTGGATGCTGAAAAACTTTTCTACTAGTTTTGTCGTCAGAGCATTAGTTTATATAGTAAATTCCAATATTGGGCAACAAAGATTTTATTATTAATATCTATTAACATGTGAGGCTTATTATTCAACCCTACGTACACATAACCCATTCTATTAAGGCATTCAATTTAATATAGGTAGTTTTATTTTAATAGCTGCTCCAACACACTTCTTGCTACAGCTGATAGAGGTTTGATAGACCTCTGGGAAATACTGACCTAATGACTCAGGTGTTACGTCAGCAAGATCAATAATAATTGAATTAGAGAAGAATTTTAGTACCTACTACCGGGTAATTCACAAGGGTCAATATAAACTGGTTTTCGCGGGTCACGTTATAGGGGACTTTCAAATCAACCTACAGCTTTGTTAATACCATAGGGGGAGAACATTCATAATTTTTAATTAAAACGGTCCATTAAGTTAGGGCGAGTGTGACATTTATAAAAAATGCGTGAAAGGGACGGACGTATCAGTATAATTGTTTATTGGTGTGTAATTGTACGTGTGCGAGCGAGACGTAAGATGACAATAAATTCATGCACGGTGGTGGAAATGTTTTCACAGTTTATTATACGGCTGTCGTCGATGTGCGTTAGGAAAGCAATAAATATGAAACGATAATTTTATCGTTTTCTATACAATTGGCTAGCTCGACAGTATTGACTGGTTCTATAGCTTTAAGCTGTTTAAGCGCTCGCCCACCTGACAGGCAATTTAAAGGCCTTATGACTGGATTTAACAACTTACTAACGATTATTGTAAAAGCGATGTAAAGCTGGATAGATGTATTTGTTCCGGGTTTATGAGATGTAATAAAAGGAACGAGAAACGAAGGAGGAACATGATGTTATTGTGGTTTAAGTATAACATACTTGAAGTAGTAATATATTAAAATTAAAGTTTCAATTTACATTGCTATGCTAACAATATTTTATAAAAGATTTTTTGCGACCTGTATCAGATATCAGTTATTTTGTCGTATTACCATCAACCTATAAACGTCCCAATGCTGGGCACGGGTAGGGTTGCCACACCTATACTGTTTTACACTACATTATATTTTTTACTGTTGAACAAATATAAAGTATACAAAATACTGTTTTCAGCATCAAAATGCTTAACACTATATTGTTAGACTTATACGCCCACAAATTTGTGGTGAGGCAATATGAAGTTTTAAAAAAAGACATTAAATTAAGAAGTTGTGCGAGAAACTCTAAAAAATATGTACATATAAAACATTAAATAAATTAAATACTGTTAATTTTTCTAAAATACTGTTCAATATTCTTCTTAGACCTAAATATACTTTATTTAGTAGACTACACACCTAATAAAAGTTTTTACATGTGCAGGTTTCCTCACGATGTTTTCGTTCACCGTTAAAGTAAGTGATAATTCATTATGAATACACATATAACTTCGAAATGTCGGAGGTGTGTGCCTGGGGTTTGCCACGACCACCGAGATTCTCGGCCGCGCGCCTAAACCTCGAGGCCATCACTTATATTTTGTCGTATCAGTATATAAATAATTAAAATACGTCTTAAAACCAAACAATTCTCACTATAAGATGGAGCGATTTGACTGACTGTAAACTTTATTATTATCCTACAAGAAACAGATGTGTCCAGTGTTGTCACACAATTAAGTAGAAACATAAAACGTCACAATACTAGAACGCAGTAAATCCATCAAGAGAGCACTAAATTACAGTTGTTTGGTAACAAACCGTTTTGGTAATAATCCACTGTATAAATACGATGTTAGTGTGTAAACTGCCTGTTGTGGTTTTATGGTAGTTCGGTTTTAATAGATCGGTTTGGTTCAACTGTTAGATGGAGGAGAAAATGTTCGTGAGCTTGTAAAGTTTATCGATATTGTGCGTATCGCATCGCATCGCTTTTTATCTTACTCGTAGTAGTATATGTCCTGGTGTATGCTTTTAGCTATCATCATTTACATTCTTTAAATGATGATGTTTTTCTTCCAGCTGATTACAGCCACGGCTGTTATACGTTTGGATATTAAAATATTGATTTGTTTGCATTGTATAGGCTCCGAAACCACTGAACCGATTTGAATGATTTTTGATATGGGGATAGATAGGACCCACCGAAGTAACATAACATACTTTATATCCCGGAAAAATTCAGTGTTCCGTGGGAATGGGTATATGTATATGCTGGTGGTAGGATATTCGTATCCGCCCGGATAGCGACCACTGTACACAGGGCGTAAAACCCGCCATAGTGGCACATGCAAGTGTGCCGCGTTCCGGGATCAGCCAGTGTATATCCGGTTTTCGGGGGGGCTTCAATCATGGTGAAAGGATGACCGTGCCGGCATTTTTTGGCCGGTTTCTCGCGGTCGGTCCTTTGTTCACCATGGTATTAGTCCCCCAAACTTCTTCACAAGATAGGTGAAGAGGTTTTCGGCCGGCATGATTGCGTCGACCAACGGGAGATCATCATCTCTCGCTGGTCGGCACTTTTTCTGGACTCCATTACACTTACCATCAGGTGCAATGGGGTCACTTTGCCGTGCCAGTATAAAAAAAAAAAAAAAAGTTATAAATGCGGGAATTTCTTTTTATATGTCTGTTACGCTTTCACGCCTAAACCATTTGAACGATTTGAATTATTTTTTGTACGGACTTTGTGGAGTAAAATAGAGTACAACTCATTTTCTCTCAGAACCCAAACCTGTAGTCAACTCTAGTTCATTATAAAGAGGAGAATTACTCCTATGTATCGAGTGTAAACTTTACCATAAATCGTAAGTCGATGCCCAGATTTAGTGTGCAACGGGGTTAACACACCTATACTTTATGGCCAGTTAAATATAAAATTAGTATTGTTGTCGTTTTGTTGTCTAAAGTAGATATATATTAGAAACGAAAAGGCACTAAATTCGATTTTAACGATCTTGTACGAGATTATAGAACGGTTTCCGAGGTATTAAAATGGAATTTCATGAATAAATCGTAGATCATGTATTGTTATTCCAGAAAGTCTACGGCCTTATTTATTCGGTGGCAATGTAAAAGCCTGTTCATAATTGATTACGGGTCATTATATCCAAGTACCTACTTTTGATGTTTAACTTGCAAAGATGGCCTAATAGTTGACAGATGTAATTTCAGTAATTTAAGTTTTAGATATACACAATTTTTGTTTTGACAACTATAATGTAAGTGCCCTGAACATTATCTTCGACCGAATATTTCTGAACTGTGGTCAATGGAACTTCAGCAACCACTAACAATACAAGAATGCAATATTCCATTTCTATAAAATTGATCTCTTTCTGTTAAAAATTCCTTTTGGTTTTGGAATGTGCTCTAGAACTTTTCTTTATTTTCCTCTTATATTATCCATCCAAAGTTTGTCTTTAAGAAATTGCCTAGAACATATAAAAGAAAGAGTATGAAAATAAATTTTATTTTTGTTTATACTAGAACGGTAATTACTATATTCCATATTGATTAGGATATTGTCTTTATAGAGCATCGATTGATTACACATAACCCTTCTTACTATTCGTTTTTTTTTCTGAGACCTTCGAACTACATTATGTAACATGTCCAGTGATGTTGTTTAAGCGCCGCTTTAATCTCGCCCCCGGGATTATACGTTAAAAAATAAAGTCAGGAAACGACCGTGTGGATGTTAATAAAAAGAAATTGCTTCGAGTTTAATGACAATAAACATTTTACGAGTGGTGTGTACGAAACGAGGTCGTTGACGCGGAAGACGCACTGCCACCGTGTTTAAGGACTCCGGGAAACCGGGATGAAAATTATGCCGGCATTAAAACTATGACTCTTGGGAACACATGCGATTAACATAGTAACATAGTATTTCAAGTGTGTGTATCTCCTGAATCAGACTGTATTGTTGTCGAAATAGTTTATTTGCTAGCTAGTCTATGTTAAGATGCTTATATCATCATCATCAGCCCATATTAGTGCCACTGCTGGGCACGGGCCTTCTCTACCATTGAGAGAGTTTAGGCCATAGTCATAGATGCTAATATAAAGACATAAAAATCGATTTATGTGATTTTGACCACATTCATTCATTTCATTCTTTGCCGTGGCAGTATAAAAAAAAAACATACATAAACATACATAAACTCACGCCTGTATTCCCCGAAGGGGTAGGCAGAGGTGCATTTCTGCACCCACATTTCGCCAGGTATGTATCAGTCCCACGTAATAGGGGGCGAGCCTATTGCCGCTTTTCGGGCACACTTCCAGACTCCGTGCTGTTACTGAGAATTTCTTGATGGAAAAACCCAATAACACTTTGCCCGGCCCGGGAATCGAACCCAGGACCTCTAGATCGCACGGCACACAAAAAACAAAAAAAATCAATTTCAATACTTAGGTAGAAAAGATCACAATTCCTTTTGACATTGCGACTTACGTAATTTTGCGATTTTTTACGTCAATTCCATACATTTTAGATAGTTTCTAAAATATTCTAAAATATTGATATACTTATTTTACGAGCAGAATGGTACCTACTTCGTCTTTCTTCTGGGCAGCACCATATAAACTTTCAATTGCAATGTTATCATTTTGCGCGAATGCAAAATCCAAAATTGTATTGATAAAATTTGGAAGATAGGTTACTTATGCTATCACGTCGAAACTCCTTAACTGATTTACTTGAATTATCTCACAGAAACAGAAGGGACACTTGAGAATCATCTCAAGTGTCCCTTCTTTCAAATTTTCTTTAGCATAGTGCTTATATGATTATAAGCACTATCCTAAAGAAAATTTAGTTTCATCACGGTTAAATAAATACGAACAAAAGGTGCGTCCGCTGATTATTTTCAATCCTACATTTTTACGCAGACGAAGTCGAGTGCAAAATGGAGCACGTAATAAATTAAAATAGAAATCGTATCTGTTCATGAATTTCTACTCCGAGCCAATCTTTCACGATCTAGGAAAGCGGGTCGTGTATTTCAAACTGAAAACATATTTGCTACATAGTTAAATCTATAAGCGTGGGAGGAAAATGTCTATAAAATGGCGAGCAACGAACCCTGAAAGGGAGCCCAAGAAATCACGACACACACGGTGCAACCGATTTTTAACCTTACAAACTTGACATAAGGGTATGTTTTGGAACCATAATTTGTTGTTTATCTTTATTAGACTGATGTAGAAGTTAATGTATCGGAGAGGACACACGATCGTCCCATCAATAATGCGCAACATAAAGATTAAGAAAACGTCAAGCGTTTAAACCATTTCTTTAATTGAGTATAATAGTTTATTTAAATAGTATTGTGGCTGATAAAAGTGAGATTTGGGGCCTTTTTACTGTATATTTACCATTTTATTTAAATTTTATGAATTTGATATCGATAGCTTAGTTTATTGTGCATCAGACGGAAACATGTCGTGGATACGTACTTGTATGAATTCAGTTTTTAAAATCTGTTTATTTTTCCCCAACAGTTTCAACATAATTATGAATATGATCATCGCACGTAATGAAGCTCACTCACTTAGGTCGTTATTCAACTATATAATGTCTTCAAACATTCTTACGACCAGCATATTGGCCCTCCAGCAAACTCATTTATGAGACGAGACGCAGCAATGTTGCCTATTTCAAATTATTATAGAAAATATTAGTAACTAGAATTGACCCGCTATGGTTTGACCGCCATATTCATCAATTTTGTATAAGTCTGCCTTATGTATATCGTGATTGTGTATGACTAAGGCAGAATATTGTTTTTGTCGACCTAATCTGTATGCGAGACAAATGGATACAAACCATCGTGAAGTTAGAATATACACAAAGTTTACGGAAATCTCAAGACTTTACAACCGGTATCTTGTTTACGCGTAAACCGTTTATTGTTCAGAATATTTCAACTGTATCTGAACACATTCTAGCTAATGTGACGTCGCATTTCACGGTGCCACACACGTTGATTTTATACAAACTTACCAGTGTTTGCAATGTATATTTATTGTATTGCTGGTTGAATTGCCAACACAATACCTATATTAGGATTTACATGAGACAAAGGAAAAAGGTAAACATAGGAAAAGGTATTTACTACTCGTACAAATAAATAGCCTGCAATTCACACATTCCATACATACATACATAACCTCAAGTTTATATTCGCGAAGGAGAAGGCAGAGGTGCATTTCTTCACGCACATTTCGCCAAGTATGAATCAGTCCCACGTAATAGGAGGCGAGTCTATTGCCATTTTCCGGGCACTTTTCCAGACTCCGTGCCGCTACTAAAAATTTCCTAATGGAAAAACCCAATAACAATTTGTTTGACTCGACAATCGAACCCGGGACGTCTAGATCGCACGGCACATGCTTGTACCGCGACACCACGAGGCAGACTTTGTAAGTCAAATAATAAAAAAAAGCGTAGCGAAATCATCGCTGAAAAATGAAACTAAAAAGGCGTAAAACATTACTTTGAAAGTCATAGATCTGAGATTTATATTTGAACCAGCGACCTCCGAGATGGCTTCTCGATATACAGCACACTTAATCCTTAAGGCCACAACTTTCATGTAAAAATTTAATTTAAATTGTACTTTTCGATGCTAATTAAATGTAAATTGACAGATTTTACGAAACACTTTATCAAATGTTGACGTTTCTAAATCCGTATATTCAAAGAGGAGTGTTGTGTGCACCATTCGTTTTCAATTTGATTCAATTACAAACTCATGTTACAAAACAAATCCAATTAACAGATACTGAGTCGCGTGAGTCACGAGAGACAGCGGACGACTCGTTGACTCTAAACGAATTTTAAATATTAGGGAATAATTTATTTATTTTATGTTTTCTATACCATTTATTTATAAAGGCGGACTAAATTACTTAGGCATTTTTTTGCAGTCAACCTTAGAGTGATGTAGAGATACAAAAGTAGGTGCTTATAATCGATAATTTAATTTTATTAATTTATTTAAAAAATTATAGCTAGTGCCAAGCGTTTTAATACATTTGTTTAAAAATAATAATTTCAAAATCATTACAGCCAATTCAGCACTAGAAAAAATAAAAATCATATTATCAATCTAAATCCAGAAGTAACATTATATTAAACTGTTACACTTATAAATTGAATCTTTATTAACTTTTTTCCCATGTAAAAATTCATCAATACTTTTTCTTTTTTCCCGCCCTCCTCTTCAACACAGAACGTCGCCAGTTTCAGATGGCGTTTCAATCGTCGCCGGATAGATAGCGCTAATTGGTCGTTTGAGACGCGCCGCTAATGCGCGTGCGCAATAAATCCGACCGCCTGCTCACCCGCCCGATCAAGTTCAATGTGACTACAAGATACTGACAAAAAGCATGTGAAGGCTGCAATAAAAACACCGTACCAAATGTTGGTGCTTTGAGTGATAGCAGGTTCGTGTCCAGAACGCACAACTGTAAAGTTTACAAGGGAAAAGTTATTTAATTCTTTGGCCATGATTTTTTACTTTTTTATTTATTTATACTTTATAAAATTTGTATAGATGAACTTAATGCCTAAGGCATTCTCTGACAGTCGAACCTAAGGTGATGCAGAGATGAGATTAGGACCTGACTCATCTAAATGTGTGTAGGTATGTATTTATCTAAATGATTTCAAAAAAATTTGTTAGTTTACAATTACTACTAAAATAGACAAAACTGTGGCGCCAAGGATAAACTATCCATTTATTAAAATTTGGAAATCATTTGCAATAATAGTGAATAATTTTGCGTTTGAAACTGAACAAAATGACTTTAATAAAGGACACCGGAAGCTAGTTTTTATTTTTATTTTTTAATCAATAAAAAAAGGGGGACTTTTATATGACAACATACATGTCACTCCCATCGTACCTTATACTAAAAACTATAACTAAACTATTTTAACTAAACTATCATATACAAATTTAAATAGTAGGAAGCTAGTTACGATCGTATAAAAACTACTGTTTAAACTTTAGAACTAAAATTTATCAATTGTTTTCTTATCTACAAACAGATCGCATAATTTTCTTTGTCAGTGAACTGGATAAATAGATAATTTTAAATTCACGTTCATTGACTTTGTATCGATTAGAAGTAAAGATAAATTTATCGAACGGTATCGCGAGGGAAAGCTTACTGAGTGTGGCGTTACGAAAGAGTTATTGAAAATATTGGAATACATTGAATAATTCTTGCGTTCTAGACAAATCGAATCGTAAACATATAGGTACCTGATTTGTCACTGCACTACTAAATAAAGAATTTATTTAAGTGATTAATCAATAAAGGAAAAAAAATATATTTTAATATATTTAAATTTGTATAAGCAACATATTTGTTTCGGGTCTTGTTGTTTATGAGATCGAAAGTCTCTTGTAGTTTGTGATACCCACGAATAAGACAACTTAACAAGACTTGTATGTGACTGTTGGGTTTATGACACACACTCATAGGTCACAATGACGGGTTTTACACCCAACGTTCAGTAGTCCCTGTTCGGATGGAAAAATATACTACTAGTTTTGTTTAAGTTTTTGGTAGGTAAAAATAATTAATAATTCTGATTCATCATAGAACAGGACAGGTAAAAAACCTATTGCCAATTGGAGATACAACGAAATTTCTGAGATGATCATTCCAGCAAAAACCTGATCGATGACGTAATAACCTTACGAGTATTTATAGTATAACGTGTGCTAATTTGTGCGCTGGAGATAATAATGCTAATCTGTCAATGTTTCGTCCCACGGATGTTCTTAAATGGATATCGATAATGTTTATTTAATATAAGAACGCAATGAATTGAAAATAAATATTCAGTTGCGAAATTATCCTTTACTTTAGACATTAATATTTGTAATGATGCAATAACGTTTTGACAAATATACGAGAGATTTAATTAACATTTCCTTTATTTTACCAGTAAATTCTTGTAGGCGTATATTTTCAACTATCACAGCAATAAAACTAGCATTTAATGATAGGTAAAGTAAGGTCTAAGAGTTCATTCTACTATGTTCTATTATTATCCATCCAAAGGTTGTCTGTAAGAAATTGCCTAGAGCGATAAGACCGCTGCTTGTACTCTTTATTAGTTTTTCTATGTATTTATTTTGTAATGTACAAGAAAGGGTAAATAAATAAATAATTATAAGTGTTTCGTTTTCTCTTTTTGAGATATGGAACTAAAAGCTGATCTCGATTATGTCACTAGTTGGCAAACTTATTCCGGTCCGTTCCATATAAACACAGGCTGATCGCTAAAGGTAAGGTAGTAGGGGTTATTATGGGAGTAACTCTTAGGTAAGTTTCTTATCCATGTTTTCTTTTTTAATTAAAGCTTAAAAGACTGTAGTATAAGTAATGTCTTGGTAGTTTATGTACAAATATTATTGTTCTTTGGTATGTATTGACCCCAAGATCAGGGTTTACAGTGTTGTCTTAATATCGTTAATAAAATGTGCGCGATAAATACAGGCGTATTAAAACATTGATTTATAAATGTCATTTATTAGGTGGTACTGGGAAAACGCAGTTATCGAAACTTACATCTAGAAGTTCACGTCTGTCTTCCCCTTTAGGCGTAACTATGTACTGCCTCCATACTTTTCTATCTATAGCCATTTTTAGTCGATGTCAACCACTAATCATCAGATAATCACTACTTACCTTCTTCTCAAAAAGATCTTAAATTACATACTATTAATTAGTATTACTATTAATTAATTACTATACAAAACTCACGCCTGTATTCCCCGAAGGGGTAGGCAGAGGTGCATTTCTGCACCCACATTTCGCAGTGCAGCAGTGATGGCCTCGAGGTTTAGGCGCGCGGTCGAGAATTGCGGCGGTCGCAGGTTCAAACCCCAGGCACAAACCTCTGACTTTTCGGAGTTATGTGTGTATTCACAATGAATCATCACTTGCTTTAACGGTGAAGGAAAACATCGTGATAAAACCTGCACACCTAAAAGTTCTTAGGAATTTCTTAGGTGTGTAGTCCGCCAACCCGCACTAGGCCTAAACCCTCTCAGTTGTACGTAGAGGAGGCCCGTGCCCAGCAGTGGGACGTATATGGGCTGATGATGATGATAATGATTTCGCCAGGTATGTATCAATCCCACGTAATAGGGGGCGAGCCTATTGCCGTTTTTCGGGCACATTTCCAGACTCCGTGCTGTTACTGAGAATTTCCTAATGGAAAAACCCAATTACACTTCGCCCGACCCGGGAATCGAAACCAGGACCTCTAGATCGCATGGCACTTGTACCGCGAGACCAGATCTTAAATTCAAAGTAGGTATTCCCACAGCTATTCTCAAGATACGTATGTCATTGTTATGACACGGTTTGCGGCTAGATTGTACTTGTGCTTCGTTTACTCTTGTGATAACTGTACCGAGATGTCAAGGTGACTGCCGTGATAAGCGTAATATCTCGCACTCATTTGTTTCTGCGGAATTTATGAACATCTTGAGATGTTTTCCTTAATTATTTGTTTAATTATATTTTTCTTAGAGTTCGGCGGAGCTCTCTTATAAAATTATGGTTACATTTTCAATATGTATTCATCATTGTTTTGTGTATTAGAAACTACGAGAGACTTTTCGGTCTCACAAACACTCAAACCCGAAACAAATGTTTGTGGATCACACAAACAATATAAATCCGAAGTTATTGGAATAGCCATAAAGTTTTTTTTTAAATGCCGCATATTATGACCACGAGTATTTTCACACCCGCCAATAAGAGCACACTGTTTCGTCATCAGCCCAAATACGTCCCACTGCAGGGCACGGGCCTCCTCTACAACTGAGATGGTTTAGGCCTCAGTCCACCACGCTGGCCTAGTGCGGATTGGCAGACTAGGTACACACCTAAGAAATTCTTAAGAACTTTTAGGTGTGCAGGATTCCTCGCGATGTTTTTCCTTCACCGTTAAAGTACGTGATAATTCATTGTGAATACACACATAACTTCGAAAAGTCAGAGGTGTGTGCCTGGGGTATGAATTCTCGACCGCGTGCCTAAACCTCGAAGAAATCACAACTTACTATGTATTAGGGAAGTTAAACGACCTAACTGCTTACGTGAATACCTGGGGTATGCTGCTTTCCTCGCCACATTTATCATAAGTGTTTAAGAGCCTATAATAGGTAATGGGTAATGCTTTAGAAAGGTTTCAGAAAATTTAGACTGTATTGGGCCTTAACGAGTTGCTGTCGTTTCAAGACGATTCACCTCATTACATACATCCACGCTTATATCCCTGAGATTTAGGCAAGGTGTATTGCTTAGTTTTGCCAACTGTGTTTTTAGTGCTACGTAATAGATGCGCTTATTATTTTTATTCGTTTAGTAGTTATTTCGTTTAAGTCGTACAAACCCCAGGCACACATCTCTGACTTTTCGAAGTTATGTGTGTATTCACAAATAATTTTTACGTACTTTAACGGTGAAGGTAAACACCGTGATGAAACCTGCACACCTAAAAGTTCTTATTAATTTCTTTGGTGTTTAGTCAGCCAACCCGCATTAGGCCAGCGTGGTGGACTAAGGCCTAAATCCGCTAAGTTGTAGAGGAGGCTCGTGCCCAGCAGTGGGATGTGTATAGGCTGATGATGATGATGATTATTTTTATTCGTGCACATTACCAGACTCAGTTCTGCTGCTGACAATTTCTCAATGATGTAAAATATTCACAGTGAACCAAAAGATACACGGGAGGAAACCAACGATATTAGTCATCTTCAAGTAGCAACATTGCAATCAGACTTAATCATATTTTAAATGTCTTCGAAAGCTGACGGTACTACAATATTTCATTACTAAGCAGAAGGGATTTGAACGGAGTAAATCTGTCACATTCAGATAACACAATGTCTAATAAATTATGATCATTAATAATACATGACTAAATACACGGCTGTACGCGGAGTAAAGCGCTTTCGCGAACTAAAATAACACCAAGTTCTGAGAATATGCTTAGTCTCGGTTGCATCGCGAAAGTAGCACTCCCATTTCTTGTATTGAGGTACGTTAGGGTGAATCCCACACGCTAGGCGATGTTGTCTGCCGGTGGTAGATATAGTTGTAGGATATGAGCGACTGACAAAATATAAGTAACCCCTGCCTTGTTTATTAAGTCTTTGTATATCACACTCCCTATACATATGGAAGTCTACATAACAGCTCGCACTTTAGGTCCAATTTATTGAATATATCTTATACTAGCTTTTGCCCGCGACTCCGTCTGCGTAGACTTCTGGGTTGGGTGCAGAAACTAACTAAGTGAATCTATAAATCAAAAATTACGCTAATTGTTGCAGTAGTTCACCACTGGAGGTCATTTCTGTCTTTGAGAGTCGTCTCAAGTGACATTATGACATTTTTCATAACCTCAGATCGTCTCATAAATTTATCGCGAAAATGTATCTAATGTCATCTAGGTGCGTATAATGGCACTTAACATCGCATAATGACACCGAGCCCCATACAAATGCACATGATAACATTTTACTGTACCGGTACCAGTCACCACTACTCCACAGTGCTAAATGGCATTTAACGTGAATTCAAGTCATCCAGGATACTGACTTCAAATAATGGTGCCTTTCGCGATTTCAGTTCCAAAAATGGCACCTAAATTCATAAAACGGAAAAATAGCTCTTCTATTCCTTAAGTTCCACTAAAATTCTTCTAAAATTGCCATAAGTGCCAAATATGGCACCTGTCGTCGCGTGATTTCCAATAACGGCACTTGTAGCCTTATAGATTCGACTAATGGAATCTGATGTCACTTCATCCGATAATGGCACCTGACGTCACTCACCATCCACTAATAGCACCTAACGTCACTTAACATACACCAATAAAACTTATCGTCACTTAATTGTACATAACCGCACATAATCTTCCTTAAAGCTACTTATGGGTAAGCTCTTCAAAATCATATATCACATAAGAGAACTTAAAACCACCCAGTAGCAATACCAATCTAATAATGGCAAGTAAGTAACCTAAGTGCGTTTAACGTCACCTAAGTAAACTTAAGACCACCTTATGACACTTAACCGCACTTAACTATATTCAACGTAACTTAATGAATCCTTAGAATCTTAAATGGTCTAATGACACCTATCGTCTTCTAAGTGCCCGAAATGGCACTTATTGAATTATTCAAAAAAGTAGCCTATGTCCCTTTTAAAGGTCTCATTTATGTCCATACCAAAATTCATTCAAATCGGACAAATGGTTTAGGCGTGAAAGCATAACACAGGCAGTGTTACTTTCGCACTACAATATATGCTCATCCCACGGGAACCCTACATATTCCCGGGATAAAATGTAGCTTATGTTACTTCATAGTGTCCCATTTGTATTCAAACCAAAAATCATATAAATCGGGCGAATAGTATAGGCGCGATAGCCCATTCAAACGGGAATACTACATTTTGCGGGATATAAAATATTCTACGTTGCGTCGGTGGGTCCTATCTAATCCCATACTAAAAATCATCTAAATCAGTCAAATGGTTTAGGCCAGAAAGTATAACACAGGCAGCGTTACATTCGCATTACAATATATGCTTATCCCACGGGAACCCTACATATTCCCGGGATAAAATGTAGCTTATGTTACTTTATAGTGTCCCATTTGTATTCAAACCAAAAATCATATAAATCGGGCGAATAGTATAGACGTGAAAGCCCATTCCCACGGGAATACTACATTTTCCGGGATAAAAAATATCCTATGTTGCGTCGGTGGGTCCTATGTAGCCCCATACTAAAAATCATTTAAATCAGTCCAATGGTTTAGGCCAGAAAGTATAACACAGGCAGCGTTACATTCGCATTACAATATATGCTCATCCCACGGGAACCCTACATATTTCCGGGATAAAATATAGTCTATGTTACTTCATAGGGTTCCATTTATATCCATACTAAAATTCATTCACGTCGGTCAAATGGTTTAGGCGTAAAAGCAGAATATTGACAGAGCTACTTATATCAATTCCCACGGGAATACTACATTTTCCGGGATAAAAAGTATCTTATGTTGCTTCGGTGGGTTCCATCTACCCCCATACTAAAAATCATTTAAATCGGTCAAATGGTTTAGGCGTGAAAGCATAACACAGGCAGTGTTACTTTCGCATTACATTATATGGTCATCCCACGGGAATCTTACAAATTCCCGGGATAAAATTTAGTCTATGTTACACATTGGATTTCATTTATCTCTGTACAAAAAATCATTTATATCGGTCAAACGGTTTAGGCGTTAAAGCAGAATATTGACATAGCTACTTATACCCATTCCCACGGGAATACTACGTTTTCCGGGATGAAAAGTATCCTATGTTACTTCTGTGGGTTCCATCTATCCCCATACCAAAAATCATCGAAATCGGTTCAGTAGTTTTTGAGTTTAAGCGTAACAAACATCCAAAAATCCAAAAATCCAAAAATCCAAAAATACAAACCTTTCCTCTTTATTATAATAGTATAGATATAGATATACTTATGATGCTCGTGGATCTCCCACGAGATCTTCGGAGATGCAAATTATACAAGAACGGTACCTACATAGCGAAAAAGCGAAGATGTAGATCACTTCGGGGATAAACATGCGTATTTAGTATTTGACAATGACACCCACAATGAAAGTAACCAAAATTCAATTCCAAACGATACTAAGGAAGTGGCTTAAAATACCTTTAAATTTAGCCTCGGCATACCCAGACTCGTAAGTGCGTCATTTGTCAAGCAAACAGACGGGGTAACAAGAGGAGTTTTTATGGGCCCGTTGAGGTAGATACTGTGCTTACACGCAGCGGCAACTAAACTTATAATTCATTAATACGCGTCCAAATTAAACCTGAAGTACTGAAATTATCCATACTTTAGATATTTATTTTGCCATGCTGCACATGTTAGACTTGAGTTTAAATAGGGTAAATATCATTAATAGTAGTGATGGCCTCGAGGTTTAGACACGCGGTCGAGAATCTCGGCGTCGCAGATTGAATCCCCAGACAAACATCTTTGACTTTTCGAAGTTATGTGTATTCATAATGAATTGTCACTTATTTTAACGGTGAAGGAAAACATCGCAAGGAAACTTGCACACCTAAAAGTCCTTAAGAATTTTATTAGATGATGATATGATGGTGTAGTCCGCCCACCTGCACTAGGCCAGCGTGGTGGACTAAGGCCTAAACCCTCTCAGTTGTGGAGGGGGTCCGTGCCCAGCAGTGGGGTGTGTGATGCTGATGATAATAATGAAATATATTAGAATTGCAAAAGAATGACTAAGTTACGCAAGTCTGAATCGCTAATACCATCGCTCATAAAATCAGCATATTCTTTCGCAACTCAATTCATAAGTTTCGTTTGTTTTGACAACGATAAACAGTTTGTGTTTAAAAATATTCATTTATTCAATTACTGCGGCTACTTAAAATACACAAATCCGAGGAACAATTCGCAAGTCACTCGCGTTTCACTGAGCAAAAGAATACATCAAAGATGACACGCATTTAATTTAAACGTTGGTTGTCATGTAAAGCCGCTTCAAAGAGCTTTTAAGTGGCGTACAAAAATATTGACAGAGAGTAGTGTAGTTGGAAGCCGATTGGACGGGAGGTCTTGGGTTCAATTTTGGCATGTGTTATTTGCGGGTTTTTCTTAATGTTCTCATGTACACTGCGCGAGAATTGTACCTAGCGTGGTTAGAGAATCTGTGTGTGTGTCTGCCTAGAGCGGAATGACGGACTACTCACCTAAGAACTTTAAGGACTTTTAGAAAAGTTTCCACGCGATGTTTTCCTGCACCGTTAAAGTACGTGATAACTCATTGCGAATACACACATAACTTCCAAAAGTCAGACGTGTTTAATCTCGCGACCGCCGAAATTTTTGACTCGACCGCGCGCCTAAACCTCGAGGCCTATTATATTATATTCTTGGCGATAAGGCCAAGTTTATATTAAAAAAACAAAATTGTATTGAACAAAAACTAATGTTTTGATGTAATTATTTAACTTCAAACAAAATTATTTCACAAAACAAACATTCACACAAATTTACAAACAATCAACTTCAATTAATTAATTTAATGGAAATTCGGACAGAGTAACGACGTAATTTAATTATAAAAATGTCAGAGCGATATTATCGCAACGATAGCCGAGAGCAAAGTGTCTTTGACGTCCAATCTTCTCGGCCTTTTATACTATTTGTAGCTTCATAGTGGGGAGGGTAGTTTTATCCCCAACACGGCCTCTCCTGACGGAGACCGTCCTCGGGCTCTCTTATGTGTCTATGTCGGCCTCTCAGCAGAGGCATGGAAGGCGGTGTGTCCTGTACTTCAGTCGCTCGTCCTTCATTGGAAGTACTTGGTTGGCAGTCAGTAGACAGATGCTCATCATTTTGTGACAATGGCGCTGCGGTGGCGTAGGTGGACTCCTTGACTCCTTTATTAACAGAATCGTAAAAACACAAATCATGTTAGCAAACAGTTAAACAATTACTGCACTCTCAGTGTACTCGGGTAAAATAGTCGGCAATTCGACACAGTCGTAACAGATAGGATATTAAGACAAACTGATGTATGTACCGATCACAGGTGGCAACACCCGTCGGGGGAGCGCCTACACGACTAATTAGAGATCTACGCGTGCTTACGTGAGACATAACCTTGCGTGTGTGAGTCGGTCCATACATAAGGATGCTCAATCAAAACCATAAATGGAACATATAAAATACTCGTCATGTATAAGTACCACAAACTACGACTCGTCACTGAGAAACCTTTGGCCTGACCCTGCGTATACCACAGCTCCCGGACCACGTATCTGAGCGATCACAAAGCTGTCTAAGGTAATAGTTAAAAATAATAATTAAGAAGCGTAAAATTGACGATTTAAAAGAACTTGTAAAATTCTATTTGAATAAAGATATTTTGACTTTGACTTTGACTTCGAGTACCAAACTCCGAGACTGGGACTATCCAAGGTAGCTGGATCACACTTTAAATACAACTGTCACAAGGTAACTACTGTCCATCAATAGGCGGACGCTATAAAAATTGTACAATCAGAATTGTTTTTTAACAATCTATCGGTGCTATATTGTTAGACTACGTAAGTTACAAACTAACAAGCTCATGTTTAGACATGCTGCAGTCATGCCGAAACATGTTCAAAATAAACAGAAAAATACAACGCGATGCTGACGGATCCTTATGGGAAC
Organism: Hemaris fuciformis; assembly: GCA_907164795.1. NCBI lineage: Eukaryota > Metazoa > Arthropoda > Insecta > Lepidoptera > Sphingidae > Hemaris > Hemaris fuciformis. The sequence continues at coordinate 11,308,700 of OU015449.1, forward strand.
CGCTATACAGCCCCACCATGACCGTGTCATGATGTCGAACACGCGATGCTGACGGATCCTTATGGGAACCGCTATACAGCCCCACCATGACCGTGTCATGATGTCGAACACACAATGCTGACGGATCCTTATGGGAACCGCTATACAGCCCCACCATGACCGTGTCATGATGTCGAACACGCGATGCTGACGGATCCTTATGGGAACCGCTATACAGCCCCACCATAGCTCCCCGTTAGGCAGAACTATGATGTCGAACACACAATGCTGACGGAACCCTACAGGAACCGCTATACAGCCCCACCATAGCTCCCCGTTAGGCAGAACTATGATGTCGAAATATTACTGCAATTGTTGCGAGGATTAAACCTTCTCAACCCCACCGTGACACACCGACAGGTGATGCCATGATGTCGCGCAGCCTCACAACTCACCACTGAAGTAAGCGGCTTACACATCGGGTGTCCACTCTCCATGCCATGAGATGATGTACTCTACCGCCGCTTGTATCGACTTCCCGTAGGAGCCAGTCAGGAGTTGTAATTCATACCGCCCGTGAGGCAATGTTTTCACCACGCGGTAGGGGCCACGCATGCCGGAGTACAGCCCGCAAGTCATCTGTGCAGCCATGCTCACAAACACAAACTCGCCGCCTGCGAACAGTCAAAAGAACCTATTAGGTTTAGAGTTATCAAGTGCCACATCTCGCACTAAGGATCCGATGACCAGAGCAGTCGCGCTGACTCAGACATGAAGTCTGCGCAGTTGCTTGCCACCGCAACTCCGCATCAGTGGCCTGAGCAATCTCAGTCCAGCCGCTCGGACCCCGAATATGGTAGGAAGAGGAGGAGGGCTACAACCAGTGCGCAACCCGAGGCACGTTCACTTCGTTCACGTTCCGTTAACCTTAGAGAATTGCAATCAGTCATTATTTCAAAGTTAATGCCAACTAAATAGTGTCGGAAATTCCCAGAGCGCTCGCACGACAGCCAGCGTCTCCAACTAGTAGCTGTGGCACCGCGACTCAGCACCCTGAGTGGATCCCCCAAAGCACTCAACAACCCTCTTTCTCCCACTGGCACGTTCTTGTAACAAAATGGCATAGAGCCCAATGGCACCGGCATCAGTGTGAAGCTCCACAGGTAACTGGGGACAGAAGATCGCTATAATTGGTTCATTTGTCAAACAGTGAATCACATTGTCACAAGCGATATCATGCTCAGTAGCCCACAAATCCCGCTAACCCCAACAACTGGCGAACCTTCTTGATATTCGTAAGTTTTGGAGATCTAACAAGTGCATCAACCTTTCCCGGACTCGGCCTACCTGACCATGACTAATCCTTTTCTCGGGAAATTCTATTAGCCCGAGCGCAGCTCACTAATAGTAGGCGGCACGGTAAAAGGCGCGGCCAATGATCGGCTCTGGCTTGCAGATCGCGATGGACTGTCACTTTCCACCAATATGGGCAAACTAGCTTCGACCGCCTCCAGTCCATCAAGAATCCCATCAAGAGCCACGTCACACGTATCGGGTACACTATAACACGAATGACAATACATGAAATTAATTGTTCATTGAGACCATTTACTATAATACAAAAGGAGCAACAATGATTGTCTTGCGACCGCGGCATATGTGGGGTACCTAATTGTTAAAATCAGTTTTCATAACATTTGCAACATTCAAGTTACATACATACATAACCTCACGCCCGTATTCCCGAAGGGGTAGGCAGAGGTGCATTTCTGCACCCACATTTCGGCAGGCATGTTCAGTCCCACGTAATAGGGGGCGACCCTGTTGCCGTTTTTCGGGCACATTCCAGACTCCGTGCTGCTACTGAGAATTTCATAATGGAAAAACCCAATAACACTTTCCCCATCCCGGAATCGAACCCAGGACCTCTAGATCGCACGGCACATACTTGCGCTGCGAGACCACGAGGCAGTCAAAGCACATTCAAGTTACGTGAACACAAAGGTTTAAACTCGTATTTGAAATTGTACCAGCTGCGATTTATTTTGTGACCCACTCATGCAGCCACACATGTGTTTATGACACTCAAATTAAAGACTGATCAAAAGTTGAAGTATAAATGTTAGACCTTACCGAGTTCAAACTACTTATCACTTAAATTTATCCGTCACCTCCGTAGCGATGCAATCGTTCGGAGCTTGTGACATCGGGGCAGGTGTTAACGGGGATAATCCGCAGTCAGGATCCATGCACGTGTGGGGGCCACACACACTGCACAACAACACCACCATCGGCGGTCGTCCGCCAACAACATTCACTGCACTTGTCCTGGAACAATCTTACAACACACTCAGACAGGTTATTATTGCCCGAAGTTGCTGGTGTAGCCCAGGGCTCGGCGAATCGCTCGCGTCTTTTATTACTACGAGCTTGCTTACTTGACCGTGACATATTATTCAAGAGCGTATAAAATTATGCAACTTCAACTTGCAGTATTCTTTATATCAAAATGAGAGTACACTCAGGACACACACAAAGCTATAAGAACTTTAAGCGTATCCCGCAAGTCCGCAAATGTCCCGCAAACCTCAAAAATTGGAGCATATCTCTAAGATTTGCGGGTCTATGAGACTTGACAAATCTTTCTAGGGCTCGGTCTAACCTAACCATGGCCAATTAAGCGTCCTAAATATTCTAGTTCAGTATCTAAGAACGTGCACTTTAAATTAATTGAAAACCCTGATTCCGTAAGTCCACGTAAAACTTCACGTAGAGTTACAAGGCCATCATCTACTTAGACACAACGTTGTCTATGTTATTTAGAAACCTACCCGTGTCTATCAGAGCCTTAAGTGTCTTTTAATTCGTCCGACAAGCCCTTGACAATATTCAAACGTAAAAGAGACTTACGAGGGTATTCTGCACAAGTGATGTACTTATTACAGTTAGTACACATCACTTCATATAATTCGATAGCCGTATCAATGTATCGCGGACACAATGAGCGAAATTCAGTTAAAACTATTCCACGTCTCAATTATGTGTTACACACTCGTTGAGCCACGACTTTGCATCACCGCGAAGACAACTACTATATTCGCTCAAGACACTCGCGATCATCCGACCTATTTATTTCGTAACCACGGTCCGATTCTACGCAACACACATCAAAGTATTGGATACTAGGATCAAACGGCGACATGTACAAACCTTGAGAAAGCACATGAGCCAACGCGGATAACGCCTTAACAATTCCATACGTTGAGTCTTTTCCCGCCGTATCACTATCATCGCACAGAGGTGGCGTATCCCCTGTTATGCATCGGTTGAATATTACTTTCGCTACGCGGCCGCGACAACAACCGGTAATCGCAGGTTCTAACCTATTTTAAAACGCATCCAATCTAGCACAAACCCGTTTCAACAATTCGTCTTGCCACGTGGCTTAATCACGGGAACGATGCTTATGGGAACCATTTCATGACCCGTGCGAGGTATCACTGTGTTTAGACGGCCTACGCTAGCGCTCAACCGAACTGTCACCGGAAATATTAAGAACGCGAGACCTTCTACCGTTCAACCGGCTCGATATTTTACGTGGTTTAAAAATCACTCGGAACAAAAACAACACAAAACGCACTATTCTCGTTACGCACAAATTAAAACTGTCAGAAACCGAATTCTTACACGCAAATTCCATCCATCAGAGTAGGCGTAGGATACACACAAAGCTATAGGAACTCTGCGTGTATCCCACTTCTGATCTTGGCGATAAGGCCAAGTTTATATTAAAAAAACAAAATTGTATTGAACAAAAACTAATGTTTTGATGTAATTATTTAACTTCAAACAAAATTATTTCACAAAACAAACATTCACACAAATTTACAAACAATCAACTTCAATTAATTAATTTAATGGAAATTCGGACAGAGTAACGACGTAATTTAATTATAAAAATGTCAGAGCGATATTATCGCAACGATAGCCGAGAGCAAAGTGTCTTTGACGTCCAATCTTCTCGGCCTTTTATACTATTTGTAGCTTCATAGTGGGGAGGGTAGTTTTATCCCCAACAATATATATTCTTTACAATCCTTATTATCATCACCGTTTCGCAAATATTTATTCGACGGTTAATTCATAATGGCGTCCGTATGACGCATCACATTTGATTTGATCACATCCCGTCACGTCCAGACACTTGAAAGTGCTCCCGGAGTGACACGGTGACGCGCTCCCGTTCGTTGAGCGAACGAAATGTACACAATGGTTGTTATAAAACGTTTTATTTTATAAATATATCATGTTGCAGTTTCTATTTTAAACAAGTAATTTTATGTAAAAGTCTAAAGGAGTTCTACATAATATTTTACACCGGGCCTTCTAAAAGTATATTTCTACTATCATTTTTTATATTCTAAATAATGATTGACTCAGTTGTCGTTTTCCTGAAAGATTGAGAACTTCCTAACAAAGCTATAAAGGCATAAAACTCAGATCCATTGCTACGCACACTGACGCTGCGAGTCGGAATAAAATGTGTTATTAATTATGACAGATTTTTGGAAACTGTACAGTTATTCAGCATCTCTTTTCTATTCCATTTATTACGGGCTTGATTGAACGGGAAAACTCTGTGCTTGCAGCGCACAACGAGTACAGCTGTAAATATCTCGAAAATATGCAAGCTAATAATTATTAATAATAGAGCGCCATTGTTATTAGCCGTATTTAGGTTCATGCAACAATGTGAAAACATGTATCTCGAACATACATCATCACCATTATCAGCACAAATATGCACGTCCCACTTCTGGGCACGGGCCTTATTCCACCACGAAAGCCTAGTGCAGGTTGGCAGACTACACACCTATGAAATTCCTAAGAAGTTTTAAGTATGCACATTTCCTCACGATGTTTTCCTTCATCGTTAAAGTACGTGATAATTCATTGCAAATACACACGTCAAAGTCAGAGGTGTATGCAATATGCATAGGGTTTAAACCTGCGACCCCCGAGATTCACGACCGCGTGCCCAAACTCCGAGGCCATTACGACTTCTACTTTACAAATAGAAAAATCCAATAACACTGTCCGTCCTGGGGTACGGATTCATTCAATTACGGGCCACATTCTAAAGCGAGGCAATTATTACCTAAAATAGTAATAGTAAGGACCAACGAGGTCATTTATCAAAAGTCCTTATTTAAAATCGTCCCACAACACAAATTTTGAAGTGGGCCACTGATCCATATGGCATGTATCAACGAACGGTAGAAGCGCGAGGGGTCGCTACGTGACATAACATTAGAAATTAAATGCGAGGAATCTAATAACAATGCGAGCACGCATCAGCGTTTTCCATCACGTTTTAATATCAAAATAAAATCGTACAAAAGATAACGCATGAACGGTTTTGGGATAGAGTAAACATACAAAAAAATGGAAGCACTTTTGAAGGGATCTGTATTGTTAATTGTCAAATCATTTTGTATAAAAAACGACCCTTAAGAGGAGTACTGAAATATACATAAGTAATATGTCATAGGACGGAGATATCATTAGGCAAATATAAAATTTTGGTAAAACCCCAATTTCCTTTTTAAGCTGCCTTTTTAGTACTATGAAAGTGCTAAAAAGGCCGTCAGTGGCCATCCACTCCAGTAAGCATGCAGATTTTACAAAACTACCCACCAAATCATGGCGCGAGATCGAGAGCTACGGAGTTCGACTCCCCGATTCCTGAGTTAAGAATAGTATTGTTGAGTTCGGAAAAAAGTAATGAGTATGAAAGTTGGAAGATGGACAAACAGAGAAAGGCCAAAGAAAAGATGGATGGAGTGTGTGAGAGAAGATATGAAAGAAAAAGGGGCGAATAAAGACATGACGGCTGAAAAAAATACAAAAAAATTGATGTTGAGTTGATGTTGAGTTCGGAAATATTCTTGAAAAATGTCTCGGCCCTTGTTACCTTGGATACAGCAAGCGACAACCCTTGGGGTACAGGCGTAAGTGTACTTCTAGGCGACTTCCTCATTCTTCAAAACGCATTCAACAAAAGTTTATTGAAATTGTAATGGGAGCTAATATTACCGGACGCCACACAATGGGACATAAAACCCCGTGGTTGTAATGAACTACATACATAAATTGCACTTTAATGCTCTTACTTGGGTATCAGGTACCACGAAGTATTTAAGCCCAGACTTATTATGAAGATGTTTTAGTTAATAATGTATGGGAATTTATGATGAAACTTTGTATGCGTTTATCGCCTAGTTCAAGTATCCATAGACCATAGATCTCGAGTTTGTATGGCTCAGGGAATCTTACATTTTTACAATATGAACATTCTACTGCAAAGACTAGATCATACCCTTTGAGCAACTCTTCTTTTTAAAAAAGAAATACTAAAAAGCGAAGCCGCAATGTAAAGCCCCTATGCGTAAATTCAAAAATAAATTGATTAAAAAAATAATATTCGAAATATTATATATTTCCTCTTTATTATAATAGTATAGATTTATATTTATCCATATATATTTTATATTTATTATGAAATAGGCTATCAAAATTATCTAGGCTACTCTTCCTGGTAATATGTTAGACACCCGTGTTATCATTAAAAAAAGGCTTCTGCATATGGTAATCCACTGTTATTCACACATTATTTTCTGGCCCCAATTCCATAGAATACGCAAACAATCTTGGCCTAAGCTGGTTATTGCTTACTAGTTAAATGAGGTTGCTAAAAACCGCGCCAATAAAAAAAAAAAAATATCAGCCAGTGTCTCGGAAACTTCATAAAAACAAAAGAGTTTGTCATACGCTTGCTATTTAAAACGTCATGTGTAAAACTGCATGTCGTTTCGCGACGGCGCCGCTTCGCCTCGGTCCGTCAGTCATGAGGAACGTTTTGTATACACCCTTGTTTGTTAACCCTCATAATGGGCCCGGGACTGGAATATATCGGGCACGGTCACAAAGGCCCGACTTTTGTTGACACTCATAATTGACTTATTTGATTTGTGTTTTGCGCTTTAGTGTGAGAAATAAAGATATCTTTAGAAAATAAATCTTTCGAAAAATCTCATTTTATCCAAAGTAATCTTTAGAAAAATCTCATTTTTAACTAGCAAGTCCTTTGCCTTAGAATAGGATAAGAGATATGGTAATATGAGATCATTTCCTAGTGTAATATGATAATTGTAAATATAAGCACATTTTACAGCCACAAACACGAAGCCACAAGCCTTGCGTAGTAGCTACCGGAAACTCCTAGACTCTTCTATGTAACTAAAAACACGACTTAATACAACATTTTTAAATCACATTATTTATATCGGTACCGGAATCGATCTCTCTTATCACAAACTTTTAAAAAACATTACCAGAGAGTGTCATTATTAGAGGTGAATTTCTGCACCCACATTTCGTTAGGTACTATCAGTCCCACGTAATAAAGGGCGAGTCTATTTCCGTTTTTCGTGCACAATTCCAGAAACCGTGCTGCTTCTGGTAATTTCCTAATGGAAAAACCCACTTTTCCCTACTCGGGAATCGAACCCGGGACCTCGAGATTGCACGGCACATACATGCACCGCGAGACCCGGAGATCAAATTGTCCGACAAATATTTACATTTGCATTGTAAGTTACGTTTCAACCGCATTCTACACGCAATATACACGTCTCAATTCCAAGTATGAAATCCGAGAGATATTCATTTCCTGCCGTATAATAACACAAAAACGGAAATTCGGCAAGTGGACGAAACAAAAAGAGTGCGAAACGGTCTCAACGTCGACACCACCGTTCGTCCAATAAGTCAAAATTACGAGAGTGTGGGCGGCGGAGGGTATCGCCTTGCATTATTTATGCCGGCTGCACCTACTTAAACATTAAAACATACGAGATGAAATACGGGGCGTCCACGCTAATGCTTTTATTACTACGGCTTTATCGAACTGGGCCTACTCTACGATTGAGGGGAGTAAGGCTTTTGTTCAATAAGTTGTCCCCGTAAGAATTTTTATTAGGTTAAAAAAGACAATAAGGTCTGAAAATAATATAGAGTAATATAATTAGACAGCCCCGTGGCGCAGTTGGCTAGATCCCAGCTTGCGAAACGAGAGGCCGCGGGTTCGATCCCCGCACCGAGCCAAATGTTTGTGTGACCCATAAATATTTGTTACGGGTCTGAGTGATTGTGAGACCGAAAAGTTTCTCGTAATTTCTAGTACCCACGATACAGGACTTGTATCCTAGTGTGGAGTCAGAACTATGTATGTGACTGTTGGGTGTATTTATTTATTTATATATAAAGCCGTTGATATGTATGTAGAGATTTATAATACTAATATGATTAGTCGAGTTATAGTCCAATACATTCATTCGTGTTCTTCATAATCGTACCGGTTCTATAAAGCAAATATTAGTAAGGTTAGATTGTGTGCTTAAAACTTAAAGAGAGGCAATACAAAAGTTCTTTGCCGAAGGTGTCGAATAATAATAAGATTTTTTGTTGTCATTAATTTGTTTTAGTCACCTATATTTATTATTCTTCCTCTATTTATCCATCCAAAGGTTGTCTGAAAGAAATTGCCTAGAGCGATAAGACCGCCTCTTGTCCTTGTTTGTTCTTTTTTATCCCAATATAATTTTGTTTAAACAAGAAAGTGTAATTAAATAACTAAAATAAATATATTTAAATTAAGTGTCGTTTACATATTTCGAAACGTAAACACGGCGGCAATATTAACATATGAAAAACATGCAAATACAATATAAAAATTCCGCAAAGATCTGCTTCTATTGTTTCTAATTTGCACTATTGTTTTATAGCGCTTAAAATTCTAGACGAATATATTCTAGGAGGCTGCTATAAATCTGTCTGTCTAAGTGCCAATACACAACAAAAAACTTAATAATAATCGGCATTTTAAATTCAAATAGTGACGCTTGTCGAAGTGATTGATTTGATATTAATGGTATTCGGCGGGCGCCGTCGCAATGTTCAATCGTGTGTCGCCGAATTTACATTGACGGCTAAGAAGAGCCACCCAGACACTAAAACGTCACTTTAAACCAACATAGGGCGTGTAAATATAGAATGGAGATTTGCATACAGGCCACAGAGAAACAAAACCATCATGTCGTTAACGATTATGGCTCATATCTCGTCGAGATTAACAAAGAAAATTACTCTAGTTGTTTATGAGTTAAGCAAATTTAAACAAAGTTGCATACATAATAAAAAAACATTAAAGAAAATAGTTCGGCTAGTTTAGCCGATGTTTGACTCAAAGTGAGTTTTTCTTTAGCACGTTCATTATTCGCACAGAGTGACAACTGACGGACGACGAGATAAAATTAGGCCCATAAAAAAATATATATTCGATTTGCAAATTTTCAAAAAATTTATAAAGAAAGCTTAGCCTACATGTCGTAGAAATTAAGGGGGAAAATGAATATCCAACAAAACATGAAAAATATTATATTTTTCCGTTTGAATAATTTGTAATATTCAAAATGTAATATTCGGTTGTTTGAAAGAGATCGCTAATAGCGATAAGACCGCCCTTTGTGGCACACTTGGTATTTTATTTTTATTTCTGTTCTTTTGCTGTCCAATAAAGCAAATTAAATAAAAAAAAATATATTCAATTATTTTATTAAAATTCGATTAATGGCCCCATAGGTCGATAGATATAGGGGCAAAAATATTATCATTAACCAATACTATCTACAAGTATAAATACTTAAGACGCTTTAAAAAGCGTCTTTACTATTGAAGAAACAACAAAGAATGTTGACGGTCTTAAAATAGAATTAGAAAATGATCTAATACTAACTAGACCTAGCTGTGATGTGCATTATGATACATCTAAACCAAGTGGTTGCAATTAGATAAATGCTCCGGTCAATTCAATTGGTCAATGCGGTTCAAAGTTCAGTAGCAAAGTTATAATATGGACATAGTTCTGAGAAATACAGACTTAGGCCTTAACTCTTTTAAAGACCTTGGGTTGAAAAGGAACAATGCATGTAAGAATAAAAAGAAAACCTAAATTAAACATAGGATTAGTAAAAATCAATGAAAAGGCTTATTTTCAAGATTAAGTTCTTTAAAAGACCAAAAACTATAAATTAACCAAAGAGGCCACCGTGGTTGACACCATTGAATAATGGACAATTATGGTAATTATGTATCAAAGCCTCTCAAGATGTGGAATTGCCTGATAGTAACATAAAGCTGTGGAAACCTTATGATTTATACACTTCGATAAAAGCCTAATGGACTGATAACTTTTACAATGTTCTTTGATGTAAATTTAAAATAGATAACAGCTAGTTAAGTAATGCTGCTTTAAATATCCTCTCACAGTAATGAGCTCATAAAATTGTAGTTATCGAAATATTAACGTTTGCAATCGTTACATTATTTGTTATTGTTACGAAATTGTAAATATTTATCAAATCAGCGCTTGGTTCAAAAGTTCGCGCGAAAACAAAACATCAAAAGTGTTTGTATTATTTATCTTTAAGTATTGCGCATGTTTCTTTTTAATTTTTCATTTATGCCTTTTTACAACATTTACTCAATAAAGTTCTTTGAATTAATAAATAATTTAAACGAATTATTTTTAACTTATTTGAATATTAGTTTGTTTGGGGATCGAACCCGCAAACCTACCAGTCCGAAAGATGACTTATTAGTCTCGAAGCCATTTCGGTCGTTAAATACTTTACATCAATGTGTTCGGTGTAAAAGCAATGCCTTTATCAGAAACATAAATAAATAAATAAATACACCCAACAGTCACATACCTACATAGTTCTGATCCCACACTAAGATACAAGTCTTGTGTCGTGAGTATCAGAAACTACGAGAGACTTTTCGGTCTCACATACACCCAGACCCGAAACAAATATTTGTGGATCACACAAACATTTGTCTCGGTGCGGGGATCGAACCCGCGGCCTCTCGTTTCGCAAGCTGGTGTCTAGCCAACTGCGCCACGGGGCTATCAAACAAAATCAAAACAGAACATTGACTTCAACTAACCACTATATTACGGGTCTGGTAAGCGAGCCAGATTCTTCAAGTACATTGTCTATCATCTTTCTATCAATATATTTGTAGAGTCGGGCCCATTTAAGAAAAAAAAAAGTTAGCCTATGTCTCTTCCCATAATTCAATATATGTATTTACATACATACATACATATATAAAAAACCTCACGCCTGTATTCCCCGAAGGGGTACGCAGAGGTGCATTTCTGCACCCACATTTCGCCAGTATGTATCAGTCCCACGTAATAGGGGGTTATGTCAATGTAGAAGGGCGTGTTCCTTCGTATAAAATCTGCAAATGTCAGGTTTGCCGCAATATCATTTGTCATTGGGCGGGAAAGGTCGAGTTAGTAGAACCAAATGTATTAGGTAAAAGCTAGCATGAAGCACCCATTCTATGTACACAATTTTATTACTTTGTAAATGAGAATATGCTTCAGCTTTCGACAACGATTTTACGAGTACCTAGTGTTTGTTTCATAGCTATTGCGTAACGACGGTTTTCTGCCAGACAATGGTGCGGCTACGAACAAGCGTTTCTACTTTAGAAGCCGTAAGATTATTGATAAATTAATATTTAGTTACCTTATTTTATTAATGTCATACTATAGGTAAACTAACATATTAACTAATGTTGTTAGCACGAAAGACTGTGATGATTATTCCGGAGTTACCCTCATGCTTCGTACCTTTTTTTTAAGCCTACGTAATATAAAACAGGCATTATTTTTTTCACATTTTTGGAATTGCATGAACGTTAGATTTGAAAATACTACAGGAGAGACCGAGAGCTATTCTATCGTTAAAAATACGTAATACATATTGGAAAACATTATACCGTTTAAGTTTATCATGGTATCCTTAATCTACTCGTATGGTTGATACGAAATCACCAACATGACTCGCGTTTATTACAGTTGTAATACCATAAACCATCAAAATGTTTGGCTTGTCGCCATCACTGTTTTCCGCACCGTAATCGATACTTACGCATTCTTGCACGGATTGTCTCATAAAAGACTTAATAAATTCCAAAAACTCGAGCGAAATTATCCCTTCAACACAGTCTGAAGATTTATCAGCAGCTCCTTAAATTCTTGTGTCAAAGATAATTCTATTTTGAGCCGGTATTGAGTTACGAGAGCGATCTTTGGATTTTCCAACCTCTTCCCGAATTTGGTCTCATTCACGTTTTATTTTTGTCGCTAATGTGTTGGAAACGTGTTTTTCCAGCATTGTATTTTCATTCATCAGGTTTTTTCGCTGTTCTCTTTCGAAACTTTTGATATTTAGTTACATAGGTTTATTTACACCACTATTTTGGGTGTTTATTACGAATTAAATATTAATTATAATAGCAATTATGCTACTGTACCACTTTCTGTTTGTCTGTTAAAAAATCACAGACGTAATAATCCTTGAAACAATTAAGATGAATTCGGTGCGGTCTGATTAGTCTAGATGGGAATTTGATGTAGGACTGAGGCTATATAAAAAAAAAAAGATACTTGATTCCCAATTTTCTAATGTAGAAATAGCATTTGAAAATCATTATCGACTTAAAATTTAGTGGAACGATCAAATTCAATAAAATGGGTTTTTGTAACATTGGCATTTATTCTATTTGCATTATTTGTTTATAAAAACATGTTAAAGCCTGGATTGTTTATCCTCCTTCATGCGTTCTCAGAAATATAAGACAAGTTTTTAAAGGAAAATAGCACGCTCATTTTTTCCATTTGATTAACGTAGGTAGTGCCGTTGATGTAAAATTGTGTTGATTTGATTAACATTAAAAATTTATAATTATTTCCCAATAAAATTACTAGCAAATAATATTATACAGTAGGTATTAGGTATGTACATATTTTGCTGTATTAAGGGAACTTTAGCGAGCATCTTTGTCAGTTGCGTATGAACGAAATAAATAAATTCTCATGTCATCGGTCAATCGTAATGTCGATAGCTTATTTGTGGAAATAAGGGCATATTATTTGTAAATAACCTCATTTAAAATAAGGAATTAGGTCATATAGATTTTACGTACTATATATACATAAAATCACGATTGTATCCCCCAGTTTCAGCACCGACGCATCGCTACATATGTTATCAAAAATATATCCGTCTTTTCGGCATATACCAGTGGATCCAATTATGTTGCCATTATGCGTCTGCCACCCCAAAAACATCGATATATTTTGCAAAGGACACTACAGTTGGTCGTGGGATGCTAGTGTAGAAACAGCTGCAATAGGGAAGCAATTCTCGTCCTCACCTCAACAAAAATATTACAGCATCTTATAAATAAGTTCAGCCCATGGTTAACTAACAACCATAAAATGTCAACGCGGTCGTCATAAAGTTTCACTGCGACTAATTTAACGACCGTCTCGAGCATAAAAAAGTAGGTACTTATTTTACGCAACCTTAAAACCGAAATATCTAGGAAGTCTTCTTTTGGGAATGAAGAAACTTCAGTGGTATTACTTAATTTAACATGATTTCTATTACTCTCATATCGAAAAGCTGATACTAAAGAGCTTTATGATATCAAAAAGGACCAAAGTAGTGTTTTTAATTTTGCAAAAATAACATAGAATCTGCGGAAAATATGACAGCATCCTGGGACAAGATTTCATCGGTTTTATTAGATACCATCTCGTTTAATACTACACGGTTTTGATTTTGATCGCTGGAAAGCTGTTCAATTACAAATATATTACTTTTAAGGCCAGGCTTTTAAACTTTAATGAAAGCCGAATAAGCAACATGTGCAGCCAATGTAGCTTTAGAAATGACCTTATTACATGTGTTTAACTATAAACATGGAACCAGTTTGGGTAAGAAATCATATTAATTTGTATTATCCATGATATTATTGATCAATGTATTTTTTAGGAAAAATAAATGTGTTTTTTCAAAATTGTTCCTGTAGTTCTACGACTACTTAAGCTCTTCTTACAGAAATTTATAAACGTTTTAATAAAGCATTATGCAATTTTTATCGCTATCACATCATATAGATTTCCTACATTACCAGTTTCAAATTCTGTTAGTTTCGTTGTTCGCTAATGGGTTCCGCAAATAAATTTCGCATCGCCAATAAACATCCGCAATGGGTGCAATACCATATTTGCAAGTGTCTGTTTCTCAACATCAGTAAGTGTTTTGTTATCGATGTATCTTCGGACCATTATATCGGGGGATAACGGACATATGTGCGCATTGGCTCTAAAGGCACACATCATTTTAAAATATCTGTATCAACAAACGGATGTAAGTCTGCAAGACAAGCAGTTGTGGTTTTAATATAATCTTAGTTATGATAAAATTTTAAGCTCTGCCTATAACTTCTATATAATGCGCAATTAATAACATAGTATTGTAGTGTAAAGTCACGGACTTACACTTATTTTCAATGCAAGAACTTACGTATTCTTTATAAAGGCTTAATTATTTTGTTTCTAGTAACCAAAATAGTAATTATAGACAGACAGACCTATAAATGAGATAAAAAAAAACCGCTCTATATTTCTGTTCATTTCAGTCCATCTAACGATTGTCTGGAAGACAATAGCCAATTTTGCCATTTGTTGCTATCTATTTTTTGTAATAAGTTTGTTATCATATTTTGTTCATATATTTTTTATGTCATGTACAATAAAGTTAGATAAATCATCATCAGCCCATATACGTCCCACTGCTGGGCACGAGTCTCCTCTACAACTGAGAGGGTTTAGGCCTTAGTCCACCACGCTGGCCTTGGTGGTTTGATAAATATAATATAAAAAATACTTTCAATTTTAACCTACGCTAAAACAAACAATAACAGTATTTATTTAAGAGTGGGCGAAGTTGGTCGCGTGATTGTATCTCCTTGAAATTGACCGTTGTTAGCTTAGCAATCATGCTTAACGCGAATCCAATAATAGCCAACACTTATTACTGTAGCAGGCAGGATGTATCTTTTATTTATCATAGCATACGACCTTTTTAGCTGGAGAATATTTTTTTCTAGGAACTAAATTGAATGCGACGTCTTATCTATTCTTATAACAAGTCTATTTTTATTAGACATTTCAAGTAAACATTAAATTATCATACATTTTTTTTATCTCGTTGCAACTATTTATTTTGCTTATGAAGTATAGAGAAATATTCGCAAATAGGTAATACCAGTGTCAAATTGTAGGTATTTTTTGCGACCGCAACTCAGAATATCGCTGGCTTCAAAATCTATGGATAGATTTCTAAATAATGAATCGGGCTTAATTTAAAAAAATAAAATATTATGAAGACAATTAGAACTACGTACATATACAGGATGTATTCAGAATGTGATCGAAAACTAAGGCAGGTAATAGCTAAGGTGATTACAAACCCCAGGGGGTTAAAGAAAATCACGACAAAAATAAAAAACTTGACGTTTTCCTAACAATCACATACATTTATACCTATGGTTGTTATCGTTGTTGTATATCATAAAGGTAGGTACAGAAGATCCAGGTAGCGGTCTATTTATATACACATAAACTTCTCATAATATGACATTTTACAATAAGGTCAACAACCAAAATCATAATGATCTGTCAATTACAATTCAGGCAGATCTTCTTACATCTTAAATTGCAATGCAACCATGACAACAGCACGTCGTAAAGATAATGTAATCAATCTCGTGCTGACTTAATAATTATTAATTTTATAATTAATAATAAAGAACTTTATGAATGCCTTTAAATTTTGTTACCTCATGAAATGCATCAGCATTTTCTGATGCTAACTTAATACGAAATCTGGGATTTGGGAGATTTGTTTTATAAGTACATTGCCTACATTTGACCAATTTCTTATTGCTCATGAGCGATGACAAATTTTATTCTCAAACGAAACATTGTCTATAAGAATTAATTTCTTTATTAGATTTATTATTTTCTAATATAACGTTTATTTTAAACATTTGACCAATTTCTTATTGCTCATAAGCGATGGCAAATTTTATGCTTAAACTTTTCATTAACTTAAATTAACATTCTCTATTAGTATTATTGTCTATATTAGATTTATTATTTTCTTTTATAACGCTTATTTTAAAGTGTTATCAAGCATTCAAACCTTAAGAATTAAATTCATAAGTAGAATCTTCCTTCTCCAGAGTATAGGCAAGACACGTGAACAAGTTTCAAAGGTACTCACATCAAAGAAATGCGGTCTCAGCCTTCCTATTGTGTACTTGGCCACGTCGGTGGTGAGCTGCTGGCACGCGCAGCCGAACAGGAACACTCCTATCACCCGGTAAGCCTCCCACAACCACGCCGGGAACTCGCGACCCAGGACTGTTCGCGACCGGCCACCTTTATAGTCGCGCAACCGTATCCATTCCGTTAGGCTCATCTGAAAAAAAGAAACCCAATATAAATAATAATAATAATAAATACACCCAACTGTCACATACATAATTCTGACCCCACACTAGGATACAAGTCCCTTGTTTTGTGTATTAGAAACTACGAGAGACTTTTCGGTCTCACAAACACTCAAACCCGAAACAAATGTTTGTGGATCACACATCATCATCATCAGCAGCCCTTCTTACGTCCACTGCTGGACATAGGCCTCTCCTATGGCACGCCAATGGGCTCGATCTTCGGCCCTCCTCATCCAACCGCTGCCAGCCACCCTGCGAATATCGTCACCCCACCTAGCCAGAGGGCGCCCTACACTACGTTTGCCGAGTCGCGGTCTCCACTCCAGAACTCGTTTCCCCCAACGGTTGTCGGTTCTGCGACAGATGTGACCTGCCCACTGCCACTTCAGCTCGCTAATCCTTTGGGCTATGTCTATAACTTTAGTTCTCTGACGGATAGCATCATTTCTGATCCTATCCTTCAGAGAAACCCCCAACATAGCCCTCTCCATAGCGCGCTGAGCAACCTTAAATTGGTGGATTAGTCGCACCGTCAGTGTCCACGTCTCGGCTCCGTATGTCATGACAGGAAGGACGCACTCGTTAAAGACTTTTGTCTTTAGGCTTTGCGGTAGGGGTGACGAAAAGACTCGACGAAGTTTTTTAAACGCTGCCCAACCCAGCTGTATTCTTCTTTGGGTCTCCTTCTCGAAGTTGTTCCTGTCTACTTGTATAGTTGTTCCGAGGTAAATGTACTCCTGAACAACTTCGAGAGTTACTCCCTCTAGCGCAATAGGTTCCGGAATAACATGTCTATTAAACATGACCTTGGTTTTGTCCAAGTTCATCCGGAGACCGATGCGTGCAGAAGAATTAGCCAGATCAGACAGCATTTGTTGCAAGTCTGCAACGGTTTCAGCCACGATGACGATGTCGTCTGCAAATCTCAGGTGTGAGATGTACTCGCCGTTAATGTTTATGCCACGTCCTTTCCAGTTCAGCGTCTTAAACATATCTTCCAATGCATTTGTGAACAATTTTGGGGAAATGACGTCCCCTTGTCTCACTCCTCGATGCATTGGAATTTGTTCAGACTGCTGGTTTTGTACTCGGACGGTCATAGTGGCAGCGTCATACAGACATCTTAACACCTGGATGTATCGCCAATCGACTTGGCACCGTTGCAGAGATTCCAGAACAGACCAGATTTCGATAGAGTCAAAGGCCTTCTCATAGTCCACAAATGCGAGACACAGGGGCTGATTATACTCTTCTGTTTCTGTATAATCTGCCGCACTGTGTGGATGTGGTCTATGGTGCTATATCCTCTTCGAAACCCGGCCTGCTCGGGGGGTTGGAACTCGTCGAGTCTGCGCGCGAGACGGTTTGTGATCACTCTTGAAAACAGCTTATAGACATGGCTTAGCAGGGAGATGGGCCGATAGTTCTTCAATAAGGTCTTGTCGCCTTTTTTGAAGAACAAGACGACCATACTCCTGCTCCATGCCTTAGGAGTTCTCCCCGAAAATAGGACGGAATTAAATATGCGCTGCAGTTGTTTCAGCGTAGGAGCTCCGCCAGCTTTTATAAGCTCCGTTGTAATTCCGTCTTCTCCGGGGGCTTTTCCATTCTTAAGCTGCCCAAGAGCGATCTCAATCTCGTCTAGGCTGACTTCTGGCAGCTCTTCGGAATAGTGGCGGGTTAAAGTGGCTCTCGGGTCTTCACTCTCGGGTGGAGGACGGGACGCATGTGATGTGTATAAATTACCGTAAAAGTCCTGGATCTCCGCAAGAATCTCCGGCTTTGCAACGACGAATTCTCCACTATGATTTCGCAACTTCGTCAGATGGCTTCGATTCAGCGCTTGTACAAAAACTTTAGACCCCCGATTTTGCTCAATCGCTTCTTTAATGGAGCGCGTATTAGAGCTTCGGAGGTCACGTCTTACCAGCTTTGAAATTTTTCTTGTTCAAAGCCCGCTGATCTGACGGAGCGATAGTGGGAGCTTCGCGTCGCTGTTGCATTAGCTGCAGAGATTCTGCAGAGAGTTTGGACCTCTTACAGGTACGCGTCTCACAAAACTTCGTCCCCTCTTCCCGGAGGATACCCACCACTTGGCCGAGTTCCTGGTCAATGTCAATTGTGCTTTCCAGGGCAGCGAAACGGTTCTCCAGTTTTATCTGGAAAGTTTCAGATCCTACCACGGATTTGAGCAGGTTCGGTCGGAGCGTTGACTTCATCAGACGGGCTCGTTCAAGCTTGTAATTAATATTTAGAGTGCCTCGGACGAGTCGGTGATCGCTTCCGGTTTTAAACCTAGCGATCACTGAGACATCTCTAAATATGCGCTTTTTATCAGTCATGATGAAGTCAATCTCGTTTTTAGTCATAGTATCGGGACTATGCCACGTCCACTTCCGTTGGGGCTGCTTCTTAAAGAAGGAATTCATTAAGAAGAGCCCTTCTTGCTCCAGGAAGTTGACGAGCATTTGTCCCCTATGATTTCTGCGACCAAATCCGTGGGGTCCTACTACCGTTTCGCCGCTTGTTTGTACTCCCACTTTAGCATTAAGATCCCCCATGACAACGTTGAAGTGGGCCTTAGAGGTGGTATGTAAGGCTTTTGAAATGTCTTCGTACATTATCTCCACTTCATCATCCGAGTGCGTCGAGGTCGGCGCGTACACTTGGATGACTTTGAGGGTGTACCTCTCCGTTAGTTGGATCACAAGGTACGCCACCCTCGTCGACACACTGGAGATTTCTATGACGTTGTCAGAGAGGCTCTTATGGACCAGGAACCCGACGCCGCCTTGGGATGGTTGGTCTCCCTCCCTGAAATACATAAGATGGCCCGACTCCAAGGTTATGGTATCCTCCCCCTCTCTTCGGACTTCACACAGCCCTAGAATGTGCCATCTTATGCATTTCAGTTCCTCCTCAAGTTGAGCCAGATGCTCGTCGAGCCGTAGCGTGCGTCCGTTAAACGTAGCCAAGGTCAGTTGGTGTTGGCGGCCTACCGTAGCCCGGGGATTCTTAGCACCCCCTGCCCCGCCGGAACCATGGCCGCCGCCATTGCCAGGAATAGCGGGGCTACCGGGAACTGGGGGCCGTTGTGTGCGTTTTACCATAGAAGGTTTTGCCCATAATCGCCACGCTGGGCAGGCGGGTTGGCGATCGCAGTGTTTCTCGCACCGGTGACGCTGCTGCCCGTCACGGGTCTGTGGGGTTTCGGAACAGGTATACCGCCGTTCGTCGGTCGCCAGAGCCTCGTTCGCTGATCGGCAGGATGTACCACGTGCAGGAGAGGTTGGCTTGGCGCACTAAGTTGTTAGTCGTACTCCCTTACATCCCACACACACACAAACAATATAAATCCGAAGTTATTGGAATAGCCATAAAGTTTTTTTTTAAATGCCGCATATTATGACCACGAGTATTTTCACACCCGCCAATAAGAGCACACTGTTTCGTCATCAGCCCAAATACGTCCCACTGCTGAGCACGGGCCTCCTCTACAACTGAGAGGGTTTAGGCCTTAGTCCACCACGCTGGCCTAGTGCGGTTTGGCGGACTACACACCTAAGAAATTCCTAAGAACTTTTAGGTGTGCAGGTTTTATCACGATGTTTTCCTTCACCGTTAAAGCAAGTGATAATTCATTGTGAATGCACACTGTTTATTATATATCTTTTGTTGTATGGGTTTTATATACCAACGATGGCAGTCTTAGGGACAAAATTTATTGAAGAACAGATTGTGAAATGAACGGTCTTGAGTTCGGTCACCGCACGGAGACAAATATTAAATTACCGCAGCATCAGTGTCTTCTAGAGTTACCGATTTGGATTCCAAGATAAAGCAATGTGTTATACTAAGTCTTTGCATTAAAATTCTCAATAGCAGAACGGTGTCTGGAAATTTGCTTGTTTAAAGTCAATAGGCTTCGATTACGTGGGACGTAATAACTGCATCACGGAAAACAACTAATGACAGCTAAGGTCACACAAATTGTTATTCCTATAAGATTTACTGTTTAGCGGGTGCCTGCGGGAGCACGAGAAGTTTGGTGGCTTAGTTGACGGTAAGACTTATGATTATACATATTCAATACGCTGTACAAGCTTTGTTTCTTAATGTGAGGTCAAGACTTTGTATATTCAGTAATTTCTTGGGTATGTGAAACCCACTACATTAGACGGTAGCTTGGTTGACGGAGTACTAACGCCATTCAACTGTAATCAGGACCAATGTCCACGTTATGACTAATAAGGACTGATTATGATTTTTTGAGACACCTATAAACAATTTGTATTTTTCTGCCAATCATTCGCTAAACTTTCGAATTAGTTGTTTTTTTTATCTATACATCTGGTTTCTAATCGGTTTCTTCTAGGCAAGCGCGCACCATCTTAGGTCGTGTCGTGGTTTAACATCAGGCGAGTCGACGGTAAAGTGCAAGACACATGTCCACACCATAGATAATAGATACAGTATTAAGTACTTAAGGAGAACAATCTTTATACGACTCTCGTGAAGTCAATACTACGAGTAGCTGTCATTATAATTGAGTGTTAAAAGATCTAACATTTCGCTTAAAAAAGTATCGATAATTGTCCACTTCCTTTGAATAAGGAATAACTCAAATAGCACTACTTATAAAGTGTTAATTCAGTTAGAACAGCCAACACGTGCTCATATTTGTTGTTCGTAAACAACATTAAGCTTATGTGATTTTTTTCTGAAGCAGCGTACCTTCTTATTTACTTTTTAAGATTTCGTAAGGCTTCATCTTTTGCACGATAAATGCGCGATCTACTCAGACTTCACCTCAGCAATTTCTGGCTCAAATCTCTGATACACAACAATGAATTTTCTACATAATATACTCTTAATGAATTATCACGTTTTAACAGTACAATAGAATAAGTCGTGACAAGACATGAATATAATCATCATATACCTACATATATCTCCTCTACAACCGAGGGGGTTTAGGCTTAAGTCCACCACGCTGGCCTAGTGTGAATTGTCGAAATTCGTAAGAACTTTTAGGTGTACAGGTTTCCTCAGGACGTTTTCTTTCACCGTTAAAGTAAGTGATAATTCATTGAGAATACACACATAGCTTCGAAAAGTCAGAGGTGCGTGCCTGAGGTTTGAACTTGCGACCGCCGAGATCCTCGAACGCGCGTATTAACCTCGATGCCATCACTACTTAAAATAGATATAATAGGGTATTACAACCAATTACTTTGTTACGTGAAATACCCATCACCCATCCGTACTTGGGGTGATGGACTAACCCTAACAGTTTTCAATAGTAGGGCAAAACTGTGCTCAGTAGTAGTTAAACGCACTCGTATATGGACTGATATAAGAAAAGATTATTTCATAGCATTGACCGCCTATCATGGTAAATAACCTTACAAAGGTTACCAACGGATGACTAGATATTCTGTATGACAAACATGTCTGCTGTCGCAGTAATGGTAGTCGCGAGTTCAAACTCAAGGAAAACATAACTTTGAATATGTGAATTTATAATTATTTATCATGCGGTCGCGATTATGCAAATGATATATCAGCAGACTGCGAAAACCAAACAGCGGAAGATTGGATCAATAATGTTACATAAAATGGATGTCCAAACACAGTCATATTTTTTAAATATACATATATACTCTTATGCCTTTAGCTTATATACCTACATCCACGTTTTTATTTCGCAGAATTGTCTCACATAATATAAAGCGAGAATTACGTACTTATCCGGTAATAGAAAATAACATGAACATGAGGGACAAGAAAAGAGCTTGTATACGTCCACGGCGTCAATTTCAATAATGCACATTTCTAGTCTGGAAATGTGATAGAAAAATGACAATGGGCTCGCTTCCAATTACATGGGACTGAAAACACAGCTGTCAATACGTGGGTATCAGTGGTGGTACTTCATTAGAAGCCCAAAAGTGTTACACGTTAATTTTGTAATGTCTAGTTTACAATTGTTTATTGTGGGCCAGTTTATTCTCATTTACATTCTATACATATGTCAAATTGATTTCGTTAAATAAAAATTTAAAGCTTAAATATTATAATTATTATACGGCATTTTGTAAGACAAATTGGGCATTTGGGCTTCTATGGAAGTACCGCCACTGATGAGTATACAAAAATTCTTCAGCTAACCCTTAAGGGATTGAGTGAAAAGAAGAGGAGCTTAGCACACATAATACATAAATAAATACATCCAACAGTCAGACATAGCTCTGACCCCAAACTAAGATACAAGTCCTATGTCGTGGGCATCAGAAACTACGAGACTTTTCGGTCTCACAAACACCCAGACCCGAAACAAATACTTGTGGATCACACAATGATTTGTCTTGGTGCGAGGATCGAACCCGCGGCATCTCGTATCTGAAGCTGATGTCTAGCCAACTGCACCACGGAGCTGTCAATTAAGCATAGGACGTAATTCTTCTAATATACATATAGAATAAATAATACAAAATCATGGAAACGTGCTTGCAATTGGCAACGGCCTTGCAGATATGAAACGTCCATCGCACGCGGCCCGTACCACATTCGCGTGGTGCGCTATCTGTGATCCATATTTAGTTCCTGCGGATCCATTTTATCATTGGATGTATTGTACTGGCGTGCTGGGTGTATTGGAACATGGAGATAGAAGCGAAATGATAGCCCTTTTGTATTTGATAAATCTTTGCCAATTTGAGCTCTCGAGCAAGTGGGCCACCTGATGTTAAGTGGTCAACAACGCCCATGAACACCGAAAATACCAGAGGAATCATCGGTGTGTTGCCAGCTTTTGAGGAAAATATAGGCTCTCTTCTTGAAGGCCTCTAAGTCGTATCTGTTTGGAAATGCCGCCGAGGCAAGCTTATTCCACAAAGATGTTGTGCGATGCACTTCAGTCTCACTTATACCTAAATGAAAATTTTATTAAACTTGATTGATCTTCACCGAGTATTTTACAGGTAATTAGAATACATATATTAAATAGAATAAAGAAAAATAAGTCTAACCCAAGTTGCGATAGTAGATACTAATAGTTATCAATACGTCTATTAAGCTAGATCTTAAACATGAAGACTACCTTCTCTCGGTAAACATTACGCACTCTGGGAATTTAGAAAAATAAAATAATAAATATTAATCGTTCTGATTGTTTATGCGCAAGCTTTAAACGAATATCGCTCTCGGCAGAAGAAAAAGCGACTCTTTAAGGTTAAGGTCGCATTCTATATCAAAACAAACCGGCCACCCGTACGGGGTGCGATAAAAGAGTGAAAGAGAGAGAATATCACCCAGTGCAGTGCAAACGAGAGCTAATAGGATACTAATGGGACCTGTGATAAGGCAAGTAAATAAGATGCCTTACTGTTTAGCATTGCGTACGATCACACTGCGCCTTCAGGTGTGTTTACTAACACATTCTAATGTCAACTTTATCTTACCAATTATACAAGCTATATTTGAATGACAGTTGTTGATAAACTGTGTCATGTTGACGTAGTTGGTGCGAAGGAATGTCAACTTTGTGTATAGATGTTACGGTTAAGTTTTGATTGTATTGATAAAGATATTTTGATACGGTGTAGGTATCTCGGTGATCAGCTCCGGCCCCGGACACGACAGGTGGCAACTTATAATACAAGCGTTATAAATCTCATTTTAATTACGTCTGATTGTCGTCTAAGGGCAAGCGCACAATGAACCGAGTTGTATCGCTTTATCACAATTTTATATCTTAATAAATTCTTATTAAATTAATGACTATTGTTTGTATTTTTATGAGTATATTTCATACAAGTATTTTCAGAGTGAAATTTCTGTCATTGTGAGGTGTTCTAGTAACTTAGAGTTTTCCGCAATGTATTTTTTCGGTATGGAAAGTTCACTTATTCATAGCGAATGTGGGGTACTGAGCCCTATTCGTAAGTATCACGAAACCATCAAACCAGGAAATGTTTTTTTTTTATGGAAAAAGGAAAAAAAACGAGCAAATGAGCCACCTGATTTTAAGTGGTCAACATAGCCCATGAACACCCATAATACTTGAGGAATCATCGGTGTGTTGCTGGCCTTTGAGGAAAATATAGGCTCTTTCCTTAAAGGTCCCTAAGAGCTTGAATCCGAAACTTCCAGTGCCGAACAGATACACAGATCATTGTTTTATGGATATAATATACTGGAGGAAGGTGTTGTTGTAGACCAACAAAAGCTATTAAAAGATATGTATTGCGATTACTATGTTTTAGAGTGCGATAGGTTTTAATATTTATATGTTAAAGTTGACACTTGAATGTGTTATATCTCATGATTTTTATTCCGAGTAGCAGTTTCGGTAGACCCATATCATTAGAATACGTTATAAAAACTTTTTTATGTATATTGTGGAGATTGGAGACTGATTGTATTACGACCGATCGCCCACTTGATGTCAATATGCGCGATATGGTAACTGATTGGGAAAGTAAGTAATGATTTTAGAACAGAATACCACACGACGTGTTTTCAAACATTTCACACTTAATAACATACATACATAAACTCACGCCTGTATTCCCCGAAGGGGTAGGCAGAGGTGCATTTCTACACCCACATTTCGCCAGGTATGTATCAGTCCCACGTAATAGGGGGCGAGCCTATTGCCGTTTTTCGAGCACATTTCCAGACTCCGTGCTGTAACTGAGAATTTCCTAATGGAAAAACCCAATAACACTTTGCATGACTCGGGAATCGAACCTAAGACGTCTAGGTCGCACGGCACATACTTGTACCGCGAGACCACGAGGCAGTCATCGAAATTTATTTGTGTTTATGTGTATTATTTGTGTTTACCACCAACAAATACTTTTTGCCTCAATGACAAACATTTGTGCCAACCATAGCCAAGGTTTCAATTGAAATCCGATTTCTGTACTAGGTCACGTATCGCTCCACGCACATAGATATGCGGAGTGAAATGATTCGTATTCAAACATACAAAGAACGCGGAAAGTTTTTAATACATAACACTATAAACATTAATCTAAAATAGCAGGGTGTTTACACTAAGTAAAAAGCGATTATCGTTATAAAAAGATGTATGAAAAAAATACCTTTTTTATTTTTCAAGTATAACTTAACGAGCCGTGCAGTATAATGTTCTGCAGCATTTAGTTTCTTGTTATAAAGACATTACAATTTATTTACATAATTAACACGCGTGCCACTTTCATTGTTATTATAATTGTGTCTAAACAAGCAATCGGCAAACTTTCTACATAATATACTCTTAATGAATTATCACGTTTTAACAGTACAATAGAATAAGTCGTGACAAGACATGAATATAATCATCATATACCTACATATATCTCCTCTACAACCGAGGGGGTTTAGGCTTAAGTCCACCACGCTGGCCTAGTGTGAATTGTCGAAATTCCTAAGAACTTTTAGGTGTGCAGGTTTTATCACGATTTTTTCCTTCACCGTTAAAGCAAGTGATAATTCATTGTGAATACACACATAACTTCGAAAGTCAGAGGTGTGTGCCTGGAGTTTGAACCTGCGACCGCCGAAATTCTCGACCGTGCGCCTAAACCTCGAGGCCATCAATGCTTAATAGGCCATCACTGCAACAGCAACAAAAATATATAAATGTGTTGAGTGTTCTTTCTAAAGCTCTATTTAAATCACACTGCACTATATTACGGACATTCAAAATACATATACAATATACATACCTATGTATATGTATTTTTTTACTAAAAACATTGTTTTGTTTTATGCTAATCTCCGTAAATTACTCCTTAAAATACTCGGTCGTTAAGGATGTGTAACAATGCGTAATCCGTCCAATTGGAATAATATGCGCATCTTGTGGACGAAGACGTCAGGTGTTGAATTTTTATTAGGGACTTGATATCATCCTTGAAGCCTGTTCGAGTAGTTGAGCTGACTTAAATGAAATAAGTGTTGAGATTATATTGCGTGATCTGAATGTAAGTATTCTAGGCGGAGGTCTCTCCTTATTTAATGGAGATTGAATTTAGGTAACAGCCTCATTTGTGACTCAAAAACATGTTGAACCATTAATTTCAAACACATTGAAATCATCATCATCATCATTATCAGCCTAAGGAAGTCCACTGCTGAACATAGGCCTCCCCCAATGACTTCCATAGTGACCTTCACCAGGTCGTCGGACCATCTACCCACAAGGTCCTACGCTGCGCTTTCCGGTACGCTTACATTGAAATAATTCATCCCAAAAATATGTTGGCTCTACTGGTACTTTTTCTACTTAATTGTGAAAGAAGAGAGAGCCTTTGCTTAAAACTAAATAAATAAATACACCCAACAGTCACATACATAGTTCTGACCCCACACTAGGATACAAGTCCTGTGTCGTGGGTATCAAAAACTACGAGATACTTTTCGGTCTCACAAACACCCAGACCCGAAACAAATGTTTGTGGATCACATAAACATGTGTCTCCGTACGGGGGTCGAACCCGCGGCCTCTCATTTCGCAAGCTGGTAACTAGCCAACTGCGCTACGGGGCTGTCAAAATTACAACCTGGGAATGTGGAAAACACGTAATTTCCGAAATTCAGACCACCATTTTCAATCGTTGATAGCATTTCAAATCCTTCAAATTGTTCTACAATCTTCGTTTTTATTTTCATCTTACATTTAACTTCGCACTGTTAATATCTCCCGCGCTAAACAAATCAGTCTTATTGAAGTGATAAAAAATTAACATTTGCGTTTCAAAGTGAATAGCATCTATGATGATATATGTCATAAGAAAGCGTGTCTATTGTATAATCTTGCATGATTGGACTCTAGGTATTTGTGAGAAAAAACTTCAGGTCGCTGCGTCCACGCGACGGTTTATGCAATTCTACTGAATGTTAAGAAAAACTTGAGTATTATGGTAATTTTTTGTAGGGTATGTACAGATTCATTAAAAAATCATAAATGGAACAGTGAGTTTTTGTTACTCGCTTATTGCTTTCACGTGTTAATCCGTGAACGGTTTCATTAACTTTTTTATACAGAGTTACATCGAAAGCTAGATACGAATTTAGACTGAATTAAAAAAAAAAATAGCGCTCGGTAAAATCATACCGAGCTGCTAATTATAAATAGCTCGTTAAATTCGTTAAAGAATGCAATTTTTATGATTTTGTTATTAGTAGAATTAAATACATGAATATCTAACTCTCTTTTTCTATTATTTTATTCAAGTAACTACTAAGCCCTTACTCCTATCTCTAAAAATTTAATTATCAATTTTTCAACAAATTCCATCCTATTATTTATTATTGAACTCCTGCACTATTCCCTTTACTGGCAACCCTGACTGTCCAATGACATTAACATAATTCCGATTAATTAGCCGTCCACAATGATACTGAATGGAAATCGTTGCACGTCGCTAGACTACGCGATCTCGTGTTATGATTAATGAGCTTGTTCTCATAATTGATGTATATGTAAATCGTTTGTATTGCTTTATAAATGGCGTTGCATCAATCAAACTCGAGATTACTTGGATTTTTTATGGTAATGCCAACATTGATGATTGCTTTGGATTTGGTGATGAATAATGTGCGTATTATGATGTTAATAAAAATATTCATCATCATCAGCCCAAATACGTCCCACTGCTGGGCACGGGCCTCCTCTACAACTGAGAGGGTTTAGGCCTTAGTCCACCACGCTGGCCTAGTGCGGGTTGGCGGACTACACACCTAAGAAATTCCTAAGAACTTTTAGGTGTGCAGGTTTTATCACGATGTTTTCCTTCACCGTTAAAGCAAATGATAATTCATTGTGAATACACACATAACTTCGAAAAGTCAGAGGTGTGCGCCTGGGGTTTGAACCTGCGACCGCCGAAATTCTCGACCGCGCGCCTAAACGTCGAGGCCATCACTGCTTATTATGATGTTTATAAAAATATTCATCAAGATGAATATTAATATCAAGATATTAAAGTAGGTTATAAAGACAATAATTATAATAATCTGATAGACGTTATTATCAATGTTTCTTTGATACTGACACTAAAAAGTGATCACGACGCATATGATAGTTATCACATTGGCATTTATTGCAAAAAATCTGCAGTTGTTCTGCTGAAATGATCTTCCGTACTACTTTTAAAAGATCTAAGATTCTAGGAAAGAGAGTACAAATGAGTCATCATCATTGCTTTGCCCTGCTCCCAATTTCATTTGGGGTCGGCGGAGTATGTTTTATCTTTCCAAACATCCCTATCAGTCGTTATTTCTTCATTCAACCCTTTTTCTTTCATATCTTCAGTCACAAATGAGTATGTGAATTTTATCTCTGCTACAGATAGTCACAATACAGGCCATAGATAACGACATATGACATAATGACGATGCAACAAGAACACCGAAAACCGAGACAATTGTTAAATTCATAGCACGAATAATAGAAATGACAAACACTGAAAATTGTTCCAAAAATAGTTCACAGACAACCGTCGCTACAAAATGATGTGAATGACACTCATAATTTGAGCACTTTAAACCAGCAATAAATACCGCAGCTGGACGTGTTCGTAATATGGCATTTCTTCAAAACACATCTACTTTTAGTGTTGGCTTATCGAGACATTCCAGCAGTAAGTATAAAAACCCCGAAAGGATTACCGTCGGACATTCGGGACACATAACTTCAGATTATTTAGCTATTTCCGTGGAGCGTATTAGCATACCGAAGGATGGTTTTACGGCTGTAAAGACATGAGCATATAACAAGTGACGTCAATCCATTTAGAAAACTAGATTCTCGCTTCGTAGGCAGTACTTTAGTATTGGATCAGAGAATAAAAAGACTGTTTTGTATAATTCGCAGAGGAATAAAAAGGGTGTGAGTAATTACATTGTTTTATAAAGATTAATAGCAATCATTTATACAGGTTTATTGCCTGGATGTAAAGTATTAAATATGTCAATGTTATAAAGGTCATCCAAATTAGTTCAGCAGTTTTTGGGCGATAGAGTAGCAAATATACATAATTCCACAGTAAAATGTTATAAGGTTCGCTCCCTTGCTATCCTCTTCTGCTTTTTATATATACTTACCAGGGTATTTAACTAATCTTACCCACTATAAATATATATTTTTTAAGTTTTATAAAATCACTTATGTTTAAAACCTATAGTACATAATCTTATACGCAATAAGTTTAATTATGATTTTCTTTCGTTATGAGTAATCTTTTTATCGTTTTGATTATTTCTGGAAAGTATAACAATGTGTACATAGTTTATAATTTTCTTAACAATAGGAAATCAAGATACGAAGTACTGAGAATTGTTATTAATCACTGTATTTACATTTCATGGTATTTTTATCGTTGAAATAATGGAACGAATATTACACATACATAGTTATTTTATTAAGATAAATAGTGTTAGTTCAATCCAAATTGCTGAAACCAAAAAACCGAGTACACAGTTGCCATCTCATAATACTCTAAATATTTTTAAGAGAAATTAATCAATCTGGATTTGATTCATCATTCTGAAGAATTCAGAGGAGGCTCTGATACTGCCTCCAATAAATTCCAGCAGTGGCTATTATATGAACTGACACAATTACAAATTAGCAAAATAATTTTACGATACTCATTCAATAAATCAAAGTCGAAGTCAAAGTCAAGTCAATTAAAATAGATTCAACAAACCTATAACAATGTGTTAGAATAGAAAGTCTGTTCACAATATGACCTACAAACAAATGACAACACCCGATCCCAATCTCCATAAGCCGATATTCAGAAGCGAGCCACAATGGTAATCGTCAGAGGAAGAAAGTGCTTATGGTATTACGATCCCGTCTAACAACGCTCGTTACTTCTGATGAAATGTCAACCTTTCACACATGACTGTTTACTGTCAAGATGTTTTATTGGCTTCCGTTAATAAATATGTATAGGAATAAAACTACTAAGTATGTATAAGGATGATGTAGATTTCTCAGGCTAAAACATTTTAAGTTCGAATTATAACGCATCAGAAAGTTGCTTAGCATTCATCAATTATGTAAAAGAATTAAGTTTATATTATATTTAGATTCATCATCATCAGCTCATATGCGTCCCACTGCTGGTCACGGGCCTTCTCTGCAACTGAAAGGGTTTAGGCCTTAGTCCATATTATAGTTATATTTATATTATTTTCCATCAACTCACTGGTCTAAGCTATTTTAGCTTGAATTATAAATTAATAAACACAGTTTCGACACCTACCCTTCGACATAAATCTACTACGCGGGAATTTACTGTACCATCCTTCAAATCCTATTTCAAAAATTTGAACTCAATAATTTTGTCATCATTATTGTATGCTCTTTCATTGGTGTCACAACATTCATAATATAATATCCCATACAAGAAAATAAGTCCACGCAAACATCAAACACACACAACAAACCACGAGAAACATTATCTGCGCGTCCATAAATAAGAAAACACAGCGAGGGACAGTGGAAGAGTTGACGATACAAATAAAACCCAGTTCTATTTATAATACAAACAATTATATGGGAAGTCTATAAAAACCAGACGCTGTTAAAGGCCCGCATGCTATATTTAAACCCAATGCCGCTGTGACACACTTACGAGCAACTTCCGACTTGGTTACTTGCAGAATCACATAGAAAATAGACAGCTTTGTATTGCATGGCAACCGCAATTTTATATAAACTAGTCTTGTATTATCATCATCATCATCATCATCAGCCCATATACGTCCCACTGCTGGGCTCGGGCCTCCTCTACAACTGAGAGGGTTTAGGCCTTAGTCCACCACGCTGGCCTAGTGCGGGTTGGCGGACTACACACCTAAGAAATTCCTACGAACTTTTAGGTGTGCAGGTTTCATCACGATGTTTTCCTTCACCGTTAAAGCAATTCTTGTATTATGGGATGCAATATTTAAGCAGTGATGGCCTCGAGGTTTAGGCGCGCGGTCGAAAATCTCGGCGCTCGCGGGTTCAAACCCCAGGCACACACCTCTGACTTTTCGGAATTATGTGTGTATTCACAATGAATGATCACTTGCTTTAACGGTGAAGGAAAACATCGTGATGAAACCTGCACACCTAAAAAAGTTCTTAGGAATTTCTTAGGTGTGTAGTCCGCCAACCCGCACTAGGCCAGCGTGGTGGACTAAGGCCTAAAAGCCTCTCAGTAGTAGAGGAGGCCCGTGCCCAGCAGTGGGACGTATATGGGCTGATGATGAATATTTAACATTCGATCTTCGTTTAATTTGTCTGCTGTTGAATTTTCTGTGCCTAATTTGTAACAGAGAAACTCAATCGTCTAAGAGTCAATGTTCATCGCATGTATGCATTTCTTAATGTTTGTTAAAAACGCAATTAATTAATTGTTAAGTCTAAATAAGTATTTCCGCAGTATTTTTAGAAAAAGGTAACAAACTTGCAATTATTGAGATTTTTTTGCTATCCATAGAGACTAGACGATCAAAATGTAGGTGTATTCACTAGGGCACTATTAGGGATCATAGTCTAAAGCACTACGTTGCTTTTTGTGTTAAGAATCTAAACATCTCTTCTAAACGTCCACACTATACGTACACACTATATGTGAAGTGGCCGTTTATACTGTTCCGAATGGTCATGTTGCTAAAGAATTATTATATAATATTTAATAATATTAATTTTTAAAAATGTTTATATAAAAATCTACATTTTAACATTATTTTTCGATAATAAATATTTAAAATATATGATTCAATAAATCATTGACACTATTAAAGCTGTTTTGAAAGATTTATATTGATTTTTATTTAAGAATCTACATCAAAGAACATACGTATTTGCAACACTAAAAAGTGTTTATTTACAAAAAAGTCGGAGCAGTGTTTAAAAACGTTCACAAAACAGTTTGTTTGCGCTATTTGCCTGTAATTACTCTCTCTCTTACTCTGATCTCAAAATCTTTATTGGAACAGAGTGCCTTACTAACTAAATTATTATCAGAGATTGGTGAAATTAAATCACAGAACACGGAAATACAAGCATCGAATACTCAAATAAAAAAGTCAAATGACGAAATTGTAAACTCCATGTCACATATTAATGAAAATTTTGAAGAACTCAAGAAAGAAGTTGAAGAATTGAAAAAAGAACGCCTCGAACAGAGGATATATATTGAACAACTAGAAAATAAGATAGTAGATCTTCAACATAAGTCTCGCTCGTCCAGTATCGAGCTCCACAATGTCTTGCAGAACAATGATGAAACAAGTAATAGCCTTTCAAATGTGGTGTGTAAAATTGGCAAAATGATTGGACAGCCATTAACAGCTTCAGAAATACGAGACGTTTATCGTCTCCCTGGAAAATCTATAAATCCCAACACACCTCGTCCAATCGTCGCCGAATTTTCCTCTGTACTACTAAAACAATCCCTCTTGTCTGCAGTACGATCTTTTAATAAAGGAAAAGCAAAAGAAGACAAAATAAATTCATCACTCCTTGGTTTAGCAGGTACATCTCTACCAATATATATTACTGAACACCTAACTGCTTCTACAAAAAAGCTTTTCTACAAAGCTCGAGAGTTTGCTAAAACAAACTCGTATGACTATTGTTGGATCTCCAATGGTAACATCTTTCTTCGTAAGAAAGAAGGTGATAAACAAGTACTGATACACTCTGAAAACTGTCTTCATAATCTCCTAAGCAAAAAATTGTGACTAAGTATTTTATTCTTATTTATTTCTTTTCGTTTAGTTTTCATAAAATTTTCTATTTTCTTCTGTAACTTTTTAACCGATAAATACAATTATAATTCATTTACACTCACACTCAAACCTATTCATACTCACCTCACTTTAATTGAAAATATTGTTACATTTTTGTTAGTCGCTTTGTGCCTACTCCACTTTTGGGTATTACTCTTCAGTTCCTGACATGAAAAATTCTGTTTTTAATTTTTTTATTGTTTATCATAACATGTACCGATGGCCTCCATAAATATAATTAACAAGGAACTTGATAACGACCCACATTTGAATAGTTTCATCTGCAGCCCCGAAGACACCAGTAATTATATTAAAATGTTTAACAATAGCATTAAACTTATTCATATGAATATACGCAGCATTAATAAAAATTTTGACCAACTTCAAACCTTACTGGTCGCGACAAAAACGTGCTTCGATATAATTATTCTCACAGAATGCTGGTTACGGAAATCTAGCGTTATTCCCTTTTTGGATGGTTTTGATTCATACTCTACTAGGATAAACAATAACCAAAATGATGGGGTAATTTTATACGTCAAACAAGGTCTGCACTGCACAGTTCTAGAACCCGCTTTTATTGGTGGCAATTGTCTTGTCTGTAATATTGACAATATGCTGTCAGTCGTTGCTGTGTACCGTTCACCATCTTTTACCTCAAAAGACGACTTTCATAATTTTGCACTTAGCCTTCACAAAGTTTATGATACAGTTTCGCTTCCTAACATTGTACTTGTTGGCGACATTAATATTGATATTGTACCAGAAAATAGAACAGATAAGTGTTTTGAGTACCTAACTATCAATGCCAGCCATGGTCTTATGCCAACCCACCTCTTTCCTACTCGGATAAACCACTGTATAGATCACATACTTTTGAAGTCTAAATTAAGATCTACTACTCTTGTCTTAGATTCGTATATCACTGACCATAGGCCTCTAGTATTTTCGATTGAGAAGTCTAATCTTTCTAGATACCCGAAGCATATCAATTCGCGTATTAATCACCAAGCTTTAATGCTGGATTTAAATAATTACGATTTTTCACTAATATACCAAATCGAAGACCCAAATATGTCGATGAACACATTTATAGACATAATACAATCAACCATCTCAAAACACACTAAAGAAATTGTAATCCCTAAGCATAAAACATACCTAAAACCTTGGATAACACCCGGTCTGCTCAGAAGTATTAAAAATCGTGACAAAATGCACATTAAAGCAAAAAAAGATCCAAATAACTTAATCCTAAAAACCTCCTACACACGTTATCGCAACTTTTGTACAGACCTACTTAAAAAACTAAAAATATCCTATGAATCCAATAAACTCGAACAATGTAAAAATAATCCTAAAAGCATGTGGAAAACCATTAAAGAAATCACCAACACACTAAAATCATATTCTATACCGACGGAACTGTTGCATATCTGTGATAGTCCTAAATCATCTACTAACGCGATATGTAATTATTTTAGTAAAATAGGGAAAAATTTAGCCGCACGCATTTCATCTCATCGACCGACTTCTGTTACCGAGGTGACTTCTAACATACACAATACGCAGTCAACTGTCAACTCCTTAGTAATCCTTGAAACTACTGAATTCGAAATAGAATCCCTGATCCTGCAATTGCGCAACGATTGTTCTGTTGGCTGGGATAATATATCGGCCCCACTTTTAAAAAATTGCCGAAAAACACTCATACCCCCTCTCACCTATATAATTAATCTCTGTTTACATAATGGAATTTTTCCAGATGCGCTAAAAAAGGCTATAATTCATCCAATCTATAAAAAGGGTTGTAAAAATGACATAGGCAATTACCGGCCAATATCAATTCTTCCAACGCTTTCAAAAATTTACGAAAAAATTCTAAACAATTGTCTTACCGGTTTTTTAGAAAAACACAAAATTATCTCACCCAATCAATACGGCTTCAGATCAGGGGTGTCTACAGAGGATGCAGCACTTGATTTCACTCAGCTTGTGACCTCCACCTTGGATAAAAATCAGAAATGCGCGGGGATCTTCTTAGACCTCTCTAAAGCGTTTGACACAGTCTCGATTCCCATTCTAATCTCTAAATTGGAACAGATCGGCGTGCGCGGTACCCCACTAGATATTTTTAAAGATTATCTAAAAAATCGGACGCAACGAGTCAAAATTGATCAACATTTTAGCGAGGAGTTCAATGTGAACTATGGCGTACCTCAAGGTAGCATATTGGGCCCTACACTATTTTTAATTTATATTAATGATCTCTCTAAGAAAAATCTGGAAAACTGCTCTATTTTTTCCTATGCAGATGACACGGCAATTCTGGTAAAAGGTGCAAATTGGGACACAGTTAGATTAAAAGCAGAAGCGGCCTTGTCTCAAATAATGCAGTGGCTAAATCTTAATCTTCTTACGCTGAACTTAGATAAAACTTCCTTTATTCCTTTCTCGATACGCTCAAGCACGTTACCTCCTGACAGTTTTACCATAACCGCTCACACCTGCCGAAGTCCCTCAATATCCTGCACTTGCACGAGACTGACCAGGACTGATTGTGTCAAATACCTAGGTATACTGATTGATCAGGGTTTGCGATGGAATAAACATATTGATCTTCTCACTACTAGAACCCTACGCCTTATTTACATTTTCAGATCCCTAAGGGCGTCCGCAAACTTCGACACACTAAAAATGGTGTACTTTGCTTTGTGCCAATCGGTTTTGGGGTACTGCATCACTATTTGGGGTGGCTCATTTAAAACCTTTTTTATCAAACTGGAGAGGGCACAGAGAGCCATACTCAAAGTGATGACTAAGAAACCTATTAGATATCCAACCTCTGCCTTGTACTCGGATTGCAAAGTACTCACGGTTCGCCAGCTTTACGTACTGAGATTAGTACTTAGGAAACATAGTGTGTCTGGTTTAGAAATCATAAATAAAAGAACTAATATTCTTCCAAGAGTTCCACATAAAACATCATTTGCTGAAAAACAATATTACATACTTCAAACCTTTGTTTACAATAAAATTAATAAAATTCTCAAAATACATAAACAAAATACATACACAGTGAAAAAGAAGGTTACTGAATGGTTACTTCAAAGTGATTATGAAGAAACAGAGTCCCTGATCACTCACATTTCTTAGCACACATTCACGCACGCTACACATATCCATGCACATTGTTTACACACACACACACACTCACACATTCACTCACGCACACACACATACACACTAATTTTACGTACTAACACATCATTAGTAATAATTCTTTTTATTTATTTATTTCTTATCATTTTTTTTATTAATTTTTTTATTATTTGTTTTTTTTTTTCCTTTCGTCTTTTGATATAGTATATTGCAATGTTTTTATTCATTAGGCTAATATGGCAGGGGTTGATCGGCACCCAAATCGTATATTTCTTTTTTATGTTAACCTTCTTGCTGAACACTGGCTCCTATGATACAGGCTTTAGCCTAGTATAGGAGTCGGAGTAAAAATTTATGTGACAGTATGTATAATATAACCCATCAACTGGCTATGTATAATTGTTAATTTATTAGTTGTAAGATTCGTGTTGTGCATATTTTATTTTTCATCTTGTAAATCTAATGTTCTACATTTCTTATTGGTTAATAAAAATACTTTTTTTTTTTTTTTTTTTTTGAATTTATAATTTCATATATACTGTGTTGATACATCTTCGGTTAGCAGCAGTTAATGACACCTCCAATCTTCATCAATCTTGGACACGGCTCGTTTCATACAAACGACGTCATTTGTTGAACTAAGGAGTTTTCGGTTGGATGTTTTGAGACTTTTAACGCTAATAAAGAAGTATAACGGGTGCTCGGGCCAGAAAAATTGACACCGTTTCGTGTTTTCATTCACGTTTACATTTCCTGATACAATAAAATCTTTTCCATCGACAAATTGAAATTCTATTAAGAACGAAATTTATACATACTATTGTTATAGTTATTGTTTATTGCTATGTTTTTAATGCTATAATTTTTTCTTCATTAGAAAATAAATACATTTTAAAGCAGATTTTGAGGGCCACATGATCCTGAGAAAATTATTTTTATATTTTCTACATCCATAATAACTCGCTTCTTTGCGACAAATCCTTATATTCATGAAAAAATTATTTCGTACATTTCATCTTTATTTTAAGTTCGTAATATAAGCTTCATTTAAAATTTTGAAAGTACCGATAAAATAGACGAAACATAATTCGGACAAATATAATTAGCAAGGTCATATACTTTATCAGGTATCTCATATCAATGTCGATAATATTTAATTAAATTCCTGCACATTTGTGAAAACATACACCACATATAGTATGACCTTGTTACTTTGAACATTATATCCAATGCCACACAGTCATTAAGCGAACACAATAAACTTAAGCATACTGCATTGCAACAACACATACGTGTGTCCCAAATAATGACGCAAGTTTCACTTCGTTAGCAAACTGATTTGAATAATTATGATATGAGATAAGAACATTCAAAGGCAAGTCCACATCTTGTATAGATAGTATCAAGATGTCATCTACATGAATTATGTATAGAGGAGTTACCGTGTCATTCGGGAAGCAACGCCGCTGTGCAAAGAAATTAAACAATTGAAGCTGATACAATAGCAAACATTGCACAAATGATTATTATCAGGTCTTCACTGTTGTTGGCTATAAAACTGGTTTGAGCGATTGTAAAACTAAAAATAATTTTGTTTTGGAGAAAAGACGTCAGCGAAACCAACATAGTAATTTGTTGTTACGAAAATATACTCTAAAATCATTTTACTTGCAATTCGAAGATGGAAAGCATTTGAGAAACAAAATGAATGCCAAATTTTAATATTTATTAGTTTTGTGATCTATTCACAGAGACAATGGAAACCGTTGCATACTTACAGCAAAAGAAATAGTTGCAAGCTTATAGATTTTAACAATGTTGTTTTCGATCTTTACAAA
This sequence comes from Hemaris fuciformis, assembly GCA_907164795.1. NCBI lineage: Eukaryota > Metazoa > Arthropoda > Insecta > Lepidoptera > Sphingidae > Hemaris > Hemaris fuciformis. The sequence continues at coordinate 11,346,997 of OU015449.1, forward strand.
CAATCACATCATATTATGATATTATACATCCTTACTAATATTATAAATGCGATTGAAACTCTGTCTGTCTGTCTCGCTTTCCTGCTAAAACTACTGAACCGATTTAAATGAAATTTGGTACACAGATAGTTTGGAGCCTGAGAAAGAACATAGGCTACTTTTTATTGCGGAAAAGGGGTTTTAATGGGTTGAAAGGGGGGATGAAAGGTTGTATGGAAGTATTGTCATTTTTAAAGCTAGAAACTTGAAACTTATTTTTTAGGCTGTTGATTAGATATAAATAAATATGACATTCAAAGTATGTAAAAAAATACCTTTAAGGGAGTAAAATAAAAATAGGGGATGAAAGTTTGTATGGAAATTCGTCATTTTTGAAGCTAGAATGATGTTTTGTTTTTATATGGCTTTTATTACATCATTACATCATATATATGATATATATAAGAATTATATTAAGTTTTTTTTTCAAATTCCCTTAATATGTTATAAATGAGAAACAACTATATGACTGTTACGCTTTCACGCCTTAATCATTTGACCGATAAGAACGATTTTTGGTATGGCCATAAAAGGGACTCTGTGGAATAAAATAGACTACAACTTATTTTCTTTCTGAACCCAACCCTGTAGTCTACGCGGACGGAGTCGCGGGCAAAAGGTAGTTTATAATATAATACAGATAACAAATGGTATACTTTTGATTGCCATGTACTTTCTCTTGACGCCTACTGCGTATTATATGCCTCTAATTACACATGTCATTAAAACAAACACCAGGTGCTGTGAAGATAAAAAGTAGGGCATCGTAAACCCCTCAGGCATTAAACCAGTAACAATATGCCAGACACGATTTAATGGCGAAATGCCAAAGATACAGCATTAACGGTCAATGTCAGGGGAGAACTTTACGAGACAGTGTTATTTGCCTGTTCCGTGGAAAGATATATATGTCACGAAAAGAAAACAGGAAGGTTGAATGAAACTCTAAAAAAAATTGGTGTTGATGATGAAGATTGTATAGAATGTAATCTAAATATTCTAGATCTTGTGTAAGAAGAATTCAATTTAATTATACGGATGCTAGACACAGTGGATGTGACAATAGCTGGCACAGTATCAAGCGGGTTACGAGAGCTAATGGACTCATTACACATGGTAATGACTCGTGTTGGTTACACGAAACACACAACAACACACACAACACTAGAAAGAATGCAGAAAATTGAATATTTCAATTGCGGAGGAAATTAGAAGACAATTTTAACAAAATGAATAAATAAAAAAAACATCTTATATTTATAAACTTCGATATTGTAAAAAATTACAAACTACATTAAGTTAAACAGGTTGTTATTGTATCCAATATTTACTTAATACATACATACATAAACTCACGCCTGTATTCCCCGAAAGGGTAGGCAGAGGTGCATTACTGCACCCACATTTCGCCAGGTATGTATCAGTCCCACTTAATAGGGGGCGAGCCTATTGCCGTTTTTCGGGCACATTTCCAGACTCCGTGCTGTTACTGAGAATTTCCTAATGGAAAAACCCAATAACACTTTGCCCGACCCGGGAATCGAACCCAGGACCTCTAGATCGCACGACACATACTTGTACCGCGAGACCACGAGGCAGTTATTTACTTAATAATGAAGCACTTTACGCTGATCGATGTATTTTATATTATCAACGATACAAAAAAGCATTGTCCTCGATTAATGATTGACTGACAAAGACATTGAATAAATTATATTTTACATACATATAACTTTTAGAGAGATACATTTGTTTGGCTTCACATATGTACGTGCAGTGTTTTATACAATCACAAAACTACATTCGTAGGTTTATAACGGAAAGTTTTAAATCTTATGCAAACTGCGCATTGCATACTGCTAGCATTCCTCAAGTAGATAATTCTCCAAGCTGTTGTAATCTCATATCTTTCAGTTACATTATTATATAACCGTAATTACAGAATAATGTGGTTTGTTTATTCTGTTAATTGTTTGGATTGTTTTTTTAACTTGTTTGTTTCATCGCAGTATGACTATTATTCATTTTCAGTCAATATAATTGTCCCACTATTGAGCACTGGCCTCCTCTACGACTGAAAGGGCTTAGGCCTTAGTCCACCACGCTTGTCTAGTGCGGGTGGACTACACCTAAGAAATTCCTAAAAACTTTTAAGTGTGCAGATTTCCTCACGAAGTTTTCCTTCACCGTTAAAGTGCGCGATATTTCATTGCGAATACACATAACTTAAAGTCTGGAGTTTGAACTCGCAACCGCCGAGATTCTGGACCACCCGCCTACACCTCGAAGCCATCACTATTAATACCCTTTATGAAGTTAGGTCAAACCTTAGATCACAACTTAGTTTTAAGAATGTATTTCAATAAATGGAAAATCGCAATATAAAAAAAATAGTATTGCCGACATTCCTACTTCATAATAAATTACCGTTGAGTGGCAATTAGCTCGATCGTTTATAACAACGTGTCCACTAATAACAGTGGGTGCGATGCAATTAGAGAAAGTACTGTGACAACTATAGGAAATGAGTATGAAGAAAGCGTGGCCGTTTGTTTTCTCTGATACACATCAATGTCAACATTATAATCGTTTCTATGTTTTATGTATGTGGTATGAGCAAAAGAGTCAGGTTAATCTGATAAGTCCGGGATTTTTGTATTCTGAGTGCTGGTAACAACAGTAGTGTGCCTTGTGAGATTTTTATTAAATTTTGGTAACATACAACGCATAGCAAACCATTACTAACCATTTGAGTAAACTTGACTACTCGTATACAGCAAATTTAAGTCCAAACCTAAATTTCTCGACATTATAAAGGCTGGTGTCAATTTTGACGAGAATCATCGAAGTTTCTCTCCTAGAAAACGATGTTTGTATCATCATCATCATCATCATCATCAGCCCATATACGTCCCACTGCTGGGCACGGGCCTCCTTTACCATTGAGAGGGTTAAGGCTTTAGTCCACCACGCTGGCCTAGTGCGGGTTGGCGGACTACACACCTAAGAAATTCCTAAGAACTTTTTAGGTGTGCAGGTTTCATCACGATGTTTTCCTTCACCGTTAAAGTGTACGTGATAATTCATTGTGAATACACACATAACTTCGAAAAGTCAGAGGTGTGTGCCTGGGGTTTGAACCCGCGACCGTCGAAATTCTCGACCGCGTCCCCAAACCTCAAGGCCACCACGACTTCTCAATGTTCAACGATGTTTGTATAGCAGGCACAAACAAAAAAATGACAAGCACGCCTTTTATGAGGCCGTTTATTTTCCAACCTCAAGATAATAACTGCTGCAAAAAATTGGAACAAGATCATTAAGCAATAACAGCGGACATGAGAAAGATAGTAAACGACAATATAATTTGCTGCTAACAAACTATCCGATGTTAATACAAACATGGGCTGGTGGTACAATTTAAATAATGATAGTTTCAAATTTCATCATGTCGATAGTGGTGTAATAAAATTTGGATCGTGTTCCGGCGTTGAATTGGTGATAAGTGATTTTCTATTGGTCCACTGCCCTCGAAACGAGCTGAGAATTTGTGTAACGGGAACGATTTGACGGAGTACTTGGTTTTCGGTTTCATATTGACTGGGCGTTTCGACGCTGTGTACCAACTGTTTACATATTAGTGTAAACGTTTTAATATCATGTTAAGTGACCATATCAGGGTTTTAAAACTTTTTTTTATTTTTTTTTATTCTGGCACGGCAAAGTGACTCCACTGTACCTGATGGTAAGCACAGTGGAGTCCAAAAAATTACTACCGACCAGCGAGAAACGATATGGTCACCCGCTGGTCGACTCAATCATGCCGGCCTGCACAAATACTTCTTCACGCTTCGCTTAAAGGATCCAGGATCATAGGAAGGAGGGAACACGTGAGCTGGCAAACTATTCCTAACTCTGTAATTTATGATCGCATTCCAATTAAAATTTTTGTTGAGCGATTTCGGAAATATATAAAGGTATATACTGAGTATATACACCTGCATCTTCAGATGTTGGGTTGGTAGGAATGTATTAAAGACAGAACCATTTCCCACTGAATATTATAGTCAATCATAAAAAAATATAATTTTATATAAATCGATGCATTGAAGAAAACCATGCGACTCAAGCCAGATGTTTCGTAGCAAAAGCCTGTATTACCTGTATTGCCGAGAACACAACATAACATAACAATATGTATACATGAACCTATATGCGATATAAACACATTTCCAGTATTTTAATATTAAAATCGTAATAATAAAATACTGGAAATGACATATGTATATCCCCAAATGTATTTACTTCTGAAGGAATAGGCGAAGCAGTAGTTAAATCTAGATTTTTCACAGATGTTTTTTAAGAACCACGCAATACGGAGCGAGCTAAATCAGTGCTGATGCTCAGAAATTCTTTGAAAAAAGGAAACCACATACGATCTGGGAATTGAAGCCAGGGTCTTCCGATCCATAATTAATCTCTCAAAAGTTGTTTAGTAAATTTGGGAAATTCTATAGCCACCATCCAGATACAACCATAAAAAATGCATTTGAAAACCTTTTAACATTCTAAACAAGACGGCAAACGCAAGAGCACTCGGTTTGAATTCCAACAGCCGTTATCTCAGCAATAAAGAGTTTAAAACAAACATTTCGGACATACCAAATCTAATCGAAGAAATGGAAATGCGAGCTTATACCAACATGGTAGAGATAAGTGCAAGTAATGTCATGGGCGATGGTAAACATATAATCGGTGCTGTTATTTACAAAGTATTGTATACCGTTGGAGACATTTTTTACGTAACACCTTCAAACATTCGGGACACGCTTGGGTCACACACGATGTGGAACACCTAAATATTGTCTAATGTCACCGACGCGCGTCTGGCTATTTTCTAAATATAATCTGTTGCGGATGCAAATGTAACTTTTGAATGAGGAGTGAAACTGAATGATCATGATCCCATTAAAAGAACGTTAAGCTCTTAATCGAATGATCTTGATGCCTTTTGTGGTACACGCCATGTATAACAGACACGCCTTGGCCTACAATATCGTCGATACCGATTTAGTAAAGTTGTGTTTAGCAAAAACTACTAACGTGTATATATTTGTTCAGACATTCCCTATACTTGAGAAAGTCTCAGTGGTGAAATCTTATATACGATGTTTTTCTTCTCCTTTAAAGGCAATTGCGACTATGTAATGAAATAGTATTGCACTCATAAGCTGATATTCTGACGTCCTCCGACAAGAGATTCGGTCCTAATGTCAATAAAAAGAGTATGAGTGTGACATATTAGAATAGAATAGAATTAGTTCTATCGTTATATTTTGGTTTTTAGTTGGTATAAAAGCGATGTCGGTTACTTAGAAATCTGTGTTCTTGATTTCAAATCACTACTAATATTATAAATGTGAAATAAACTCTGTCTGTCTCTTACGGTTTCACGCCTAAAGCGCTGAACTAATTTGAATGAGTTTTGATATGTTATTGACTGCCTCGTGGTCTCGCGGCACAAGTATGTGCCGTGCGATCTAGAGGTCCTGGGTTCGATTCCCGGGTCGATATCATCCACGTATGTGATATGTTATTGATAGAACCCTGGGGAAAGACCTACGGTACTTTTTATCTCAGTAAAATGCAGTTTTCTCATGGGATGAGGAGGAATTCAACATTGCCTAGGCGGAACTACACTGCGCTCCATAGCTAGTATATTATAAACGCATATCCATAAATAACTTACTAGTATATACTTTGCGCCAATATAGCAAAATTTATTAATAGATTGTACAATTAAGAGCTGCGTATATCGACGACGCGTACCGAGGTATTATTTATAGCAGATTTTCGTGTCAATATTCACATTCTTGTTGCTTTAAATAGAGTATACGTTTCATTAGTAGACTAGACTTGCGTAGGTACTGTTTACTACGGCACGATTTATGTATTGAACCTCGATGGGAATGCAATTAGAGACAAATTTGCGACGCACGTAATATCTTTATAAGCGTTTAATTTATTATTGGATAGTATCGTGAGGAATTGTATGAGATGAGTTTATACTTGTTTGTAAATAACTTGAATAGATTTATTTTTTGGCTGTACTTTAGAATGAATTTATTACACATAAAAAAAACATAATGTTTTTGAAAATCGTGTAAAAATTTTGACCTATCCGTGCGAGATTCCATTACGTACCTATAAAATACTTTTGTTTTTCTAATAATTGTTAATGTGCTCTTATCGTCTCCTGATAATTGTCAAAAAGTACTAAAGGGTATTTTATTTTAAGTAGGTACTTTAATTAGATATATTATAACTTTAAGTATATATAATGATAATACATTGATGATTTACTACTGCTTACCGTAATCACAGGAAGACCAAGACCGACGATGTACAGCATAACATTGGTAACTGTAGAATCTTTGTACGGGTGTTTGAGAGACTCATCATCGCAGAAGAAGCCCCGCTCATACGGACTGCCCCACAAGTAGAAGACCAATATCAGGAAACCAACTGAAACAAATAAAAAAAAATTAATATCATGGTTCATAATACGGGTAGGTATAGTTATTTGTTTTTGATAATCGCCACAGTTAATTTTACACAGCTTTTGACTGTATATGCACCTATCTTTTATCTCTGTATCACCCAAATTGATTGTTAGAGAATGCCGCCTTTATACGCAATGTAAAAAAGCATTAATAAATAAAGAATAAATAAATAAATAACAAACGTATTATAGCTTGTAACACTGTTAGAGATAATAATTGGTATCCTTGAAATTCCTTAACATAAATTACATAATGAATTTTGTGAAATATTAGGCCCTTTTGAAGGAAGAAAACCTCTTTTGAAGGCTCTTAAAAAACTATATTACCCTGTGAATATTTTGTTGTACCCATGATGTAAATTGATCCATTCGAAAAATATCGAGGCCGTATTCACTAGTTTCGTATTCACAAAATATAGGTAACCCGCATGTCAACGAACCTTGGACAATTTCAATGAATCGCGTATGCAAATTACGTTTTCGCAAATGGAGCAAACCGTGTCATATCTGCGGTAGCGCGGCCGGATAGTGCAACAGAAAGAGATAGACGTAAGTACACTTTATATACGCAAATCGGTTGAATTATTTAAATATGTAGATGTTATATGTTACTAAGAATATACTATCATAATCATCATCATCATCATCTTCAGCCCAAATACGTCCCACTGCTGGGTACGGGCCTCCTCTACAATTGAGAGCGGACTACACGCCTAAGAAATTCCTAAGGACTTTTGGGTGTGCAGGTTTCATCACGATGTTTTCCTTCACCGTTAAAGTACGTAATAATTTTTGAAAATATATTATAATCATAAATTAGTTTGAAAAAAATAATCAAACCATTTGATAGGAGTTTAAATGGAGCAAATTATAAAAAAAAACACATTTACAATTATAAATTCGAAACAGAACTAGATAAACACTAAAGCTGCAAATCATACGTATAAAGAACGGACATCTCCAAACAACACAAAGAAAAAGTGAGAAAAGGAACAGCAAATCCACACCAAATCTACACACTCAATAAATCAAACGGGCAATTAAACTTGCGCAACAAAAAAAGGCTATTAATGATAGACTGTGTGCCGTCAAAAAGGAATTTAAATTGGAGCGAAGCAACGCACGTAAATAACAGAATTGACTATTGTTTCACGGATTGTTTCTTCAACAAACAGTGTGGAGGACAGACAAAAAACAGCAGGTACGTCAAAAGGGCGCGCCAACGAAATAGATCATATGGAAACGTCTATCAAAAAGTAGGATAAGCGTGTTTGGTAAAAAGGTAAAGTTAATTATAGCATACTATTTCCTCTCATCATTGGAAAATAGTATTTGAAAAATAATTTTGACTTCTACTTTGAGACTTTAAATAAGAGCATAAGCATTTAACTGAGAAGGATGTAAAATTTGAAAACAGTAAAAGATTATAGTTTTAAGCTAGTTCCAAGCCAATTGATATTGCATTTGGAAGGTTCAACTTCTTATTATAACTGATATGATGAAACTCGACGTTTTAAGTCATTTTTTATATTTTGACATTTAAGATAGTGACTGACACCTTAACTTAATTAACTACATGACGTTTACTGTATTTATTACAGTTGATTAGCTAGCAAAACGTGCATAAGAGCAATTATAACAAGAAGTAATTTAAAAGTGTATTAAGACATCGCTGTCTGAGACTGTCGCTCTACTTTCTTCTGTAAGTCCAATCGGCAGTCTTTTAATTTTAAAAATTAGTTCATAGAATGCATAATTTCTTTATAACTATGAACAGTTGATTGCTATTATAATGAATACGAAATACTATCACTATAATTAAAATTCGTTCTATTTGAACACGTGTATGCGACAGTAATTAAGTAATTTTTCTACTCAAATATTTGTGAAGAGCATTCTAAATCTATCCCAACTTTGACGCTAATACTTTTTTATTCTGTTAGAATTTATGAGTTATTTGAGAATAACGCAACGTTTACATTTTCCTATTCTAGTCACCCATTTATTTCTTCTCCACCATTTCACTTTCACCCATCACATAATTCATTGATATTTTCACAGGTCTTCCTCATCCCTTCCATCCATTAACACTTGGCTCTCGTGAGAAGCAATAATAAAACTAATGATAAAAAACAAATCCAAATATGGCTGAAATGCAAACACGAATCGTACCGTGTGCATGTTAAAACCAATCCATAAAAGCAACGTGTGTTATTGATGTGTGTAAAAATAACACAAACGCAGTTTTATGGGCCCCGAGTTATCGAGTGAGTGCAGCGGTATGGCGGTTGCGAGCGATCCGACCGATTTGACATGATGCGTCAGTCATTCAGTCTTTGCAATGGGCTCTTTAGACATCGGCTACGATGCTTAAGCTTGAATGGTCGTCCGTCGGATTAGCGACAATGGCGTGAGCTGGCTTTTTGTTGCGCTTCGAGTTGATACTTGTGTGAGCGAAAAGGTGCATACTATGTGACTTGTCACTTAAATGGTAATCATTCTAATCCAGAATGGGAAAGCGCTATACTCGTAATCAGATCAGAAATGTGACGTGTAAGATGGAAAGAGAGAAGCAGGTGATGATTATGTAGTTATTCACCATTAAGTAATTTCATGAATAACACCAAAAAAATATAGGTACTAATTAATAAAAAAAAATGTTTAAATCTTAAATTAGATAATTTTGTGATAGGGTACTCATATGATTGTCTATAATGATTTAGTGCCAGAAACGACAATGTATACAATGTGTCTGCTCTATTTTATTGTCTCTGCGATACAGGCTATACTTAAAGCAGAGACCGTAGGATAAACTGAATTGCGCCTACTAAACCGTTTAAAAAAAAAAAAAAAGTTGTGACTCCATTCCAAGGATTGAGACTACCCGATATTTTCAATACCGAAGTTCCAAATAGAAATTTCTAAAACAAAGCTTTTGTCTCGGTGTAGGAATCTAAGAAGAAATATCACTATATTTCGTCATGATAGTGTACTCTTAAAACTCTTATAATAACGGAACTCTAAAAATATTATAAAATTAGCGACAATAAAACTAATAATCATGCGACATTGCAAATTAATTTAGATCTCAATGATTTATTATAATTAGCAGAGTGTACATAAATTATGAACATCAAAAGCGTTAGTAATCCTACTTAAGCACGATATGAACAATAAAAGCACGGTAATAAAATTAAATTTAATGTTAGCTATAAACTTACGTGAGCATTGCATAAAACGACAGGTAAACCGGGTCAATGAAATGGCAAATCGGACACACTCAGCAATCATTTCTGCACGCACAGAAATTTATTTATTTTGTTAACGACAGGCGGTGCTGTTACCAACCGATGTTTACTGTGACGTTGAGTGGCAACACAATACAAGCCTATACGAAAATGACATAAATAAACATGGGCAGATAGGTCTGACTCAGAAATAGAATTGTATAAACATTAGGAACGACAATTGGTGCAGGGTTGATGTGTGATTTATGAAACTTATCGATCTATTTTAACTTTCACGGGAAAGTGATCACACCTGATGATGAGTGCAGTAAGATCTCAATCTGCGATTAACGTGAAATTACTGCAACTATATCTGACGGTTACATGCTCGGCATAATTGTGTAGACTGGTAAAGGTCGTACTTTAAAAGGAAATAACACACTTATGGGATCAGTCATGTGTCTGCCAGTCACAGCCAATTTGTTTCGAATCTGCTTGACCAGTCGTCGCTCTAATTGGACGCACTACTTACCATCCGATGTGACGTTGTCACTTTGCCGGTCCAGATTTAAAAAAAAACTCCTTGAGACTTTTAACGCGAAAAATTAAGTAGGAGGACTGATAAATTGTATAACGTTCAGTGAAAGCACAGACAACCTAACCTATAGACGACGCATTACTGGGGACATGCTTTCGCCGACGTTATGCACTGACACGACATAATCGCCGGCCCCGCCCCTTAACGTGACTCATTCCGCCGCCGAGTGTCGCAGTGACATATTGTCACTGTTTTAAAAATAATTAACTGTCATAATGCCGTATTGTTCAATGAAATTTTGTGGAAAGAGCAGCACAACATCTAGTCTTGCAAAAGATGGTATTACATTTCACAGGTAAGTTATTATTCTTTCATTAATCACTAAAATAACTATATACTAAAAATAAAATATTAAAAATTCTCGCGTTTAAGTCGTATTTGCATCTCTTTCTTTCTTATTTGAATTCATATAACATTATCTCGCTCTCTCTTTGACACGCAGACTAGTAATGAGACACAATATAATTATTGTTTTATCGACAAATAATATTGAGATCGATATTTTTATAGACTGTATATCGTTGTTTGTCTGTTGTTCAAAAGGTTTCCCAAGTGCCCTGAAGTGAAAAAAAAATGGATTGACGCTACCAAACGAGATGATAATTGGTTTCCTGGAAAAAATCACGTTAACAAAAAAAAACTGAATCAAAATCAATAAGGAGAGTTTATACAAAATGAATACATTTTAGAGGTCAATAGTTGATAAATAATTTTACTTTTAATTGATAAATATTTACTTTCGTAACGAATATTTATTTTCTCGTCTCCGGAAAGTTAATAACACTTTTATGGGGAAATGTATACGCTTCTATAACAAACTTCCGAAGGCTCTTAGGGAGCTTCCCTTGACAAAATTTAAGAAATCAATTAAAGATAAGCTTTATAAAAAAGCATACTATAAAATTTCAGAGTTTATTGAAGATAATAAGCCTTGGGAGTAAGTAAATTGATCGGAGTTTTGTTTTGTTGCTACAGTTTGTATCATTATGACATTTATATTGTAAAATTGAAATAATGTAATGAAAAAAACATATATTGCTATTTTTTAAAGAAAAAATGACATGTCGTGTTGCTGAGAGAGTTTCTTGCCGTTTCTTCTCCACAGCGATAACACGTTGCGAAGCGGCAATAGTTTAAAAAAAGGGTAAAATTGACGATTCAAAAGAACTTGTAAAAGTCTATTTGAATAAAGATAATTTGACTTTGACTTTGATGATTGTTTAACTTATAAGTATTAAAAAATTATATGAAAATTAATATGGTTTTTTATTTTTCCTTTATACTATAAACTTCGTAGATTATCGATAATTATTAGTTTATCCCATCTCTAGTGCGCACTAGAATGTTATAAGTGTCTTGAAGCGTCCAATGAAAACTAGCCGACTGCCCCCGTACCCCGCCACGATTTAGCGATTTTGTTTTCATATTAAAATTAATAGAAGCGGAGTCTATAGGTTAGGTTGTCTGTGAGTGAAAGATATGAGTCTTTGACAGCCGATGACGTGTGAGATTGCAATAAAGATTTGCCAATCTATCTAAATGGATTGCATGTAAAAATGTGCAATGTTTACAATAGAACTGCGACACTAAAATCCGAGGCTATTGTAATTTAAATGATTCTTTACAATGTTATATTTCAGCCGAAGGATTTACAATCACTTTAACCGTTCATTGAGAATAGTAACAAAATCAAAGAACTTTCAAGTTTAAAAACATCGTAAATGTGTGATAAAAGTACCGTCTCGTTTTTTTGCATCTACAACATGTAGACTTTTGGTACTTGTGTGATGACTGGGTGATATGTCCCGGGTTCGATTCAGAAACATGGCGAAGGCTCTACATCCATTACGCGAGACGCAACACGACTAACGAAACTTCACTGTAGATAATTATGTAAATCACCGCCTATGCCTTCAAATTGTATACAGGGTGTTTTGTGTGATCGGAAACTAAGGCAGGTAAGTCAAAGTCAAAGTCAAAATATCTTTATTCAAATAGACTTTTACAAGTTCTTTTGAATCGTCAATTTTACACATCTTAATTTTTTAAACTATTGCCGCTTCGAAACGTGTTATAGCTGTGGAGAAGAAACGGCAAGAAACTCCCTCAGCAACACGACATGTCATTTTTTCTTTAAAAAAACAGCAATATAATTATGTCTTTTTTTCATTACATTATTTAAATTTTACATTATAAATGTCATAACGATACAAACTGTAGCAACAAAACAAAACTCCGATCAATTTACTTACTCCCAGGGCTTATTATCTTCAATAAAATCTGAAACTTTATAGTATGCTTTTTTGTAAAGCTTATCTTTAATTGATTTCTTAAACATTGTCAAGGGAAGCTCTCTAATAGCCTTCGGAAGTTTGTTATAGAAGCGTATACATTGCCCCATAAAAGAGTTATTAACTTTCCGGAGACGAGTTACGTGTTGAACGAGATTACATTTGTTCCTAGTATTTTTATTGTGTACATTACAAATTTTATTAAATTTATCAAGATTCTTTTGGACGTACATTAAGTTTTCGTATATAAACTGACAAGTGAGGGTAAGAATATTTATTTCCTTAAATTTTTCTCTAAGTGAAGCCCTGGGACCTAAATTATAAATAGCCCTAATGGCTCTTTTTTGCAAAACAAAAATAGTGTTAATATCCGCAGCGGCTCCCCACAAAAGAATACCATATGACATAAGGCTATGGAAATAGCTGAAATAAACCATTCTTGCCGTTTCCTCGTCAGTCAGACGTCTGATCTTTTTCACTGCATATGCCGCTGAACTTAATTTGCTTGCCAATTGTTGAATGTGCGGTCCCCACTGGAGTTTTGCGTCTACCGTAATTCCCAGAAATGTAGTAGACGCAACAGGATCCAGTTCTTCACCGTTAATTTGTACAGTGGTTTTTAATTGCTTAACATTGGGCATTGTGAATTTAACACATTTAGTTTTTTTCGCATTTAAAAGTAAATTATTATTATCAAACCACTGAACAACTTTACGAAGTGCATTGTTTACTTCGTCAAAATTATCGAGACGTCTTTTTACGTAATAACTACAGTGATTGCAAACCCATTACGTTAAAAAAATCCCGACAATAAATAAAAAAAATACGTTTTCCTAACAATCATAGATATTAAATGGATTTAAGGAAAACGTATTTTTTTCAATTTTTTGTCGGGTTTTTTTTATGTCACGGTGTTTGTAATCACCGCAGCTATTCAGCTATTACCTGCCTTAGTTTCCGATCACGGTCTGAATACATCTGTATAGTCGTATAAAAGGAATGTTTGTATGTATAATCATCATCATCATCAGCCCATATACGTCCCACTGCTGGGCACGGGCCTCCTCTACAACTGAGAGGGTTTAGGCCTTAGTCCATAATATACATATAGTATGTATAATATACATATGTTTTACGTACCAGAAAATAAGTTGCATTCACCGTATTAATTAAAAAGGCACTGAAAGGTTGTTTCTTGAATCGTGTTCTATTTTCACGACAAGATCTAATTCAACAAGGTCGAAACACGTTATCAGACTTTAATGATTAAATATCTTATTTGCATACCCTTACCATTACATTACTAACTGTATTTTGTGCGAGCTTAGCTGACTTATCTCAAGTACGAAAACAAATTTTGTACATTAACTATCATATACCACATAGTAGGTGTGTAAATACATACTTCAAAATAAATCGTTTTTAAGGTTTTATTATGAACCTTAAACTAATGAAGTTAGGTGCCAATTTTGGACACTTTTCTGTGCCCATGAAAAGCAGTATAGCAACACAAAGTTACAAAAATTATCCCAACAGGAAAAAATATCGTTATCACACAACACATACCTACAGCAATGATCAATTTTAATACAAAACATCGTATCAATATCATATTGGCGGAATGTTAATGAATTAATCATGTATGTTATAATTTTGTATACGTTTTGTTCAGATTACAAATAAATATATACAAAATAACGTTTGTTTTTTAGGTAAAAATGTAATGAATTTTTTAAGTGCTATTTAATCGCTTACGTAATAAATAAAAGATCACATTATTGCCTACGCAAGTGAGACTCACTCAATTTATAGTGTTAGGTTGTGAGTTAGCTTTGTTAGTTAGTTTTGAGTACAATTTTTCAGTACTGACTTTTAGAAGATCGAAATCTCGTAAGACTCTGATACGGCACAAAACTTGTATCTTTATGTAGAATGAGGGTTATGTAAAAATAAACAACGTAGGATATTCGTACCAGCTCTTATAAAGATCATCGTAAAGGTTTTAAAATGTATATGTGTAAGTATGGTTTCCATGATAACTACAGGGTACTCTGGAGAGAAACAAAAATAGTCGTTGGTTGACAGTCAATGCTATATTTCTAAAATTTTCGCACGGTAATTATCATGTTATACTCGTAGACGCAAAGGCGGTTATAACAAGAAACATTATTTTAAGATAATGGCGCCGCTTTTTTCGCCCAACAAAAATGTTATCTTAGGCAGCTCATGTCATTTTCGTCTTTTGCTTCACATGACATGACATGACATACATACATAACCTCACGCCTGTATCCCCGAAGGGGTAGGCATAGATTCATTTCTGCACCCACGTTTCCCCAGTATTGTCATCAGTCCCACGTGATAGAGAGCGAGCCTATTGCCGTTTTTCGGGCACAATTCCAGACCCCGTGCTGCTACTGAAAATTTCCTAATGGAAAAACCCAATGACACTTTGTCCGACCAGGGAATCGAACCCAGGACCTCTAGATCGCACGACACATACTTGTGCCGCGAGACCACGAGGCAGCATAACATGTTTGATTTATAAATCAATATTTAGCAGTAATAAATGCATAGGTACATATCCACTTGGTGTCTATTAAACACTTATGCCGGAATAAAACTTAGCTGAACGTCATATGTCGTCACTATGAGGCATACAGTGGCATCTAGCCAGGACATCTGACGCCATACATCACCTAGGGGCACGAGGTCATCGCCTTCCTAGTTACTTTTACGTCACTTAATATTCTTTCTAATACCGAATCTCGTACACAGTCAAAAAATCATAGCTCGTTTTAAAAGATAAAATAACTATACAGGTGTAAACAGACCGTTATTAAAAATTAAAATAGATAATAGTAACGGTGATTAAAAACACATTGACGTTAAAAACAAACCCGACAAAAAAAAAATGTTTTCCTAATCACCACATACATTTAATACTTTAGTTCTTAAGAAAACGTCAAATTTTTTCATTTTTGGCGGGATTGTTTTGACGTTTAACGTTTCCCTAACAACTATAAGTATTAAATGTGTAAGAAACACCATCCAGAAATGATACCACAAACTTGTAACCACTTCCTTTATCTTTGATACACAATCACTCGATTATTATACTGTGTTAACCCTTAAATGCATATTGTTGCCGAATGTCTACAATCCATAAAAAAATATTTTATATTATAACCTTTTCGGTATATTATTTACTACTTATACTACCTATAATATTTTTTTAATAAAAAAATTATGCATTTAATCAATCTGTCAGTGTCGCCAATATTTATAACCTTCTTCCACCAACCCCCACTTTAAAATCCACAACCCCATTTTTATTCTTATTTTCAAATTATTATTTACCCACATTTTATTAATATTTACACAAAATAATAAACTTTACAAATGAAACCTTACAAATGTATGTGGTGATTAGGAAAACGTCAACATTTTTATTTTTGTCAGGATTATTAACGTCAATGTTTTTATAATCACAGTAATTATTGCCTGTCTTAGTTTTCGATCACGGTAACGTAAGAGAAACTTTTAAAACACAATATTTTTTTTCGCAGACAGAATTTAGTACAATAAGTCTTGCATTTGAAAAATCTCAGTAACATACTAGAGTTTGGAAATGTCTTCTTAAACGGATTTTTTTTAAAGGACAGTTTGAAATAACACCACTGACTACTCCTTTAGGTAAGCAGACGTGAGTCCATGTACCTACGTCTTCAAGTACCTTCAAAATTCAAATGAACCCAGGAGAAATCCATTTTAGCTCCAAGGACCCGCAAGCTCAAATTCGGTTACCAAATGAATTATTCAATACAGCCAATGTCACGACCATTATGTAAAGAAGATGTCATAGTCGTAAAGCATGAAAGCTTTATTCAACAGAACCGAATGTGACTCATCTCGCTAGCGGTTGGGGGTGGACGCTATAGGAAATAAAAATACCCGATCAATTCTAAATTATTAGTAAAAGTTTTTTTTGAATTTAAAAATATACCTTAAATACTTACTATTTATTATTAAAAAAAAGCAGTGATGGCCTCGAGGTTTAGGCACGCACTCAAGATTCTCGGCGGTCGCGGGTTCAAACTCCAAGCAAACACAAAGTTCTGACTTTCGAAGTTATGTGTGTATTTCATATTTCAATGTGAAATGTCAGTCGTAATAATTCATTATTACGGAGTTTTAACGGTGAAGGAAAACATCGGGAGGAAGCACGCACACCAAAAATCTCTTGAAAAATATTAGATGTGTATGTAGGTAGGACTAAGACCTTAACCTTCTCAATTATAGAGGAGGCTCTTTTTCAGCAGTGGGACGTATATGATGATGATGATGATGAATATTTAAATAGGGTGGAATGTGGTGGATTAGAAAGGAGAACGCCTTATAAAATTCTTATCGACAAAATTGGACTTTACTACTAGTTACCTATTTTAATATATATTTTTTAATGATATAAGTTACATTTTCTTTATACTTCCCTCTCTCGTCGTAAAATTTAATATTCCAGTTTAAGGGACTACCAGATCACATTAATATACATTAGTATCCTATTAAGCAAGGCATAGGACCATTTGTCACGAATTACATTCTAGTTAGTATTACATTCTCGTGTATCCATAAATCAATGTAAAAGGAATCTTGTCTCGCCGACAACATTCGCTGTTTATCGTCAATTAGCATACAGATTTATAAGTTATAGATGTACCTACTACACTTGGCCATATCGCAGATAAATGGAAATTTATACTGCAAATAGATTTTACTTAGGAATTTGAGAAAACTTATTTCACAACAATCTTTATGAGAAAAACACAACCTTTTTTTTTTGAAGATACTGTTTTATAATAACTTGATAATGGAATGAAACTTGAAAATGTTTAAGGTGGAATTAATAAGTTTACTTGAGCAGGCTAAATTCAACACTTTAGTGGGATTGGTTCCCAAGCTATAACTCCTGTTACCCAACTAATATAATATTAAAAATCGGTTATACCCTTCAACAAAAAGGACATTAAATCTTTTTCACAACAAAAATATTAACTGAGTAAAAACGTTGCGGTTTTACGTGCCGTGTACCGCTTTAACAAAAATATTGAGTACGAAACCACGAGCCCCAACTTTCTCTTTAATGCGAATCAAATAAATAAACATCAATTAACACACTACAATGAAATTTACACACCTATTTACACAAGAATGAATTAATCTGACATGCGATAAAACCACAGGCTCGTGTTAATCCGTCAACACGAAATATTCCTGGAATGTCGGGTAAATCACTGGAGTATGGCAACACCGCAGTTGTCTCAACGAATTAGGCCAATGAACTGTAAGTTGCGTAACATAGTCTAGCTGCTGGAATATCAGATTACGATTCGTGTACAGAAATCCACACTTTGACACCTTCGAGTTTATCTGTAGCAGGTTTAATTATGTCCTCGTGACTATTTTTTGCCTGTCTTGTTCATCCCGCGGTACAGATATATCTGCGAGATAAGGGTTCGATCTCTGGGTAAAGGAAAGTGGTATCGGGTTTTGAATTAGGAAATTCTCGGTAGCATGGAGTCTTCATGTTCATATAAGTAGCTTAAATGAGTAACAAATTTAAAGAGTTTTTCTTTGTTTTTAATCTTTCCTCATAAATTTCGAAAGTTTAAGTATAATAGAAGTGAATAGTTGTTATAAAAAGTAATCCATCAGGAACCTAACATTGTTCTGGCATGAATTTTGTTTTTCATCTTAAATCAGTCCTTACCTTAGATTTTAAAGTACCTACAAACATATAAATTCATTTTAACATTTACAATATTATTGGGAAAAACATACGGAGCCGTAGAATCATGGTATTTTTCAAGTGACGACATTTATTTCCCTTTCTGCTGATACTGACCATAAAAACGCAGATTTGCCCAATCCCAGGATAAAGAGCATATCGAGATAACGTGCAAGTAACAGCCTCCACCAGCTGTCATGTTAATAATCACGATTAGAAGCCAACTCAATCAACATTTACTTTTACATCACAAGATAAGACTGGAAGATATCGGAGTCAGTGTCTAATGGAAGCAGCTTGTTAGACTCGGTCTAATTACAATACAGCTTAATCATTGCGCTGATGGGTGTCGCTCAGGCGTCGAGGAGGAACCGGCTCATTAGAGCGTGGATTTACTAGATCGTATAAAATGTGCTCCTGATATTTTATTGCGCCAATAAAAAGACTTCTAGAGTAACAAAGGCACTGATATGGACTATATAACTTTATTGATCAAGCTTATTCAAACAAAATTAATAAATCTCAACAAATTAGTAGTTGTGAACTAAGGTAAAAGATTGTGCGACATCAATTAATTAAATTCATATTGGACGTCAGTCCAATTAAGCAGAAATAATAGAATGTTATAGTTATTAAATTTGATTCTTATATTTTTATATCGCCTTTTTTACCGTTGAATAAAAAATCGTTTGAAACATCGGCATGCATCGAAAAACGTGCCCTTTGTGAGACCGAAAAAGTATTTCGTAGTTTCTAATATCCACGACACAATACTTGTATCCTAGTGTGGGATCAGGACTATTTATGTGACTGTTGTATATATTTATTTATTTTCTATTTAAGGCACATCACTGCATCCTTCAACTCACAATAATATATAATTTATCACGCAAATTCTAATACAATCCGCAAAGGTGACACCACACATACTCCAAAAAGTTTTTGATGGACCAAATGGGATGCTACCGAAGTACATACTCAGTATGTGTGGCTGTATTATTATTATTAAATTCCCGGGTCGGGCAAAGTGTTATTGCGTTTTTCCATTAGGAAATTCTCAGTAGCAGCACGGAGTCTGGAAATGTGCCCGAAAAACGGCAATAGGCTCGCCCCCTATTACGTGGGACTGATACCTGGCGAAATGTGGGTGCCGAAATGCAACTCTGCCTACTCCTTCAGGGAATACAGGCGTGAGTTTATGTATGTATGTATTATTAAATTCTCACAGCACAATTTTCCCACTAAATATACTCGAAACGTCGCGATAAACAATATCAACGCACATACATTTACCGGTCACGTATTAATTACCATTTTGGCACGATTAAGTTACAAGCAGACATCAAAACATTTACAGATTTATTGTTACATTTCCGCGTTCAGTCTACACATCGTGTTATTTAGTCTCGTGCTACAATAATAGTCGATATTTGTTCACAATACAGACATAACAAATCTTGTTAGTTACTATTGCAAAATCCAGTGTTACTGCAAATAGATGCTTGTTATGTAGAGAACAAGTGAGCCGCGTTCCGGAATAAACTAGTTTTTTAAATTTAGTTTAGATCTCGCTGTCATAGTTGTACCGACTTATGACCTATATTAGTGATTTTTAAGTAATGCCAATTTATATTATTTAAAAAAATCCTTCAAAAACATAATTTCATTATTAGAAGAATATATAAGGTTGTTCAAACTTGATCAATCTTTTGGTTGAAGGAAGGTAGTTTAATGTACAGCAATGGAACTAATCAAGAAATTCGCAAGATAATATTCTCCACACGCCATCTGTGAAAAATATAAGGAAGCATGAAGAAGCAATTGAGCAATTCTATATACTTACTAGAGCGTTGAATGTGATAAAAATAATATCGATAAATTCAACTTAATTAAGAGAAACATCGAGTGAGCCGTTAAAGTATAAGAAAACAATCGTGACCACACACAATCTGATAAGGGAATAGTTTAAAGCCCAAGAGCCAGGTAAAGTGGGTCACAGTAGCAACGACACAACTATTTAATAGGGTTCACAAAACCAGAAATATTTTTAAGGCTTTAAGCATCAGACCACGGCTCGGCAAAAGAAGTGTAGAACGCCCTCTGGCTAAGTGGGGTGACGATTCCGCAAGGTGGCTGGCAGTTGGATTAGGAGAGCCGAAGATCGAGCCCAGTGGCGTGCCATAGGAGAGGCCTAAGTCCAACAGTGGACGTGAAAAAGGCTGTCGATGAAGCATCTGAATGCAAACGACCAATGAACTTTTCTTTTCTTTTATTTTCTGGATTGGATAAATCCGGCAAACGATGGAGCAGTTCTCCAAACAGTGAATAAGAACCGCCGCTTATGAGCTCACAACAACTGCCGTCTATAGGTGCCGACGATGTAAACCATGATAGAGGAAGTATAAAGGATGGAAGTAGGAGAACATTATATCAGTAAGTACTCATATGTACCTACTCGTATATTAAAAGCTATACTATAAAGTAAACATAATGCAACTGATGGTAATGTGTATGAACAAAAACAATAATCTTGACGTACTCGTAAAATTAAAACACGTTCTAAAGTAAGTCTCATATCATCATCATCAACCCATACTTGTCTCAATACTGGGCACGGGCCTCCTCTACTACTGAAAAGGTTTTGGCCTTAGTCCACTTAGTCTCATATACTAATTATAATATTACTATTGTTGACTGACTCGTGGTCTCGCGGTACAAGTATGTGCCGTGCGATCTAGAGGTCCTAGGTTCGATTCCCGGGTCGGGCAAAGTGTTATTGAGTTTTTCCATTACGAAATTCTCAGTAACAGCACGGAGTCTGGAAATGTGCCCGAAAAACGGCAATAGGCTCGCCCCCTATTACGTGGGACTGATACATACCTGGCGAAATGTGGGTACAGAAATGCACCTCTGCCTACCCCTTCGGGGAATACAGGCGTGAGTTTATGTATGTACTATTGTTGAAAATCAGACACGTGGCTTCCCTAACAATTAACGAACACTTGCTCTCTCGCTGTCTCCATACTAAAGCTTTTAATTCCATAGTGTTAGGATATAAAATGCTTTATCTACACATTATCAGCTCGTTAAAAAATTGTGTGGTTATCTCAGGAACTTAGTTGCCAAACCGGGGTCGTTGACACCGGACAGTGTGAAAGACTAGTGGACGCCTGCGTCAGCACTCGTTTTGTTGCCACACTGTTTACGTTTATTTAGGATTTGTACGTTATTGTTGAGTAATCTAAATTGACGTTGAATAATTGTTATTGTTTATGTTAAGTGTGTTGTGGCTCATTGAGTTAATCGGTATGGTATGATGACTGTCACTTTGAGTCCCAGGCTAATTGTAAGTCTGTGTTAATATCTCATAGCTTTTATAAACTGTTTAACGATGAAGGGAAATATGGCGCACTATATTATTACCTTAGTTTGCTAAAATAAATACACCCAACATCCAACAGTCACATATGTACATAGTTCTGACCCCACACTAGCATACAAGTCCTGTGTCGTGGGTATCAGAAACTATGAGACTTTTCGGTCCACAACACCCAGACCCGAAACAAATATTCGTGGATCACACAAACATTTGTCTCGGTGCGGGGATTAAACCCGCGGTCTCTCGTTTCAAAGCTGGTGTCTAGCCAAGTGTGTCTAGCGACGGGGCTGTCAATATAATGCTGTCGATGTAATATGTTTCATGGTATGTTAAAATCTGCAATAAGCTAGACTTTACCCTTTTAAACGTAAAGACGTATGGTCTTATTCTATGGACCTCCGCAGCTTCCAAAAAAAGAGTTAAAAGCTTTCATCTAATGACAAAATACATCATTACCGAGATATTAACTGTCTGACAAAAAATCTTACGGTTAAACATGTTAGAACTAAGTTGCGATGAAATCCACAAATTGAAAAACATGCACGCAAGTCCTATAAAGAAGGTAGAAACAAAATAAAAGATTTAAAAATCTCTGCAATAAACCGGTCCGAATCTTCGCAAAAACATGATGTATTGCAATGTGTGAAGAATGGGCGTTTTTTTTAGGCCCATTTCATAATACTTCTTTCTGTACAATGACTTTCGGTTTTAGGAGGCGGTACTCGGGCAGGTGGCGGTTCTTAAGGAGTTGAATCAAGAGAATTGTGTAGTACTCTATTAAGTTTGTTCGGCATTTGATTTAGATCAAAAGATATATTCACTTTAGAAGGCTTTTGTCCTTTTCCCAAGTTTTTTTAAGTAGTGAAAAAAAAACCTCTGTTAGTAGTAGGTACTACTAAATATAACTGTTAAACTTCAAACTATAGATTACTTCTGTTCTGGCCTAATAATTAATTTCAAAATTTATTTTGTATTAGCTAAGTATAGTAAAAAGGTGTTTTACGTATTATTGATAAACTTTCTGTCTTAAGCAAGGTCGTGGCATATATGGCTTGCAATATAGTAAATTCAAAGAAAATGTATTTATTATACACTTAAAAGAACAATTATATCGTGTGACTCACAGAACACTTGTTCAAATAAAGTGTTATTTATAAAATTTAAGATAATGTTAACCATGACTTAAAAATAATGAAGAACAGTACTAGTTTCTGTGCCAAGTAATGAAACGAACTTTTGTAAAATTGTGGTAACAATGTAAGACAGACCATAATATATAATACAAATACTAACGCCTGTATCTCCGGTGGGATAGGCAGAATTGTATTTCAAGATCCAAATCTTACCAGCTGTTTTTAAAATACTGCATAATTACAAAGCCAGTTTGTTAGCCTTTATAGGGCAAAACTCCGCATTTAGTAGAACTTAAATTCACTAATAGCATAACTCTAGTACATATTGCCCGAACAAGGTATCGAACCCCATTCCTCTCAATTGCACACCGCTTACTTATGCCGCGAGATAAATGAGGTGTCAGTTATAAAACTAGATCAGTTATATTCCACGGTTGGCTACGGATAACTCGCATTCACGGTCAAAAATGGTAGGTTCCAGGTCTGGGCGTTTGTGGGACCGAAAAATCTCTTATAGTTTATGATACCCACGACACAAGACTTATGTATATCAAAGTGTGCGGTCAGAACTATGTATGTGACTGTTAGGTGTATCTAGTCATGATTATTTATCTTTACATTTGGTAGGATAATTTACAAATGTAACATTATCGATTGGAGTTCCTCGCCTCACGCAACCTGTGCATATCTATAGCCATTAATAACGACATAAAATAAATCCACGCTGAATGAGTCTGTTATGCTCGTACTCACATCAAACTAACATGCATTTGAATAATACACAGATAATGATTCCGAAATACACTATCTGTATCTACTTTATATTCAAACTTGTTAAAGTTAATTTACATTCGAATATAATAAAATGAGAACATAAATAATATATGTAAATTTAAATATGTATCGCTTTCACTTAATTTATGGCCGATATTCGTCTGTTTATAGCGTGATTTGTCTCAAGCAAGACTTGTGAATCGGAAGGAAAGGAAAATTTAAATTACCATAGCATATATTTTATTTAAAAGAATCCAGTAGGTACTCAATGATACTATAATTCAGACTTTAATATTTTGTCTTTTCAATAATTTCAAAAGTCTATATTAAGTATTATTGACATAGTGAATTTTTGTTTGGTACGTCTGCAAGCCTATACTAATGATTTGATTCAATAAATTTTGGTACAGACTACGGATACATATATTATAACTACAGACTGCCTCGTGGTCTCGCGGTACAAGTATATGGCGTGCGATCTAGAGCTCCTGGGTTCGATTCCCGGCCTGGACAAATTGTTATTTTTTCATTAGAAAATTCTCAGTACGAGCTCGGAGTCTGGAAATGTGCCGAATAACAGCAATAGGCTCGCCCCCAATTACGTAGGACAAAAAAAGCGAAATGTGGGTGCAGAAATGCACCTATGCCTACCCCTTCGGTGAATACAGGTGTAAGGTTATATATGTATGTATATACATATATAATATGTTATAAACTATTATATTCTGCTTTTCAAATATACAAATGTCCTTAAAAGAATATTTTTTCAAACATACTAAATCTTATTCTTATAATATAGCGATTGAATAAACTACTTTATAATGCAAGGTTTATTAACAAATAAATACAAAATGGTGTCCATTACAAAGTGTGGGAGCTGCAGTCGAATGTGGACAATTGTAAGATACCCGACGCGATATGTGGCCAGTTCTATTGAATGTTGTGTGGAGTTCAAATAAAAACATTGCTGCTTCAATGAAGGGGCTGTTCACGACAACACGCGAACGATTAAGTATCGATATCGAAATTATTCATGTTTTTTACTTATGTTAAGTACTTTTGAAGTGAAAACTACTTTAGCGGCGCTGTGCACTTGTTTTTGGATGGGTAAAAATTAAAAAAATGTTGAACTAGCGTCAGATCACGTGACCCTGATCGAAAATGCGTAAGACGCATTATGTTATATAAATTGTCATGGTTGTGTACGATAGCGTAATATATATAGTATTTTACCACGTAAACGATAGAAATTATTCCCTAATCATTCCGAAATATTCCAAAATTCACAACGTTAATGTTTCTTCACTTCTGCCGACACTCCCGGAATGCCACCCGTTGTTTTTTTTTTATGTTATTCTTTACTAATTTTATAAATAGGAAATAAAATTATTTTTGTTTGTTTCGAATAAGCTGAATTTTTTTTTTTTTTCATCATCATCATCAGCCCATGCACATACGTCCCACTGTTGGGCGCGGGCCTCCTCTACAACTGAGAGGATTTAGGCCTTAGTGCCACCAAGACTGAGGCTCTGTGTTTTCACGGACCTCGGTCTAGGCCACCGCCGGAGGCCTACTTGATGGTGGAGGGCGTGCGGATTCCCATCGGCTCCCAGATGAAGTACTTAGGTCTGATTCTGGACAGTCGGTGGAAATTCCGTGCGCACTTCGAGATGCTGTCGCCGAAGTTGGTCCGGGCAGCGGGCGCTCTCGGTCGCCTGCTGCCCAACATTGATGGTCCTGGCTTCCCTTGCCGAAGCCTTTATGCTGGAGTCGTGCGGTCCATGGCCCTGTACGGGTGTCCCGTGTGGGCCAATTCCCTCGGCCTTCGCTGCGTCCGCCTGCTGCGTCGTCCGCAGCGTATGGTGGCGCAGCGAATCGTTAGAGGGTACCGCACGATTTCGCACGAGGCGGCCTGTGTTTTGGCGGGTACTCTGCCCTGGGAGCTGGACGCCCAGGCCCTCGCGTCAGTGTTCTTCTGGCGGGAGGAGGCGTTCCGGCAATCCGGACAGAGACCGGCCCCAAGAGAGGTCGAGGCCATGCTGGCCTCCCTCCGCAGCGCCGCCGTGGAGGAGTGGCGTTCCAGGCTGGAGAGTCCAAGTGCTGGCGTGGCGACTGTCGCGGCAGTGCGTCCTGTCCTCCAGCAGTGGATGGACAGGCGCCACGGTGTGCCGACCTTCCGGCTGACGCAGGTGCTCACCGGGCACGGCAGCTTCGGTGCGTACCTGTGTCGCATCGTCGGAGTGGAGGAGACCGCTGTGTGCCACCATTGTGGCAACTGCCGTGAGGACACGGCCCAGCACACGCTTGAGGAGTGCCCAGCCTGGGACGAGGAGCGCAGCGCTCTCGTAGCGGTCGTGGGGAGAGACCTCTCGCTGCCGACTGTGGTCGCCGCCATGGTCGGTAGCCGGAGGTCGTGGAAAGCTATGCTCTCCTTCTGCGAACGTGTCATTTCGCAGAAGGAGAGCGCGGAGCGGGATCGGGAGCAGACCGATCCCGCTCGTCGCAACAGGCGACGTAGGAGGCGCCGGGTCAACACGTAGCCCGGCGCCCAGAGGCCACACGGGGCCGCCGTCCCTACCTTGGCGGCCCCCGAGATGAAGACGCCACACGCGTCAGGTCGGTGTGCCTTTTGGCACCGCGCAGAGGCGGTCCCGGATCAATCCATAGCTCTGGCTTCAGGGTATTCCGGGGCCGTCTCGCTGAATGCGCCGATGGTGGCCGTCGCGGGGTTTTTAGTCGGTATTACGGCGCAATTATTTTGGTAGGGACCCGGCCCAGCGGCCGCCCGCAAACACGGGCGGTAACATCTATGCTGGGTCGGAAGGCGCCGGTGAGTCCGACACACCCTCGCCCCTACGGGGGTGGGATGGTCCGTAAATGGATTTTCCCCGCAGGAAAAAAAAAAAAAAAAAAGGCCTTAGTGCCACGCTGGCCTAGTGCGGGTTGGCGGACTACACACCTAAGAAAAACTATTCAAATGATTTTAAACATTTTTGGTTTATACATAGATAAGAACTTGAGAAAGAATATTTATGCTACTCTTTTTTATAAAATAGCGTCCGGGCGGAGCAGCGGTGTCTTATTAAATACACCCAACAGACACATACAAAGTTCTGACCTCACATTAAGATAGGTACAAGTCTTATGTCGCGGGTATCAGAATCTACGATAGACTTTTCGGTCTACTAACAACCAGACCCGAAACAAACATTTGTGAAGCATACAAACATTTGTCTTGTTTCGCAAACTAGCTATTTATATATTCTTTATTGTACACATTTAAATATAACATTTAGGTTTTGTTAAAATAAATGGTACAATGGGTGACCTTATCGCAATGTGCTATTTTTTCCTGTCCTCTTTGAACGGAGCAAAATGTTAATGATCCTTTCACGTTCGTGTCAACTGTTTTAAAATTATGATGTCCAAGAAAAACATTATTCGTACCAACAAAAACATTCCATACTCGAAAATATATAATCTCAAATACCCTCATAGTTTTTTTGAAAACACAACACATTTCTACAACAAACTTCTCACACTAGAAACACACAACCCACAGCGACAACACAGAACAAATTATTTGAACTCAAACTCGTCAACAACGCACTCGGACCGCACGCGAGATAGGATCAATACGACCCGTCAATAACATTAATAAAGGACGCAGTTCATTCCTATCCGTAATATCCATCGCGACACGTAATCGGGAGCGGGTTGGTGGTCACTTAATGGAGCCGATCGCGCAATGACCCCGGTGCCGCGGTATGGGAGCGTTTGGCGTTGGTTTTCGGATATAAATCAATATACCTATATCAAATTTTAAGGGTTACGAGAGTAGACCGTAAGAATGATGGGATTTATGTTAATGTGATGATAAGATGTGTTTTAAATTAGTTTTATTTATATTGTACGGGAATGTTGTTTTAGGAGACTACTGTAACCAAATAGTAAGTGGTTAAATTAATGGGTTATTTTATTAGAAGAGGAAATTAGGAAATTCTCAGCAGCAGCATGGAGTCTGGATATGTTCCCGAAAAACGGTGGGACGTTATTACATGGGACTGATACACACCTGGCGAAATGAAGATGCACGAATGCACCTTTTGCCTTAGGGGAATACGAGGCGTGAGGTTTTATTAGATGACATCCCGAGATCCAAGATTATCCCTAGAAATAATTTCCCATAGACTGTACTCTAAAGAGAGCACAGAATTAGCTGAGGTGTAGTTATCATAGTTATTCAGACGTACGAAATCCTAAATATATGCATACTTAAGCCAGAAGAAGGAGCAACCAACCAAGCTTCTAAGCTCAAGAGTATGTTTGTGCCAGTAAAGTGTATTAATTTATTTACATAAATTATTCAATAAAGATTCGTAAAGAACGCCTTACCGCCACTATTTTACTATTTTAAAACATAGAGCCTGTTTAAGAGTAAAAAGTAAAAGAAAACATACGCATGCGCTTAAAAAGCGAAATAAACACCGGAGCGCTTTGTTTTTGTAGCGACGTGCTTTGTCAGTCGGTGGCAGGGCTGTCACGTAAATAATTTTCTTTTATGGGTCCTGTTTAATTATAAGAAAATATTATGTTTAATTGAGAATTTCATACATGACAAGTCTATAAATCAGCAATCTTGGGTCGACTGAGACTTATCCTTCTTCAAACTACGAGCAGAACTTTAACGTAATTAAGAATGTACATTGGGTGATATCGCCCTGCTTTTGAAAATATGACTTTTAGCAACGTTAGTATAATCGTGTTGACTTCTGTTAATAAGATTATTTCCATCAAGACTTCCTGTTTAATACCAAAAAAAACGCCAGAATAGGTCCAGCCGTTTCTGAGATTAGCCATTTCGAACGAACAGCCAAAATATTATCAAAAAGTTATTTTTGCCCTTAGTAGGTACCAAGTGTCTATATAATTATTATAATATTTTATTTTTTAAATAATAAGCTCTTTTTAATTTGACATGAGGACCTCATCAGTAATTAATTAATTATTTATTCTCTCATTTAGCAGTGGACGTGAGAAAGGTTTTTGATGATGACGAACTCTTCAGAATCCAGTTAGAATATTAATTAGCTTGATTGCAAAGCGGGCAACCCTACCAGCGTGTTGCAAATGAAACGGCCACAAGTCGTTACTCATAGCTAGGCGTTTTAACATAAATTATAATAACAATAGTGCAATACATTTGTATGGATACAAACATAAGGTGAGCGGAGATTTTCTCCTCAATCACGCGTACACGAGACGAGACCGAAATGTTTTCATATTCCTAATGCATTTTAAAAGGCCAAATGTTAATGCATTCAGTTACATATTTTGAGTTTTTGTGTAGTTTGGAGAGATTTAGTACTGAAACATTTTAAATTATAAACTACGACGCACTTAAAATTTGTTAACGAAATAATTGTGAAGGAAACAGCATGTCTCAAAATTCTCCATGAAAAAATCATCATCAGCCCATATACGTCCCATTGCTGGGCACGGGCCTCCTCTGCCATTGAGAGGGTTTAGGCCTTAGTCCAGTATCTTTTTTTCTGTAAAATTCATCATTTATGTTTAATTTCCCAACTTGCATTAGGCCAGTGTGGTGGACTAACGCCTAACCTCTTTTTCAAATAGTTATAATTCTTCTATCCAGTTGTGGCCCATGCCCAGCAGTGGGACGTAGACAGTCTGATCTCATGATTTATTAATTTTAAAATGTAGACTACTAAATAGGTGATACATTTAAATAGGTCTACGATACAAAAATATTGCTGTTGGACCGTCAATTCAACAATTTCTAATACCTTGCGCGTGAGAATCATATCGCAATTTCATTAAGGCACTATACCCAATAGACATAAATTTACTCTCCATTGATTTCATGTGACATTTACAATCCCGGCCGAACGAGAACTCATCATCATCATCATCATCAGCCCAAATACGTCCCACTGCTGGGCACGGGCCTCCTCTACAACTGAGAGGGTTTAGGCCTTAGTCCACCACGCTGGCCTAGTGCGGGTTGGCGGACTACACACCTAAGAAATTCCTAAGAACTTTTAGGTGTGCAGGTTTTATCACGATGTTTTCCTTCACCGTTAAAGCAAGTGATAATTCGTTGTGAATACACACATAACTTCGAAAAGTCAGAGGTGTGTGCCTGGGGTTTGAACCTGCGACCGCCGAAATTCTCGACCGCGCGCCTAAACCTCGAGGCCATCACTGCTAACGAGAACTACGCTCTACCATTTACAGCGTACATGAAACACTAAACCATTTCAATTAAAAAGAGCACGCCATATAACCAGTAGCCCGTACCGAACAAGGCCAGTGAAACTCACATCGGTACAGCGAGAATAATTGTTCTATTAAAGCCGTACAATTAATCAAAGACACTGCATCGGCCGGTTAAAATGTCAAAGATTGCACGCACACAAGTCCAGAGACTTCAGAGATCCCATTGTACGCTTAGGGAGCCGAATGTTCTCACACATAAATACTCTTTGATGGATTAATTGTCACACTTCCACGTTGCGATGGCCGCTTTGAAGATTCTCAACTAGCTAATCAATTAGATAAAGGTATTTCTGAACAAAAGAAATATAAAATAGTGCTAGCTTTTGTATTGGAGTCCTTTTGTAGTCCAAGACTAGAAGTATTTAGACGATTTCCTATCTCACTTTCCAAGTGACAAATAGCATGAGACTGAGACTGAGATCTATTAAAAAAGATACTCGGCACTTATATCTCAAATAATAAATAAGGTATAGAAATAGGCGATAGGTTTGTTCAATGGATTTAAGCTTTAATAACCCTGATACAGTCTATTGGTTTTCCTGCACTCTTCATATATATTTTGTTAAATTCCTGTTATTTTGTCTCATGTCAAATTGTCAGTCAACAATTATGTTAACTATTTGTTACTTTAGCTGACGTTATATCAGATAGTTAGTAATTTAAAATTATATTTCGTCGTTCTCATTCCCATCTATTTTTAAATGTTTACAAACGCAGATATGATCATTAAGTATTGTGGAGGACACTGAAACTCTCCCACTCCCTGTGTGAGCTATGCAGTTAAAAGGAAAGAGTGTGCGTTCATAAACGACGATAAAATGTAAACTTGCAACACGTAGCAAAAACTGATAAGCCAGCCCCGTGGCGCAGTTGGCTATTCACAAGCTTGCGAAACGAAAGGCCGCGGGTTCGATCCCCGCACCGAGACAAATGTTTGTGTGATCCACAAATATTTGTTTCGGGTCTGGGTGTTTGTGAGACCGAAAAGTCTCTCGTAGTTTCTGATACCCACGACACAGGACTTGTATCCTAATGTGGAATCAGAACTATGTATGTGACTGTTGGGTGTATTTATTTATTTATTTTTATTTAATAAATCGTAATTTTAAACAACGCACTTATTGTTCTTAAGCAACTCACTGATGACAGCTGATGAGGAATGGAAATTAATATCACGATATAATCGTGAATGCTTAACATCATTAAGGGTTCAGAACGAAAGCAAAAATCGTCTTAGTACAATAATGCTGAAAAAATAGACAAATGAACTGGTCAGACAGACATAATTATAGAAACGAACAAATAAAACGAGACCTTCAATCGATATTCAAGAGAATCCGGATCACGTACATCTCCATACATATTGAACAGCATTTTTGAATTCCTCCCAATCTTTAAATCCACGATTTGCGATAAATGTGGTATTACGTATTCCGATAGCAAACCGTGCCAACTGTCCGCACCTAATCTCATTTAAATTGCAGCGTTGGGTGGTCCGCAGTTTGACAGTTTTATTGAAAACCTTCGAAAACAATGATACGGCGGGAATACGTAATAGTGGCGAATTCCACACATCGCTTGTAAATTAAACGTTGGAAATAATAGCATCTCATTAAAATTCGAACATTAAGCTACGAACTATTTTGCAATTCAGAGCATACGCGAAATCGAACGTGCGCTTTTTGTTTGTCATACGTGTGCTAAATTAGACACAATTTGCTTCGAAGTTGGTGGTGTTGCAATTTTTTTTGTGCCTTTGAATAAATAAATCTGTCGCCAGTTTTAATCTTGAAAATATTCCAATTTGTATCGGAATGTGGAGGAAATTTTATATTGTTCAAAACAACTTATGTGTAGTAAATGCAAACTCATAAAAATCCAGACCTGAAACACATCACACAAGTATTTCGGTGTGGCGACCAAAACCGCGGAGACTCATTTCAAAGATTTAATTAATTTTGAAAATGAATTACATAGCAAAAAAGAAATAATATTTTTTTGGCACTCTACTACTACTTCAATTGTAGTTACAATTTGATTTCCTGGGAGATCATCATGATCATCATCATCATCAGCCCAAATACGTCCCACTGCTGGGCACGGGCCTCCTTTACAACTGAGAGGGTTTTAGGCCTTAGTCCACCATGCTGGCCTAGTGCGGATTGGCGGACTACACACCTAAGAAATTCCTAAGAACTTTTAGGTGTGCCGGTTTTATCACGATGTTTTCCTTCACCGTTAAAGCAAGTGATAATTCATTGTGAATACACACATAAATTCAAAAAGTCAGAGGTGTGTGCCTCGGGTTTGAACCTGCGACCGCCGAAATTCTCGACCGTGCGCCCAAACCTCGAGGCCCTCACTGCACCACGAACACTACGCAACAACACCGCCAAATATTTCTTCTTTACTTCAATCCATTCTAACGACTCAATCAAGTTTACACAAAACATAAAATCTACGCTTGAAGGTCCGAAACAACTTGCAATATATATTCCTATTAAAACTCAATCATTACCTAGTCCATCCGATGCTGTAGGCGTTTCTCAAGTGCACGGAGCAAAAAAAAAGAGAAACTTTATTAACAGCGCGGGTTGATGATAGCAAAACATTATTTTGTTGTGTCCGAGCATTAATGACTTCATCATAAGTCAGCGGGCTGTAAATGGCAATGATCTTGGCGAGTGTAGGATGAGAAAACAAGTTGCGTTTTTTTATTGAGAAATGTGCCAGATATGACATAGTTCTGATTAATTTAAGACGATTGAATACGGACGGTTAGAAACCGCCGCGCCGAGGCAATTTTTATTAAAATTGCGAAACGAAACACTATCGATATGATCCCTGCACTGAAATAAATACGTAATCTACAAAAAAAATGGTTATCATGCTGAGTGAGGTAAAAATTTTTTCAGTATTTTTTTTTCTATTTCATTTCCACTTCTCTATTACAGTATTTTTAGTTACTTGGGTTTCACGTAACATGTTCGTTCCGTTTCTGACCTCATAAACAGGCAGTTACTCAACCACCTATGATTTATATTTGCAAATCATTGCAAGATGTTCGAAATTATAGTAAAATTCATGACGTGTGCATAGTATTTAACTAAAAAAAAAACAGTTTGTGACGAGCACGTATACATCAACATTTTACACATCTGCTTATAGCATCCATCAGCAATAAAACACGAACTTATATTACCGAACGACAAACATTTGAACAATAGCATTTCCTGTTCGAGTATCGAAATTGAGTAATTCCTCTAACCCGTTGTAGGCCCGACCATAAACACAGCACTAGATCGAAATCAACGTTTCCATTCACACCACAATAAACGTGCAGCCGTAAATCTGCGGCCGGCTTTACACCCCTATGGGTGTTGTTAAAAGAAAACATTAAAATAGAGACTGTTGTACCACAGGATGGGGACATGAAACTCATCAATTAAAACATACGGTGTAACTTTTAAGTCTTGTAGGGCTATATAAATTATTTTACTTAGACAATAAATAACCTTCACATACCTTCAAGAATATAAATCTGAATTTTTAGTACTTACATACATACATAAACTCACGCCTGTATTCCCCGAAGGGGTAGGCAGAGGTGTATTTCTGCACCCACATTTCGCCAGGTATGTATCAGTCCCACGTAATAGGGGGCGAGCCTATTGCCGTTTTTCGGGCACATTTCCAGACTCCGTGCTGTTACTGAGAGTTTCCTAATGGAAAAACCCAATAACATTTTGCCCGACCCGGGAATCGAACCCAGTATCTAGATCCCACGGCACATACTTGTACTGCGAGACCACGAGGCAGGCAGTTTTTAGTACTTGTTGAACTAAATCAGAATACTTATTGTTTAGTTATCATGTAGGTAACTTGTTATGATCCAGAAAGCAGGTAAATGTTTATCATATGGGAACTGATTACCACTGCCAATAATAAAAATGTAGTTTTTTTATTCCCTATCATCAGACAAACCATATCCATTATTTTTCAGGAAATAATGACATATTAAACCTAAAATAACGTTAGTTTCTTGCATATTCTTTTTATTGTAAAAGTAATTCTAGAGCTGACTTAGTTCAGCACTTGACTACTACGAATAATTGTTGCTTTAAAATATCTCTATCACTTACAAAACACGACTTAAAGATCTTGTTGTGATAAAATGAGCTGTCGTTAATTCATTAAAAAAATCATTTAAAAAATGGTTAACAAATATAAATTTGATAAAGCACAATTTATTCTAACTTCGTCCGTCCAAATATGACAGACAAAGGTGCACGTGTGTCATGTCAATATACTTTACAAGGGCACCGGAAAGTGACGAACTTTATTTTATAGTACCTAGTTGAAATAAAAGTAATTTAATAGACATAAAACAAATATGTGATACGGAATCATAGGAGCGATCTTTTGGCAATATCAAATTACTTACGAATACAAGATTTTTCTTGTGTCACCCAAAACCAAAATAAAAAACAAAAATTCAAATGCAATGAGAAAATATTAACGACGACAAGAGACTTACAACAATTTTCATTGGGCTAGAAGTAAAACCAATAAAGAAAAGAGTGCTTTCGTCAAAAACCCAAAATTCCAATAAGAAATTAAATTTCACTCTCCCATCGGCGTATTAACAAAAATTAAGCATGTTTCGAAACACACATTAGTACAACGGTAAACATTAGTAGCCGTAACACCAGCGTGGAAGCACGACATTGACATTGGTCAATCGTACCGCTTCATTAATGAGTCATTATTTACAATACGTTCCTGAACGATAAACAGTTACGATTAGACGTTGTTAAGGCGATGGAGTATGGTGTGATCGAAAATTAGTGCTACTTCTTTTTAAAGGGTTTTTTCGAAATGTTTGATCATAATAACTACAGCTTTCATCTAATTTCAGCTATAAATTAAGAATATTAGATTACATTTAGGTAGATCAAAAGCGATACATACTCGTACATATGTAAACTCACGCATGTATTCCCCGAAGGGTAGGTTGGGGTGCATTTCTGCACTACTTTCCTATATTAAATCATGTTGACAAAACTTATATGTTTTCTCATATAACATTTCCTCAGTAAATTAGGTTGGGAAATTCTCCCGAGGTTTCGTTAGATAATTGCTTCTGTCCGTATCTCATTCTACGGAAAGTGATACTAAGTAAATGTTAATTCAAAGATAACTCAAGCTTTAAATCAATTCCGTCTGAAACAAGATCCACAACCTTAACATCATCGTGTAATACGCCTAGTTATAAATCACTAGTGCCCATATTATCACTTACTTGTCCATTCCTCTTATCATCGTCATTACTAAACGAATGGATTTTACGATCGTTTCCCTTTACGGCGCTTCCAATTATTCGGTACTTGTTTATTTTTGATTTGGTCGTGACTCAGATTAGATTATCTCTACACGGTTCTAAATTTGTCCATAGCTTTGTAGTAAATAGTTTTCCTTTCCGTTCTTATAATGAAGCTGATACATAGAATATATTTGGTTTAACCTCTTAATGTCTCGTTATTTGAAGTTGAATCCGTTAAATGTCTATTATATCACTACTTTAGATTCTTTTAATTGTAAAGATCTATTTCGTCTATTAGTTTATTTGTTATTCTTGATACTTTAATAATTTACATTTCTTTTGTAAGCACTTTAATAGTTTTACTAATTAACTTAATTTTAAAATTATAAAATTAATATCCCGTTTATCCTATCTTTTGGTAACTAAGAAAGCGGTGACATTCTGTAGGATTACATACCCTTATTATAAAACTCTATCATTGCTTATAAGGCCGATGTTTATTCTTGATATTCCTTAATAATGTCTTAGCTAAGTAAAAACAGGCATTAATTTTGTCGTTAATAAATACACCCAACAGTCACATACATAGTTCTGACCCCACATTAAGATACGAGTCTTGTGTCGTGGGTATCAGAAACTACGAGAGACTTTTCGGTCTCACAAACACCCAGACCCGAAACAAATATTTATGGATCACACAAACATTTGTCTCGGTGCGGGGATCGAACCCGCGGCCTCTCGTTTCGCAAGCTGGTGTCTAGCCAACTGCGCCACGGGGCTGTCAAAATTAATAATAATTGTTAATAAAATACTATATCGCGATGCATCTGTTTGTTTAGAAGATATTCACCAACCAAAATGACACCAATGTTTATTAAACAGCACAGGTTATGTTAATATTAAAACTTTATGCATTTAACATCCGCTAATGCAGCTATGAAAACGCAATATATTTCCATGCACGATGCCCGACGTTTAGCCAAGCAGAGGCGGCGCAGGCGCAGGCGTGCCTCCTCCCATGCCATTAATAAAAACAGTCATATCGCAGATAACGTCGGGAGAGTCGATTGTACGAATTGAATTACTTTTTGTGATGGTGTATCGGCGTGCTGGATTTATTAAAAGAAATTTGAGTTATTGTCCATTAAAAACTTTTGGTATTTTTTCTTCGAGTATGTTCTTTACGATTTTTTTTAATACGAGAGTATTGTGCATTTATATTTATGATTTGTTAGTTAATTGGCGTGTTTTATTTGAAAAATCATTATTGTCCTTTACTCTTAGTAAATACTAGTCAATCATCATCATCAGCCCATATACGTCCCACTGCTGGGCGCGGGCCTCCTCTACCATTGAGAGGGTTTAGGCCTTAGTCCATCACGCTGGCCTAGTGCGGGTTGGCGGACTACACACCTAAGAAATTCCTAAGAACTTTTTAGGTGTGCAGGTTTCATCACGATGTTTTCCTTCACCGTTAAAGTACGTGATAATTCATTGTGAATACCTATGTAAACCTCAAGGCCATCACGACTTATACTAGTCAATACGTTAATTTAAAATATTTTTCTCTTAATACCGTAAATAAAAACTCAAGCTAAAGGTAATAAAATACTGTCTCTGAATGAGAATTGTAATAAAACCGAAATGTACTTAATTTATAAACCACTTACAAACACATTTTGCATATGGAAATGAAGAAATGATAAATACGATCAAATCAAAATGTGCAAATGAACATCGCGGAACAGGTACGAACAAAGCCATACCGAGGCGCATTAATGCTCGTTCATTTATGTCATCGAAGGACATTTATATTTCACGCTATGCCTCGCTGCGGTGGAATACCCATACATTATCACCACCATCATTGATAACCTTTATCCCAACTGAGATAGGGTCGATATTCGCGTAAATTTCAAAGGACCTCTAGCAGTACCTGTCGCGTTGAATAAAGTTACGACTGCGATAACTTCAAATCGCGTGGGTGTAGCATTAAGAAATCATAAATCTTTGGAGGCATTAATTATTGCTCCTCCGAAGACTGGACGTAGTGTACGGGGTTTTATTTCATTAGAAAGGGAGATAACGTTTGAGGCTGATTTATTGATCTTGATCAACACCCTCGGATCTTTTTGACGATTATACGTGACGCTTCCTGCTTTTGGTGCCTGTATTGTAGTAAAATGCGTTATAGATTGAAGTTTTTATGGTACCTTTTCTTGTTAACGTCATCTAATAGATCTATTAGAACCCTTTTTTTTATATGATTGTATGATGAGATACTGTGTTCATTTTTATAGCAGTTTCATTGTATAAATGTACGAGTATTTGTAAATCTACTTAAGTTTACTGGTGTAGTTATTAAAGCAATTATTGATGTAGAAATAAATGGATTGATTGACAAAACTTACACTGACGCAACTTAATATTAAAACATTATATGGGTATGTTCATTAGTTCAAGCTGTCATCTAACATCTAATATGGCCTTATCGATTCCAAAAAATCATTAATAACTAATTGAACAACCGGTTCTATAAACGTTCGCATATCAAGTGTAATTTTACGGTTTATATTTTGATATATTATAGCTATCATTATAAAATCCATAGGTATTGATTGAGATATTACAGTCAACAATATAACTAGATAGCATATTATGTGAAATTGATCATCCTATTTCAAATCAAGCCGTATATTAATCATATTTTCTAGTGATATATTAAGGACGTTTTACTATTTGGAAATGTATTATTGAAAGCAGTAAATTAAATTGATGAAAGACCAACAGCCGGTAAAATTGTAAAAAATATCCTTATTTACGATGATTTGTATTCTACCTAATATATTTTTAAGCAAACTTTAATTGTATTTAAATTTTTTATTTCGATCATTCATAATTTAAATCGAACAAAGCATGTGATCGTCACAATTTTTTATCATTTTTAAGACAAGGATTGATAATTTATTTATTGAATATAATATGTTTAATATAATGTTAAACACATATAATTTGTGTACAAGTATGTGCCGTGCGATCTAGAGGTCCTGGGTTCGATTCCCGGGTCGAGCAAAGTGTTATTGGGTTTTCCATTAGGAAATTCTCAGTAGCAGCATGAAGTCTAGAAATGTGCCCGAGAAACGGCAATAGGCTCGCCCCCTATTACGTAGGACTGATACATACCTGGCGAAATGTGGGTGCATAAATGCACCTCTGCCTACCCCTTCGGGGAATACAGGCGTGGGGTTATGTTTTTTTTATATAATTTAAAAAGAACAATTGACAATTGCACGAAGACATCAGCAGGCTTTCTTGTCGTCATTCATAGATTTTGATTGAAAGGAAGCCAACATTTAAAACTGTATAATTTAGCTGCAAATCTATGCGATCAAAAAGAATAACCAAGTTAAACTAAAAGCTAACCATTACGATAAAATGCGTCCACTTACGTCTATTATTGTGAAAGCCGTAATAGATTTTAATGATGATTATAACCTTACATTGCAAGTTAGGCTAATGATCTGTTGGACATGGGAATTCGCTATTACACTAATGTTAGAAATTACACTTACACATTTTTTCTCGTTAATGGCGATAAAAGTAGACGTGTGCTGTTTAGAAGTTTCGGGCTTGATACCAAATGAAAATAATATGTATTAGATTTCATCGTCAGACCATATACGTTCCACTGCTGAGCACGGGCCACCTCTACAACTGAGAGGTGTTAGGCCTTAGTCCATCACGCTGGCCGAAAGCGGGTTGGTGGAATGTGATGTATTAGATGTATTACGGAGTTAAAAAATTGCCCTATAAATGGCAATAGACGGGCACGCTGGGCACTTGTGATGTAATGACTGACGGAACTTGGGTATATACTCTTCTGCCTATCCCTTTTATGTCGCAGGCGTGAGTTATGTATGTGTGTCATTCAGAGAATCATAATTTGCTTTGACAAACTCAAAATTTTTAATAAATAAAGGTAACAACATTAAAACAACTAATATTTCATTGTTTCTGTTGTCTTTTTATTTAGGTTTAACGTCTTTTACGCGGAACTTAAAACTTTTCATGTTGCAGAGATGTAGAAAAACGCCTCTATCTACGCTTGAATGAAAGTATGATTGTACATATGTGTAGAAAACACAGAAAACCACAGTTTTTATCCCTCGCGGTTAACACCGCATACCGGCGCATTGTACACAATTAGATGGCAAGCACGGATGTAATAATTTCATAACTTCCTCTGAGTAAGTGGTGCGCGCAGGGTCGACGTTGAAATGAAAATTTTAATATTGCTCAAGTAACAACTACAACGATTGACATTGAAAATGTCCTATACAGTTTCCTTATTGCGACTCGGCATAATAGAACAGTTTAAAGGCGACTGACTACAAGATACGAGACAAGATTCATACTATGAAAAGTAAGCTCCCAACGGATTTTTGATCGACAAGATTATGCCTGCTCGAAATAAAATTAGTAGATGTGATCCT
This sequence comes from Hemaris fuciformis, assembly GCA_907164795.1. Classification (NCBI taxonomy): domain Eukaryota; kingdom Metazoa; phylum Arthropoda; class Insecta; order Lepidoptera; family Sphingidae; genus Hemaris; species Hemaris fuciformis. The sequence goes on from OU015449.1 coordinate 11,386,904, forward strand.
AGAAAACATGCAAAGATTATTTAATACAAGGATACAAGGATCTCAAATTATCCTTCAAAGGGCGTTCATAGTTTGTATGGAGAAATTAACAAGATTTATTTTAACGCGAGTTATACTACGGGCAAAGCTGACCTTAGATAAAACCTAACATTTACTTATAGAACTATAGAAATGTAACTGTTTCATCTAAGGACGACAACTGGCATCGAAGTGTTACAGCATCAGTGAAGTTGATGAATGTCTAGTACACAGGTTCGAGATTGGGTCAAGCAATTAATCGTAACTCTGACATTATTGGATCGATGCCAACTTCGGTTGCAAGTGGCGCTCCCTTTCAATGGGCTGCGAATGCCAGCACCATCGCGTTTAATTTATGTAAAGCTTGGTGTATGATAGTGCGGTTCTTAACGGCGAAATCTGACCAGGAAGTATTTTAGTATTGCCTGATTCCAACCTTAGGCTCCTCGCTACCTCTGACTCGGAGGTTCGGACTGTATCCATGAGTATTTTACACTTAAATTCTGATATTAATACCAATTTTTTCAATATAATCTATACAAATAAATAAAATTGGAGCGTCCGTTTGTAACATTGAAATAACCGATTTTTACAATTTTTGTCTGTCTGTCTGTCTGTCTGTTTGTTCCGGCTAATCTCTGAAACGGGTGGACTAATTTTAATAGGATTTTCACTGGCAGATAGCTGATGTAAAGTAGAGTAACTTAGGCTATTTTTATTTTAGAAATTGTATTATTTTTATTAATAAACAATACAGCTAGTAGTTGAATATGAATCACCAAGGAGAATTCAAATTTAACACAGTCAACAAAACAAAATAAATCATATATTTACAGTACATAGTTTTCGTAGACAAGAGGCGTCATTTTGATCAAAGTGACCTCTGAGTATGGTAGCCCAATGTAATATGGTAGTGTAGTAAAAGTAAATATTCAGAAAATTTGTCAACCATTCCAACTTAAGTAAAACTATCTTTAAAATGACTGAAAAGGCACAAAATTATATAAATTTATATCAAAAACAATTCGCAGAAACTCTCAACGACTCAAATCTCAACGACACACGACAACCCTGGCGCGTGATCTTATTTTGAACGATCTAAGTCGGTACATTGCAGTGCAAAGAGCAGCAACAATACATAAGTGCGGTGCAGTAGATCGTGATAACGTCGAGCTCGTTGCTGGAAGTATGTAATTGAAAGCCGAAGATTCCAGTCCCAAGTTATAGGTTACATGCAAACTGCATGGTGTGAAATTCGATTTGTGAGATAGCGCAGTGGTAGTGTTGCATAATTTATTGTGTACTGCCTCGTTGGCCCCGCGGGATTTATTTGTGCGTGCAATCGAGAGGTGCCTAGGATCGGGAAAAGCAATACATATTTTTTTTACTTTGGAATTTTTAGTAACAACATGGAGTCTCTAGATGTGACTTATAAGAGGCAACAGGGTTAATACGGAATTGCAAATCGTTAATACGGAAAAACAGCTCTACGTACTTTATTATTATTATTTAATGATACAAGAATTTTAAAGATGCTATCGAACGTTAAAAACTTTAGTACGACCAAAAGGTACATACCCTGTCTGATTTATAACGAGCTTATTAACAACCCAGAACAAAAGCTGAGAAACAATTTATTGTCACTAGTTTAATATATCCCAACAGTCCTAATTATGGGCAGAATTAGTTTCGTCACCTAATTCCGCGGAATAGGCTAGTCTGAAATTCCACACTCGTTTCCATAATCAAGCACACTGCATGTAGAACATTTCCTACTGCTCCATTTATCGCCAGACATTACTGCAAGGATATTTAATTTCCCCCCATCACGAAACTATTAATTGCACTAATTTCAGCACTGCTACAGTATCGTGGAACCACCCACCCACAGTCCACCAGACGGATGACATCGTTTGAGCCACAATTCCCCAATTGGGAGCAATCGTACGCCGTGGAAATTAAATTGATTAGAACGAATAAGGAAACCATTGGTTGTGTAATACAAATAATGAATGTAGGACTATGACCAAGCTATGCCAAGGAACAGCAATAACATATTTGCTATAAATGCTGCAATTGATAGGTTTTGAAGAGGATATTAATAAGGTACTTATAAGTGATGAAAACCGCCAGTTGGTCGTACTAAATATCTGTGGAAGATGCATTTTTCTACTAGTGAAGTTCTGGGGGAAGGTGATGAAGATGAAAATAAAAAAAGGGTTTCGGATTCGATACCGACATATATTCGAGTGTAGATAACTGTGAGACCTCAATGTCTCTCAGTTTTTAATACTCATGAGTTACGATACAAAACGTAAACATTTTGTTTGAAATTTCATTTTTATGACTTTGTTTACTTAAAAAAAAGCGACGGGACTGTTTCATAATTTGCTAATTAGCTCTGTTTTTTAAGTTGTTTGTCTTCTATATTCATTGTTTTTCTACGTTCAAACAATAGTTTTTTTTTCTCTAGTGCTGTAATAAAACCTTATTCGTCGTCTATTCACTTATTTAAATAACGCAATCTGAGATAACGAGACACCGTCATGGATGCTTCGTCTACACAATGCAACTTTGTGGAAATTAATGTGTACTCGCCAGTAGCAAATAAAAGATATTATCCTATTGTCGTAGTAGACAGATGATAAACATGAATAATTATATAACTTCACAGTTACTGTAAGTCACCGTAAACATTTTGATAGGGTTGTAAGTAATATATAATCAGATCCTTCGCGCCAAAATTCTTGAAACGGTCAATAAAGGTGAACCAATGTTGTGTTTTGTTCGGTGAGAGAGTTTTAAGTCTCAATTCGCTGATAAAGACGCATCTACTTGGATAGCGATCAAGATATTACGTACGTAATACATAAAACCTACTAAACACAAAAACCAACAGTGATCCACGATGGTATGTTGCGTTCCGGAATCGGCCTACGCATATCCGGTCTCGAAAAGCCGGACATGACCACAAAAATCGAAAGTCATAGTTATTTTCCTAGTAAATAATAATGTAAAAGAATCTTTGTGTTACTCTTTATTTGGAAAAACAAATTGAAAAATCTTAGAGAACTCAAAAGCATTACATTTGATTATTTTTGTTAGTATAATTTTTGCAGCAGTCATACTATATCGACTAGCGGGAAATCAATCATAAACAATTAAAAAAACATAAGCTGCCTTCCTTCAGTGTATGATGAGATATTATGCATATCACTCGACACGACTGTAATTAATAGAAAGGCACGTTTCACATCCATTAACGTTTCCTTACTGCTTGTTGTTAATAAACAAGTACACGACACGCCCGTTGTATTGTGTATGAACTGCACGCTCCTAATATACCATTACAGAACTTCTATTGTTTAGGCTACGGACTATAATACACATAATATCTTAACACTTGTAAGAGTAGCGCTGTCTTTGTTTCGTGATTTAATATCAGATTGGATTGGAATAGCAATTGTCGTATAGAAGGTGAGAATCTCGTAGTAGTATAAGTAAATATAATTGATTCTGTGAACAGCTTTTGTAGACTTGCTGTCGACGAGGCAAGCATATCTATATCTACTGGTGAGAGGTAGAAAAATTAGAGATAATATTAATAGAATTGACCTTGTTACTTGAGAAATAATTCATAACTCTAAATTACTACAAAAATATTTTTTTTGGCTCTAATTTTTAAAATATAAACTAGTAACCCTCCAACCCGCACTAGGCCAGCGTGGTGGAGGAGGCTCGTCCCCAGCAGTGGGACGTAATATGGGCTGATGATGATGAAACTAGCAACTATTGTGTTAAATTTATGTACTTAAGAAGTATTTTAAGTACATAATAGCCAACAGCCAGCCAGTAGCCAATTAAATACACAGTTCACATCAAACCAATTTCCATTCATGCTTATTCTAATCTCAAAATTTAAGTGGCGTGCACTGATAAGGGGTCGCAGCTGTGGCGGCAAGTGATTCTTATTAACTGATAATGCAGGTAGATGCCAACATTGATACCGACGTCACACGTGGGAACTGGAGACTACGAGCCATTTTGTAACATCTGGAGTGGATTATTACCAAGTGCACGACTTCAAAAGACCGCGAAACCGCTTAATGATTAAAAGGCCGGCGTTATGTCAATTGGAGATGGGTGACCGTAGTCTTTTCGTGCCAGTAGACTTGCTGTGTGGATCGCACTGGACTCAACATATAGTCAATTTACCGCACCAGTAAACTAAAGTAAGTACTACTAGTGAGAGAGATTTAGCGTTAGTGCAACACGCTGCCCTAACACGGGTTGGTGGGTTTACAATAGTATTGACAGCCCCGTGGCGCAGTTGGCTAGACACCAGCTTGCGAAACGAGAGGCCGCGAGTTCGATCCCTGCACCGAGACAAATGTTTGTGTGATCCACAAGTATTTGTTTCGGGTCTGGGTGTTTGTGAGACCGAAAAGTCTCTCGTAGTTTCTGATACCCACGACACAATACTCGGTATCTTAATGTGGGGTCAGAACTATGTATGTGACTGTTGGGTGTATTTATTGAGCATACCAATCTGACTTCTTTCTTATGAATCAATTTTATCCATTACATAATTTCACTCCCACATATATTAGTTCTGTTACATCGCTGTTTTCTATCATACACTTTTATTTATAATACCAAAATCTATTTCCTTTTGCACGGATCTTTGAAACCTACAACTAGTTTGTTAGTAAGTTAAACTTTCACGCTTAAACAGCTATTTTGTTACATGGATGAGGTTCGGGATACAGATTTTGGCTGTTTTTAATATATTCATAAGCCAATAAGACAGCAGGCCGTCATCGTCTTTTTGTTGCAGGATTTTAGACGCGCTCAGCCAAGCGAGCAATGACTCCGCGCACCAAGTTTGAAGGCTGAAGACTCCGACATACCGACCGTACGACGACATACGACATACAAGACGACATACGTACTCTCCCCGTAAATACGAACCAGGAAGCTTCAGGCACTTTCCTCTAGTTAATAAAGACTAATCCTTATCTCTATCTGAAAAATCAAATAAAAATCTGCGAGATAAAATACCATCGTCGGAAAGTCAGATAACCGATGATACTATAGCGTGACCTATTTCAGTATCTATCACTCACTCAATTTCTTTAATAGGGCATCGCTGATAAGGAAGTAGTAAAAACAGTTATAATAACCAATGTTTACGCCTTAGCCGAGCGGTCGGTTTAATTACTGTACAATTACAGCCACGCCTTGGTAATAACTATTACAGTATTCGACGCAATCAATTACTTTTTACAATAATGTTTCCATTTATGTAATTAGGCTTTATCTGATAACGTCATTCAGGTATTTAACGTAATGGTAAGTTAAATTATGAAATCGTAATGTCGAGGTTTAGGCACGCGGTCGAGAGTCACTGCTGGGCACGGGCCTCTTCTACTACTGAGAGGGTTTAGGCCTTAGTCCACCACGCTGGCCTAGTGCGGGTTGGCGGACTACACACCTAAGAAATTCCTAAGAACTTTTAGGTGCGCAGGTTTCATCACGATATTTTCCTTCACCGTTAAAGTACGTGATAATTCATTGTGAATACACACATAACTTCGAAAAGTCAGAGGTGTGTGCCTGGGGTTTGAACCCGCCAAAATTCTCGACCACGTCTCTAAACCTCGAGGTTATACTATGTAATGCCAAGGAAAAAATAACTAGACGTAGGATACGCTATATACCTATACGCTATAAGACCCCTATAATCCTTCACAGATAATTATACAGTTAATTCCTTCAAAAGTTTCCTCCCCCAGCGAATAAATTCGTACCAAAACATACAATCTTTTCTCTTCAACTGTTAATTACGTTGCACGCAACACCACGCAGTAAAGATAGCCGAGTAACACTTGCATCGCTTAGACTCATTAAGGAACCACTTAGAGGCTTTACCCTGTGCATTTAATGCCCTATCCGCTTAATGTTATAGGTGGGGAATTGTGTTTATTTCCACATAAAGTTGAATTGCACGATGCGATTTTAATCAAGTATAAAGGAATTAATTGAGATGGAAATTGATAAAATGTGAATGAATTTTATTCAATTAATTTCTATTTTAATAATGTGAGTGCTTGGAAGATATTATTATGAGTATTAGAGTCATAATCAGATACTGATCGGACTCCGGCACGAATCCAGGACATTCGTTTTAATTATTTCTTGCCAGTTAACTATTTCATCTACCATCATCTTAGCATCAGGTGACAGTAGTCAATTTTTCAGGGCCATGTGAAATGTTATAAATAAATAAATAAAAAATAAAAATACACCCTACAGTCACACACATAGTTCTGACTCCACACTAGGATGCAAGTCTTGTGTCGTAGGTATCAATACAACGAGAGGATTTTCAGTCTCCCAAATACCCAGACCCGAAACAAATATTTTTGGATCACACAATCATTTGCCTCGGTGCGGGGATCAAACCCACGGCCTCCCGTTTTGAAAGCTGGTGTCTAGCCAACTGCTGTCAATATATTTAGTATACTATGATTCGCAAAATAAATACGAAACGTGTTATTTATTTTCGTTTGTAAATAACACGAATACGCGGAAAACAGAGATAGAGTCGCGATTTATCGCGCCGATAATGCACAATAATCGCTGTGATATGATCGTCAAGATTAAGCCGACCATTTAAATTAATCATCATGTTTTTTTTATTTCAATTTATTATTTTTTTATTTTATTAATTACATGTTCGTTAATGAAACTAAATCATCCTAGTATTTTCCGATTGATAATTATTTTAATCGATTAAAAACAAAAGCAAAACAAGAAACATTATTTATGTTCAATCAAAAAATGTTGCATGAACAACATTTTACTTAAATGACTATTATTTATTCACAAATACCTTTTGGCTACGATCACTAATACACGTAAAACATATATTATTTATACACATTACCTACGGGTTTTTAAGCGCATTAAAACTAATCATTGCATTACTTATAGCTTATACAATACACAAAATAAAATTTGATTCATATTATGAATCAAACAAGCAGTGATGGCCTCGAGGTTTAGGCGCGCGGTCGAGAATCTCGGCGGTCGCAGGTTCAAACCCCAGGCACACACCTCTGACTTTTCGAAGTTATGTGTGTATTCACAATGAATTATCACTTGCTCTAACGGTGAAGGAAAACATCGTGAGGAAACCTGCACACCTAAATGTTCTTAGGAATTTCTAAGTTTGTAGTCCGCCAACCCGCACTAGGCCAGCGAGGTGGACTAAGGCCTAAAACCTCTCAGTTGTAGGGAGGCCCATACCCAGCAGTGGGACGTATATGAGCTGATGATGATATGTATCAAACAATACGAAAATTTAAAAAAATCGTTATGGACAATACTACTATTTGCCTTTGTCATTATCAGCTCATATACGTCTCACTGCTGGGCACTGCCTCCTCTACAAATAAAAGGATCTAGGTCTTACTTCACCTCGCTGACCTAGTGCGGGTTGGCGGACTGCACACCTTAGAAATTCCAAAGAACTTGTTAGGTGTGCAGTTTTCCTCACGATGCTTTCCTTCATCGTTGAATTAAAACTTGAAAACGTCAGAGGTGTGTGCTTGGGGTTAGAACCGGAGACTACCGAGAATCTTGACCGCGCACCTAAACCTCAACGCCATCACTACTAAATTCATTATTATTTGCCTTTTTATGGAATTTAAGCCCTACATTCCCTTGCTTTTTAAAATTCCTTAAAATATGTTTATAGTTCACTTTTGTTCTCAAATACCGTTATTACTTTCAGCGTCTTAGCTATAAGGAAATAATTTAAGGTAAAGGGGACATAGGATTAAGTCCGACTATAAACTTTTGTACTCATATAAGACTCACTACAAAACTATTACAGTTTTACAACCATGCACTATAATATTGGCTCGTCATAAAATGGCGTATATAATTATCACAGCAACCTCCACGACAAAGTCTATAGGAATCCTGGCTCTGACACTAAAAGCTGCGTTCAGGCTTTTTCAGCCTATGTACTCTACTATTATTCAATATAGACTTCCTTAACAACTAGGGTTTCGTGTATTCTAAATAAATTATCATGTAGATACTTTGACGGTGAAGGAAAATATCGTGAGGAAACCTGTACACCCAAAAATTCTAAGGAATTTATTAGGTGTTAGTCCACCAACCCACACCAGGCCAGTGTGGTGGACTAAGGCCTAAACCCTCTCAGTTGTAGAGGAGGCCCGTGGCCAGTAGTGGGACGTACATGGGCTGATAATGATGATGATGATGACAGCCCCGTGGCGCAGTTGGCTAGACACCAGCTTGCGAAACGAGAGGCTGCGGGTTCGATCCCCGCACCGAGACAAATGTTTGTGTAATCCACAAATATTTGTTTCGGGTCTGGGTGTTTGTGAGACCGAAAAGTCTCTCGTAGTTTCTGATACCTACGACACAGGACTTGTATCCTAGTGTGGGGTCAGAACTATGTATGTGACTGTTGGGTGTATTTATTTATTTATTTATTTTATGATCTGATTCACAATGAGAACCGTTTTAGTGTGGCCATTGTAACGTATGTGTACCTACCTACTTAGTAATTATCGAGATTACCTTATCGAATACCTATCACCTTTAAACACAGAACAGAGTATGTACAGTACAATTAAGCACACTTACTTGCAGTAGGTTAATGACAGAGCCATAAATTCAGAGCCATAAATTCACGTAATGTAACTTTGCAATGCCAGTTGTTGATAAGCAATATACGGTAATTTAAAAAGTCGCTTTAGCAATATCATTGAAACGAGACATTTACGCTTTAATGCCATCGGATAAGAATTGGAAAGGTTATAGGTACTGAGAACTAAAATAAATAAATATTTGTGGATCACTCAAACATTTGTCTCACTGCAGAGATCGAACATGCGGCCACTTCCTTATTTTTTATCTATAAGCCTGCATGTCTCATTTGCATGAGGCCGGCATTATTGCGTCCATTGTAGTCGTATCTTGCCGGTCGATACTCTAATCAGAACGCACTACATTTACTATCAAGTGGAAATGAGTCTGCGAAACCTGGCGTTACATATTCGGGCGCTTCCTTAGCTGATTACTGGTAAAACGTGGAAATAAAAACACTGGCCTATCTTTTCGAAATTAAAGGCGATTAAGAGTGAGTTAAAACAAAAAAGTTTGAAAAAAGAAAAGAAAAAAGAGAAAAAAACAAGACCGCATTAATCATAACACCGAGCGCAAATCGCACCAACACGAGACATAATATCATGAAGTATTTCCAACTCATGAGAACCGTCGGCTGTCAGGGCACAGAGGCTGCTTAACGGATACGGCTAATCTGACAGGTCGGGAGCGTCGGATGTTTTGACAGCTCGCAATTACCTGCCGCACTGGTCCGACGGCGTCCCGAGGTTCACATCCTGCGTTCATTGGACCCGAGTGTGACCTGTGGGACGGTGGGGGTTCCGCCAGCTTGAAGTGTGCATTTTTAATTAATTCTCACACATTTATGATTGGCGTAGATTTTTTTATAGGTACCTATTAGTAAACGCAATTCTGTCCAAATAGATCATCAATACCAAGTTATATTTCGCAACTTCATCATTCATCATCAGCCCATATACGTCCCTCTACTGGACATGGGTCTCCTCTACAACTGAGAAGATTTCTTAGTCCACAACGCTGGCCTAGTGCGGATTGGCGAACTACACACCTATGAAATTCCTAAGAACTTGTTAGGTGTGCAGGTTTCTTGACGGTTTTTTACTTCATCGTTAAAGTACGTGATAATTCATTGCGAATACACATATAATTCCGAAGAGTCAGAGTGAGAGTCAGAGGTGTGTGCTTGAGGTTTGAACCCGCGGCCGCCCAGATTCTCGACCACGTGCCTAAACCTCCATGCCATCACGACTTATTTCGCTAATTAATATGCCACTTGGTAGGGGCGAGTCATAGTCGAGCCCAGTATCGTATTCCAGTCACAGATTTAGACTTACTACGCAATGCTAGTCTTATTTTACCTGATATGGAAATCAAACTCAGTCCGTCACGATCACACGCGACTACAGGATCGACAGAAAGTTAGATTTTTTAAACAAATTAGATGCGAAGGCAATTCTACATAGTGGTTATGAACACACCAAGAATTACACATATAGGCCTGGTCGTGAAAAATACGGATCCTATGTCGTGGTGGCAAAAAACTATGAAAAACACTTCAGGCTTACAAACATTCAGGCTCGACGTAAAATTAATGAACTTCAAAATCGAATCTGCCAACATTAAAATTCTCAGTAGCGACGTTTGCAAAAGTTTATCGCCAATCCCACCCGTCGATTGAGCGTTAAACAAACAATCGATTAATGTCCCCCCCTACGAAGAATCGAGTGAGTGGACGGTATGTTAATGCATAATTACGATGCATATTCATGGAAATTAGAGGCAGACGTGGAAATTAACAGGCATGGGAAACGCACGCCCGGCGGAAAGGCACGTAATAATTAGCGTCGCTTAACCAGATCTCGCGTTCCTGACATCCAGTTATGAAACACACAATTATATAGCGAGAAACACGGGTTCGACGCTGAAAGTATTTAGGTAACAGGCACATGTGCATCCCAGAAGAGGTAGTAGGTGTATTTCTGCGCCACGTTTTGATACTTGAGGTTTTAAAGTTAAACGGGACAAAAACATAAGAATACTTCCCTGGGATCAAAACTGGCAAAATTTCACGCCACATAGTCGTAGGTACTCAGCGTGATCCAACGGGAGATATATCATGAACAATAAATAATAACTATGAGTCGTGATGGCCTCGAGGTTTAGGCACGCGGTCGAGAATCTCTACGGTCGCGGGTTCAAACCCCAGGCACACACCTCTGACTTTTCGAAGTTATGTGTGTATTCACAAAGAATTATCACGTACTTTAACGGTGAAGGAAAACATCGTGATGAAACCTGCAGACCTAAAAGTTCTTTGGAATTTCTTAGGTGTGTAGTCCGCCAACCCGCACTAGGCCAGCGTGGTGGACTAAGGCCTGAAACCCTCTCAGCTGTAGAGGAGGCCCGTGCCCAGCAGTGGGACGTATTAGGGCTGATGATGATGATATAGCTCTAGTTTTTTTTACCTTCATCAATTAAGGAACAGAAGTTGACTATCGGATTCTTACCACTACTTCCTAAATTACCGATTTTAACTACTACTAAACTAACTCACTACTTAGACTTTTAGCTTTAGCTTTGATGAAAGCAGATAAACAGTCATGTATCTACATCCAATAACATTAGTAATGACCCCATAATGTGACTAACACCTTGTATTGTAGGCATCAGAATAAGGACAAACCCACAAACACCAAAACCCGGAACTAATATTTGTAGTGATGCAGAGATTGATCTCGCGGTCACTCGCTTCACGGGTCTAACCAACTGCGTCATAGAACGGTGAACCTTTCGAACACGTTAGTTTGAACGTACATAATACATAACGCTGGTATTCCCCAAAGAATTAGGGAGAGGTGCATTTATGCACTCACATTTCGCCAGGTATGTATCAGTGTACACATAATAGACGACTAGCCATTTTTCGAGCATATTTCCTGACTCCATGCTGCTGCTGAGAATTTCCTAATGAAAAAGTCCAATAACACTTTGCCCGACCCGGGCAATCGAACACAGGACCTCTAGAACGCACGGCACATACTAGTATGTGCCGCGAGATCACGAGGCAGTCAAGTTTGAACTTATGGGCACTCAATTTTACTAATGGGTAAATCCCTTGCTAATTTAATTTTAATAAATTAAAATAAATTTAAATTTAAAATTAACCGAATTATACCGAATATGGCTGGATAGCCAAAGGCGGACATCCCAAAATCCTGCAAGCTCATCAATTCCATAAAGATGTATCACAATGAATACGGATTTAGGTGTATGATATCGGCGATGTCACGGCTAATATATACAGAAACGTAAGCGATAACACGTGGGTGTTATCAAACTATCAATACGTGTTAATGGAATCACTTTGACTTATTATTTAGTCATTATCTGTTAAATTTCGATATCTGTATTGACGTTTGAGTTTTTTGACAAACATACTTTGAAATTTACTTTAAGCCGCCTGCGAAGTGCAATTGTTAATCAACCGATTGTTAAATGAGGTCACAGGTTTAATACTCAAATTTATACATTTTTGGATGGCTCACAAATGAGTGTAGTATATTAATAAATGTGTAGTAACATGCATGATTGCAAGATTAATCAAGATGGTCTAAGGGCTAACAAGCCCCCTGAGGCGAGAAGGACGCCAGCAGAATGCGTATTTTGTTTCAAATTTGAGTGCTGTGAAAGCGAAAAGTCTTGCGATTTCCGATGCCAAAAGCTGGGTATTTTAGTGTCGGTTCAAGTCTATGTACGATAATTATGATTAAATTTGTATGTACATTGTAATAATCATCATTCATCACAATCATTTCCAAGTAAATGAATGAATGTTTTGTTTGTATGCGAATTCTGCAGTTGGTGGACGATAGCAAATAATAGTGGGTATTGACAGCACCACGATTAAGCTAATGCGCGAAGTCGCCATCTATGGAGCGTATAACAATATATAGAATTTAGTTTTCTTTCTAAAAAGAGTGGGACGGGTCCCAATCCCAACACCTAGTCCTATACAATAGAAATAAAAAAAAAAGATTTTCGCTATTATTTCTAAGATATCCGCATTGTCAAAAACCATTCGAATGAAATATAAAACTTGTTTCAATGACTCGGTTTTGGAACATTAATAAATGTGAAATTTATATAAATAAATACAAATCAATGATTGACGTAATAATTAAATTAAATAATTATTGAATTTATAAAACTGTTCTAGTGTCTGTGTAGACTACCTACTACTAACTACCTACTACCTACCTACCTGTATTCTGCTATAATTAATAGATTTCGGGAATTTAAATTGCACCCGACTTCGCGCCTACTACGGGCCGTCGCGATGAGAATCCTAGCTAGCAAGCCTAGCTGAGGCCTAAGCTTAGACGGCAACCCCTAGTGTGTTATTCGCACGAAAATCGATTTTTCATTATAGAATGCAGTTTTAAGTCATGACGAATTCGGTTAGCTGTAAAATAAATATAAAAGTCATCCTTATACCGCTTTTTCACTATCTAACTGTTTTTGCGACCTTCAGAAGTAATTTATTCGTATACTTACTTAAATGATGTATGTACACAAAAATGAAACAATACAAAATTTATGCGGAGCGTCCATTGAATGCAGAAATACGAGAAATAAATTCCAAATGGATATAGACAATCGTTTTGTTTATGAGGTGATATTCGAAATCTATATTTATTACTTTCAATTGAGATATTATATGTTTTTATAGTAAAGAGCATTCTATTACAAAATTATAAATCATCTACATCAACCCATATGAGTATTGACTCCCACTCCTCTTCAAAACTATATGTAAAACTTCGAAAATTAAAAAGACCGTGGTATTCGAACCCGCCACCGTCAAAACGGTGCCACGAAAGAAAGCGCTCAGAGTGCTTGAGACTAAGGGAAAGCACAAATATTTTTGGACAAAATATAGTATACATGTTTTACTTGATTAATTTATTTGGAAAAGTGACATAACTAAACTATTAAACCCAATGACAAAAATAGGAGAAATAAGATCAATTATAATATCATGATATGAAATTGAAGTGTAATTTAAAATTGAAAAATAAACTAAAATATTATATGAAGAAGAAAAAACGAAATTAATCATTTTAACATTATGATACATAACACAGCACAGATCCAAACGGTCACAGGGTCAACACATGACTTGGGACAATGGGTCTGCTGTGCTCATGAGAACCGCTTGTGCATTAGTGCAACACTACATGTGTTAATGCGGTGTAAATGTTGTTACATTATAATCACATGTTTTGATACCAAATTAAATGTAACTAAATAAATGTTGTAACCGGTAAAATATAACTGATTTATTTACGGATTTTAATACCTAATACATAACATAACACATAAACTCATGCCTGTATTCCCCGAAGGGGTAGGCAGAGGTGCATTTCTGCACCCACATTTCGCCAGGTTTAATACCTAATGATTAATTATACTTTACTTCAAGACTGCTTTGCTCTGATTAAAAGAAATTTCCACACTTCTACTAGTATGTTTAAAAAGTTGTGTTTATTTAAAAAAACAATTAATATTTATTTCAATGGTGAAGTGTCATATTGTAAAGAAATAATTATAACTTCATTTCATTAATTATAAATCATTTAAATCTCTGTAGATCATATAAAAATGACATATATACGATAAGATAAGATGAAGTACTTCAAGCACAGATTGTTTTTATATACTTAATAAATCTTTTTTAATAACTTTATAACCAGAGAATTAACTAAGATTTAAACAATATAAATAGATAAGACTATACATGTATTTTATTATTGCATTTTTTTTGTCTAGAACAATAAAAAAATATTTTCTTTAAGTAATATTCTGAAACTGAATGAATGATTTAATATAATATCATTATTTTATTTATCCATTGTATGTATACTTATTGACTAATGGCAACAATAATATAATAGGAGGAGTTATCACGAATTGTTTTCTTATAAACACATTATTTAGCATAATTAAATCGTAACATTTAATGAATATGGTTGTAAATTACCATAAGCCGTACACATTTTTTTATTCGTGTGCTAAAAAAGTGATTATTAATTCGTAACTGTTAAATGATTTTCGACCTACCTACAATTACAATAATAGTTTTTTTTAATAGACAATATCATGATTAACAGAAAAATATACCACAGAGTAATTTGTTCCTTGAAACTTGTTTGTTTTTTATTATTAATTTCTGTTAACTTAAGTTGTCTGATGAGACAAGATTAAAAGTTTATAAAAACGAAACACGTCAGTTGCTATTTAGCGTTGGTAATAATTTATAGAATATCTAAAGTTTAAAATATATTTAAACTTACCGCAAAATAGTATAATGAAATCCGCAATTATTTTCCTCAGCACCACCACGGAATCGCGATCAATCGTGATCGAATGATTGCGAGAGTTCGTTTTACGGTCGTTCCTGTCCATTGTGATAGTTATATTTGACCAAACAATACAGTAATATTATTAAACACGATACACTTTATCGATGTTACGAAACGACAAACGAAAAAATTGCGTTTAACACAACACGTCAAACACAGAGCGCATGCGCGCGCTTACTGTCCGTACTCCGTTCGGAAACGGACGAGCCGGCTCCGGTACATTTACAGAGCTCGCTACTAAATTCATGTCATTGTTGACAGCTGCGTGGTTCTTTAAAATTCGTCGCGAATGATTACGCGTGTTTATCGTTAAAAGTATTAAAACTCCATGCTTTGTGGTGCGTACTTACTATGTTAATAAGACTTTTACATACTCTTTAAAACTACATTGTTACTATGATAAAATAGGATTGATAAATCAATTGAACTATATTCATAATAGGTATATTTGAATACCAAATAGTTAGGTATTTCTCTTTTATAATTTTATATGTCATTCAAAAATAAGTAGTCCAGTTATTATTAATACGTTGATTCTCCATATCAAATTACAACAATTTAGAAAAAATGATACAGATAATCAAGACAGGTAGGCTGTTTTTATAAAATGTTTCTATTCATCCAAAATCTTTGCGACAGAATGAAGCCATACATGTTATAAAATAGTAAATCGATTACATTCTGCCCTTGTATAATAATAACGCTTGAGGTATTTTTCTCGCTTCACTTTCCGAGGGTCCGTCAAATTAAACATGACAAAAGATTTTTTTAATGTATGGCCATAGGAATGCCGCGTCGGTAGCGAAGATACGACACCTGTGGATTTATTGTTATTTACATAAAGGGATTAAGGATGACACGGGTATGACGGCTCCAGTGGTTGTGTAATCTAAATATGATAACTTCTAATTATGTTACTTAACCCTGATTGATTGATTAATAATGGTATATACAGGATGTATTCAGACCGTGATCGGAAACTTAGGCAGGTAATAGCCACGGTGTTTACAAACCCATTGGTGTTAAAAAAACCCGACAAAAAAAATATTGACGTTTTCCTAACAATCATAGATATTAAATGGATGTGGTTATAAGGAAAACGTATTTTATTTTATTTTTTGTCGGGATTTTTTAAATTGTCACGGGGTTTGTAATCACTGCAGCTATTATCTACCTTAGTTTCCGATCACAGTTCGACTAAAACCATTAAGGCGATTAAATAAAAATGATTACATACATACACACTTGTACCTACATCCCTCAAGGGGTAGGCAGAAGGGCATTTCTGCATTCGCAATTTGTCAATTGTTTTTCATCATCAGCGCTTATACGTCCTACTGCTTGGCACGGGCGTTCTCTACACCTGAGAGGGTTTAGGCCTTAGTCTACCACGCCGACCTAGTGCGGTTTTGTTTTGTACGGTTTTAGTCCCACGTAATAAGCGAAAAAATGGAAATGTTTCCAGACTCCGTGCTTCTTCTGTGAATTACTAATGGGAAACCCTATAACATTGCCCGACCAGGGAATCGAACCCGTGACCCTTTAGATCGCACGGTACACAATAGTGCCGCGACATCACGAGTCATGCCGCTTTGTCTTTCAGCAGTGGCCGTCTTTCAGTTGGTGATGATGATGATGATCACGAAGCAGTCTAACTTTAAATTAATTGTAAAATTGCCCTGTCTCCAGTATATTATAATGCAGTGTATTGTAGCTATCAGTCATAACCAAACAAATTAGTTTTAATTTGAATATAAAAACGGCCATAAAAACGAGGCTTGTCGAAAAAAATGAGTTATTTTTTCATAATATAAGCTACTAATACAAAATACTAAAACATGTTAAACTGAACCTTATAATTTCAATATCAAAATTGGATCCTATCATTATCATAATTATGATTCAATTTAATAACGTGTAGTAATAATATCTTCACTAATTTCTTGTAATGGTAATTTGAATAATTGCTAAACGATTATTAGGTACAACTGCTGTAATGTCTTTCATTTATTATCCTTGGGGTAAAGCGTGAATAATAAAGCTACTTTATATGGGTTTATGGGTTAATTAAAGTTACTTGTTGCCTCATTAATAAAACCTTGCAGTACAGAAGCCGTTAATAAATTACTGGCTCATTTGAAACTAGGTTCCAGTTTTCAATCGCAAAATTTGGTTTTTGTGGCTGGTGATCCGTAGTATCGGCTTATAGTAACTTGGTTGTACAAAATTCAAACAGTATTTTATTGCTCAAGTGTGCTGTTGATTACAAATCTCGGCGGTTGCAGGTTCAAATCCCAAGCACACACCTCTTACTTTTCGAAAGTAGGTGTGTATTCACTATAAATTACTGAACACCTAGTCGTTCCCAACGAGGAATTACTGAGGTATGTGTATTGCGCCAACTCGCACTAGGCCAGCGTGGTGGACTAAGGCCTAAAATTCTCTCAGTTGTACAGAGGAGGCCCGTGCCCAGCAGTGGGACGTATTTGGGCTGATGATGATGAATATACGGTAATTTAAAAAAGTCGCTTTAGCAATATCATTGAAACGAGACATTTACGCTTTAATGCCATAGGATAATAATTGGGAAGGTTATAGGTACTGAGAACTAAAATAAATAAATATTTGTGGATCACACAGACATTTGTCTCAATGCAGAGATCGAACATGCGGCCACTGCCTTATATTCTATCTATGTGGGCTGATGATGATGATGATGATGATGGTGTTAAATGGTGCCACTTATTACTGTTCAATTTGCTATTATCCGAACTAATAACAAACATATAATTTACGAGTTCCCCTCATCCTATTAAACTGGGTCCTTTAAAAGCAACGTGAAGAGCAGGGCGGCATTAAGATGACTGACAAGAGAACTTGAAATTGAAAAGGCTTAGATTTACTTACGTTTATTGAAGCTGATGCATATATAAAAAACTGTTGTGGTACTGTAGCGTGGCTAGTTGCTATACAGGCCCGCCGCTAGCTTCTTCAACGTCCGAGTGCAAATCCGATTATAACGCCCTATCTCACAAGTAAAAAAAGAACAAGGTTGCCTAAAACATTATTGTATCAAGTTTCTTTTCTTGTATCCAAAATGTCAAACTATTTCTTATAATTAAGGTGGGGTGGGTATTTTTTTGGGCCCTATCCCACCACACACCCGCCACTGTAACTCCTGTGCTCCAGGATCAACGGCGGCACGCACAGTATTGACGCCGAGCAATGAAGCTCAGCGGATCTAAGGGGACCTAAATTTGTCATAATCCCGCAACGAAGTTAATCAGAAAGACAAAATAAAGGAGGAGTTGGAAAACAAAGAGTTGTCCACTTCCCTCCACAGCAAAGCGGGTGACAAAAAACATTGAGCTGTGAGGTTTCACACTCACATAAAAAAGAAAGACAATTACAATTAGTCAAATTAGACGCAATTTACGCACCACGGATAAATAACTACTTACATACAGGTGGGTATTATGACAATGACTTGAATTACATTATGAATCGCTCGAATTGCTGCTTCCTGGACGTGCCGCCCGCGTGCGGTGCACGCTTTGCACGCCGGACGCCCGCTTGCGGCGGCCCTGTTGCTATAACAACGTTATCAGTGGTATTTCCAACTAAACATAACAGCGCCATCAGTTGAATATATCTGACACTAAAAAGCTTTTACATTACTTGGATAGTAGTAGTTGTTTTACTATACAATAGAGGGCGTTTTTAGTATTACTACAGATAATTAATTTTTTTAAATGTGTTTCTCAATTCACCTATATGATTTGTTTTAGTTTTCAAATAATATTTTTATATTCAAATTCTAATAAATATATTTTATGTAAGTAGGAACAAATTCTGTATTAGCGTCATCTAGCGTAAATTAGTAGAATGTTTTGGACAGAAAAATGTTCATCTTACAAACTAAGATAAATTGACGCTAGATGTCTCTATCTCACTGCTCAAGATAACTAAAAGATGGCGTTATGTAAGTATTTATGATTTTAACGTGCGAAGAGGTGGCCCATTGTTCATAACAAGGATCTACGCTTGTACAACAGTACTTTAGATTCTTAAAAAACGCTACGGCATATTTTCTTAATCGCAAGGATAGGATTATACGTAAAAAGCTATAATTTTACCTTGATAAACCTAAATAATGTTGAATTCATAGCAATATAAAGTCGTCCAGAATGAAGATTCTGATATTGAACAAACTTTATTGACTAATCGTAATCTTGGCTCGTATTAGTACCTAATTTCATCATTCATCATCAGCCCATATAGGTCCCACTGCTGGGCACGGGCCTCCTCTACAATTGAGAGAGTTAAGGCCTTAGTTCACCACGCTGGCCTAGTGCGGGTTGGCGGACTACACACCTAAGAAATTCCTAAGAACTTTTAGGTGTGCAGGTTTTATCACGATCCTGCTCGCCGGGTTCGGGACCGAACTCGTGGTGGGCAGGATTCGGCGACTTGGCCTCCAGGTGGCCCTGCACAAGACTGAGGCTCTGTGTTTTCACGGACCTCGGTCTAGGCCACCGCCGGAGGCGCACCTGATGGTGGAGGGCGTGCGGATTTCCATCGGCTCCCAGATGAAGTACTTAGGTCTGATTCTGGACAGTCGGTGGAAATTCCGTGCGCACTTTGAAATGTTGTCGCCGAAGTTGGTCCGGGCAGCGGGTGCTCTCAGTCGCCTGCTGCCCAACATTGCGGGTCCTGGCTTCCCTTGCCGAAGCCTTTATGCTGGAGTCGTGCGGTCCATGGCCCTGTACGGGTGTCCCGTGTGGGCTAATTCCCTCGGCGCTCGCTGCGTCCGCTTGCTGCATCGTCCGCAACGTATGGTGGCGCAGCGAATCGTTAGAGGGTACCGCACGATTTCGCACGAGGCGGCCTGCGTTTTGGCGGGTACTCTGCCCTGGGAGCTGGACGCTAAGTCCCTCTCGTCAGTGTTCTTCTGGCGGGAGGAGGCGTACCGGCGAACCGGACAGAGACCAGCCCCAAGAGAGGTCGAGGCCATGTTGGCTTCCCTCCGCAGCGCCGCCGTGGAGGAGTGGCGTTCCAGGCTGGAGAGTCCAAGTGCTGGCGTGGCGACCGTCGCGGCAGTGCGTCCTGTCCTCCAGCAGTGGATGGACAGGCGCCACGGTGCGCCGACCTTCCGGCTGACGCAGGTGCTCACCGGGCACGGCAGCTTCGGTGCGTACCTGTGTCGCATCGTCGGAGTGGAGGAGACCGCCGTGTGCCACCATTGTGGCAACTGCCGTGAGGACACGGCCCAGCACACGCTTGAGGAGTGCCCAGCCTGGGACGAGGAGCGCAGCGCTCTCGTAGCGGTCGTGGGGAGAGACCTCTCGCTGCCGACTGTGGTCGCCGCCATGGTCGGCAGCCGGAGGTCGTGGAAAGCTATGCTCTCCTTCTGCGAACGTGTCATTTCGCAGAAGGAGAGCGCGGAGCGGGATCGGGAGCAGACCGATCCCGCTCGTCGCAACAGGCGACGTAGGAGGCGCCGGGACAACATCTAGCCCGGCGCCCAGAGGCCACACGGGGCCGCCGTCCCTACCTTGGCGGCCCCCGAGAAGCAACTATAATTTTGGTGTGCCTTTTGGCACCGCGCAGAGGCGGTCCCGGATCAATCCATAGCTCTGGCTTCAGGGTATTCCGAGGCCGTCTCGCTGAATGCGCTGATGGTGGCCGTCGCGGGGTTTTTAGTCGGTATTACGGCGCATTGATTTTTGGTAGGGACCCGACTCAGCGGCCGCTCGAAAACGGGCGGTAACATCCATGCTGGGTCGGAAGGCGCCGGTGAGCCCGACACACCCTCGCCCCTCCGGGGCGGGATGGTCCGTAAATGGATTTTCCCCGCGTGAAAAAAAAAAAAAAAAAAAAAAAAAAAAAAAAAGGTTTTATCACGATGTTTTCCTTCACCGTTAAAGCAAGTGATAATTCAATGTGAATACACACATAACTTCGAAAAGTCAGAGGTGTTTGAACCTGCGACTGCCGAAATTCTCGACCGCGCACCTAAACCTCGAGGCCATGACTACCTAATTTAATTGACGTTATAAATTTAAAAATTTTATTACTGTTCTTATGGTATAGACTCGAAGCGTTTATTTTTGCATCGCCCGTACATTACATACTTATATTATATACAGCTTAAATCTGTCTATACGTATCTCACAAGTTACCCAAACTAGTTCAGCCTTTTTTTTATTGAGTAAATCTCTTTAATGACTTGAGAAAGGTGGCGGGAAACGGATGAATGAGGGCTGCTCAAGCCCGGGATGTTGGCGACTACTTGCGGAGGCTTACGTGCAGCAGTGGACGGCGATAGGCTCAGTATAATAAATCTCTTTAATATTAAACACTCAAAACAGACATAATCATCCGGCCATATATTTTCCACTGCTGGGCACGGGCCTCCTTCACAACCGAAAGGCTTAAGGCCTTAGTCCACCACGCTGGGCTAGTGCCGGTTGGCGGACTACGGAAAACGGAGATCTCGCGTCCTAATAGGTTTTAAAAGAACTAACGCACTGCCTACGTTTTTGCAGTGTCTAATAAAGCCTTTACAGCAACAACTGTCATTATAAAATTGAATGATCGCTATTAATCCTTTTGCAACTACAACAATATCGACGTAATACTCGTAAAACGTAAATTTTAGTAATACGTAGAAGTTCGAAGCGTTTATTTTTGGATCGCTCTTAGGGACCTTCAAGAATAGAGCCTATATTTTCCTCAAAGGCCGGCAACGCACCGATGATTCCTCTGGTATTGTGGGTGTCCATGGGCGGTGTTGACCACTTAACATCAGGTGGCTCAATAGCTCGTTTGCCTCCTTTCCCATAAAAAAAAAATTATATACAGGCTGTATTCAGACCGAAATCGGAAACTAAGGCAGATAATAGCGGCGGTGATTACAAACACCGTGACATTAAAAAAAATCCCGACTCAAAAAATAAAATAAAAACGTTTTCCTTACATCCACATCCATTTAAATCTATGATTGTTAGGAAAACGACCAATTTTTTTTTCTTGTCGAGATTTTTTTTAACGCCAATGGGTTTGTAATCACCGTCGCTAATACCTGCCTTAGTTTCCGATCGTGGTCTGAATACATCCTGTATAGGATATGTGATTATCTCATCAGTGTCAAATCCTAACCCTTTCAGCACGCCACATACAGTTAATCCAACATTCGCGAGATGGACGGTGGAGCAAACACTCGAATTGGCAAGATAAGCGCGGCTCAGCAGGATTATCCCGTCGGACCATAGACACGGCAAAGTTTGCACAGCTCGGCTTAGCGTACATCTTGCCTGTGCTGAGGTATTCGAGCCTATCGGATATCAATATTGTCTTTGGTAAGTATTTTGAACGACGAAGGGTAGAGATAAAATAAATGATAGCATAAAAAATAATACGTAAAACCCTCTCAATGGTAGAGGAAGCCCGTGCCCAGCAGTGGGACGTAAGGGCTCATGATAATGTCATTATAATCATGATGATGATTATGATAAAAAATAATGCTGTTGAGTCCCTAGCAAGTCCCTATTACCTGCGTAAGCAAGTCCCCACAATGCTAAAAATATCAAAATTTTAATGATAAAAATTCTTTTTTAGACTTGTTATTTGTGACACCATTCCAATGACTCTCCATTTAATTCAAAATCCAATATAACATGATTTGCGCTGGTTTTCACCGGAAAATTACGGAGAACATACCCGGCGCGCCAAATTTAGAATAAAAAATATCTTCAAACAACAGTACCTAATACTCAACTAGTTAACGTTTTAAATAAAATATTGAAAAAATATTTATTATAAAACTAAGAATCATCATCATCATCAGCCCATCGGTACCTACCTATACGTCCCACTGCTGGGCACGGGCCTCCTCTACAACTGAGAGGGTTTAGGCCTTAGTCCAGCACGCTGGCCTAGTGCGGGTTGGCGGACTACACACCTAAGAAATTCCTAAGAACTTTTAGGTGTGCAGGTTTTATCACGATGTTTTCCGTCACCGTTAAAGCAAGTGATAATTTATTGTGAATAGGTACACACATAACTTCGAAAAGTCAGAAGTGTGTGCCTGGGGTTTGAACCTGTGACCTAACCTAAACCTCGAGGCCATGAAGAATTAAGAATTAAATTAAGAATATAAAAACCATTTTTTTATTAATTTACGTGAGCACAATGTTGCGTGGCTAGCGAAAAGCGTGTGTAGGAATATTACTTGCCATTTTGAGGATGCATTTCATTCCCCAAGGAAAATGAAACTTATTTTTTCATGGCGGGATTTCTATGCTGTTGTGTCGCTCTGGCAAAATTGACCTCTTTTCATCGATCTCTGAGTTACTAGAACAAGAGTAGGTATCATCATCATCATCATCATCATCAGCCCAAATACGTCCCACTGCTGGGCACGGGCCACCTCTACCATTGAGAGGGTTTAGGCCTTAGTCCACCACGCTGGCCTATTGCGGGTTGGCGGACTACACAAGAGTAGGTATATATAAATAAAAATTTGGTGTTATTCATTTGTTGAATTCAATTGAAATGGAGTCAGTAACGTCTATATGGTTTACTTGTTCATTTATCATCATCAGCCGAAAGACGTGCACTGCTAGACATAGGCCTCCCCCAAAGACTTCCAAAGCTCTCTGTTGGAAGCGGCCTGCAACCAGCGGCTTCTCACGATTTTTGCTAAATCGCCGGTCCACTTAGTGGGTAGACGTTGTAATCTATAGTTATGAAACAAAGAGAAAGATTTCAGAGAGATAACAGATATTAATAGAGTGTAGTATTTTTCAAATTTGAGTTATAAATTTTTCTTAAACTCTTGGTTTCAGAACTGTATTGAAAAGAGACAAATTAAAAAAATCCTTCTTCAAATACTTTTAAAAGACAAGCACTTTTGAATAGTAAATTTAAACTACTACCCCTTCGGAACGCGTCAGCGCTCTCCGCCTTAACCTCAGAAATTTAACTGCCAGCTATTATAAAAAAACAGGATAAGTTTCAAACGAAAGTTTTAAGCGTCTCTGCATACAAAGTTTTTTAGTCACTTACTTTGTTATGACTGTCTTAAAAATAAAATAAGAAAAATGAAATAATACCAAGTAATTTGAAAACATGCAAAAATATAAACCTTTCAACTTTATAATCCTAGTATATATTAGATTAGTACACATTTATAATACCAAATAACTTTTGCCTGATGGTGTTGGTGTGTCATGATGGTGCGTGTGAGGTAGAACACAAATGATGAAGAACACTTGTAAAAACGTATTATATTTTTGAAAGCATATTAGGTATGCACAGTAGGTACAACGTTCAGAGAGCGACTGCCGCTTATTACAAACATTATTAATGATGAATCTAATATTGATATTATTGCATCACCCAAAGTGATGTGATTGCTTAGTGGGCAATTGTCTACAAAAGGTATCTAATATGTAGGCACAAACTTAACAAGGGCTTTCGAAGTAAAAGTCTAAGGTTCTACTCCCAAAACATTGCCGGTTCAATCCTCACACTTTGCTACAAATAAATTGTTAGTTTTGCATGTGGTTACCAAACATATCTACCATACAAGGTATGCCTTAAAAAAAAACTATTACTTCTATAAATTTCCCGGTATCAAAGTTTCCTCACGCCATTCTACATAATAATAACTCTTTGCGAAAGTATGCGACGGTCCCCGTAACGTTGCTCCGTCGCGGCCCTACAGTAAAAATCAGTTCACCTACACAGACAGAAATAATTTTGAAAGAATTTTGCTCCTTAGCGACTAGTACTTATTAATAAATAAGTATTTTTTTTTAATGTAGGTAAACATAAGATAAAATCTATGGAGGATAGTAGACTAAATTAATACAAAAGGCAGTCTTATTGCCCAAGGCGATCTCTTACAGACAACCAATCACTTAGTACCTTAGTACAACCAACGACTTATTAGATATCTACCTTAGTTTGTATATTTTTCTTTTTTGTTATTTTATTTATATTATGTTATTATTATATGTTATATGGCCTAAACCCTCTCAATTGTAGAGGAGGCCCGTGCCCAGCAGTGGGACGTATTTGGGCTGATGATGATGATGATGTTATTATTATCAATTTAATCTCATAATGTAAGAAACTCTATAAGGAACAATCGTGGATAAAAAGCCCTATTAAACAAATAAACTGAAAATATAGGAAGCAGGAATAATTTCCTGGAAATATGTCCATGAACACGGCAAGCGTAAACAGTTATGACCCACACAACACAAGCGTAAGTCGCGCCACAAAAACTTCATACACCCTAAAAACGGAACCAGGTTACTCAGATATCGCCTTACAATACATAAAAGGGGTAAAACGCTAAATTCCATCGCCCACATAGCACACAGCCGGCACCGTCCAATTTAAATAACAACCTTGCAAAGCTGAAAAACAAGCCGTAACCGAAGTTGGGAATAAATTAGCAACCACCTCCCCAACCCCCCTTACCCAATGTGTACATTGTGCAAAATATTATTTGCCTTGCCAGACAATAATAGGATCTAATGCCACGCCCTGACAAGTTGGCTTTGCCAGACTCCACCCAGTGCACGACCAGCAGCTATTGGCTGTCGGGGTATTGTCTCTCGCTCATGGTATCTTTTGTCTCCTTCCCCCTCGCAGCTTACCCCTCAACGCCCGAGGGGTAAATATTATGCTAGGAAACATATACGAGGGGTTTTCTAGAGCTTCGTTCGCATTGTCAATCCGCTACTTTCATGGATATTTTTTACGCGTGTTTCATTTCAAGATATTCTACCTGAGTGGAGCGGAATTTTGCTTTATGAGATATTTTTTTTGCCCCAGGATTAAGGGATGTGTGTGAACAGCCTTTGAGAGTGATGCGATCTTCGTTAGGATTTTGTTTAAAGCCTTATTTTTAGGTTTGTTGGACTTACTTGTTTCATGCGTAGTTCGGAATGAATATCTACCATAATAACCTCTACTTTAATTTATTGTTGCTTCAGAACAATTTTTTTTTAAACTTAATTATACACGTATGTGAGTATTTTTATCGTGTTTGTGTCATTTCACGTAACATGTTCTGAATTTATGTTGAAGAGTTAAACATCATTATTTTTAATGAATAATATTCTGTTACGTATTTATTGGTACAGTTGGGAGTAGCTTCGTTATCAAAATTAAGTACCATAGCTTTTCTCACTACAATTACTTCACCTTGATAAACAAAAAGCCTTCCAGTATAAGTTAACTATACAATACAAAGAATAAATTCACGTCAAATGAATAAAAAATAATTCCAAACGGATTGTAAGTGAAAAATAATAAGAAACTCAAACAAAACCAGTGTGAATAAAAACGTAAAAAGCCAACACAAAGCGAACACAATAAATACCGCAACAAAGTTTTGAATCGATAAGCTCCGAGCTGCCTAATAATTATTAGTCGCCGGCCTGAAATTCATGCACAAAGCCCCCGACCCACAGTAATAATAACGACAATTGTTGTGTTTACTGGAACGTAAACGTGGCCGGGCCGCCACCCCTCGGTGGGCGGAGTCGCCGGCTCGAGGGAGCCTCGCGCCGGGGCTCAGCGCAGTCGGCGCCGGGCCTCGCGACCCATCGCACCTGTCATGTGACCCAACATGGAAGATTGTGAGCTTGCCCAATACCGCGATATGATCATCGAAGGCGAGCTGCCGCTGGACCTGAGACCGCCGCCGCGTCTCTACCTACCGCACTATCTGCGCGAAGACCGCGACCCAGAGTACCCGCAGGACGACACCTACGTTTCGGTAGACGAAGACACGCCGGAACTTCCGCCGCCGTCCAGTGATTCTGAGAGATACGACGCCTCAAGCCCGACGGAGAAGAAACCTTCATCACCGAAGAAGCCCAAACAGAAGTCGTCTTCGCAGCTCATCAAGCCGCCCTACTCGTACATAGCGCTCATCACCATGGCCATACTGCAGTCACCGCACAAGAAACTAACCTTAAGCGGAATTTGTGAGTTCATTATGACGAGATTTCCTTACTACAGAGAAAAGTTTCCCGCTTGGCAGAATTCTATCAGGCACAACCTCAGTTTGAATGACTGTTTTATTAAGATCCCTCGGGAGCCAGGAAACCCGGGGAAAGGGAATTATTGGACGCTCGACCCGTTGGCCGAAGACATGTTTGACAACGGCAGCTTCCTGAGACGTCGGAAGCGGTACAAGCGGCCGGCGCCATCGCTCCAGCACGCGCACGCCATGGTAGCTATGCTGGCTCGTGAGGCGTACGCCCCTCTACTGCCACTGCCGTGCTACCTGCCTCCAACCCCGCTGCTATCGCTTCCCCGGCCACCGCCGGCGGCCCTCCGACCAGTGCCGCTCCCGCCAAGAGTCTCCGAGATGACAGAAACGCGGAACAAGCGCTCGAGGAATGGATTCTCGATAGAATC
The DNA here is from genome assembly GCA_907164795.1 of Hemaris fuciformis. Taxonomy (NCBI): domain Eukaryota; kingdom Metazoa; phylum Arthropoda; class Insecta; order Lepidoptera; family Sphingidae; genus Hemaris; species Hemaris fuciformis. Next base: position 11,414,479 of record OU015449.1, read on the forward strand.
CATAATAGGATCCCAGGAAACCGTGTCGGAGCCGAGGAGGAGCGCGTTCTCCCCGCTGCACCCCGGGAATAGCCCCCCGGACGACTGGGCGAGGTGAATGTACCTGAACGGGGGCGTTTCTACACCTTTGCCGTATTGAAACGCGCCGCCGGACTCAACGTTCCTCGCAATTGACTGATGTGCCAACTATGAGGTGTTAAACCGTGTCGTATATTAAAATGTAATTTTATGACGTTCTCTTAAATTATCAATATTGACCAAATTGAAAAGTTACCGCGTTTTTTTTTTTATTTCAATAGTTGGAGGTAAGGAAGTGCTTGAGCATGATTTAGAGTGTTTTTAGTTTTGTGTTTGAATAAAAAAGATATTCGTCCGTTACTTGTATTTAAGACTATTGTGCCAAATATAGGTATTTATGTGAGAAGTTCTGTATGAAAATCAGTAGTGGAAATCCTTTTAAAAAGTATTTTTGACTAAATTCCTTTTTCTACGTGTATATTTTATGGTTTGTCTTCGTTGTTTGCACGCAATACTGTTCCCGATGATATTTCATATATAAATGTGTTTTGTTATGCATAAAAATGCCAAGATAGCGTTTAATATATCTCTAGTCATTCTATGTACAAAGTAGGATCAAGAATTGTAAAGTTTTAAGTCTCATTGTAAATATTAATTTTTTATCGTATGTAGTTATGCAATATTTAGTGTAGGCGATTGCCAACAGGAGTCATTTCCATGAAAGAATTTCGATGTTTTCTGTCATCGATATAATTTCAGGGAAATTATTGTGTTGGCCGCGATGTATCCAAATGTAATGATATTTGTAGTATATTTTTGTGTAACATGTATTTTAAGGAATATAAATATAAAATAATATGAACCGCACGGTATGATTCGTTTTTTTTATTACTAATCGTAATATTTAAGCCTTTATTGTCCTTTCCATTGCAGCACACTGAGCCTGTAAGTTCGGCCTTAGTCCACATTCATTGCAGGTTGATTCTACAAAACAGGTATGTATATTTTTTCACGACGTTTTTCTTCCTCCTTAGATACGTGAAAAATTATTGTAAGCTGTCACTATTGGGATGTAAACCTGCGACTGCAGAAACCGTATGTATATTGGAATGCGCGTGAAGTTTCTAGTTCATCGCGCACTTACTTATTTTGTTTTCTTTTTCATAAATACATTCATAGGTACAATAATTCTACTTCTGGTGGCAGCTACTAGAGGCAGGCAGAGGTTACAAATTTCGCCAATTGTTTTATCTTCCCACATACGTCGGAGGCTATTGCCATTTTTCGGGCATAATTCCAAACTCCGTGCTGCTACTGAGAATTTTCCAACAGAAAAACCCAATAACACTTTGCCCGACTCGGAACCTCTAGATCGCAAGGCACAAACTCGTACCAGAAGACCACAAGGTAGACAATATTTCTTGAAGTAACAAATTTTAAATCTTCATTTATTCTAATTTTAAATAATACTTAATAAAACTTGCGACTTCAAGTGAAGCAGTATTTAAAAATACCTCGTATATTAATTAAATTGCATTCCGATTCATACTTTTCGGTCTTTTATAATGTAAATGAATTTCTTAATTGTTCAGCTTCGGCCAGCATTAACATGAAAAGAGCTAAATAAATATGAATTTATTAAAATGTTAGTAAAAGTGTCTTCTTAATTAACTTACTTATCGTTCGTAAAAAGAACATTATACGCGGTAATTTAAATTTAAAGTTTTTTTTTCTGTTCCTAGAGTTTGGATATGTAATGTAGGTAGGTTACTCTTGTTAATTCATTTTTCGGAAATAAACTTTTTATCTACAAATTAATTGATACCGAGTAGGTATGACAATTTTAACGTGCGTACTTATCATAGGTATTTGTTAGAAAATAACTAAACAAAATATAACTTTAATATTAAATATGAAAATTTAATATGAAAAACAAAGAGTGGGTACCTACGGTGTGAAAAAAAATTATGACCATAAGTTAAGAATGGACGTTGAATCCAATCCGGGGAATAGATATAAATAATACATAAATAAATACACCCAACAGTCACATACATATTTCTGATCCCACATTAAGATACGAGTCTTGTGTCGTGGGTATCAGAAACTACGAGAGACTTTTCGGTCTACCAAACACCCAGACCCGAAACAAATATTTGTGGATCACACAAACATTACCGTAGCCAGGAACGCCACCATGTCGGTCCGAGTACAAGATCAGAGCACGAAGGCTATTCCACTACGGAGAGGCGTGAGACAGGGAGATGTTATATCTCCGAAACTGTTCACTGCCGCGCTGGAAAATGCCTTCAAGCTCTTGCAGTGGAAAGGATTCGGCATCAACATCAACGGCGAGTATATCACACACCTTCGGTTTGCCGACGATATTGTAGTCTTGGCAGAATCGCTGGAAGACCTTAGCACTATGCTCGAAGACCTCAATCGAGTCTCTCAACAGGTGGGTCTTAAAATGAACATGGACAAGACGAAAATCATGTCGAATGTCCATGTTGTGCCCACCCCGATCGCAGTTGGGGGCTCGACTCTCGAAGTTGTAGACGAATACGTCTATTTAGGACAAGTGGTCCGGTTAGGCAGGTCCAACTTCGAGAGAGAGGTCAATCGGCGAATCCAACTCGGTTGGGCAGCGTTCGGGAAACTACGCGACGTCTTCTCGTCCAAAATACCTCAGTGCCTGAAGACAAAAGTCTTCGATAGTTGTGTGTTACCAGTGATGACATACGGCACTGAGACGTGGCCTCTCACTATGGGCCTCATTAGACGGCTCAGAGTCACTCAACGAGCTATGGAGAGGGCTATGCTCGGGGTTTCCCTACGAGATCGAATCAGAAATGAGGAGATCCGTAGGAGAACTAAAGTAACCGACATAGCCCAGCGGATTAGCAAGTTGAAGTGGCAATGGGCCGGGCACATAGCGCGGAGAACCGATGGTCGATGGGGCCAAAAGGTTCTCGAGTGGAGGCCGCGTACCGGAAAGCGCAGCGTAGGACGTCCACCCACAAGATGGTCCGACGACCTGGTGAAGGTCGCGGGTCGTCGCTGGATGCAGGCTGCCTCCAACAGGTCACTATGGAAGTCTTTGGGGGAGGCCTATGTTCAGCAGTGGACTTCTTTAGGCTGATAATGATGAAATGATGATGACACAAACATTTGTCTCGGTGCGGGGATCGAACCCGCGGCCTCTCGTTTTGCAAGCTGGTGTCTAGCCAACTGCGCCACGGGGCTGTCAAGAAATATGTAAAAAAAAATTCGTTTTCGTAATCACCATTATAATGACCTGTTTTTTCGATCACGGTCTGTTTCCACCCAGTATTTTTGTGGTAAGAACAGATATTGCACCAAACATTTAACTTTTATAAATTGTTTATCTTGGGAACAAAACGACGACCATGCATTGTGGTTGATAACGATGATATTATTATCAATTCTATAACAATAACTGAATTTGCATTTTTACCAAAAATAAACAACCAATTTAAACGAATTTCACAAATACTGGCCGGTTTTTAAATTGCACAATTATCCAGTAATAAGCCTAGAGATTTAAAGAAATTCAATCAATGAGAAAAAAAACATTTACCAGTGTCCAATCTGAACTGTTATACCAGCCAGTAACTGCAAAAATACTGGTTTATCCTGGTATGCTATAGAGATAGACACCGTGTTGTACATATTGTACGTACCTTTTTATTCACGGAAGCAGTGATGGCCTCGAGGTTTAAGCGCACGGTCGAGAATCTCGGCGGTCGCAGGTTCAAACCCAAGGCACACACCTCTGACTTTTCGAAGTTATGTGTGTATTCACAATGAATTATCACTTGCTTTAACGGTGAAGGAAAACATCGTGATAAAACCTGCACACTTAAAAGTTCTTAGGAAATTCTTAGGTGTGTAGTCCGCCAACCCGCACTAGGCCAGCGTGGTGGACTAAGGCCTAAACCCTCTCAGTTGTAGAGGAGGCCCGTGCCCAGCAGTGGGACGTATTTGGGCTGATGATGATGATGATGATGATGAACCACAGACCCTATCCATTCCCAAGGTCTCATCAATGCCCATACCAGAATCATCCAAATTTAGTAGCCTTTGTCTTTGTAGTTAAGTAGTGATGGCCTCGAGGTTTGGGCGCGCGATTGTGATTATCAGCGTTCGCGGGTTCGAACCCAGGCACACATCTCTGGCTTTTCCAAGTTATGGATATATTCACAATGAATTATCACTTACTTTAACGGTGTAGGAAAATGTCGTGAAGAAACCTGCACACCTAAGTCCTTGGGAATTTCTCAGGTGTGTAGGTAGTCCGCCAACCCGCATTAGGCCAGCGTGGTAGACTAAGGCCTTAACCCTCTCAGTTGTAGAGGAGGCAGCAGTGGGACGTATATGGGATGATGATCATGGTGATGATGATGATGAGTTTAATTGCAAGCATAAATATAAATCTCTCTATATTATAAATTAGTTTACTCTATTCCCATTGAATCCTTCCGATCGTACGCTACAATTTTTACCAGGGCCAACCAAGCGTACCTAAATTATTACTATCAGTCTATACTTATATTATATTTTACTCCTTATTATCAGTTACCTGCCCATAAAAGTCCCGTCAAAATCGGTCCAGCCATTTCAGAGATTAGCCGGAACAAACAGACAGACAAAAAATGTTATTTTGGTACTATATGTACCGTGTATACATCCATATGATTTTATTAAAAAACGGTTTTTTCAATATTACGAGTACAAACAGACACTCCAATTTTATTTATTTGTATAGTACGTAGAGGAAAAGTTTGCATTTATGTATGTTTGTGCCGAATAAACGCAAAAGTTACTTGGCAGATTTGAATGATTTTTGGGATGAATATAGATTAGAAATTTCGAGGTAACATAGAATACTTTTTTTAATTATAATTACGCCCATTCAGAGCAGGGTCCAACACACACATTTACGAAACATATTGCTCAGAAAGTTAAGACAGGCGTTTTGTATTAAGTATTCCTGTCCGAGCGGAGCTATTGGCGCTTGTCTCAAATATATACAGAAGCTGTTCATCGTGTGAGGCACGCTCCGATACACTAAACAAACATGGAACGGGACATCGAAAGCTCCCGGATTACTGAGCACCTTATCACTAAGGAGATAACTGACGCGAATTACGTCACTGAGGTGAACCACCACGCCTTTTGGGTGGTCTGAGGAAGCTCGGGTTTTTATCTGAAAGAATAGAAGCGGAGTTATTTTGATCCTTTTAAACTTTAGGCTAAAGATTCGATCCCTATGTGTGAAATTTGTGTAAAAATACATACATACATATCCTCACGCCTGTATTTCCCCAAGGGGTAGGCTGAGGTGCATTTCTGCACCCACATTTAGCCGGGTATATATCTGTCCCACGTAATAGAGGGCGAGCCTATTGTCGTTTCTCGGGCATATTTCCTAGTGGAAAAATCCAATAACACTGTCTGGCCCGGGAATCGAACCCAGGACCCCTAGGTCGCACGTAACATACTTGGCCAGTTCTTCTATGGTCCATGGATTTAACTGAAACGTGTCAATAAAATATAGTTTAAACCCGCTCTAAATTATTTCATAAAACATAAAAATTGTATCAAACGTTATGTCCAATTAAATCGACATCAATTTCCAAAATAACAATGAATACATTTTATTTCCAAACTGCTTTTGCTGAAAACTCCTTCACAATAATAAGTCACAACAGCTGTGCAATTTTTAAATGTCTCTCCAAAAATAATATTAGCATAGGTATTGTCGAAACGAACTGTTCGCCTATTGTAGTTCTTTCAAATAATTAATGTAGGTTATATATAATCTTTTTTAACTCAATTTATTTTTGTGACAGTAAATAAAACTTGCAAAACTTTAATAGAATGAAGTACATAGTCGTTCGGGGTCAATTCCCTGGTCAGGCAGTATAAGAATAGGTAAGTACTTTTATTATATTCCCCAAAAACGGCAATAGGCTCGCATACAGAAATGCACCTTTGCCTACTCCGTCGGTGTCATCGATATAAGTCTAGTCTTAGTAGGTATGTAGGTATATATCAATGACGGTACCTACTTCCATAGAAGCCCAAAAGCGTTAGGTACACGTTAATTGTGTAATGTCTAGTTTATATTTGTTTATTGAGGGTTCAGGATATTATCATTTATATGTCAAATTGCTTTTGTAAAATAAAGATTTAAAGCTTAAAGATTATATATTATTCGGAATTGAAAAATTTTGGGCTTCTATGGAAGTAACGCCACTGGTATACCTTTCACCATCATCATCATCAGCCCAAATACGTCCCACTGCTGGGCACGGGCCTCCTCTACAACTGAGAGGGTTTAGTCTTAATCCACCACGCTGGCCTAGTGCGGGTTGGCGGACTACACACCTAACAAATTCCTAAGAACTTCTTAGGTGTGCAGGTTTTATCACGATGTATCCCTTCACCGTTAAAGCAAGTGATAATTCATTGTGAATAAACCCATAACTTCGAAAAGTCAGAGGTGTGTGCCTGGGGTTTGAACCTGCGACCGTCGAAATTCTCAACCGCGCGCCTAAACCTCGAGGCCATCACTGCTTCGGTATATTCGGTATACCTTTATGTGTCCAAAAAACTTTAGTCACTTTCCCCCAAAACTAATTAACTCATTACTGACACTTCGATATTATAACGAAACAAATGAACGTCACAAGCTGTCACTTCACGTTGGTAGTTCGTGAAACATCTGTTCCAAGGTGACGAGCTCGCGCGTGGCTCCAAAAAACATATTAATTATTTCAATTATGCGAATTCGTGTGCGGTAAACCTAATCGACAAATATTAGCTCGAATATTGTATACAGAAAGTAGCAGTCCGCGGGTTCAAAACATCTGTCCAAACTCCGCTAATTAAAACATGTACAGTGCCGATCAAGAGTATGGAGATAATTAATTAACATACATAGGGACCGTTCAAGTATTACTTAAGCAGATTTATTACAATTATTTATCCCCCCCCCCCCCCATCCCTCTAGTCAGCAAAAGTAAGCAAAGCTCTTACCCCCTCCCTCCATGCTTACGTAGACATTTTTCAATTAATGTATTGGTTTTTTTTTCAATATTATATTTATGTCATAATTTTAAAAATGAGAAAATAGATTTAACTACCGATGACGTCATCATCATCTACTCGTAGACTTCGCCAGGTATGTGTCAGTCCCACGTAATAGGGGGCGAGCCTATTGCCGTTTTTGGGGCACATTTCCAGTCTTCGTGCCGCTACTGAGAATTTACTAATGGAAAAACCCAATAACACTTTGCCCGACCCGGGAATCGGACCCAGGACCTCTAGATCGCACGGCACATACTTGTACCGCGAGACCACGAGGCAGTCGTTAATAGTCGATAATGAATTAATCAAGCCATAAAATAATTACGCACGCCTAAAGACAGAAGTACTTCTAGTTTCTACCCCTACATTTCGTAATAGAGGCCGAGCCAATGTCGTTTCTCTCAAACATTTCCAGACTTCATGCTGCTACTGAGAATTTCGCAATTGTAAAACTGAATGACACTTTGACCGACCTGTATCTAGCCCCGATCCCTCGATTGCACGTCGCACACTTTATCATCAGCCCATATACGTCCCACTGCTGGGTACAAGGCTCCTCTACAACTAAGAGAGGCAATTTTTTTTTTTTTTTATACTGACACGGCAAAGTGACTCCACTGTACCTGATGGTAAGCACAGTGCAGTCCAAAAAATTAATACCGACCAGCGAGAAACGATATGGTCACCCGCTGGTCGACACAATCATGCCGGCCTGCACAAATGCTTCTTCACGCTTCGCTTAAAGGATCCAGGATCATAGGAAGGAGGGAACACATGAGCCGGCAAACTATTCCACAGCTATGCCGTAGTCGGAAATTACAAGTATGTTTAGGGTGTGCAGGAATTACGATGTTTTTGTTCACCGTTACCATAAGTCATAATTCATTGTATATACACACATAACTTCGAAAAATCACAAGTGTGTGACTGGAATTTGAACCTGCGACTGCCAAGATATACTCGACCGCGCGACTAAGCCTCGAGGCCATCACTTCACACACTTACATCGCAGGAATAATGTAGCAATGAAATGATGAAAACACAAAAAAAAATCATGTAGATTATGTTTACAAGAATTTGGATGGTTATCAGATTCTTTGAATTTAATAAAGAAGTTTAGTGAAGAATAAACATAGAATTTACTTTGACAGCCCCGTGGTTGGGTAGACACCAGCTTGTGAAACGACAGGCTACGGGTTCGATCCACGCACCGAGACTAATGTTTGTGTGATTCGAGTCTGGGTGTTTGTGAGACCGAAAAGTCTCTCGCAGTTTCTGATACCCACGACGCAAGACTTGTATTTTAGTGTGGGGTCAGAATTATGAACCTATGTGACTGTTGTTTTTTTTGTTATTACTACCTATTAATGAAATGTCCCTAAAATATTTTCATATAACATACACCAGTAAATGACATAATAATTTTTTTTTTTTTTCTTATTTATTTATACAGTTACATATTTACATACTTTCATTTCGTGTTGCTGAGGTAGTTTCTAGCGCCGCTTCTTCTTCAGCGATAACACGTTCTGAAGCGGTAGTTGTTTATCTTTGACGATTCAAAAGTGCTTGGAAATACTATTTTAATAAAGCTTATTTCGACTTTAACATTGAAGCGAAACAAGTGGCTTAAACATAAACGATTTTTCTAACAATAATAAATTGCAAATGATATTTTTCAATATAACTGTACTTCGGATACAAAAGAACAGAATTTTTGAATAAGTTCGTAAATAAGCCTTGAAATAATGTATAAATTTTAAATGGATAAATATATCCAACATTTAAATTATTTATTTTCAGAATGTGTACAGAAAGTGTTGTATTTGAGCAAACAGTGAATGTTGAGAAAAGTATTCCGGAAGATAATGACTTAGCGAAATGTTTCAAGGTTATGTAAGTTTTGATCATAGTATGTTCTGGAATATTTTTTATCATCATCATCAGCAGCCCATATACGTCCCACTGCTGGGCACGGGCCCCTCTACAACTGAGAGGGTTTAGGCCTTAGTCCAGCACGCTGGCCTAGCGCGGGTTGGCAGACTACACACCTAAGAAATAATGTTTTTTTTTTATGATTTTTATACTATTCGTAATATATTTTTTAAATATATTAAGCGTGTGGACGTGTGAAATACTTACTTTAAAACAAGTATGCCGGATGGGTTAGGCAGACATGTACTATATAATATTACAAATAGTACATTACTACAACTGTAGCCCATTCACTCGTTTTCCGTTTTTCAGACTTCAGAAAAATATCCAAGACTTATTAACCAGCCCGTGATCGAACCAGGGAATTCTCCAACGTACACCAAATGTGTGTCGTGTAATATTCAGGTGTGTAAATACATAAACTCACGCCTGTATTCCCCGAAGTGGTAGGCAGAGGCGCATTTCTGCACCCACATTTCGCCAGCATCAATCCCACGTAATAGGGGGCGAGCCTATTGACGTTTTTCGGGCACATTTCCAGACTCCGTGCTGTTACTGAGAATTTCTTAATGGAAAAACCCAATAACACTCTGCCCGACCCGGGAATCGAACCCAGGACCTCTAGATCGCACGGCACATACTTGTACCTCGGGACCACGAGGCAGTCAATTTAATTATTCAGGTGTGTTATAAGTTTTTTCCATTAGGAAATTCGTAGTAGCAGCACGGAGGCTGGAAATGTGCCCCAAAATTGGCATAGGCTCGCCCCCTATTACGTGGGATTGATGCTGGCGAAATGTGGATGCAGAAAGTTCTTAGGACTTACTTAGGTGTGTAGTCCACCCATCCGCACTAGGTCGCGTGCACTAAGGCCTGAACCCCCTCAGTTTTAGAGGAGGCCCGTGTCCAGCAGTGGGACGTATATTGGCTGATGGTGATCTCTGCCTACCTGTTCGGGAAATACAAGCGTGAGATTATGTATGTATGTATATTGGGCACTAATGCAGATGGGTAAATGTGGATGGGGAAAGGGGGAGGCATTGCCCATTACGTGCCCACTCTATGCCCATATGGTAAAGACAGTCGTATTCTTCATTAAGGTCATCCATACTTGTGAGACATTTTTTAAGACAATATTTATTTTCTGTGCTTTATAATTTCGCAAACCCTAATAAACAAAGCAACAGAGCGTAATCACTCATAATTTTTTTTCATATCTAAAAAATAAACTCAGTACATTGTTTTGGTAGTGTTGGGTACAGTCGGGGTGAATTATATTTCCTTCCGTTTTGTTTATTTATTTATTTTCCATTTTAATAATCTATCCATCATACACACATACATAAAGTAGGGTCTCCCGTTAGGGTAGGCAGAGGCTTGCTGGACACTGGCCTCCGCTCTCTTCTGAGAGGGTTTAGGCCTTAGTTCGCAAAAAGATCCACGTCCCATTATTCCATTTTTAAGCCTTCAACTTCTTTCAATTGTTTCTCTTCAGTGGCGGTACCTCCATGGAAATCCAAAAGCGTTACACGTTAATTGTGTTATGTTTAGTTTATAATTGTTTATTTTGGGGTCGGGATATTCTCATTTATGTCAAATTACTTTTGTTAAATAAAGATTCAAAGCTTCAAGATTATACTGAATTTTGTAAGGCAACCTGGGCTTTTGGGCTTCTATGGCAGTACCACCACTTATGGCGTTTATTCTTATGGCGTTTTTCTGGAACACTACTATTATGAGCTTTGCTGTATTTAGGGTGCGACTTTAAAAAAATACTAAAACCTATTTAAAATCACTTTTCAGTACAACGTTCCACCGCAATGGTACATTTATGTTAGACAAATATCATGCTGTACACACAAGCTACACTTGTTGACAAAATATTGTGACATTCTTTGAAATCAACTGGTGTTTTCATAGATATGAGATTACGCTATGGAATAAGTCTGAAATATGTGCAGTATGTAATTAATTAATGTAGTTATTATATTTCATGTTCAAATGTTGATGTTATTTGAAACATAGTTCATAATATGACTTAGGTCATGCGATTATATGTGTCCAGATTTAATCATAAATACGATCTTGCTTAAACTTCTGAGATGGTAGGGGGAGTTGATTTGTATACCTACGTTTTGCCAACTGTTTTTAGACACCACGTAATGTAAGGCAAGTTGAATTTCGTGCACATATCCAGACTCATTGCGGCTACTGTGCATTTCCTAATGAAAGAAAACTATAACATTTTCCCCGACCCGAGAATCAAACCTTGGGCCTCACTCAACTCTACTAGACCGCGGGACTGATACAGATTTTTTTTGAATGACAACTAGGTAAACAGAAAACTTTATGGCATATGGGGCATTTCACGTGAAGCGGACATGAAAAAAAAAGTGAGGTCTTAAATTTTGTTTATATTGCGGTCAGTTAAAGTGTTAATAGATGTAAACATGCATACACATTTTTATTCTCGTGTGATGCTTATTTGCCCAGTTATGGGCTTCTGAAGATTTGACAAAATTTGAGACGTCATTTTTGGACGTTGCGGTTGGTATCAAGAAATTTATAAAAAAATTTAAATGGAATTGTTTCAGATAGTAAAAAGGATGCACTTTCAAAGTTTTTAGGAAAAAAAAAATTTTTATTTTTTTTAGTATAGAAAACCGGAAGTCAACATTTCATATAAGATTTTGACAAACTTCGACCCTTTTAATTTTTTATATTTTAACTTTAAATTAAAGCGTCACGATTATACATTATTCACCAAAACTTGTAGAATGGGATCACCATTACTTTAGAAGTTACAACAAATAAAGTACCATCATAGAGGTGTAATACGTACGGTGCGCACTATCCAGAGCTCACTAAAGTGAGCCAGTATACACAATAAAATAAAACAGTGCCGGATATGAGGTTCTATACATAAATATACACATGGACTGCATGAATCGAAATTGATTTTTAAAAAAAAAATTACATGTATTGTTTATTTTCAAATATTTACAATTTCATTGTAGGAACTAGCACTTGTCATTTTTACCATATGCTTACTTTTTATAGAAGACTAGCGTGAACACTTAGTCCCAAGAATGGTAATCGTAATCGTCGTCATCGTCATCAGCCCATATGTACGTCCCACTGTTGGGCACAGGCCTCCTCTACCATTGAGAGGGTTTAGGCCTTAGTCCACCACGCTGGTCTAATGCGGGTTGGTGGACTACACACCTAAGAAATTCCTAAGAACTCTTAGGTGTGCAGGTTTCATCACGATGCTGTCCTTCACCGTTAAAGCAAGTAATAATTCATTATGACTTACTCACATAACTTAGAAAAGTCAGAAGTGTGTGTGGGGTTTGAACCCGCGACCGCCGAGATTCTCGAGCGTGGGCCTAAACCTCGAGGCTATCACTGCTGGGAATAGCAGATTCAAAACATTTTATTTGAATACTTAGCGTAATTATACGAGTAGAGTTTCAGTCAGCGATGATTTTGCCAATTCATACTGTATATATATACATACATAATAATTATTGTAGGTGAATGTAAAGTTGCACAGGTTGCTAAACGTTTCAGACTGCTTTTCAGACCATCACATGGTCCCTTTCCATGAGATGTAGCATGAAAATTACTTCGTGCAATTATATTTAAAGAACAAGTGCTAGTTCCTACAATGAAATTGTAAATATTTGAAAATAAACAATACATGTAATTTTTTTTTTCAAAATCAATTTCGATTCATGCAGTCCATGTGTATATTTATGTATAGAACCTCATATCCGGCACTGTTTTATTTTATTGTGTATACTGGCTCACTTTAGTGAGCTCTGGATAGTGCGCACCGTACGTATTACACCTCTATGATGGTACTTTATTTGTTGTAACTTCTAAAGTAATGGTGATCCCATTCTACAAGTTTTGGTGAATAATGTATAATCGTGACGCTTTAATTTAAAGTTAAAATATAAAAAATTAAAAGGGTCGAAATTTGTCAAAATCTTATATGAAATACTGACTTCCGGTTTTCTATACTAAAAAAAAATAAAAAATTTTTTTTTCCTAAAAACTTTGAAAGAGCATCCTTTTTACTATCTGAAACAATTCCATTTAATTTTTTTTATAAATTTCTTGATACCAACCGCAACGTCCAAAAATGACTTGTCTCAAATTTTGTCAAATCTTCAGAAGCCCATAACTGGGCAAATAAGCATCACACGAGAATAAAAATGTGTATGCATGTTTACATCTATTAACACTTTAACTGACCGCAATATAAACAAAATTGAAGACCTCACTTTTTTTTTCATGTCCGCTTCACGTGAAATGCCCCATATCTTAAATAAGAAACATAATTAATACCTACTCCATTAATTTTTGTTGCATTTCGAGTAAATTCCGCAGCTTCAATACTTTTGATGTTTTTCATTTAAATTAGCAAGTTTACAGAACGATTTATATTTAGTTTTAATACACCTGGCCCAATATTGTATAATGCGATCGAGTGGTACCTACGCAGGAGAACTACTAAAGACAAAAAAATGACAAAAAAGATTACCTACAAGGTTTTGTGTTACATAAAATAATATATTCCGGGCATTAAAAATAAAAATAAAAAAAGCGCTTATATTTAGTCAAAATTTTATCACCGGAGGTAGGCAGAGCTATAAATATATAGGAGTTGTAGAAGGCGCAGTTGCAGGTCCGATCCCCGCATCCAGACATGTTTGTGTGCTCCACAGATATTTTTGGTCCGGGTGTTTTTAATATACACGACACAGTACTTCTATCCTAGTGTGGGGTCATAACTATATGTACGTGACTGGTGGGTGTATTTATTAAAAAAAAAACAAGGACAAGTCTCTACGCAAGTCCCAAGTGATTACCAGCGTCTCCGCCATTAACAATGGATGTTAAATAGTTTTGTAATGAAAACAACAAATTCAAAAACATACTCGCAGAATAAGCGTTGACGCCTGCAAGAGTATTGTCGCAGACATCAAGCACCCTACTAGTTCACTATAACAATTAAATATCCAAAACAAAATAGTAAGATATTAAACAAAATTTATGAAATTAATAAGAAAATAAGTAAAAAAAAATTGCATACATACATACATAAACTCACGCCTGTATTCCCTGAAGGGGTAGGCAGAGATGCATTTCGGCACAAACATTTCGCCAGGTATGGATCAGTCCCACGTAATAGGGGGCGAGACAATTGCCGTTTTTCGGGCACATTTCCGGACTCCGTGCTGCTACTGAGAATTTCTCGGGAATCGAACCCAGGACCTCTAGATCGCACGGCACATACTTGTACCGCGAGACCACGAGTCAGCAGAAAAATAGCACGTGTACTAATTACTAAAACAATCCATTACAACGCTCGTTACAACATCAGTGCAATGTCTGATAAAAATCATTGTGTTTTACAGTTTGAACAGGCTTTTGGGAAGACAAACATGTTCTACTTATTTTTATAGCGGATTGCGTCGCACGTCAAACATGTCAAATACTTATCTGAGTGTTGTGCTGTCAAATTTAAGGGGGGAAAAAAATTGTGATTCAGGTCCATAATGCCTTTAGTATTAAAATAATTTAAAATCTATCAATCAATTATCAGCCCAAATACGTCCCACTGCTGGGCACGGGCTTCCTCTACAACTGAGAGGGTTTAGGCCTTAGTCCACCACGCTGGCCTAGTGCGGGTTGGCGGACTACACACCTAAGAAATTCCTAAAAACTTTTTAGGTGTGCAGGTTTTATCACGATGTTTTCCCTCACCGTTAAAGCAAGAGATAATTCATTGCGAATACACACATAACTTCGAAAAGTCAGTGGTGTGTGCCTAGGGTTTGAACCTGCGACCGCCGAAATTCTCGACCGTGCGCCTAAACCTCGAGGCCATCACTGCTTTATTGAATATAAGAGATATTAATTTAAAATATAAGAGGTCAAAAACAATGTACTAAATATTGAGTCAATAAATATACAGGCAGCACGCAACTCGAGTGACTGATGTGGGCAATAGATTCGCTGAGTTGAAGTGGGACTGGGCCGGTCACATTCGCAGGATGGACCCAGACAGATGGGCAAAAATCGCCACCGATTGGATACCATCTGAGGGCAGGCCAAGAACGCGCTGGAGAGACAGCCTAGACGCCTTTCAGATGGAGTGGCGTAACTTGGCACAAGAGAGAGGGGAGTGGAAGACGAAGAGGAAGGCCTTTGCCCAGCAGTGGGATTTAGGGGGATATTAGAGCCTAATAAAAATATCTATATACATACATATCAGTGGCGGTACTTCCATAGAAGCCCAAAAGCGTTACACATTAATTGTGTCCAGTTTATAGTTGTTTATTGAGTGGTCAGGATATTTTTATTTTTGTGTCAAATTACTTTTTAAATAAAGATTTAAAGCTTAAAGATAATTCGGAATTTTGTAAGGCAAGTTGGGATTTTTCTATGGATCCGCCGCTGATCGTTCCCGATTCCGCGGGACATAATTGGCAAAAATGTGCGTGTGGAAATACTCCATTGAGGGTAAGTATAGAGGTAGACATATCAAACTCCTACATTAAAATAGAAAGATAAATTGTACGATTTCATTGTATGCCAATGTCTCCGCTATCTTTAAATACTTTCACAGATAAGACGAGAAAACCGTATTAACGTATGTTTGTAGAACAAACATCACAATGGCTGTGTCACCAAACAACACAGGCTTAGCAACAATGTTACAATAACAGTAATTGTAACCGTTTGAACGAATCTAGATAAATTTATTTGCTATAATAAATACACTCAACAGGCACATACATAGTTCTGACCTCAAATTAAGATACGAGTCTTTTGTCGTGGGTATCGCAAACTCCGAGAGACTTTTCGGTCTCACAAACACCCAGACCCGAAACAAATATTTGTGGATCACACAAATATTTGTCTCGGTGCGGGGATCGAACCCGCGGCCTCTCGTTTCGCAAGCTGGTGTCTAGCCAACTGCGCCATGGGCTGTCAAGCTAGCATGCAAGCTGCATAGCATTTGCTATGTTACCCTATGTGTTAAATTCTGCCTATGATTCCGAGCTAAGGAATGTAAATAGGTCTCCATTTTATAGTATAATCATTTATTTTAACAATTAAATACAACCAACAGTCACGTGCATAGTTCACGATGTTTTCTTTCACAGTATCATCATCATCAGCCCATATACTGCTGGAGACGGGCCTCCTCTAAAAATGAATTGCTTTTAGGCCTAACTTCACCAAGCTGGCCTAGTGCAGGTTGGCGGACTATACACCTAAAAAAATCCTAAGAACTTTTAGGTGTGCAGATTTCCTTACGATGTTTTCCTTCACCGTTAAAGTATGTGATAATTCATTGCGAATACACACATAACTTCAAAAAGTGAGAGGTGTGTGCCTGGGGTTTCAAACTGCGACCGCTGAGATTCTCGAACGCGCGCCTAAACCCAAAAGCCATCAATAGTTCTACTTTACTTTTTTCGAATTTTTACTTTCCCAGTAAAAGTGATGATAATTAAGTTATTGTGAATACGACCATGACTATGAAAAGTCAGAGATGTGCGCCTGGGACTTAAACAGGGGACCGCCGAGAGGTTGTGGCCATCACCACGTCTTCAAAAAAATATGACTTTCAATTCTATGTAACGATAATTTCGGAATTATACAAAAATTGTCGCACAATTTTTTTTTTTATGTAATATGTTTTAATACGTTACAATATTTTTCATAATGTGCTTATGCAAATTCGCATATATTGAATATTTTATTTTCATTATATATTACGTAAAAGTTTGCATAACACAGAACCAATTTTTTCTGCTTCATGAGTATTATTGGCTCGTGTAGTGATCGGAGGTATGGTTTTGTTGTTTGTGAAGCGGACAGCTACGACGGTAGTCGCGGATCAAATCCGAAGCATATTCATCTCAACGTTAGGATTTTGCACAGACCCGTGGCGCGGTTGGCTCGACACAACCTTGTGAAACGAGAGGCCGCGGGTTCGATCCATGCACCGACACAAACGTTTGCGTGATCTACAATTATTTGTTTCGGGTCTGAGTGTTTGTGATACAAGACTTGTATCTTAGTGTGGGGTTAGTCTCTACTACGAGACGAGAATGAAAAAACAACAACTATAACACAAACCAAAACTATCAATAACTATTGAATAACTTATTATACACACCAATAACCTAAAGCTGCCACTGATGCATCCTGGCAAGACATCCCGCTGACCTGATGTCTTCCCTAAGATGATGACGTCACGTGTAAAATTGCCGACAACAGCAATCTATTATTCCCTATCACGCACAATTGAATCGTATAAATACACGCCTTGGTTAATTCTAACAATGGTCGCTACTCGGCGATATTCAGTGGGACCATAGAAAAGTTAACGGCGTAGAAGCGACAGTTCAGACAGACAGGATGTATGTATGTAATACTTTTAAGGACCGGCGATGTGAACTAGTAAATGATAATGTCCATGTTTTTTTACATTTATATTTATGACTATTTAATATTATCTATTTCAAGCTTTATGCGGACTAGAGGTCCCGAGTCAGATTTCCGGGTCGTGCAAATTGCTACAATTTTGTAATTTTCAGTACCAGTAATAAATCTAGAAATGTGTCCAAAAAATACAATGCATCTATCGAAATGCAAGTTCACACTTGCTCCTCTGTCTACAGAATTAATGTGTGTATGTACTTATCATAATAATTACAACAACTTACAGGTTACAATGTAACAATCTAGTAATTAAACATGGGCACAGAAATAATATATCATTATAAAACCAAACATTGCAAATCTGATTGCAAATAGCGACAATATCAACGTTTTCATTACTACCTCGCGCTAATATAATTAGATTGTATTGTAATATTTACAATTTACGACATGTGTATATGAGACAATACACATATCGTAAATTGTAATTTGACAATCCCAACGAAGAAGAAAAGGGGTTGTCAAAGAAGTCACTAAGCCCGACGAATCGCCTTTTTAATTTAAATTAGCGATTGCAATTATTGTAATAGCCTGTAAATTACGATTTAGTTGACTTAGTTTCTTGAAGTACAATGCCCACGTAAATATAGTCAATAATGAAGATGATCGTGATGACGTATCACCTTGCGAGCCGACTTATTAATTCAATCACACCCCACCCGTTTGTAAGTGTCGTACATACATTAAAGTGTCGACAGGAAAGATACGACAGCTATGTAAGCAAATATATAATAAGCCCCTGTCCTCTCAGAGACAAGTGATCGCAATATATGAGTATACCTTGTTACTTCTCTGTTGCTGGAAATCTTTGCCCATCTCCCGCAGTTGCGCCCCTATGATTTTTACATATCAAATTATTCTATAACTCCATTGTGACTGATGCACTGGAGTGGAGTGCCCTCGAACACATGGGTGCCGGTTCGATTCCCTGTCCGAGTTTTTGTCATGTTATTATGTTAAATTGTCAAGCGTGGTTTAATGGACTTTGAATGGTTGTAAACGCGAACTGTTGGGACTGTGACAATTATCATGTATTTTTTGAGGGTATAATTTGAATGCAGTCTTGTCAATAGGAAAGCATGTTACATTTTGCTTTCTGTTTTTTTTAAGTACTATTATATCTAAAATAATATTGTCTACTGTACAAAGTTTTGGACTATGTATTTAAGGTATAATATATAAGTAATATGTGTATGAAAAACATTTACGCCTGTCTCTTAAGGTTTAGGTTGAGGTGCAATCCAATTTGCATTTCGCCAGGTGTATTTTAAATTCCGTTTGTATCATGCTAACGGTAAAACAAAGAAAAAATCTAACAACACTGCCTGATTGTCAATTGAACCTGGGAATTATCGATTGTACGCGACAATGATATTAAGGAGTCAGTAAAAGAAAGCCACACCAGCCATCATCATCATCATCATCATCAACAGCTTTTCTTCACGTCCACTGCTGGACATAGGCCTCTCCTATGGCACGCCACTGGGCTCGATCTTGGCCCTCCATCCAACCGCTGCCAGCCACCATAAGCCACACCATAAGTTATTAAAGTTTTAAGTGACAGCAAATACCAAACTCGGAATCAAACCCAGCACACCACATGTCAAGTCCATCGATGCGGCGAAAATGAGTGTTGCACAAAAAACTCCGGTAGTTGGTTTCCGCCCAATCAATTTGGGTGCAATTTTCACGGTGCTTGGGTGCGAACGGCGGGGGATGCGCGAAATGGCCCGGCCGCGTTAAATTAGGGGTTTAGGCACCCGGCCGTACGCGAATTTGCCCCACCGGCAAAATATTTATTTCATTACTCCTATTCATAGGCTTTAATCTGCCTTGCGGTGGAAGTTACAAATACGGAATTTAAGCATATGCCCGGGTTGAATTTTCGATGAAAAAATTGTTGTTGGTAACTTATTGTTATTATAAAAACATGAAAAGTCTTATTTTCGTGGAGGCTTTTATGCATGTTGCTGGAATAATTTATGGAATGTTTTGCACTTCTTCCGATATTTCTGGATGAAGCGGAAAGCGAAATCAAAAGATATAATTTGTTCTATCGGCTATTCGCTCTGACAGGTAGTGTTCTCACCCAAAATCCCTCAATAGCCGGATGTCGCGAAATGGACATCGCTGACAAAAATAGCTTGAGTGTAGTCTGAAGATTAACTCCTCGAAAATTTAAGTCTCAATGTAGGCATTCATATTATAACACTGTTAAGTTAATCAAATAAGCCTTGGGAAATGATACGAATTCCCTAATTCCTAGCTTTGCCTGCAACGAGACACTATAGGAACAGATCATAGCTTACTTCGCGGGGCGTCACTATCCATGGCTGGATTTTTTCGACCCCTGCGGTGACATTATAACGTCAATCACCGCAAAAACAATCTTATCCCACAGGGAATAAAGTTAAAAATTGTCCAACAACAATTTGTCAATGCAGCTTCAATAGCGGAACTATTGTGAAGATAATACCGCGATCAAAAGTACCTCTTTTGTTCTGGAACGTGATTTTGTAATTTCAACTTTATGAAATTTAGTTAAGGCTGGATATTGTACGGCAGGTCTTCGGGTATATTTGATATGTATAGGGTAAGTGAGATTCGTTTAATTCGTCCGGATTGTCAATGTGAATCTTAATTCTGCTTGTGACGGGGGTGCAATGTGGCCCGATGTCTTGGGATCCCATACGCTTGAACTGACTATTAAACAATTAATTCATCGTCATCATCATCATCAGCCCATATACGTCCCACTGCTGGGCACGGGCCTCCTCTACCAGTGAGAGGGTTTAGGCCTTAGTCCACCACGCTGGCCTAGTGCGGGTTGGCAGACTACACACCTAAGAAATTCCTAAGAAGTTTTAGGTGTGCAGGTTTCATCACGATGTTTTCCTTCACCGTTAAAGTACGTGATTATTCATTGTGAATACACACATAACTTCGAAAAGTCAGAGGTGTGTGCCTGGGGTTTGAACCCGCGATCGTCGAGATTCTCGACCGCGTGCCTAAATCTCGAGGCTATCACGACTTCTAAACAATTAATTGGTTGGGTTTAATTTCCCTGGTTTAACTAGCCTACATTCCTATACTCTTGAATTCCGCGTAATAGGGATCAAGGCTAACACAAAAGGTATTAGACACGTTTCAGTCACAGAGACTTAAGACTCCGTTCTGCTACTGGGAACTGATTGATTGAATCTTCTTGGAAGAAGACGATATTAGCATTTTTCTAAGCATCGAACCCGGGACTTAAACATCAGACAAATTTACGCAAACTGTAGTGTTGTAGTTTTTCTAATAAAATAGTTACCTAGTTGCAACAATCAAAATTTTCAGCCATACTAATCACAACCACGTATAGGGTCGAAACAAATATTTTTTTGTTGATCACTAAAACATTGATGCGGGGATCGATCTGACGGCCTCTCGTTCCACAAGGTTGTGTATAGACAAAGTCAAAGTCAAAATTACCTTTATTCAAATAGACTTTTACAAGTGCTTTTGAATCGTCAATTAAGTTTTTTTTAAACTATTGCCGCTTCGAAACGTGTTATCGCTGTGGAGAAGAAACGGCAAGAAACTCCCTCAGCAACACGAAATGTCACATACATACATAAACTCACGCCTGTATTCCCCGAAGAGGTAGGCAGAGGTGCATTTCTGCACCCACATTTCGCCAAGTATGTATCAGTCCCACGTAATAGAGGGCGAGCCTATTGCCGTTTTTCGGGCACATTTCTAGACTCCGTGCTGTTACCGAGAATTTCCTAATGGCAAAACCCAATAACACTTTGCCCGACCTGGGAATCGAACCCAGGACCTCTAGATCGCACGGCACATACTTGTACCGCGAGACCACGAGGCAGTCACGAAATGTTATTTTTTTATAATATTTTTTAATTATATTTACATTTTTATTTATTATATTTAATTTAACCTCATACATGTCAACGATACAAATACCAGCAACTTCCGATACTTACTCCCAGGGCTTATTATCCTCAATATAATCTGACATTTTATAATAAGCTTTTTTATATAGTTTTTCTTTAATCAATTCTTTAAACTTTTTCAAAGGATGGTCCCTTGTGACAAATGTGCTAAGTCTGATAATATAATTTTTGTATCAGATTATACGAAAAAATATGAACCAGTTTCGAGTGTCCATTTAGGTTTCATAGAAACATTTTTGTTCCATGCAATTAC
Organism: Hemaris fuciformis; assembly: GCA_907164795.1. NCBI lineage: Eukaryota > Metazoa > Arthropoda > Insecta > Lepidoptera > Sphingidae > Hemaris > Hemaris fuciformis. Next base: position 11,436,289 of record OU015449.1, read on the forward strand.
ATTCCATCTCCCTACAACTCATTAGATGTACAAGTATTGAGGCACGTATGTATGCATTATGCTGTTAAAATTTCCCTTTTGCCTTCGTGTCTTTGTTTTACCTTTTGAGACATCTTGTCAACCTTTTTGTTTCTTTTTACGAAACGCGCGGAGACTTGCACAAAAGCTCGCGTTAAAACGCGGAGGCTTACTTTTCTTATTGCGTTCTGTGTTGTCTATGAGGCCGACTTTGATGTACTGGCTTGCTTGTTTTTAATAGTCCTAAAATCTTATATAAAACACATAATGACATTATCTTTAATCTGAAATATAAGACGATGTTAATAAATTAATAAAAAGGGTTGTTAGGCAATTAAAACGATCACTGTCTTTCAATAATTGACACATTTATTATATTGTCTTATTCTGGAATCAATCAGAATGAACCTGGAACACAAAATAAGCGTACGATAAAAGAAACAAAAGATTTTTTTAACATTAGTATATCTACGACTGCCTCGTAGTCTCGCGGCACAAGTTTGTGCCGTGCGATCTAGAGGTCCTGGGTTCGATTCCCGGGTCGGGCAAAGTGTTATTGGGTTTTTCAATTAGGAAATTCTCAGTAGCAGCACGGAGTCTGGAATTGTGCCCGAAAAACGGCAATAGGCTCGCCCCCTATTACGTGGGACTGATACAAAACCTGGCGAAATGTGGGTGCAGAAATGCACCTCTGCCTACCCTTTCGGGGAATACAGGCGTGAGTTTATGTATGTATGTATGTAGTATATCTACTATTAGCACACCTGAAGTACAAAACCTTATGTTAATGATCCTAAAGTCTTGATTAATTACCTATACATAAATACGAGTACATTGCAACGAGTCAAAGCGAAGATGGGTCGCTTGTAGAAATGTCAAATGCCATATCCTCACGTATTCATCATCATTCATCATCAGCCCATATACGTCCCACTGCTGGGCACGGGCCTCCTCTACCATTGAGAGGGTTTAGGCCTTAGTCCACCACGCTGGCCTAGTGCGGGTTGGCGGACTACACACCTAAGAAATTCCTAAGACTTTTTTAGGTGTGCAGGTTTCATCACGATGTTTTCCTTCACCGTTAAAGTACGTGATAATTCATTGTGAATACACACATAACTTGGAAAAGTCAGAGGTGTGTGCCAGGGGTTTGAACCCGCGACCGTAGAGATTATCGACCGCCTGCCCAAACCTCGAGGCCATCACGACTTATATCCTCACGTATTATAAATACGAAATAAAGATTTTTTGTACAATTCACGCCTCCACTAAAGCGATTTTCAAGAATTTTGGTACAGAGAAAGACATGACCTTTGAGGCTGTAAAGACTCCTTTTCATCACCGTAAAATCAAAGGTACTGACGAATAAAAGACAACGATATCGCCTACTGTTTTCAATGTTTTCTTCTCTTTAGATTTAACCCTGAAGTTCACGCAGGCCATATTGCGAGCTAAAGCCAGTTCACAATAAATAAGGTATCCGTAATGTAGACAGAAAGGCATGTACAAGAAGGGATGCAGCCCCCATCCCGGCAAATCTAATAAGCATCCCTTCGGCGGACATTTGCAAAACAATTTGTGAACGCACTGATTCGAACCCATTGATTCGTTTATATCTAGTATGTTCGTTGCCGCCATGAAGAGAATTCCGGTAAGAAATAAAGTCTTTCGTAATTCTTTTAGAATTGACAAATACGTTATGGTCTTTCAACTACTTTTTTGCTTTGAGGTCTATCGTGATTTATTTCGTTTCAGACGTCATATGAAGTTTTGTCTGACTGGGCCATCTATGAGAACGTCTAAGTCTAACATTCTGATCTTAATTAAGTTTATATCAACTCTTATTTTCTTAAATACTATTGATTCCTTGATTCGAATTTGCCTCAAAATTTTTGTCAAGAACTGTTATGGTATGCATGAAGGTAGGCATGAAGATTTCTAAAAGCTGCTTTTTTGACTATCCACCCATTAACACGTTACTTCGAAAATTGGGAATACAAAATCAGAGACTATCATCTTGGCGATTCAGTACGCTTATAACTAAATTATCGCTTATTCCTTTTCATCGTTCTTGTGATTCTCAACACTTTTCCCTGTTTAGGTAGCACCAGATAATGTGTCATACATAAGAAAGCAAAAAAGAAAATTAATTAATTTAAACTATAATACTTGCTGAACATTGAATCTAAAATCGCAAAATAGGACCCCCAAGTTCTCCTAATGATAAACTTTTTAAATTTTTACACCGACATCCCAGCCTATGGGGCGACACAAAAAACTATAAACAGAAAATTAATTTGCACAAAAGATAATCGCCTTACAATAAAGAAGTACTCCAGAATCACCCCGTTAATTTGTTGGATCGTCCCCAATATCAAACAATGTCACGACACTCGGCATCGAATACCCTTCCTCCTTCCCCGCTACCTACCCCCCGCACGGCGCACCCGATCCCCCGGGCGCTCATTTAAATCTTATTTGTAGTTTTAAGTTGGCAAAGTCAATAGTTTAGCTGTTTTTATTTGCAGTGCGACGCCGAGGCGTCGGGAGTGCTTTAAATCCTGTGGGAAATTAAATAACTTTTGCATTTGCGTGGATTTACTGTGGAATAGGTGTAGCCTTTAGTTTTGCAGTTTTCAAGCGATACTCTATATCACACGCTAAGCTTTGCAGCTCTTGTAAAGTTTATGCAACACTGATCCTTAAAAACAATTTTACGTACATATTCAGTTATGCTGGTGTCCTCGAAGCGGTCAGCAAAGGTGCATATCTACACCCAGGTATTGCTAATTTGTGTTTTAAGTCCAATATATTAGAAGACCCGCCTATTGGCGATTTTAGGCACATTCCTATATCCCTTTATGTAGTGGGACCAACGGGGCTGTTGATATTAATATTTAAAATGTTAGTAGTATGTCCACAAATGCTATCAACTAGCGAGAAACAACGTTATATCAAGAATATTTTTTTGTGACAGTTTTTGACGTCATATATCCGTAACCGTAGAAATGTGTATAATATATAAACCGTATTAATCTGTGTGTCTGCTAATTATGGGACTGGAGGTAGATATAAATTTTGGAAGAACACGAGCCACTTAAGTTTTTCAACAGTGTTCACTACGACTGCGACGAACTGTGCTCAAGTAAATGAAATGAATTTCTATTGTACCTATAATTAAAATGCATTAGATCTTATTTAGTGTGATTTTGTAAGACGTGAAAGCCAACGCGTTGCAGCCCAGGGTCACAGGCTGTTTGTCGTTCGGCTTTGCGAGGCAGATGGGCGAGTTCTCAGCGCTACTGCAAACAGGGGCTCGTGTGTATGTTACACGGTTTTAAGATTCACAGTCTTAATCCGTCGATTTAGTGTGTTCTTTATATTTATAACTTGTAAATGATTGGTATGAAATCATGCCGTTATCACCGATAGACTAAAACATTTGAATTTGAATTGATACACTGAATTTGAAACAGGAGAATGCTGATTCCGCCAATGGCGCCGAGATCCATTCCGCCATTTCGGATCGAGAAAAATGCAATCGGTTTTTTTTTGGTAGGAATCTTTCACTATCATCTAAAGTCTAGAGCTCATCATCATCATCAGCCCATATACGTCCCACTGCTGGACATGGCCCTCCTTTACAACTGAGAGGCTTTACCTAGGCCTTAGTCCACCACACCGCTTTGGATTAGTGCGAGTTGGCGGACTACACACCTAAGAAATTCCTAAGAACTTTTAGGTGTGCAGGTCCTCGCGATGTTTTCCTTCACCGTTAAAGCAAGTGATAATTCATTATGAACACACATATAACATCTAAAAGTCAGAGGTGTGTGTCTGGTATTTGAACCCACGACCGCCGCGACTCTCGACCGCGCGCCTTAATCTCAAGGCCATCACTAGAGTCTAGAAATATAGGGTCAATTTCATGAAAATGGCAACAGACTCGTCCAATGATACGAGGGACCTAATAATTACCTAAAAATGGGTGAAGAAATAAAGCTGTGCACATCTTATATGTGGGCACAGGCTTAAACGTAAATACACATAATATACATTTATTCATGAATATAAAGTTAAAATTACGTATATAACTGTATTTCTTATGATCTAAAACAGTTTAAATAATAGTTTGAACGAAATTTCACATCATTTCTATGAATAGATAGGTCCGATATTCGATTAAGAGGGCGAAGAAGGCACGAGAGGCTCCGTCCGGCCCTCAACAATACTTCACCAACTTAATATGCAATATAAGTTTCCAGCTTGTTCAACATGGTCTTGTTTTAATATACTATGTACGTTTAGTAAGTGGTAGGGCCACGCTTAAGTCGCGTAAGACCGCAATATGGATGGAATAGCTCGACCGTGGTTCTACTACTGTGCAACTTAAGCTGAATTGGGGCTTTTTGTCACGTTTTTTCGAAGTGAAAACTTCTTTAGCATCGTTGTGGTTTGAAATTAGATGAAACGAAAAAGCGACATTATAGCTTTCGTCGCGTATAGTCAAGACCGAGTCGTGCAATAGAGTCAATTTTAATTTTACTTCTAATATTTTAAATTACATAATTTAAATATTATAACATTATTAGTAGTTGTGACATCACGTGGCTACTCCCCCCCGCCCCTTGGCAATTCGATTAGATGCAGTGTTCTCCAAGTAGAGTGTTCACCGGCTGACAGTTTTGCTTGGTGGAGAAAATTACCAGTCACCCATCTCCAATCTCATTTTTCCCCGAATCTCCTATTATTCTTGAAATAATTGAAGAACAGTTAGTCATTTCACATTACGGTTATGCGTAATACGAGTATAACAGATGTGTTCTGGATTATTATAAATTACATAAGTAAGTAGTAAGTAAGTACATATATTAGCGTTACCATTTGCAGTAAAGTCAGTAAATACTTTGTTAGTTTGTTTTATAATAGGTAAGGTTTTAGAGACAGTTTCCAGCAGTGGGACGTATATGGGCTAATGATAATGATGATGATGATGAAGGTTTTAGAGAGACTTTTACCCATCTCAGCTGTAGAGGAGGCCCATAAGAGACGTGTATGGGCTGATGATGGTAAAGGTTTTATATAGTTAGATATCGAAGATTTCACTTTTATTCATACATTTAGTGTCTTTTAATTAATAGGTTTTTTCTTAATACCTTTTAGATCCGAAGCGGTAATAGTTTTTCCTTAACTTATTTTTAACGATTCATAGGATATTGCAGAAAGTTATGTGAATAAAAATTATTTTGATCAATATCTACAAATATTTTGTTAAAAATCGAATAAAATCTAGAAAAGGCTATATATTAGTATTGATTGTTTTTTTCTTTTTTAATATTATTTGTCATTATTCATTGTGCTAATAATAAATGTTTCTTTCTTTCGTCTTATATTCAAAGAAGAAAAATACGTACTCTTGACTACGTGACACAGTTCGGAATCGGTCCTCTAACTAGTGTCCCCATCTAGCGGCGGAGGGAGGCAATTCAACTCGTAGAAAACACGGTACATAAAGGCGTATGCAGGCAAACACAATATATCGTTGAAGGTTCTTTACCCGGCACCGGCGACATGATCCCTCACAAGTATTGTGTCCACACAATATAAGCGCAAATAAACCGGATTTTCCGCCGCACCCGGATATTCTGGCTTACGTAGACCGGGAGCTAAGTGTAACCTACAATGTATTTATCCAAAATAGGTTAGCGTGAAAGAAGGAAATAATAATATTAGAGGAAGTTTGAAAATAGCTCCTGTGATAGATAAGCTGAAAAGAAACCGTCTGTCGTGGTATGGGCATGTTATCAGAAGGGATGAGGATTTTCGGACACATTTCCAGACTCTATGTTGCTAGTGAGAATTTCCTAATGGAAAACACCAATAACCGCTAGATCGCACGGCACATACTTGTACCGTGAGACCACGTAGAATGTTAAATAGAAGTTATGATGGCCTCGAGGTTTTGGCGTGCGGTCGAGAATCTCGGCGGTCGCGGGTTCAAGCCCCAGACACACACCTCTGATTTTTCCAAGTTATGTGTGTACTCACAATGAATTATGACTTTACTTTAACGGTGAATGAAAACATCGTAAGGAAACCTAAACCTAAAAGTTCTTAGGATTTTATTAATTGTGTAGTGCGCCAAAACGCACTAGTTCAGCGTGATGGACTTAAGGCCTGATGATGATGATGTTAAATAGAACGTAGTTTTAGGTTATCCGGCTCCCGGTCTACAGTAGTATGAAAATAGTGGCTTTCAGTACGATGACACATTTTCAAGAGGACTTTGAGCACAATACAAGGGAGATTAAGTCAGGTTGGCGGCGGTTTTGTGGCGCTCTTCCACGCTCAGCGCTATACACTATGTAAGTCTTATATATTTTGTGAGAGGAATTGTGGGAGCTGATTTGTCTTTGTTATGAGTTTTTAGGCAATTTGTCGCGATAAAATCTTATGTTACGTAGAGTATAGACTGTAGATAAGATTATTATTATCTATTCCTAGTTAAATTAAATTTTATAGGTTCGTTGCAGTATTTACTGTCAAGTAAGGTGACAATATAAAAAACACTAGTCATTAGTGGCGGTACTTCCATAAAAGCCCAAAAGCCCAGTTTGCCTTACAAAATTCCGAATAATCTTTAAGTTTTTAATCTTTATTTAGCAAAAGCAATTTGACATATAAATGAGAATATCCTAACCCCACAATAAATAATTATAAACTAGACATTACACATTTAACGTGTAACGCATTTGGCCTATGGAAGTACCGCCATTGGCCTGTATTCCTCGAAGGGGTTAGGCAGAGGTGCATTTATGCACCCATATTTCGCCAGGTATGTATCAGTCCCACGTAATAGGGGGCGATCCTGTTTTTCGGGCACATATCCAGACTCCGTGCTGCTACTGAGAATTTACCAATGGAAAAACCCAACAAACTTTATCGAACTCTGTAATCGCACCTGGAACCTTTAGATCGCACGGCATATAATTGTGCCGCGAGACCACGAGGCAGTCAATCAGTGAAAATAAAAAAAAAGCTACGTGAAATTGAGGAAAGGTGTAATATTGCAAGAATCATTATGTAAAGTGTTGGATCCAGCGTAATATTAAACCGAATGTGTCACATAGTCTTTACGAAACACTCCGAGCTTACAGCTTATACTTTTTTCACCTTTCAATAAATTACATTATAATTTAATACACATACCATTGTTCGCTACAAAAATAAATGTATTAAGAGTTTTTGGATGGATATTAATTTTATAAAATCCAAGATATAATTACATGAATTCGAGAGGTAAGCAAACTGCTCCTTGCTAGCAGTTTTCTGAAATATTAAATTTTTGTATTATATATTGCCTATTGGTCCTAAAAGTAGTGATGACCTCGAGGCTTAGGCACGTGGTTGAGAATCTCGACGGTCGCGGAATCAAACCCCACGCACACACCTCTGAATTTTCGAAGTTATGTGTGTATTCACAATGAATTATCACTTACTTTAACGGTGAAGGAAAACATCGTAATAAAACCGGCACACCTGAAAGTTCTAAGGAATTTCTTAGGTGTGTAGTCCCCAAACCCTCAATAGACTAGCATGGTGAACTAAAACCCTAAAACCCTCTCAGTTGTAGATTAGGCCCGTGCCCAGCAGTGGGACGTATATGGGCTGATGATGATAATATTGCCTAATACATTTCTAAAAAAAAATACACCACCTCACCCTAAAATCTACGCGAACAATGAAATTACATTGTTAAATTAACAAAACACTCAATGATCCGTAGTTGCGTGAAATACTCGTTTGATGTCACGCCGGCACGTGTCCGAGTGTGTAATCGACGCCTATTTATTATCAATCGCACTTCAACATCAGATTGTGACAAGAGTGACGTAAGTTTATATGCATCCCGACGTATACATAACATAATAAAAAAATTAAAGATAAAATTTTTGCTTCTAAAAATAAAAGATATGTCCAGCGAAGGCTAAGAATAAATGTTTTACTTAATCAAAACCATCAGCCCATATACGTCCCACTGCTGGGTACGGGCCTACTCTACAACTGAAACCCTTTAAGCCTTAATTCACCACGCTGCCCTAGTGCGGGTTGGCGGACTACACACCTAAGAAATTCCTTAGAACTTTTAGGTGTGCAGGTTTCCTCACGATGTTTTCCTTCGCCGTTAAAGTACGTAATAACTCTTTGTGAATACACACATAACTTTGAAAAGTCAGTGGTGTGTGCCTGGGGTTTAAACCCGCGACCATCGATATTCTCGACCGCGTGCCTAAAACTCGAGGCCATCACGAAAGCATGAAGCAGTCATTTATATCTAACATATATTTATTAATGAAAATTTTCAACGGTATAATTAACGGCTACCTTACTTTATTTTTAAGCATTATTTTTGAGACCGTAATGTTTTAGTCCGTCTTAAATTTCTTCGATTCCATTGTCAGAATCTTTCAATATATTTGTTGTACATACTGCAATTGAACGCGACAATCCAAATAACAGGCCATTCATTAGGGGCAAGCAGGGCCACGCGCCGAGCGCAACAGTGCGAACGGCAAACACCCCCGGAGCGACGGTGGCCGACAAATTAAATTCTTGTAATCTATACTTACAAACTGATGAACATTGTGATCGCGACAACTATGTAATATAAATCATTTGATAGATTTTTTTTTTTTTTTTCAATCCAGCTTTTATATATAACAATTCTAGCTGTGCACTGTGGTTGTCCCAAACTTTAGAAATTGGTCTTTAAGTGTGAACTGTTAAGTTTGACTCCGGGTACGTCGGGGCACCTGAATTCGTACTAATACATATTTATATTATATATACTTCATATATATTCATACAATATGCAACCCAAATCACCAGCTTAAGGTAGTTAAAAAAAACCGAGTGTTGCGTTCATCCGACCACAGATAGCCCTCCCAAAGATTGGCATTTAAAGATTGTCCTATTGACTACAAGTCATTGGGGCCAAATTAAGAATAAATTATGGTAAGTACCGCCACGTAATGTGTGTATTTACTATAAACCATCACGTACTTTAACGGTGCTGGAAAACATTTTGAGCAAACCTGCACATCTAAAACTTCTAAAGAATTTCTTAGGCGTGTAGTCCTCCAACCCGCACTAAGCCAGCGTGGTGGACTAAGGCCTAAACCCTCTCAGTTGTAGAGGAGGCCCATGCCCAGCAGTCGTGCTGATGATGATGATGCCAAGTTCTTGGGGCCAAACTAAGAATAAATGGTGGAAAGTAACGCCACAGCGCAATACTAGAGAACATTAAACGAAACAGAAGTTGGATGGCGCGCGGAGTTCCGTCGTGCACTAATAACGTACCGGTAATAAGCGTCAACTCACAAATAATGAATATCATCCGCCCCCCTAACTTTCACACCGCGTTCACACCACGCTGCTGACGATTTTTAATATTTAACGTTGGGTTATGGCATTTATGGCACCAGAATTCAAGATTGTAGAAGAGTCTCGTGCCCAGAAGTGAATAATTACGAGTAACTTCGTATATAATTCATCATCATCCTCGTCATCGTCATCGTCATCATCATACTCGTACTCAGCCCACATGTTCCCTCTAATGGGTATAGGCCTCCCCCAATGCTCGCCATTTTTCTCGGTCTAAGGCTACTCTCATCCATGGCTTTCCGGATACATATAAATCAAACTTACGAAATAAAAATTGAATTAGAATTGGCATGAGTATGTCTCCACCACACTGTGAGCTTAGGTCTTATTAGATTTCAATAAATTAGTGCATAATTAAAATGCTATTGTGGTATTTAGGCTAATGAATAGAACTTATAATATAGGCAGGTTCTTCGATTGCCCATAATTCTCTAGTAGTTTAGATACCTACATAGACAACTCTTTATCGCTTCATAAATGTAATTATTAACAAAAAGTGTAGACAATGTGCGATCTTATTGCTGAGAGCGATAAAGACAACCTTTGGATGGAATGTAAGAAATCAAAGTAAAATATAGGTACCTATAGGTGCAGTGTGCACGCATAAAAATAAAATAAAATATAAGATAATAATATATAATAGCAACATACTAATAAAAACGTGAAAAATACCTTATAATAAAAGACGACAATATACAAATCATAATTAATAATTATTATTGAATATTGGACCAATGAAAACCCTTACTTTTGGTTAAGGATAATGTAGTTTATGAATTCCACGACACAAGCCTTGATGTGATGTTAGTGTCACCTGCATTAGGGTATTTATTGCCATTTTTTTATTCATCTGACTTACTTTCACATTTAATGTAATATTCCTATGCATAGATAATTTTATAGATACGCTAAACATTTGATTTGAAATCACATTGACACAAGTGACGTACCTAAAAATATGATTCCCATGAACTATCATAATAAACAACAAAGTGGACAAGTGCCGTAGTATGAACGTTAAAAAGGAAAAAACGCGTCTTCGTCTGGTTTTAATTGAAATATTCTATAATTACGGCGCACGCTGGTCCGTTAAAATGTAAATAAAGTGCACTCCCGACATAATGATATTATTATTTTTTCTTTGCATCCACCAAATGAGTTTAATGGCGTTTTATCTTGGCGTTTACTTCATAATGGAGATTTTTTTATTGATCGTTTGAATACGTCTGCAAACATTAATAATATTTCTATATTATTAAGTTTTTTGAAGCATATAAAATGTAGCAATTTTTTTGTTGAAAATTATTCTCAGTATAAAAAAATCTTCTGAAATATTCAACGGGTGCATACTCGTCATGTCGTGACAACTTTGTTAGCACACATACAGCGGTAAAGACACGTAATTTGAACAAAAAAGGTGATCAGAAAAGCATAATTATTATGCCAGTATAAGATGTAGGTACTCATAAAATTGGAAGAAGGCTCTCCAGCAAAGATGATTGCATTTTTGACACTATTGTATCCATAAATTTATCCAGCAATGGGACATATAGATGTCTATTAAATAATAAAACGCGTCAAAATTAGACCCTCGAACGCGCCGACAAATTGAACATCAATTACTGCAACACCATTGCCAATATGAGATCTCTTTGAACCGCGGCACGTGGCCCTACTCTCAACTACGATATTACTTTTTTATTTGCCTATCCGTCCCCTGCAAATGTTGTCAACATGTTTCAATAGATCCTGCCAGCATGTATTTGCACCTAAATATATTATGCCATTCGAAAATTATCCTATAGCCCTGGTGATAAGGTTGTAAGGTATGGTTGTGACGGTAAATATAATGTTGTTGTCGTACGTGTTTTTCGTTTGCTCAAAGGATATTAGTGTTAAAGCAAAGTACTGTTTGATTGTAATGTTCTCGTTCTCATGGATTTTGTGTTGGATTTTGTTGTTTTTGAATTTCACGCAGTTGAATTTTATTTGCGAATGGACTTTGGTTGTCCTCTATATGGGTTTCAAATTCTCCCCGCGATTTATTCGTTAGAGTTTGTATCAGAGAGAAATGAGAAAGTTGGGTAATTTCTGTAATTTTTTTATAATTCAACAGTACCTAAATTTTTTCGGGAAAATAATATTGTTATGATATTTTTTCACATCTATTTTATGTAAGTAGAATAGTGACATAATGATCTGTGGTGTTGTGATGATACCATAGAATGTAATCATAAAGACATTAGACATCAAAGGACAAAATCCAGATCTCTAGTAAATTTTTTTAAACAACAAAAGCTAAAAAATAATGGCTGAGCCGCTGGTCTCCCACGCAAAGATGTCCGAACTACGCAGAAATTATTACCGAGCTGAATCTCTAACATAAAATATAAATGTACAGACTAAAACCTATCGTGACTCGCTTCAAAAGATATAATGGATAGTGAACGAGAAGCGGCAAAAATAACGCTATAGTTGCATTGTAGGTAACCAAAATCAAAGAAAAAATATTATCTATTTAAATAGTCCTCTTCTTAATTTTTTTATCAATGAAAGATATTTATTTATTTATTATTTAGGTTCGCCAACAATTGTTTACATCCATATTATACATTTTATAAGACAGAAATGAAAAAAAAAAAAGAACTTAATGTAACAATTACTGACAGGCAAACACCGCTTGCACCATTAAATCAGTTACAGTATATACTTACCTACTAACTAAAAATAAAAAAAAAACATATATTAAAAAAAAAACAAATCAAATCAAAAGAAAAATAATATCCAAATATATCCACAAATTGACACGGGTATCTCGGAGATGACGGGCTCTCGTTGGGATATTTGAGGCGTCCGTTAGCTTGTAGCACGTTTTGTAGCCTTTGTCTTCGCCGTAGCTGCTATAGCCCCGTGGCGCAGTTGATTAGCCACCAGTTGCAAAACGAAGAAATGAACAGAAAATATAGAATTGAAGTGCTATGTAGGTAAACAATAAAATATATACAGGATGTATTCAGACCGTGATCGGAAACTAAGGCAGGTAATAGCTACGGTGATTACAAACCCATTGGCGTTAAAAAATATATCCCAACAAAAAATAAAAATCATAGATGTTAAATGGATGTGGTTGTAAGTAAAACGTATTTTTTAAATTTTTTGTCGGGATTTTTTTTAATTTCCCGGTTTGTAATCACCACAGCTATAATCTGCACTAATTTCCGATCACGGTCTGAATACACCCTGTATAAAGATTCTAACGTTTCCATGAAATCCTTTAAACCGTTAGAGCCCACGGGGGTGGCATTACGCGCAATTCCTTGCTGAAAGATCTTTAAAAAAAAAACAAAGGCACTTCATCAGCGTGAGCTATTTCATTAAGACTTTATCCGGTGGAGTGAGCGTGCCGACTTAAAAGAATAGTCTGCGAATTCCTCACTGGGCGCCCACTTTTGTAATGAACAACGTCCATTTGACGGGCGCTGTCTTAAAATTCTTTTGTCTTTGCTCTATTTTTAAGTGCGCCATTTTATTTACGCGGGAATTCCATCGGGAATGTGTCCTTTCTTCGCAAATGTTTTGAGGATTTTTTTCGCTTGGCTTCGGTTAGGGGTTTGATTTAGTCCGTTTATAGTAGATTTTGTTGATGTCTTAATATTTACTTCTGAGATTGAATAAAGCTTCACCCACAAACAACCCACACACACACTAACAATTGAGCCGTTATTTTTATTTATTAGCCGACTGATATTTAATTATATTGTTTATTTTTCCTTGGTATCAAATGCTAACTTTCTGATTTATTAATTTAATAAATACATTCATAACCTCACACCTGTATTCCCCGAAGGGATAGGCAGAGGTGCATTTCTGCACCCACATTTCGCTAGATGTGTATCAGTACCTACCACGTAATAGGGGGCGAGCCTATTGCCGCCTTTTGGGCACAATTCCAGACTCCGGGCTGTTACTTCCTACTGGAAAAACTTATTTAATATAAAGGTATTAAATTTTTTTCCTCCATCTAAGAACACATGCCTACATCTCTCCCAATATTATACTCCATTGCCGTGTAATTTATCGTATCATACTGGCTCTACGAGACAAGCTTAGCTTAGTGTAGAGTCTTAGGTGAATTTTGAAATTGTAACCACTTATATTAATAAAGCATCCGTGTAAATGTCAATGTAAATATAAATGAAAATAAATAAAGCAATGTTTTATTAATTTCTTAGCTTACATTAAAATAATTTCGTTTGACATTATATTTCGATTACCTAATTTTTCGATTTAGGGAAAAGTTCCGTCCAAAAGAAGCATAACTTAAGTCTCATGCATTTAATTACATGTTTAATAATTTTAAAATCCATATTATATAAAAAAAAAAATACTCAAGCTTCCTTTTTGTACTACCAAGTGACCGATCTGTCAAATTTATATACATACAAAACCTCACGCCTGTATTTCCCGAAGGGGTAGACAGAGGAGCATTTCTGCACCCGTATTTCGCCAGGTATGTGTTCCACGTAGGGGCCGAGCCAATTGCCGTTTTTCGGGCACACATCCAGACTCAGTGCTGCTACTGAGAATTACCTAATGGAAAAATCCAATAACACATTGCCTCGAGAATCGAACCCGAGGCCTCTAGATCGCACAGAACACATGTATGCACTAGTGCCGCGAGACCACGAGGCAGTCAAATTTAGTTCCAATAACTACCGTAGGACTTCAATGATGGCGGTAAATACATAGCAGTAATTTATCACATTTAATAAAGATTTCTCGCGCTTATTTGCTTTTCATGTTCCAAAAGCAACGCTAAATGTATAATATATCTTCTACAATTCGCGCATCACAGAGCCTCGTTGGGAAACGGGCAGGCTGCACATTAATTATTCAATATAGCGGACAAATCACTTAGCGGGTCGATATCACAGCTTCCGATGCACTGTTGTCTCTTGCACTGTATATAATGTAATCACGGGTACATTAATAGTACCTATATAATGTATATAGTGGAAGCAGTGATGGCCTCGAGGTTTAGACGCGCGGTCGAGAATTTCGGCCGTCGCAGGTTCAAACCCCAGGCACACACCTCTGACTTTTCGAAGTTATGTGTGTATTCACTATGAATTATCACTTGCTATAACGGTGAAGGAAAACATCGTGATAAAACCTGCACACCTAAAAGTTCTTAGGAATTTCTTAGGCGTGTAGTCCGCCAACCCGCACTAGGCCAGCGTGGTGGACTAAGGCCTAAAACCCTCTCAGTTGTAGAGGAGGCCCGTGCCCAGCAGTGGGACGTATTTGGGCTGATGATGATGAATGTATATAGCTTTATGCGAAAATATTACGGTAAAAAGCGGCAGTCTTAGATGCTCTCGAACGAATTCGAAAAAACGGACTTGTGAGCGTTTCAAAGTTTACGTACATACTTTCAACGCCTTTATATTGAAAGGAATAAGCAGAAGTCCACTTTTTTGGTTTGACATTTATATTTATGTATTTTCAACACATGTGTAACATTCTGGACCCACGTTTCGGCAAGTGTTTTTTGCCCTGTGTTTAGGAAGCCAGTATATTGCAGGTTTTCAAGGATATCTCCATAATACGTGGATAACAATCCAAAGGAGAAGTATAGTTTCCAAGATTGATTTGTTTATACTATTTTATAATTTGTAAATAACTACATTTTGTTACTTTTATATAAATAAATTAATGCTGAAATGCTGAGATACGTGCGACTAGAAATGGTTTCGAAAAGCATGTCAGGAACGTAAGTGACCTTCGTTTTTTGAAAGAAAGATAAAAAGAAAAGATTTTATTGGTGGCCAGTGCACGAAAATACAAAAAAAAAACAATTAGTAACTATAATTCACACAACCAACAATGGTCCCCTCATTCAGCTACATGCTGCAATTCCGTTTGCACGGAGACCAAATTTTCAATGAAGAGACCAAGTCCAAAACGGACGCTATATTGACGTACAGGCAATAAAAAAATAAAATAAAAACATAAAAATAATATAAATCTACAATAAAGTATAGTAGTAAGTAATTAATTACATTAAATTAACAATATCAGTCAACAGTGAAAAATAAACCAATTTATATTCGCCACTAAGTGCGGAACAACCATCTCATTGACTTTTCGATAATCACAAGTAAGGTGAGTACTTCTTGCTGGCATCTTACAATACCACCACCACCATCAGCCCATATACGTCCCACTGCTGGGCACGGGCCTCCCCTACAACTGAGAGGGTTTAGGCCTTAATCCACCACGCTGGCCTTGTGCGGGTTGGCGGACTACACATCTAAGAAATTCCTAAGAACTTTTTTTAGGTGTGCAGGTTTCATCACGATGTTTTCCTTCACCGTTAAAGCAAGTGATAATTCATTGTGAATACACACATAACTCCGAAAAGTCAGAGGTGTGTGCCTGAGGTTTTAACCCGCGACCGCCGAGATTCTCGACTGCGCGCCTAAACCTCGAGGCTATCACTGCTTAGAATAGCTATGACTGTTTTTGTAGTTTTAATAATGTTTGTTTGAGTTCACGTTTAAAGCTCAGTTTACTTTTTTTAGATTGACACGGCGGTCAATCTAAAAAACTTGCACTTAATCACCTGTGTGTGAAGATGAAATCATTAGATCAATGTATGTATGTATCAGTGACGGTACTTCCATAGAAGCCCAAAAGCCAAGTTTCATCATCATCATCATCATCAGCCCAAAGAAGTACACTGCTCCTAGACCTCCCTCAATGACTTCCACAGTGACCTGTTGGAGGCAGCCTGCATCCAGCAACGACCCGCGACCTTCACCAGGTCGTCAGACAGTCAAAGCCAAGTTTACCATTCAAAATTCCGAATAATAATCTTTAAGCTTTAAATCTTAAATTAGCAAAAGCAATTTCACATATAAATGGGAATATTCTGACCCCACAATAAAAATTATAAACTAGACATTAGCATTATCGCGTAAGGGTTTTCGGCTCCTATGGAAGTACCACCACTGGTAGTAAGTCTTATGTGATAGATGGAAAGACTTGTCATTTTTGGGCATAAATGTTACGTTGTTAAAGTGTTATGGTAATTAATTTGTAATATTAATTAAATATTAATGTAATATTAAGGTTATTAATCTTAACGTAACTCACACTTATGTGTGTGACTTTGGGATATATGTTTGTTTTTGTTTCTTTTCATCAAGACATAAAAGCACATACTTATGCATTACGCCTATACCTCCCACAGGATAGGCAGAAGTCAATACCCACGTTTCGCTTGCTTTAATTTAGGCTCACCTAAAACGTTATTGCCCATAGTACACTTGTCGCATTTCCAGACTGTAAAATATCCCATTGAAAATTTCCTTACTAATAAAAAGTCTTCCTCGTGGTCTCACGGCAAAAGTATGTGCCGTGCGATCTAGAGGTCCTGGGTACGATTCCCGGGTCGGGTAAAGTGTTATTGGGTTTTCCATTAGGAAATTCTCAGTAGCAGCACGGAGTCTGAAATTGTGCCAGAAAAACGGCAATAGGCTCGCCTCCCATTACGTAGGACTGATACATAGCAAAATGTGGGTGCAGAAATGCACCTCTGCCCACCCCTTCGAGAAATATAGGCGTGAGGTTTTGTATGTATTTAGAAATCCAAAGTGGCAAAGGGCTGAGTAAGCCCGGGGATCCATCCTCAAACCCTTTGATCATAATTCATACTGGATGACCAACGAGGTAACCACAAGTTCTACACACAAAACCATATAACAGTATAAATCACATTGTAACTTTCAAAGGAGAAATTAGCATGCTAGAGTGGGATGGGGGATACGTCTATCCCTGTCTATCCCACGGGTTCGGCCTCGTGTTAGTAATAAAGTGAGTCCGTAAGTGGGCTGGATTGCAACGGTTACTTACAAACTAATAAATTATTCATAGAATTTGCAAATCTAATTTTCCCCCTATAACAATCTTTTATTTTATTACTTTTTTCATAACGCGGATTCGAACCCCACACTTGACGGGGCATTGGCTTAGCTGGCCGCAAGATAAAATGTGTCGAGTAACAAGATTAAAGTCTCACTCGCCTCTTTTTAAGAGTGACGTCATTGGCAGAATAACTTTTTCCTTACTATAATATTATCTTACTAATACTATTAATACTAAATTAAGGATGTATAAATGTTTTAAAAGACACCAGAACAGCTAAACAGATCTGGATAAAATTTTGTTCAAAAAAGATTATAATCAGAGATAGCATAAAAATCATTTTTAACCCTGAAAAACGCTTGTAACGTCCACATTGTGCCAGCTATGTTTAACGTTGTCAATCATTTATATTTAACAATTTTAGGCACATATACAGACTTTTTCCCGTCCGAAAATCGAACAAAGGACCTCTCGATTGTCCGCCGCATATTTATGCTAGGGGATTACTGGGGCAACGAATGTGCCTGTGTGAATAAGTGATGTTTTATTATTTTTTTATATTTTTAAATCTTTATTAATCAGAATATTATTTATTATTAACAAAGTTCTTTCTTAAAAAAACATACCTAATTAATGACATATTCTAAGTTTAAAAATATACCAAATTTCATAACCCATTAATATTTTCAAAAACCATACTCCAAACATTCAAACACCCTAATCATTCTGATTGTAATCTTAATCCATATCAAAACCACAACTCCCATACAAACTGAACATTACATTAACACTGAGCTAAACGTCGTGCCTCCCCTAGACGATCGATCCCCTATACATATGCATCTAGCGTTTCCGCATTGTCTTCCTTCTGAAGCCACATCCGCCCAATTGCGTGCACACAGTTCAAGCGCAGTGCAACTCCACGATTCAATTTGAATCGGCGACAAGTGGGGCGTAGGCGGGGGGGGTCGAGGGACGTGGGGTTGAGAGAGGTGGCGATGGGGTGGGATGAGACGCGACTGACGACGCCGCGCTGATGGCCTAATCGTGTTCGATTCGCACCTGAGTACGGTATGCTGAGATAGTGGCTCTACATTTATAAATACACTCAACACACATAGTTCTTACCCCACGCTGAGAATAGAATATTGTGCAACTAGTGCGAAAAGTTGTCGATTGCCCACGAGAGCGAAGTTGAGCGCACGAGCGAAGCAAGTGCAGTCATTCGCTCGAGTTGGCAATCGAAAATTTGGCACGACTTGCACATACAATTTTTTATTACGTATATATGCGGGGAAAGTTACTACTTAAATATACTTCTTTACAGTATTAATTATTTTTATTTAAATACCTACCTCACTTCTTTGATATTGATACTGTCACTGTCACTGAATTTGCGTGTGCCAATAAAAATTTGGGTGCGAGAAGTTTACTTGTCGCACTGTAATTGTGAAGTGGGGAATTAGCGTCTTTTCGCCCCCAAAAGCGTGCGCAAAGATACTACTTTCCCCGCATAAGTAATAAAAAAAAATAAAAAAAATACACCCAACAGTCGCATACATAGTCCACACAAGGATACAAGTCCTGAGTCATGGGTATCAGAAATTGAATTTATAAAATCCTTCGTTCAGTTATCTTGTTATTTATCAAAATTTACACAAAAATCTGAAATTCACTAACTTTTTAGTTTAAAATATTCCCTAAAATAAATGGTAATTAACACGTTTCTACGATGAGTCTATCGTCAAATTTAAGGGGTTCGAAAAATACTGTTTTTGCACAAATTACCCTAAAACCGCGTAAAAGCTCTTAAGCATTTTACAAAACATTAATTCACAATACATTACCCATTATGCAATTTGTTTTCGATGTTTATTGTATCTTCATATGTTAGCCCTAAAATTTAAATCGCCCATAGTAGAGCATTTTCCGTGGCGTATCCTCCTCGCTTCCGACAAGGCACCGCAAAATGTTCGCCACTACAAACTGTCACCTCCTACAGCCTTCGCGGCCGCAAGTTTCGCTAACAACTCTGTAAGTTGCGAAGCGAATCTCCAAAAGTGTCCCGCACTGTTCCGGGTCGGTGCAACTCTGAGCGTGTTACTTGAATATTTAAAGTCAATGCGTGGCTTAGTTGGTGGTGAGACTGGTTGTTTCAGGTTCGAAGATAATTACTCGGGAATTAAAATTGTTGATTGGGAAGATCGTTGTAGTATGTAGTATCTTAGTAGATCCTATGTATATTTGGTATGTATGCGCCTGGCGGTACCTACATTGTATTTGTCAATTGTCAGTAATAAACTAGCTACGGATCAGTGCGATTGTTTTATTAATTAGCGACATACCATTTGGCGGCGAGGATTTCACTACCCGCGTGTGTTAAAATGTCGAGTTATATAGGAAATTTAAACGTTTTCGATTATAAAATACCCGACTGGGGCATTTTTTATGGACATTTATCGCAGTTTATTAAGCTCAACACCATTTCGAATGCTAACAAAGGTGCTGTGTTATTGACTAATTTGTCGGACGAATCATACCGTCTCGTTCGAAACCTCGTGTATCCGAAAAGGCTCGAAGACAGTACTTTTGAGGAGCTGGTGATATTGCTCAACCAACATTTTACGCCCAAAAGATCAACGTTTGCCGATAGGGCAAAATTCTACGAAGCATCAAAATCAGACTGTGAAAGTATAGAAGAATGGGCGGCACGGCTTCGTGGATTAGCCGTTTATTGTGATTTTGGGACGGAACTGGACACACTTCTGCGTGACCGTTTCGTACTGGGCAATCAGTACAATCAGTTTTCTAAATAAATATATAAATACAACCAACAGTCACATGCATAGTTCTCACCCCACGCTAGGATGTATCCTAGTGCCCAGTCCTGTGTCGTGGGCATCAGAAACTACAAGAGAATTTTCGGTCTCACAAACACCCATGGTCGAAACAAACAATATTTGTGGGTCACACAAACATTTGTCTTGGTGCAGGGATCAAACCCGCGGCCTATTGTTTCGCATGTTGGTTTCTAGCCAACTGCGCCACGGGGCTGTCAAAATTATAATAATTGAAATAGATATTTTTAATGTATGCTTTATTGGTTGTAGTTTTGCTTCATTTACCAGAACGAAGTTGTTTTGATGTTAAATTGACAGTAGTCCGCTACTCACGCAAAACATTAGACTGAAAAAGGAAGGCAAACATCGTGAGGAAAGCTGCACACCTAAAATATGCTTTGCAATTAGCAGGCTTGTAGTCTGCCAACCCGCACTATGCCAGCGTGGTGGCCTAAGGTCTAAACCCTATCAGTTTGCATATTTATTGGGAAAGGCAAATTCACCAAACTGCTCAACATGTGGGGTGAGAGATATATACCATGTATTGATGGAGTGTGGACGGAACGCTAAAGAAAGACAGCAAATGTCTATTACATAGTCGGATATTGGGGCGTGCAACAGTATTTTAGCTTCTCCTTTGTCAGAAGTGGCCTGGAGAATATGCACTTTACTATTTATTAGTTTAATTTATGAATAATTTTATATACTTTATTATTTAATTACTCTAATTTTTTTGTACACTGTATTATGCTGATTTTATGGGGGTGACATAATCACAATATTTGTAGTGATTAAACCCTCTTTTAAAATAAAGATAAAAAAAAAACTTTGAGCCCGCCATATTTGAAATTTTGTCTAGACCATTACATTTTAGGTGAAATAACCCCACTGCATTTAATCTTAAGTACAGTTCTTGTGCAAATTTGCATGAAGTAGCGGAAGACGTCCTTTATAACTCAGTAAAACTATGTGGGTTTGCTGCAATGTGTCTTCATAATTATGCTCGTGTCACTGCCTCGTGGTCTCGCGGCACAAGTAGGTATGTGCAGTCAGCAGTGCGATCTAGAAAAGCTATTATTTTATAACTACTTCCGTAAACTTTAATTTAAACATAACGTCATACTAAAATACAAAAGAGGTTTTCCTAATGTACATTTACAAATTGTTTATTACAGAACAAAATAATAAAAACTCGAATACTTATTTTTAACTTTATTTTAAAATTTTACAAAATTCGCTACAACCCAAGCATTTCCTTCTCAGAACCCCATAACCTTCAAGCGAAGCGTGAAGCATTTGAAAAGGCCGACGTAATCGAGTTGAATGGTGAGAGTCGTTTTTACCCAATCGATACGATATCCGAACAGCAAAGCATAACATAAATTGAGTATTTGCCGTGAAGTAACTAGAGTGTATATTCAAAGTTCTATTATTATCCTGTTTTTATTTTTCGTGGTGTAATACAAATGAAAATATTATATTTAAAACATTTTTTATTATACCATACAATAAAATAATTCACGGAATCCACGCACCGTTGCAATGCGAGAGCTGTTCAAAGAGCAAATTAAATTTTCCCTACCATATTATTTTCTTCGCAAAATTCATTATCCATTTACGGTTTCACAGGCAATTGTTTTAATCCGATAGCTGCCGCGGCCCGATGTGGAATGAAATAATTTAATAGCCCCCCTTCCCTCGCGCGCGCCCCCCACCCGGATCCAAGATGGCGGCGGGGCGGGGCCGGGGGTGGGGCGTGCCGCCTCATTTGAATTTCGAACGCGAGCTTTCCGAACGTGTGTTCGAACGGGTTTTCGGCCAATTAATTCGGGCATAATTCGGCTTGTGCATTGTCTGCGCCGGTTTGTATGACGCCCGCAGTACAGAATACTGGCCGGTATGCTTGGTTAATTATATTTGACTGGGCAATGTTAATGTATTGAAATTGCTTTGTTGTTTATTATTGACTATGACAATTTGCTCCATTATTCATATTTCGAACATAGAAATCAGCCAGTTCAAAAATAATGTAGCACTGGCAGGTTCTTTTTGTTACATACCGTTTGAAAAAAGAAGTACCTAAATAATCGATTTAAAAAATAAACTAATACCAAAATTAAATCAACTATATCTGAGCTTCAAAATACGTCTGAGACTATAATAGGCAAACTAATCTGTCACTCCGCAACAGATCAAATAAGTAGAGATTTTTCCAACAAGAAGCTGGATCATAATGCCGCCCGGCAAACACTGTATTGTTGGAACTTTCACAATATTATGTAGAGTGGTGTAATGCCGTCACAAAGGGCCTCCCCACTCTGTAAATAACGCTTTGTTCTACGAAGCCAAATTTTGACAATCACTAGCTCACTCCCCTATAGCTATGTACACTGGGCCGGCCACAGACTAAGTTGTAGATCTGACATTCCTATATGGATATTTATTTATTTATATACTTTTAAGTACTCTAAACAATAACATATACAACTTCATCGAAATACAACTAAGACAATAAGAATAGGCACAATAGACGGTCTTATCGCTGGCTGCGATCTCTTCCAGAAAACCTACGGGACTGGAGTGAAAAGCTGTGGTACTGGCAGTTGTCTTTAAAATTGTAAAGAAAAAAAATTACCAAAAATATATAGAAATAACATATAAATAAACATACAAAGGTAAATATAGTAAGTATTTATAGTAGCGTATGTCATTTTGATTATCTCATACCGCACTGCTGAGACTAAAGTACCTAGATTATCTCGCAAAAAGGAGAGGATAAATTAGTGTAGATTTCGTATTGCTAAGATTCTTGTATTCGCCTAAAAGATACGTTTCATCGCCTTTAACGAATCGTTATCGAAACCAAAGTATTTTTATGGCTATGAAATGATTACTATAGAAAACTCTTGTAAAGTTCTCTCCACGATCTGACCTTTGTTTAATAATGTTGCATAAGGCATGATCCTAAACCCTATTCCATTTTTCGTAATATTGACATTGACACTATAAATGTTTTAGTGCACTCAACAATTTGACCATAAGACAGATCAAACCATATGTTATTCCTAAAAGTAATTTTTTAAAATAGACGTTAACCGAACTGTAACCTGTCTCTGGGAGACACAAACGCATTACCTTCAAATCCACAAAAGAGTTTTATTAAAACGCCATGCTCTATGGCGGCGCTTCTGTGTGCGTGTAGGGAGGCTTGGGGTGGCTAGGGGAGCGAGTAGGGACCGTTCCCCGCCAGTCCAATGTTGACAATTGATGGATATCTCTTGTCTTCAAAAGGCAGATTAATGTCCTGTCTCGCGATCAACAATAGCGAGAATGCTTGAAGGATTAGGCGTGAGGCGTCGACGGAGTGTTTTTATCTGAGTCTAGAGGAAATTCTGAAGGTGAGGGGTTTGCTTACGGCCTTTTACGTTTGATGAAGTGTCTTCGAATGTACCGAGAGAAAGAGTCTGAATTCGGGGGTTTTGTCATGTATATTAAATATTATGTGAGTTCGATTTTTGCAAAAAAAATTGGTTAATTTATAAAACAAAAAATATAGTTGGGAAATTTAATTTCAAAAAACAAAGAATTGTATTGAGTAAGACGTATTTTATTATGCTTTTGGTATATTTTTTGTTACGAAATAATAAAAAAAACATTCAATAAAAAAAAACATTCCGCTAAAAACAGGATTCCCAAAAGTTTGCATCAAAAATTCTTAGGTATTTTAAAATAAAAAATTCAAAATAAGAACCATTTTCATACGTTCCGTAAAAGTATGAAGATTTTCATATGACTTTTTAGCAACTACAAAATGACTGGTCAAAATTTAAAAAATAATTACGTAACTCACGTAGACAATTAGAACTGGGTAGAACTAAAATTCGTGACCGTATAGATGATATACGGTCATGCCGACCGTTCACTCGTTCTATAAAAAGACTCACTTGAGAATGGTTCACAAATATAAAACTCATTTCTTTTACGTCATGACCATGATAATCAAATGACAATAGTTTATTAATTCCATAAAATACATACAAAACCTCACGCCTGTATTCTCCGAAGGGGTAGGCAGAGGTGTATTTTTGCGTCCACATTTCACCCCGTACCTATGTATCAGTGCTACTAATAGTAGGCGAGCCTATTGCCGTTCTTCGGGCGTATATAAACTAAATCACTGTCATAACGCGTATTTTATCAACGTGCCGTCGGCAAGTGACCGGGCTTTAATCACTATTATCGGTTAACTGCATAAACTTCTATAGGCGATAAATTTGTAATTTGTTATTACTGCCTCGTGGTCTCGCGGTACATGTATGTGCCGTGCGATCTAGTGGTCCTGGGTTCGATTCCCGGGTCGGGCAAAGTGTTATTGGGTTTTTCCATTAGGAAATTCTCGGTAACAGCACGGAGTCTGGAAATGTGCCCGAAAAACGGCAATAGGCTCGCCCCCTATTACGTGGGACTGATACATACCTGGCGAAATGTGGGTGTAGAAATGCACCTCTGCCTTCCCCATCAGGGAATACAGGCGTGAGTTTATGTATGTATGTATTTGTTATTTTACTCCCAGGTATTACCGAGTTATCCGCCACAGGCTCGATTACAAAGAACTCATTTATTTTTTTACTATATAACCCTTGAATCAGCCTGCTTGGAATTATGAATGATCGCAGGTAACGTTAAAAACGAGGCATTGAAAAACAAGTTTTAATAAGCTATTTTGTATTTTATACTGGACCAGAACAGCTACTTCGTTCCTCGACAGCATTCAACAACAACATTTATCAATTAAAATGACTTCCAATATAAGTAGTAGTGATATATGGCTATAAGTCGTGATGGCCTCGAGGTTTGGGCACGCGGTCGAGAATCTCGACGGTCGCGGGTTCAAACCCCAGGCACACACCTCTGACTTTTCGAAGTTATGTGTGTATTCACAATGAATTATCACGTACTTTAACGGTGAAGGAAAACATCGTGATGAAACCTGCACACCTAAAAGTTCTTAGAAATTTATTAGGTGTGTAGTCTGCCAACCCGCACTAGGCCAGCGTGGTGGACTAAGGCCTAAACCCTCTCAATGGTAGAGGAGGCCCGTGCCCAGCAGTGGGACGTATATGGGCTGATGATGATGATGATATGGGCTGATGATGATGACTTCCAATATGATTGAACAACGTCCACTTCCTCTTCATTTGATCAGAACTACTACTCTACTAAAGGTCTTAGCGTAACGTTAAGAATCCTCTACGTTACCCCAATAATAATGCTAGAACATGCAAAAATATTTTTTCCAAATAGCACTGGTAGTTTCTGAGATTCTAGCATTCATACAAACAAAAAAATAATATTCAGCTTATAGGTATGTAATATCAATATATGATTTTAAAGTGAGTATCTGTCGGTAAGCCCTGCCATACCAAGTATCTTGTATGTAATACAAGTTGTAAAGTATATGTACACTAGATTTACAAGAACCCACTTGACATACGATATACATTAATCTATGCTCATATTTTCTCACATTTAGGTACTTACTTATATACGTAACGTAAAAAGGCCGTGATTGAAATCTAAGTCAGGCAATAGTTACAGTGATTACAAGTAGGTACGCTAAAAAAATCAGGAAAAAAAGATAAAAAGACGTTTTTCGGCTTTCCGAGGCACACCTATAGCCTATACAATAATTGATTTAATTTCAAATCTTTAGTCTCATTCGAAATCCTTTGTTCTGCAGTGGGTGCCGTCACATATTAACCTGGACGGAAATGATATTGCCGACAATCTAGCGAAAGAAGCTATATGCGATGGCATACCTCATTTTATGTTGCCCTGTCATTTTGAAATTATAAGCCTAAGTAACTTATTTACCCCACTTACTTTTCAGCGCACAGTCTTCCCCCCTTCCATACAAGCATAACCTAAAAATCTTGACTGAAGACAACGCTAGAACCATTTCTGGTTCGGACAAAGGCCCAAATCACGCGGGGGGACTTACGAACACGCCGACAACATTTATTAGTGGCCATATATGTAGTGGACGCTTCTTGGAACCCCCCGCCCCCCTCTTGGACATTATTGACTCGTCCAATAAGCGTGCGATGGACGCTTGCCTT
The DNA here is from genome assembly GCA_907164795.1 of Hemaris fuciformis. Classification (NCBI taxonomy): domain Eukaryota; kingdom Metazoa; phylum Arthropoda; class Insecta; order Lepidoptera; family Sphingidae; genus Hemaris; species Hemaris fuciformis. The sequence continues at coordinate 11,462,639 of OU015449.1, forward strand.
TTATCAGCTACTGGGCTGGTTATTGTGGCGTAGGACTCTCATTTTTTTTGTTTTTATTATTATTATTATTTGTAAAAGAAACAGAACAATTACAGTAGAAAATATAAAGTTATAAATAATACATAATCCAAAACAGTTTTCAGATGATGACTGTTTAATAACGTTTATATTCAATCCCATAAAAAACAAAACAAAACAAAAAAAAAACAAGTCTCGCAACTCATTTCTTCTACCGTAAAAAGTTGTGAGATCCATGTGATACCAAGTCCTTGAATTTATTCAGTCCCCGTTTAAGGGACCCTTTGTCTTAAGTTATTATGCACTTAGCTTACCAGACAACATCTTATAGTGAGCATATCAATATTAAAAATCTTTTAATGTTTTAAATAAAAGATTTAGATTTGGCAATCGCATGAAAACACGATTTATCTCACTTTAAGTGCGATTGCCAAGTCAAACTATCGTATTTAATACATTAAAGAACCTCTGTGACTCTACAGAAACAATCTTTCATGTAAAAATGATGTCATATTTTTTTTATTCGGTACAATGTAAACCACACACCACACAGTACACACTACTTCTTATAGTGTACGTATACCATCGTATAGCATGGCGATGCGTCGCCACGGAATGCGACGCCACGCCAGCAATCAGCTTCACCAGCGGTTATAGATGTTTCACATAAAAAAAGCTATTTTATGATAATTAGAGTCACTATTTATAAATAAAGATAAACTGGAGTTTACACAATATTACCTAAACTGCTTACACCAAAATAAATTAAAATCTTTTATCTATTAAGAGACCCAAAGCATATTTTAATAGAAAACATAATAACAACTTAAAGTGAGCCTATTTTAATAGGTTATAATAAAACCGATACTAATCGTTTCTCGATAGACAAGTATGGTTTATAGATAAAGTCTATTCGCTTTTACTTTATCCAGATAACCCTACAAGTCTCCGACGTTTCAAATACGCTCTTTAAGTGTATTTGTCATGGGTATCAGAAACTACGAGAGAATTTTTCGATCTCACAAACACCCAGATCCGAAACAAATATTTGTGGGTCACACAAACATATATTTCGGTGCGGGATCGAACCCACGGCTTCTCGTTTCGCAAGCTGGTATCTAGCCAACTGCGCCATGGGGCTGTCAAACTACATATAATAATATGTAATATGGTAATGCTTTAAGTAGATAAAGACACACATATGAGCCACTGCATTAATAGTTCCGTATCTAACAATTCCTTTCTAAAATCCGTCTCCCAAGCACATTTTAAATAAAACAGTTCTTTCCATACTTATCGAGCGGCAACGGTCGTCTTATCCCACAAATTCCTTCGCGTGATTAAATGAGCCGCCGGGCATCGCGCTATATTGCGTTGCTGCGCCCTCAAACGGTCCATTTATTGTACTACACGTTTTTGATAACGTTTACTTATCTTATACTACCCTAGTACCATTTAACGTTAAATCTTCAGAATTTAATAACCATAATCAGCCTTATACTGTCGTAATCTACAAGTTCTTCGCTCCATTTCTCAAAGCAAGTATATGACTAAAAATGTCAATCATCATCAGCCCATATACGTCCCACTGCTGGGCACGGGCCTCCTCTACAACTCACTTGCTTTGACGGTGAAGGAAAACATCATGATGAAACCTGCACACCTAAAAGTTCTTAGGAATTTCTTAGGTGTGTCTTGCGCCAACCCGCATTAGGCCAGCGTGGTGGACTAAGGCCTAAACCCTCTCGGTTGTAAAGGAGGCTCGTGCCCAGCAGTGGGACGTATGTGGACTGATGATGAAATTATGTCATAAGGTAAATAATTTGTCTCACTATTGTATTGGGATACCAGTCCTGTAAAAGTTGTGTTGTTCAGAAATAAATAAATAAATTGCAAATCTTTGGTACAGCTACGGTTCGACCGTAGTGGGACAACTGTCTCACAAAAAAAATGAAGCGACCCTGTTGCGCTTCTTTCGGCGAGTGTACTGATGAGCATGCTGCTGGTAGAATATTCGTATCAGCTCGGATAGCTACCACAATGGCCAAGTACAACCTGCTATGTGGCACGCGCAAGAGTGTCAAGTTCCGGAATCAGCATGAAATTTCGGTCAGCATAAATACATATCTAACCTTTCGCCTGTATTCCCATAAGAGGTAGACACATTTCGCCAGGTATGTATCAGTCGCACGTAATAGGGTAGCTCATTGCCGTTTTTTCAGGCACATTTCCAGACTTCTTGCTGCTACTGACAATTTCCTAATGGAATAACACTAAGCCTATCTCAGGAATCGGTATATTCGGATAGCCTCAGGTGAAATCGAGTCAAGTAGGAATAGTCGTAGTCATTATTTTAGTCGACGACACTGTATTTCAACATTACATTAGGTATATTTATTTCGTCGCCTTGCCGGCATTCAAATGTTTACCGAAAAAGCATTTCTTACTTCGGAAAATGGGGTATAATCCTATTCATAGATATAAAACCCGAGTCATTATTCAATTCAAATATTCTTAGTAACAGCACGGCTTTCGAAAGTGTTCAAGGCGAATGATAAGAATCTTGCCCACTATATGCGGGACTTAAAGACAGCTTGTGAAAAGTACACTATCCGGTACAGGTACGTATCACTATCCGATACAGATATCGCTTCGCCGAATAAATATATAAGAAAACCATAAAACGAGTATGGATTTTTTTATCGCGGAAAAAATCATATCCCCTCTTTATTATTTCACTGCAGCAGCAGCAGGAGGTAGACAAAATCTATATATAACACGCACTTGCTCACAAGATTCTTTGACCACATTTGCGAACAAGCCTTATACCATAACAAACAAGTCGCAAGAAAAGCAATTTTCTCGGCTATCACAGCTCTTTACAAGGCGAGGGCGGACAACGGGCGGCCATTCCGACCCATCTTCCATTAACCCTGTAAATTCATTAGTACGTTCCGATAGATTGCTTTTGGGAAAAAATGTTGCTCCGGTCACTACGACCTTCCGCAATCTATATAAAAACGTTTGGCTTTATTACGTCTTGTGTCAGTCGTTCGGTTTAATTATAAGGATGAGTTGCGGTAAGCGTAAGTGGTTGAAATTATATTGACTTATTTTTTTCTGTAGGAAATTCTCAGTGGCAGCGCTGAGTCTGAATTATTTTTTAAACGGCTGGTTTCCGCAGGTAGTTATACAATTTAGTTGCGCTGACACATTCTTCTTGAAATTAGATAAAACAATCCAGGGAAATAAGAGTAAAGAAATTATACAGAAATCACTATTATAAATCGATAATATTTTTTTTAAGTAAATACACATACATATATATAGTTTCATGTAACATAACCACTAGATTACAGTTTAAATATAAGATGAGCGCATACGTTTTATAGTAAGCTATTTTTCACGAAAAACACTATGGGGTTCGTGAACATAAATTAAAAAAATAGATTTTACTACAGAGAACAGCGCCTTTACAGAACATAAAGTGGACCTTTACTTTATACACAAGCAAATGACACTCGATTATGCTATAAGCACGATTGACACAAAGCATTTGTGCTCACAGCACAAACATTCCGCATTAAATTTCGAATTTCGAATTTAAAATCACTACATATTCGAATAACTGTCTACACATCAAACAAAATGGAATATATGTATGTGGATATGTCAACAGTGAAATTCATAAAAGCGATGTATTTATATGAAAGTAAACAGCGGAGGACATCGAATGAACGATGCCGCCCAAAGAACATTTTTCAGTGTAACAAAGCGAATATTGGAGAGCCCCCACAAAGGCCAAACGACGCGCGCCGGCATGCTAGTGACGGGACGCTAGTCGCTGTTGAAATACAGCTATTTTATTTTATGTTAAAATTATTAAAATTTATTAACCAAGAAACAGTAAATGAAAATAGTTTTCCTAAGTGTGTGGTGGTACACTCTCACATCAGTATCTTCGAAGAAGTAAACAAATGAATTTATGCAAATACATATCGACTAAAAGCGTACAAGATAATTGTCGCTGACATTCCTCAACATTGAATTAATATTTAATCTTATCCCGTAATAAACACGGAAAAAATCGCCTTAGCAATATACACTCAGAATATTTGCACTCTGCTGTATCTATTCCTATATATATCTTAATGGCTAGCTTTTTCTTTGAGTTTAAGTTCAAAGACGACAATAACTGTACACTATTTCAGTTACTTTCTCATCATTAACGATCTGAAACACTAGAACTACAAATTGAAATGCATCAACAAAATATACACACGCCTGAATGCTGTAAAGTTGAACAGACCGTACTCGTTTTAGTTTCCAATCCATTTTAGTTGCCGCTTGATCGCACGCTGGACATTCGCTACAAATAAATGATTAAAAGAGCAAAAAATATTGCATTTTATCGACACTAAGCGCGATTCGCATCACTAACATCTGACTCAGCGCCCCAGCAAGTGCCCCATACTTACATACGTAGGAGTAATTGTTTGCAAGTACATTTTTCTTTGAGGTTACTCTCTATTAAACGCTTCAAGTTAAATAGGACGCAATGGCCCTAACCACAAAGGTGTACGGGATGAAAGAGCGGCTTAATTGTGCCTCAAATTATTACGAATTTGATACAATTTCAAAGGGCTGGAATTATGTCCGAGTGACTTTGTAATATGTGTGGGGGTTTGTTAGTGATAGTGCAATATACAGAGATTACAATACAACTGCCTCGTGGTCTCGCGGTACAAGTATGTGCCGTGCGATCTAGAGGTCCTGGGTTCGATTCCCGGGTCGGGCAAAGTGTTATTGGGTTTTTCCATTAGGAAATTCTCGGTAACAGCACGGAGTCTGGAAATGTGCCCGAAAAACGGCAATAGGCTCGCCCCCTATTACGTGGGACTGATACATACTTGGCGAAATGTGGGTGTAGAAATGCACCTCTGCCTACCCCTTCGGGGAATACAGGCGTGAGTTTATGTATGTATGTACAATACAATAGTTAGACACATTGGGTTAGCGCTGAGACCGTGTTTATGTTTATGATTTTACTATAAGAATCTTGCTCGTTACCGTGAAATATCGGTGGGCAGCTTGGGAGGTATGGAAGTACATTGGGTTTGTAAATAGAGTCATACTTGCACGTCATTAGGTTGGCTTTATATCAAGTAATGAGAACTTACGTAAATTTCAAATACAAATATACTATATAATAATATTTTTTTAAACAAAAATACCTACTTCCTCATGGAGTAGACGGAAGTATTCCTTCATCCGTGTTTCGCTAGGTGTTTTTTATCACAGAAAAATCCTTGATCTCTCGAATTTCTTTACAAAAGAGCCATGTTGCCGGACTGCGTAATTGTATCAGGGATCTATTGATCGCATGCGTCACTATATGCTGCGAAACTAGCTTGGCAGTTTAATGATAAGTTTATTTGAGACCATAATCCTGCATCAATATCTGCTGTATTTGCTTTAAAGGCTTCCATTGTCACTTGTTAGAAACAATCACTGTAACTGTCTTTTATGCGAATAAAAGACTTGGTCCTCATCCTCAACATCCATAAATATCCACTGCTAAATTTCAACCTATGAAATTTAGAGTCAGATTTAGATGCAGTCTGCTTCCATCTCCTGTTTCATACGTAATGATTACATCTTTTACTTTGTCCCTAATCGAGACCAATTTATCGGCTTTAAGTCTAACAATTTATTCTATTGGAACAACTTCTTGTAGATATTAATGTAATAATTACCTTATTTTGCATGACAAAATCGCCCGAGATGTACCTAGATGAAGTAATTTGTATCATTTTTTATTTATGAACTTTTTTATAACTTTTATTTTCCTAGTTTTACAAAAAAAGAAAGAAATGAGTTTAAGATATTCCATAATAACATATAAGCAGCAAGAGGCTGTCAATAGCGTAGCGGGAGACAAGGTATTTTTTCACCAGGCATACAAATACCAAGACAAATATTTGTTAGATCAACAAATATTTGCTTACTAGTGTTGTCTAGCCAAGCCTAGGCATTTGTGACATCGAGAAATGTCTCAAAACATCTGACACTATATGTGACGTTAAAATTTAGTAAGTTCTCTATACTTGATATAAAGCCGACTTGATGACGTACAAGTATCACTCGATTTACAAACTCAATGTACTTCCATACCTCCCAAGCTGCCCCACCGATATTCCACGGTAAAGAGCAAGATTCTCATAGTAAAATCACATAATCCCATAAACACGGTCTCAGCGCTAGCCCAATGTAAATATTTATGAATCGTCATGTGTTTGCCAAGATTCGGCTGTTTGGGATAATGTTAAGTGATAGTTGAGCTTACTTGTTCGTCATTCTAATTCCTCTTTTTGTGAAAATGTGTAAGCAATTTAATCTTAAGACAAAAATGTGAGCGAGCGTAAATGGTTCACCATTGCTAATTTATAATTATTATTATCAATTTTTTTTCTCGACTTATACTTTTTGAATGATGCATTTTTGGTCTCTTATTTGTCCATTTAACTTTTTCAAGCCTCTTTTGCGTAGTCAAGCCTAAATCTTGCTGTAAAAGACCTCGGGCCTAAGTTTTGTTCTTCGTTCAGAGTTTTTCTTTTTTGTCTATTAAGATTACGGTCCCATATTAAGGTGCCACCCTTCTGTACTTGAGTTCCAAGAGTCAAATAGTATTTAATTATTAAATTATAAGTGCGGAAAGGAGACCTACGGCAATCGGAGGCTGTCAACAAACAACTTGTGCCAAAAGATATTTTTTATATACTGTACCTAATAGCTTAACAACTGCACTCGAAATGGCAAATATCATGCGCTTTAAATCGATTGTGGGACATTTTCGTAGTGGCACTCTAATAATGTGGCCAATTTTTTAATGAAATTTACCGGGATTGTAGTTATTATTAAAAAATATATTATTAAAAACGATCTCGACACATTGGAATGTGACGATATAAAGGACAAAACACACTTGTATGTGATATTTTTTATATAGACATTTATGCAAATGCGACTATCCATCCGAACAAAACACCACCATTAATCGTACATATGACAAAAACAGTACTAGAGCATTATGTCTTTGCAAACTCCTTTTATTGAGAGTAGAAGATAGTTTAAAATTCTCCCAAGCTTTCGCCGTATGGCATGATACATCGAAGTATTTAGTACGCTTAAATAAATCCCGCATCAAACGTTTAGGGCATAAACGAGGGTAATAACTCTTTAATACCCAAACAAACAATTATAACTCATAAAATATTGATTTATGCCAAAGCGATCGGTATTGTTCATAATCCACACTGCCATCTGTCGACAGCTACTAGCAAACATACTTTTATTGCTGTAAGCTGCACGGTATTGTAGTGTTTATATGTATTCGTATAAGGATGATAATAGTATGGGTTTGGTTATTGTGGGTGGTTTAGTCGATAGGAACACGGGTGGCCAAGGACTGCGATGGCACCCGGTTTAGGGCGGTAAAATGTAGCATAAATTTTTTAAACGTGTATATTTAGATTTTATTTAAAAAATATTCTAGTCTGGCATTGTTTTATTGTAGTGTTATGTAAAAAATACGCGGAATATTTGATCATTTACCCTATTTATTCCGTAAAATGGTAGAAGACAAGAAAAAGAAAAGGATCCGAGAATTGTAGTAATATTACCTACACATTATGTGGCTGTGCTCAAGTAAATATCTTCATTTCTCTTTTTCGTAAAAAACGGCTTAACAAATTTAGACGAAATTTGTTATTACCCCGGTATACTCACGAAACTGGACCTTAGCTAGTCGGAAATATCCTTTCTATATCATTTCCGATAACATGCATAATGACAAAAGACAAAGAAAAATTGGAAACAGCTTAATATTTCCGACCCCTTTATAACATTTTTGGCCCAATACTAATAGTGTTTGAAGGGGAAAAAATTAACAGCGTTTCTTAGCGTCGTTTTACCACCCCACAATGGAGCTAACCGAGCTCCGAATCCGCTATAATCTAATTCATTAAACACTTGCGCATAACAAGTGTCGCGATAATCGGATCACGTTTTATTAAAACTATCATGCTCGCCGCGGGAATCGCTCAGCTTTTGAATAACACTTTTGGATGAATTTTAAACAACAAAAATAATATTTCAGCGACAACTACGCTCAAAAAGTCTTGTTCTAAGTGTCTCCTCCGATAGTACAATACAATGTTGTGCAGATTTACTGTTGTATTATTTAATTATTCTAGGTGTTTATGTTTAAATCAGCCCTATAGATAATATAAATATATTATGTATGAATATCATATCATCATCAGCCCAACTACGTCCCACTGCTGGGCACGGGCCTCCTCTACAACTAAGAGGATTTAGGCCTTAGTCCACCACGCTGGCCTAGTGCGGGGTTGCGGATTACACACCTAAGAAATTCCTAAGAACTTTTTATGTGTGCAGGGTTTATCACGATGTTTTCCTTCGCCGTTAAAGCAAGTGATAATTAATTGTGTGTGTATTCACAAAATGTCTTCGAAAAGTCAGAGATGCCTGGGGTTTGAACCTGCGACCGCCGAAATTCTCGACCGCGCGCCTAAACCTCGAGGCCATCACTGCTTATTATGTATGAATATACATGATGTATAAAATTTTTAGGATGTATTCAGACAGTGATCGGAAACTAAGGCAGGTAATAGCTAAGGTGATTACAAACCCCCTGGCGTTAAAGAAAATCCCGACAAAAAAGAAAAATTTTGAAGTTTTCCTAACAACCATAGGTATAAAATGTAAGTACCTATGTGGTTGTTAGGAAAACGTAATTTTTTATATTTTTTGTTACCACGATTAACCACTACGCCAGCCCGTTGTGCGTCGGTAGACTTCTAAAGAAAAAGAAAGAAATAAAACATACGTTAAGAAATGCCGTTTAGTTTCGTTCAATAATTGACAGTCACAATCTAAATGTTTGATAAAAATCTAGCATAATTTTTCACGTAAGACCTTCAGTTTTTATAGGCCTTACATTAAAATAAAATTATAAGCGATTAAAATACATATTTACAAAATTTATTGTTGACTGTCGTTGTATTTCAATTGCACTTCAATTCACAATCAGGTGCTAAAGCGATCAATTTACTGTGCCAAATATATATATTTTTTTACCAATGATAACGATAAATTTATGGTAAATCTACCTATAATGTCTATGGTCAAACCATATGCCGTGTAGTGAAGCAAATTTCAATAATGCTCGTGAATCTCTTAATGCCGTAATTTATGGTCTGCGGTGACGTGGAAGCGTTTAGACCCCATCTTGTCTGCCAAATGTTTGGGGCGTGATATTACAAAATTTTATACGATTATAATTTTATTGCATTGCTGAATGTAAATTATTGCTGACGTCACTAAATATGTTTTTAAATTGATTCTAACAATTTTTAAGTTTTGAAAACATAAAACTAGTTACTACAAACTATGTTAGTAAAAATCTTGATGATGATGATGTTAGTAAAAGTTTATTATTATTTATAAAAGTTTTTTTTCACAAAAACGCGAAAACATTTCAATTATTATTAGTTTACCGGCCTGTGAAACGAGAGACTGCGGGTTCGATCCCCGCACCGAGACAAATGTTTGTGTGATCCACAAATATTTGTTTCGGGTCTGGGTGTTTCTGAGACTGAAAAGTCTTTCGTTGTTTCAGATACCCACGACACAAGACTTGTATCCTAGTGTGGGGTTAGAACTATGTATGTGAATGTTGGATGTATTAATGATTTATTTAAAAAAAGAAGAAAAAAAAGAATTGGTTTTTCAATGAAATTCTTTATATGCCAGTATGTGAAATAGTAAATATTAGGTTGTTTTTTTTTTTTTTTTTTTTTTTTTTTTTTTTTTATTCTGGCACGGCAAAGTGACTCCACTGTACCTGATGGTAAGCACAGTGGAGTCCAAAAAAATACTACCGACCAGCGAGAAACGATATGGTCACCCGTTAATAGGTTTGATTAACAACTGACCAATAACGGTTATTGCCTATCTCTCGCCGAACAATACAAATAGACCTGCAAACCCTTAATCCTCAATGAATTGTGGCTTTGAATAATTGAAATAAATATTGATTCCGAATATAAATATTGAAAACTGACCCTCATTATTTCCGTGATTAATGTGTTTACTGTGACTTTGCCTTTACTGCGGTCAGCGTGAGAATTCGTTCGGAAGCAGTTGACAATGAAATTTTAAATACGTTAATAATGACTGTATTAGTCCTCATTGGTCCCGCAGCCAATTTATTCGCCTGATATTCGAAAGATACTAAGCTCGATTTCCGGGTTGGGAAGTATTTTGGGTTTGGCCTCTACGAAATTCATATTATTAGATACCATTTATCATCAGCCTATATTAGTCCCACTGCTGGGTTAAATGTTCTTGATATAATATGCGACTCATTATAAAATAGTAGGTATGAACCTATGATCGGGTTGGCAGTACAAAGAAACAAATTTCCGTTTTGAGAGTAAAAAAAAAACCTCAATTTTTTTTACCTTATTTTCCCTCTCTCTTTTCTTTCATCTTGAAAGGCCAGCAACACGTCGTATCTGTTATAGTTACCTATATAGACTATTATATTGTACGTTTCATTTGATTATTTTATGAAACTCATCATCATCCCATATAGGTACGTCTTACTGCTGGGCACGGGCTTCCTCTACAACTGAGAGGGTTTAGACCTTAGTCCACCACGCTGGCCTAGTGCGAGTTGGCGGACTACACACCTAATAATTTCTACACACCTAAGAAGAAACTATTAAATTAAAAAATATATGTTCCACCAGCACTCACATGCGCGCATACACACCACACTTTATTCAAACGACCACAAGATCGTACACTAAAATGCTCGCGAGGAATGGTAATTCGTAGGTATAAAAAAAAAAACAAATAGCGAATTTTCTTTCCTCTCGCCAGCACGTCTAAACAGTACAGCACACTACACGAAAACACAAAAATAAGAATGAAATAATATGTTATTAAAAAAAAACTATTTAGGCTTTTTACCTTCGGCTAATCATCAGGGAAGTACGATCAGGCTTACATACTTAATTGTGTCAACTGAAAGATTGTGAAAGACAATCGTAATCGCACTTGGGGCCCTGCAATTACCATCAGGTCAAAGACACAGTCAAAGTAAAAATATTAGGTATTTATTCAAATAAATTTTACAAGTTTATGAATCACTGTTAATTTTAAAACTATTGCCGCTTCGGAACGTGTTATCGCTGTGGAGAAGAAACGGCAAGAAACTCCTTCAGCAACACGAAATGTCATATGTTTTTTTTTATTCTTTATAAATTAGCAATATATTTAAAATTGTCATTATTTCAATTTTACATCATAAATGTCATAACGATACAAAATGTAACAATAAAACAAATCTCTGATCAATTTACTTACCTACTCCCAAGGCTGCATCTGCAATGTAATCGGAAATTCTTTAAAATGCTTGTTAGTACCTACTGCACGTACTAATCCATTCTTTGTTCTACATCAAAAAGACGAGTTATGTGCTACCAAATAGGTCATAAAAACAAAAGACTGTCGGCAATATTTTTATTCTTTCCGGTTCTTTCTCTCCAATTGCCGTCGGGTCGAAGAATCACTTATCGGTGATTCAAACCCGTCGGCTGAAAAGTGCGCAAGACTTTAAAGAAATTATTATGCTATTGGTTATTTTGGTAATAATTTACAAAATACAATAAATAAGTGATATTATTAACGTGCCCAACAATAATCTCCTCGATCAGCTATTTATTGCAATTCCACTTGCACAGTGTTTCTGCTAGACTAACGCCATTATCCCCGTAGGGATAGGCAGAGTTAAATTCTACATTCACGTTTAGTCAACTTTTATTCAATAACTATATCTATTAAAGGGGTGAGCCTATTACCATAACTTAAAACCAAGTTTCATGCAGTGTCTGAGAATTTTACTTCTAATTTCTATTTTGATGAATAAATACCAATACGTACATACCTATATAACCATATGCCGCCTACTTCATTTATCTTCTATAACAAAATACCTACGCATAATTCATTCCCTAACATTTGGCGCGCCATAATACCCATAAAATCACCGTTGCCAACTTCAAATACACAAGGTCCATCTCGTTATTTACTTTAAAATAATAATAATAAGATATTATGTATTTCCTGATGAAAACTAAAAATAAATTATAAAAAAAACCGTAAATATTTTGTACAAATTATATAAAATGAACCATAGTTAAATTATAATGTAATAATAAAAGATTTTTCTTTTCTGTATTGACTTGTCATAAGTGCTATTTGATTGCCTACGTGACTAAATAAAGCAATTTCAGCAATTTCAGCAATTTCAGCAAATGGCATGAAATCAAATAAAAAACATCGATATACAAATAATGTGGATTTAAACGCGCCACTTGTGTTAAACAATGGTGTATTGGCGCCAAAACGGGGAGTATTCCCGCCACTCGAACATCTGTGAGGTTTTATACGCAACTCCACATATTCAATATAATATTCAGATTATTAATTTCAATTGCAACTTGAATACACATTGCAAACATTTACAATTCTGTTTTGGTATTTTATTAATATTATATATTTTTTATGATCCAAATAATTATTTCTCAGGTAATTAAATAGTAATTTTGACAAGTCAGTACTGGAAGAACAAAAATATTATAAGTACCTACCTATAATTCAATCATTTCATCCTATTATAATCAATACTGGATGCTATTATTTATTTATTAATAAAACTTCTTGTAAAGATGGGCTAAGTGCATTAGGCATTCTCGTGCAGTCGAACCTAAAATGGTGCAGAGCTGAAATGATATGAAATATAAATTAATAAGCATATTAGGTTTATTTTAATTTATTTTTATCACGTCTTAGAAACCGAGGCGCCTTATACTCGATGCTATTTCTTGGTGCGAATAATGATTCTTCTTTTATTTCATTAAATTCAAATGCTTTTTAAAATTATATTTACAAAGGAGATTGGTCAAAGAATTGATACCGAATAACTACTGACGCTTACAAAAACCTTCGTAAAACAAAAGTGCTGCATTTCGTTCGAAAAATAAGTTTGCCGTCGAAATTATTTTTGATGGTATAAGAATGACTATAGGTATAGTTATAGTGGTGTAAAGTTATTCATAAAGATAATTTAGATGGTACTACAAATTTTATGATTGTTCATTGTACCACCAACGACATCTGTTGACTAAAAGTAAAAGCTAACTAATGCAACAGTTGAGTAATTAAAGTATAAAATAAATTTAATATATAAATTGTCTCTTATCTCATACTTAATAATGAATTAAAAAAAGTAAACTTAAAACTAAGTTGACTGTCTCTTTAACAATTTGTATCAAGAACTAATAATTTGTATTGAGTCAGTATTAAAAAAATAAGTAAATAAATATATAGGTATATAATTAATATAAAATAATAGGTTAATAAATATAATTTATTTGGTTAATTAAGTATATAGATACAATTAATTTAGAGAAAATATTTTATATCTTATTGCATACAATAATCCATTTAAACGGTTGGTTGGCTTATGAGATAGGTATTTCGCCAGGTATGTATCAGTCCCACGTAATAGGGGGCGACCCTTTTGCCGTGGGTGTAGAAATGCACCTCTGCCTACCCCATCAGGGAATACTGGCGTGAGTTTATGTATGTAACTTTTATGTACCCTCAATATTATTTACCTTAATTTTTGGACGACTAATGTTACGTCATCTTTTGACAGTAACATTGACACAAACCAATGTGGATACAGAGTTTAGTTTTCCGGTAATAATTGAATAATTTAAACAGAAATCATGTCTAATTAAGCATTTATTCTATATAACGTAACATATTTCACATTTATAATGTGGCAAATACTGCAGAATCCGTCATGCCAATTAATGCGGCAAAGGTATAAACTGCACTCGTTATAAGTTGAATTATGCGCGAGATTTTGAAGATAAAGTGAAGATGATTTGCATTTTTCAGATTAATGAGTTCCAAAAGTAACGTGTACTTTACGAATATAGTGAAAAATAATCCTTTCAATGTTGCAAAAACTTTTGTATCTGAAGCAAAGACGTCTTCCGAAAAAAGTGCAAAATCTGGTTTGTTGCTGCTCTGTTGTCCTTGGAAACTGTGTGCTGGTGTCAGTTTAGGGCTTGGAGCTCGGTATTTATTGGACAATGGCTCTGCATACTGTAAAGCGGCGCAGCATTCCAGAATTATACAGAGGCGGCCTAATTTACAAGAGGACAGTGCAAAGTTCGACTGGGAAAAATTGTTGAAATATTTGAAACCTCACAAGTGGCTACTGGTAGCTGCTGTAGCTGTAAGTATCATGGCTTAAAGGCATTATTTATCATAGTGTTGCATAGTTATAAATTTGTTAGACATTTCAATTAAATGCTTAGTATAAAAAAATCAGTTTTGACTATGTCTTTAAGGCTGGTGTCAGAATAGCTATCTATTAAATTTTTGTATATAGCATATCAATTGTTTGTAATTAACCTACACATAAAAAATCTTAGGATATTTTTAAGTGTGTGTGTGTGTGAGGTTGACATTGAGTTAAGGCCTAACCCCCTCAGTTCTAGAGGAAGCCCGTGCCTTGCAGTAGGATGTATATGGGCTGATGATGATGATATCAAGTGTCTTTTAGGGGTCTAATGTCTTGATTTTTTACAGAGTAAATTATAGCCTAGTTACTTATAAAACAAATGAAACTTGTTATTAAAAAACTTCAAGTTTATCTACAAATAAACTTTGCACATATCAATCCTAAAGACTAATCAAGTTTCTTGGCTATTCATTAATATATTTTGTCACCTCCTTTTCAGTCAGCTTTAGCAGTGGCATTCCTCAATGTATACATACCTGCCATGTTGGGAGTGATAGTAAATGTGCTGGCTGGCATGAGGAACAACCCAGGAGATTTCATTGAGGAAATAAAGTTACCAGCATTGAAATTAATATCCTTGTACATTGGACAGGTAATGTGTGATTTTTTTGCATTTACTGTTTATGATTGGGGATTGATTTTCTGCACCACATGACTGTCTTGTCATTTCTGCATAAGTGTGCTTAAGAAGGGATATTTTTTGTCCCTATCCCACCACGCACCCGCCACTGTAACTCCTGTGCTCCAGGATCAACAGCGACATGCACAATATTGATGCTGAGCACTAGACTAGACTGGCTCATTTACCATAAAAGCAATGTAAGAAAACAGAATACATGAGATCATCATCATCAGCCTATATGTCCCACAGCTGGGCCCATTCCTATGCCCATGCCTCCTCTACAACTGAGAGGGTTTATGCCTTAGTCCACCACACTGGCCTAGTGCGGGTTGGCGGACTGCACACCTTTTTTTTTCTTACAAGAGGAAAGCGCCTTAAGCTCCCTGTTCGGTACCTGGGGGTCACCGGCCTTCTAACTCAACGCGTGGAACTATTGTTCGCTTGGTTGAGTTGGGTCCTAACCTAAATCCTATCCTAACCAAAATCCTACGCCGGCATACCGACTAAAACCTCTCAATGGCCGTCTTGCGCATTTTGGGCGGTACAGTAAATACAGGGCGAACGCCCTTATTTGTTTTCCCTTGCTGCCCAGCGCTCTGTCCAAATGTGGACTCCTCTGCGATAGGCGGATTCCAGATATCCCCCACCTGGCCCTATTTTTTTGGATGCTCACATGGTGTGAGCGTCCGCGACATTCACGAGGCCATGCACTCTGCCGCACATCTCGGAGTTCGGCGGACTACACACCTAAGAAATTCCGAAGAACTTTTAGGTGTGCAGGTTTCATCACAATGTATCCATCCACCATTAAAATACCTGATCATTGTTTGTGTTAATTGAATAAATGAGACAACTAATTAAAAATAAATATAAGATATTTGATGTCTTCCTTTCAGGCAGCATTTACCTTCTTCTACATCCATCTCCTATCACAAGTGGGTGAGAGAGTAGCGTCACAAATGAAGCAAGATTTGTTTATATCTATACTGAAACAGGATATGGCATTCTTTGATCGGGAGAGGACAGGGGAGCTTGTAAATAGGTAACAGTCTTTGTCTTCTGCCTATAAATTTAGTAATAAGCTAGTAAGAAGTGAAAAAAAGTGTTGTTAACTTTCACATACTATCATCATCATCAGCAGCACATATACGCCCCACTGCTGGGCACGCCGCACGGGCCGCTACAACTGAGAGGGTTTAGGCCTTAGTCCACCATGCTGGCCTAGTGCAGGTAGGCAGACTACACACCCAAGAAATTCCTATGAACTTATGGGTGTGCAGATTTCATCACAACATTTTCCTTCACCATTAAAATATGTGATAATTCTTTGTCGAAAAGACACAAAACCTCGAGTCCATGATATAATGACGATAGAAGTCATTATCATTAAAATGAATGACGCACAAACTATCATTAAAATAAATTTAACTTATTTTCAGGTTGACAGTAGACGTTCAAGACTTCAAAAGTTCATTTAAGCAGACAATTTCTGGTGGACTAAGGGCCATGACGCAGGCGAGTATGAGTCATTATAGAAAATAAGTTTAATATGAATAATTGTTTACATATTTCTTGCAGCCCTTATGGCGCAGTTGGCTAGACACTAGCTTGCACGCACCACACTTGGGATTCAATCCCTATACCGAAACAAATGGTTGTGTTACATACATAACCTCACGCCTGTATTCCCCAAAGGGGTAGGCAGAGGTGCATTTCTGCACCTACATTTCGCCAAGTAGGTATAAGTCCCACGTAATAGGGGGCGAGCCTATTGCCGTTTTTCGGGCACAATTCCAGACTCCGTGCTGCTACTGAGAATTTTCCTAATGGGAAAACCCAATAACACTTTGCCCGACCCGGGAATCGAATCCAGGACCTCTAGATCGCACGGCACATACTTGTGCCGCGAGACCACGAGGCAGTCGAGGCATGTTTGTGTTATCCATAAATATTTTTTTCGGGTCTGGGTGTTTGTGAGACCGAAAAGAAAGACTCGTATCTTAGTGTGGGGTTAGAACTATGTATGTGACTGTTGGGTACATTTATTTATTTAAAAAGTAGGGTATGTAAAAGTAAAGTATGGAATAGCAAATACTATTCCATACTTACCTTTATATTCCAAGTTTATCCGTATGGACATTCTTACATTCCTAATTAATTGACGGAGACTTCGCATTTGAACTAGTCAAAAACACCTATTTTTCTTTCAGGTAGTAGGTTCTGCAGTGAGTCTCCTGGTGATATCGCCTCACTTGACTGGCCTCACGATGATCTGCGTGCCCTCCGTCGTAATAGGGGGTACATTCATCGGTTCCCTGCTGAGGAAATTGTCGCGAGAAGCGCAAACGCAGGTACATATTTATATTAGCCCATATACATACTATAATCGGTCACTGGGTTGTATGAAAGAATCAAATCAAATTATCTTTATTCAAATAGACTTTTACAAGTTCTTTTGTATTGTCAATTTTACACTTTTTAATATTTTTTTAACTATTGCCGCTTCGAAACGTGTTATAGCTGTGGAGAAGAAACGGCAAGAAACTCCCTCAGCAACACGAAATGTCATTTTTTTTCTTTAAAAAATAGCAATATAATATGTCTTTTTTTTCATTACATTATTTCAATTTTACATTATAAAAATATAAATGTCATAACGCAAGAAATATTTCTAGCCCCTTATCATAAACTAATGCAAGTTATTGGTGGTTTTGAAACATACATACTATTCAGGTATGCTGCACAGATGCTCCCGTTTATTATTCGCTATTGAATATGCCCGTGTTATATTTTTCAAGTTAAAAAATCAGCAAGTGTAAAACAGTTCCAATATGTACCGCAAGATGTCACTTTACTAAATTTTAAAATATAAAAAAAAACTATTATTGTATAAATTAAAACATGCCTGTGGAGATAATTAGGCAGATAGTTATCTATATAAATTACATTGACTGTCTCGTGGTCTCGCGGCACAAGTATGTGCCATTCGATTTAGAGGTCCCGGGTGTAATTCCCGGGTCGGGCAAAGTGTTATTGGGTTTTTTCATTAGGAAATTCTCAATACAAGCACAGTGCCCCCTATTATGTGGGACTGTGTGGCGAAATGTGTGTGCCAAAATGCATCTCTGCTACCCCATCGGGGAATACAGGCGTGAGGTTATGTATACAGGGTGTATTCAGACCGTGATCGGAAACTAAGGCTAACTGGGAATAGTTTATTTTAAAATAGCTTAAAATTGACAATAAAAAAGAGCTTGTAAAAGTCTATTTGAATAAAGATAATTTGGTTTTGACTTTGACTAAGAATAGCTGCGGTGATTACAAACAAAAAAAAATCCCGACAAAAAATAAAAATTTTGACGTTTTCCTAAAAATCATAGATATTGTATTGTGAATGGATGTAAGGAAATCGTATTTCGATCGATCACGGTCTGAATACACCTGTATATTATTAATGTTTGTACAAAAATATGAATAATGTAACAGATAGAGAAAGCAACACTGGTGGCAGAAGAGGCGATATCGAACATGCGCACAGTGCGGGCGTTCGCGGGAGAAGAGAGTGAGGCGGAGATGTTCGGGAGAGAGTGCGATGCTGCGGCGGAACTCAGCATGGAACTGGGACTGGGAATAGGACTCTTCCAGGCCGGGACCAACCTCTTCTTGAATGGGTAAGTGAGAATTTTCATCAGGCCTTGTAAGTATCATCATCATCATCAGCCCATATACGCCCACTGCTGGCACGGGCCACCTCTACAACTGAGAGGGTTTAGGCCTTAGTACACCACGCTGGTCTAGTGCGGGTTGGCGGACTACACACCTAAGAAATTGTATTGTAGGTACCACTGCTTGGTTAATGTGGAGGGTTGACTGTGGTAAATACTGTGGATTAGTTCACTTTCTATGTATGATAAAAAAAATATGGAGAATTTGTTAGCGAACAGGTAGCATCTTAGAGGAACCATTAGAGAATAATTTACAATAAAAGAACTGCTATTTTAGAGCAATATGCTTATCTTTTGAAAGTATTTACAGCTAAATAAGGCAGCTATAGAATAAAATTAAAATCCATCAAATTTCAATAGATGATAAGCGAGGAGCAAGTACAGTGTAATTATATGACTCTCAACATGTTATATTTGCTAACAAAATTAATTCATTTTGAACTAGATGTATTTTGCAACACTCAAAGTTTTTTTTTGTATACAGTGACATCTAGCGGTACATGCTCAAACTACTTTGTACTCCAAGCATAACAAATAACTAAAACACAAATTCTTCAACAGAATGGTTCTAGGCACTATGTTTCTCGGCGGGCACTTGATGTCAACCGGTCAGATGACGGCTGGTGACGTCATGGCCTTCCTGGTCAACGCACAGACAGTACAGAGGTCTGTGGCGCAACTGTCTTTGTTATTTGGAGCCGTTGTGAAGGGGGTCAGTGCTGGAGGAAGAGTTTTTGAGGTAGGCAAAATAATTGCTAAAATAGTTGTATGAAAAAGTAACGGTTGGGCTATGCTTTGCCGGCCGCAATTTTGTAAAACAAAATATGTAATGTCATTCCTCAAGGATCCATCTCGCAACTCATCAACACACTCCACACTCACAAACACAATACATCAACTCATGTTCATAACAAAAATCATCCAAAATGGTTAAGTAGTTTTTGAGTTTATTCATTACAAACATAAAAAAATAGCAATTTTTTTCACTTTATAAAATTTGTATAATTAAAAAAAAAACTGAAATATTTCTTACCTATATCAGAAATCAGAATGATTTCTGATGAAAGATGATATCAGAAACTAATATTATAAATATGAAAGTGTGTTTATAGTTACCTTTTCACACCTGAAATCCTCTACCGATTTTGATTAATTCAAGTACTGATTTAACTCTGAAAAAATTACAATGGGTTACAAAGTTATTTCAAATATCTTTGGAATATAATTTAATTTAGTACATATTACTATTTATTATGTTAATTTGGATCATATTTTTCTCTCCAGTATATCAACAAGGAACCAAAGATGGACACATCAGGCACAAAGACCATAAAGTACCACGAATTCCACGGAGACATTGAGTTTACAGACGTCACCTTCGCGTACCCAACTCGGCCAGAAGCTGTGAGTACAAAATTTTATTTATCATAATAATTGCATGCACATACACGCCATTATCGCCCAAGGAATAGGAAGAGGTGCATTTCGGCATCCATGTTTTGTCAAATGTGCTTTTAATTACATAAAAATGTAAGAAATTTTCAGTCTCCGTGCTGGTACTGAGAATTTAATTCTTCTTCTTCTTACTCGTTCCTTCACTGCTGAGAGTCGCGACCACGCAGGATCAGTTTCCACTGGGTGCAGTCATGCTGCCTCCCACCGCGTCCCTCACTGCGTCAGACCATCTTGTGGGCGCCCTTCCACGAGCACGTCTGCCGTCCATTTGCCCAAGATAATTTGCTTTTCCAACTGGTGCATTGGAGATCGCACAATGTGCCCAAAGAAACGAAGGGTTCTTTGTTGACAGACCGCAGAGAGTCGTATGTTAATATTGAGCTCTTTAAGTATGGACTCGTTGGTTCTCATAGCGGTCACAACTTTAATAGAAAATCGATATTATCACAACTTGAATTCTAAGTAAATGTTGGAGAAGTGAAGTAAAGTAAATTTAACTCAGCCATGCTTTCGCAATGATTTAGTATCTGTCTACTCCTATGGTTTACTAGCGAGATGGTGTATTTGTATTTGATCATAATTTAAATTCATTCATTATAAACCAGCTTAATAACAATTGTAAGCCATATGAAAATAATTTACTCCAAAATTATATTTTTCAGACAGTGCTGAAAAACTTTAATTTGAAGATACCAGCTGGCAAGACCGTGGCTATAGTGGGCACTTCCGGCAATGGAAAATCGACCATAGCTGCCTTGTTAGAAAGGTGAGTTTCATGTTATCAGTGCATAAATCATCGAGCCTTGATGTATCTTATGTTACCAGCTATGATACATAATGGGCCTGGACCTCGTTGCAAACACTGCTACTGAAAATTCACTAATAGATAAGAAACCCTTTAATTGACTCGAGAATCGAACCCTTCGAGAATAAGACCTTTTGATTGCACAACGCAAAATTGTGCTGTGTGACCAACAAGACAGTAATTTCTCATGTACACTTGAGGTTTAAATCTTTGTGAATACACACATAACTTCGAAAAGTCAGTTGTGTGCCTGGGGTTTCAACCCGCGGCGGTCGAGATTCTCGATCGCATGCCTAAACCTCGAGGCCATCACGACAAAGAATTATCACGTGCTTTAACGGTGAAGGAAAACATCGTGATGAAACCATCACACCTAAAAAATCTTAGGAATGGCACTAGGCCAGTGTGGTGGACTTAGGCCGTCTCAGTTGTAGAGGAGGCCCGTCCCAGCAGTGGAACTTATATGTGCTGATGATGATGATGTAAAAACTATCGTTTGCAGGTTCTACGACGTGAATGAAGGTAAGGTGACGATAGATGGCGTGGACGTCCGCGAGATGGACGACAAGTGGCTCCGCGGGAGGGCGCTGGGTCTCATCAGCCAGGAGCCCGTACTCTTCGCCACATCAGTGCGGGAGAACATCCGATACGGAAAACCAGAGGCTAGTGACGCGGAGGTAATGTACAGGGAGATCTATTTAGACGTTGTCAATTCATCGAATGCTTTTTGGGATACTCTAAAATGCGAATTATTATCTTATGCGTAATTTTGAATCATTGTTTTTCTTAAAAAGTTAGTAACAAAATTTGGTCATATAACATCTGTATGTATGAATATAGATACAGATCCCTAAAGGTCATAAGAGGTGCATTTATGCACTCATGTAACGCCAATTATTTATTTTTAAAGTCCCACAAAATATGGTGCGGTAGTTTAATACGTAATTTTGGTATAATTTCTTTAAATATTACATACATACATAACCTCACGCCTGTATTTCCGAAAGGGGTAGGCAGAGATGCATTTCTGCACCCACATTTCGCCAGCCCAAGTAATCAGTCCCACGTAACAGGGGGCGAGCTTATTGAGAATTTCCTAATGGAAAAACCCAATAACACTTTGCCCGACACGGGAATCGAACCCAAGACCTCTAGATCACACGGCACATACTTTATTTATGTATTTTATGTATGTATTTATTCATGTATAAGTTGCTCTTTACTCTCATCTATCCTTTCTTTATGATCTTCCTATAGGTGTCTATAAAATATCTACCTTCAGCGATAAGACCGCCAATTGTACTGTTTTTCCCCCTGTGTTTTTAATTTGTTCGTTGTTTCCATGTGTATAATAAATTGTTAGTAAATAAATATTTAACATTTGTAATATACAGGTAATGCAAGCAGCCATGACAGCAAACGCGCACGAATTTATCCAATCCTTCCCCGATGGGTACGACACCATGGTGGGGGAGAGAGGAATGGCCCTCAGCGGAGGTCAGAAACAGAGGATAGCCATAGCCAGAGCCATACTAAAGAACCCGCCTATTATTATACTTGATGAAGCTACTAGGTAAGTTGTACAGCTTAAATAAGTTTAGCGACATCTATTGGCATACGAGTGAACTATTTCTTTCCATGATAGTTCGGCCGTGTGCCAATAGATGGCGTGGTATCGATTTTATATAAAAAAAACTTAGTTCGTTTTGATAATTGAAGGATATGGATTTTAATTAATATAATAATGGCAAATATAAATGTTATGTTTGCTCGTTGGCGTTACATAGCGCAGTGTTCTTTTCACAACTTTAATGAAACTGAAGCGGTAGTGTTGTTTGTTTGACAGAAAGTCTTTTACAAGACTGTTTAACCAGAATTTTAGCATTTAATAACCGATTAATATTCAATTTCCTCAATATTTTAAAGGTGATTTGACTGTAAATAATTTTTATGGTATTTTTGGATGAATATCATTAAATTTGATTAAACACTTGCCTACTTATAGCTACCAGGCGCTGTGTCTGTGCAAGACTAATAATATATTTTGTAAACGACATATTACAGTGCCTTAGACTCAGCGAGTGAGAAAATCGTGCAAAAAGCTCTAGAGACAGCGGCAAAAGGGCGAACAGTGTTGGTGATCGCGCACAGACTCTCCACCATTATGAATGCAGACCTCATCGTCGTGCTCAGCAAAGGAAAGATAGTCGAGGTAAATTGTTGTTATGTTGTTGGTACAGTTAAATAGCTCATATAAACATAGCAGTGGCGGTACTTCCATAGAAGCCCAAAAGCCCAAAAGCCTTACAAAATTCCAAATAATAATCTTTAAGCTTTAAAACTTTATTTAACAGAAGCAGCAGAAGCATTTTGACACGTAAATGAGAATATCCTGACCCCACAATAAACAACTATAAAATAGACATCACACAATTAATGTGTTACGCTTTTGGGCTTGTATGGAAGTACCGCTACTGAAACATACATGATTTTTTGTATAGAAAAATGGGCTCGGCTTATAGGCTTTCCATTAATATCACCATAATGGTGCTTCAGTGATAAATGTTATTGTAGTAGATGCAGTCTATTCATAATTTAGCGTTAGTTGAATGCTTTATAAGATTATACAATGAATGAATGATTATACAATTATAAAATGAATGAATAAATTAGGGGTAGGAATTAAATAAAAAATAGGTAGTGGCTTTGAGGTTTATTATTGGAATTCATTTGAAATTAATTATTCATTTGTGTAAAACCATACATTGAATATTATTACAGATGGGTAATCACGAGCAACTGAAGAAGCAGAAAGGATTCTACTGGAACTTGATCAAGCAACAAGACCAAGAATCGGAGACCAGATGATCGGAACCCTAGTGCTATGTAGAATAATTTGTATCTAGATAAATATATTTTAGAGGCTTATGAACAGATCAGAATTAGTTAAATTTATTCCTATGACGTCTTGTCACGTCCACTGTGATTCGTTTTTTGTCAATTATAGAGTTTTTGAGGATAGATGGTCAACTCTAGTGCCTATTTAAGGGATGGATAAAGAGAGGTTCAGGAAGAGCGGGATAATTCAAGAAATAGACAGAGTTTTTATTGATAAATACATTAATCCTTTAAGCAATAGGTAGAACTGTATTCCTAAACCTTAGTAGTACCAGTTTAATTTCGACAGAAATTTGGGGGGGAGCTTTTGCAGTTTTTCGCGCAAAAATTTTCATGTAGAAAACATACTGCAAAAAATTCATGCAGAAAAACCAAATAACTACCTGCTCAGGGAAGTAAACCCGGCAGCTATGGACGCATCCACTTTATTTATGAGATGGCACTAACGAGGCAATGAAATGATATTTAGTACGACGAATGTTTAAATAATTGACAGTTGAAGTATGGTAATTGATGTTATCAGTAGTATAAATTGTGTAAGTTGAAGAATTTTGCACATTTTGTAAGTCATAAATATACAATAGTTAAATATATTTATCTAATAACCTTTCCACAAGACATAGTCATATATATCTTGGACCTTATAAACATTGATTAAGTTTGTCTTTACCAAGTTATATCAGGGAGTTATAACTTGGTAAGTTTTTATTAGGCCGCCATTATTGTGTCGTAAGGGTTTAATGCCAGTCAATACTATTTAGACCCCACACATTATCATCATCATCTTTTTGCCGTGTTCACAATTGTATTTGTGGTCGGCGCAGAATATTTCATACTTTCAAACATTCCTATCAGCCGTCATGTCTTCATTCACCCCTTTGTCTTTCATATCTTCCTTCACACACTCCATCCACGTCTTCTTTGGCCTTCCTCTGCTTGTCCATCCTTCAAGTTTTAATTAACAAATACAGTTTTTATTTCCATGAATTATTTACTTGTAGTATAGACATAAGACATATTGAATGTACATAAGTAAGGTTCTTTTAAATTGAAAGTTATATTGAAGATGGACAATTATGTGGATGCACCATATATTTCACTTAGTTATTAAGAGCAGAATTATTTATTTGCAAGAAAAAATATTTTTACTGTAAATGTGTGATTAGTAAATGTTAAGGGATAAGTTTTATGGAGTATAATTGTTGCGGACAAGAGCCGCACATTTGTTTATAATTGTCAATTTGTATTAAGTGTAAGATTGTTTATAATTGTCAATTTGTGTTAAGTTTAAGATAGTTAATAATTTGTTTGTATTATGCTGTACAGTAACGCCATTGGTCGAGGCCAAACCCGAATGTTGTGTGCCACCGACATACAGTGCGAGGCACTAAGGGTTAGAGAGAGACAGAGCAATAAAAACTACTGTAGTGTGATTGGCCGAGGCCAATGGCATTCAACGTGTCCAACCGCCGCATGTGGCGAGCGGTAAAACTAGTAATAAGGAGCGCAATATGGTCAGTCAATACGCACCGGCCGAGGCCGTAACATCCGAGAAAAAATACAGTCTACATATTTGGAAAGAGGAGTTTTATTTCTGCGAGCGAAAAAAGATACGATCCTCAACAAGTCGGTCCTTCGAGCCGGATACAGAATACTCCTCAACAAGTTGGTCCTTCGAGCCGGATTGAAGAAAGAAAATATCAGCGGAGCAACCTCGGCGGGCGTCAATATTTGAAGATCGCCACATCATTGCGGCGTGAGATTTGAAGATCGCCACATTCCTGCGGTGTGAAATTTTGAAGATCGCCACAGTTTTGCGGCGTGAAATTGGGAAGATCGCCACATTTTGCGGCGTGAAAGTTGAAGAAATCACCACGGGCCACGGCGTGATATTTTTAGAATCACCACGTGTCGCGGCGTGAATATTTGAAGATCGCCACACTTTGCGGCGTGAATGTTGAAGAAATCACCACGTGCCACGGCGTGATATTATTAAAATCACCACGTGCCACGGCGTGAAAGTTGAAGAAATCACCACGTGCCACGGCGTGAATGTTGAAGAAATCACCACGTGCCACGGCGTGAATGTTGAAGAAATCACCACGTGCCACGGCGTGAAATTTTTTAAAATCACCACGTGTCACGGCTTGGAGCATTGAAGATTGCCATCTCTGCGGCGTAAAGTTTGCTGACGAACGCTGCTTCTGCAACCCCTGAAGATCACCCAACGGTGCGACGAGCGTCGCTTTGGAAGATCACCCAACGGTGCGACGAGCGTCGCTTTGGAAGATCACCCAACGGTGCGACGGGTAGCAGAGGCCGCATCCAACGCGTCACCGTTGACCGGCAGCGTTCTCAACGACGCAGCAACACCGCAGCGGCAACGGCAAAACAGAAGAACGTGTAGGGTCTGTACAAACGTCGTTTTCACGACGCCGTAGTGAGCTCGCCACCTAACGGTGACAAACGGCTAGAGCCCTACGTGAAGCGTCGTTTTCACGACGGTACGGGTAAACCGTCGCTTTCGCGACGACGAGTGGTGTGTTGTGCAACACCACCGGCCTTCATCGAAGTGCCTGCGGGCACAGGCCGTTTTCCCGCACCGTAGACGTAGGGCCGGGGATAGGGACTCGTTAGGAGGACATGCCGATTACGCGCAGTCAGGCTTCGAAAGTTGTCGAGGAGGATCCCGCGTCGCCGACAGTAAACGCGTCCGCGTCTGCATCCACGTCCGTACCCACGAACGCACGGTTAACCGCGACAGGAATCACTGCCGTGAGAGACATGGACACATCCGCAGTGTCACCTCGCAACCCAGCTACCGCGATCCCGGAGCGCCGATCGCGAGCGCCGTCGATAGGGTCACAGCGCTCAACCGCAAGTGCCACCGCGAGAATAAGGAAAGCGGAACTCGACGCGGAATTACAGCTCGCAGAAATTCGTCGGCAGGAATTACAACTACAGGCGAAGTTAATTAAAAAACGGTTGATGGCCGACGTGGCCGCCATTCACGAAGAAACGGAGCGCGAAAGTGTTACCGGAGAAGAGGTCACCGATACAGAGCGATGCGTACAAGAGTGGTTGCAACACTCCCGCGTACGGGGGGAGGGTGACCGCGGCGTCAAACAAGGTCACGCCGCGCGCCACGAACACGCGCAGCTGGAAGCTGAGCCGCGATTGGTCGAGAATTACGCGCAACGGGACTTGACGCCGCAACGTTCGCAAGAGCGGGGAATCGAGCGCCTCGCCGACACACTTGAGCAGATGGTGCGGCGTCGGACACCGTCGAGGCAGACTCAGGATCTGCCCGTATTCAGTGGGGCGACGGACGAATGGCTGCCCTTCAAGGCGGCCATGCGCGAATCATCCGAGATGCACGGGTTCTCGCCGGCGGAGAATTTAGCGCGACTCAGGGGTGCTTTGAAGGGCGAAGCCCGACAAATGGTGTCGGCATTGCTATATACCGCGAGCGAGCCGGCGAAAATCATGAAGACATTAGAGCAATGTTACGGGCGACCTGAGATCATCCTGGATAAGGCCATAAGCGATATGCACAAACTGCCGCGCATCGGTACATCCGCGGCAGAACTGAACGACTTCGCGGTCAAGTTACAGAACATCGTCACGATCATCGCCGGCATGGATCAACGCGGGTATTTATTGAACCCGATGCTGGCGCGGACCGTGACGGAGAAGTTGACCCCGCACCTGCGATCTAAATGGTGCGACTTCGCTGAAGAGACCGCAAGTCGAACAGAACCGGAGATCGTAACGTTGTCGGAATTCTTAATGCGCGAGGCGGACCGCGCTATTAGGTACGCGTATACTCCGCCATCTCAGAGTAGTGTGACACGGGTCACAGCGGCCGCGAAACAATTGGAATTGCGCCCGCGTCGAATAGTTAGGGACAATCGCGGAGTAAAAGTGTACGCCGCCACCGAAGAGCGTCCTCCCAAGACCTGTTATTGTTGCGGTTCCGAGCACAAGACGATCCAGTGCCGTAAACTCCAGAACATGACGGTGCCCGAGCGATGGGAGTGGGCCAAAGAAGCAAATATATGCTTCACGTGCTTAGACAGCAAGCACAGGCGCTTCCATTGTAAGGGCAGGAAGTGCGGAGTGAACGAGTGCCGACAACCGCACCACGCACTGCTACACGTGACAAAAGAGGACGATCGCGCCTCCGAGGAACGCGTCGCGACGACGGCGGCCACACCGCACGCGTCCATGAGCGTGTTATTAAAGGTTTGCCCGGTCACGGTCAGAGGGCCGAAGGGCACCGCACGAACCTACGCGCTATTCGACGAGGGATCGACGGTTACGTTAATGGACGAGGCAATGGCCGAAACCATCGGAGCCGTCGGCCCGCAGCGCGCAATTAATATACACGGTGTGACGTCAAGCCAACGCGGAATCGCAAGTAGAATCGTGGACATCGCGATCAAGGGCCGCGGTCGACCGCGATACCACGATATACAAGCGCGCACGATAAAGGGACTGACGCTCGGGCAACAGACAGTCGGGAGACGTCTTCTGTTGGGCGAACACCTCCGCAGATTATGTAAAAAAGACGTGTGCTATTCCGACGCGAAACCGACAATCCTCATCGGCACGGATAACTGGCACCTCATTGTCACGCGGAAACTACTGACCGGGGCAAAGGGCACGCCAGCAGCATCGCTCACCACGCTGGGGTGGGTCGTGCACGGGACGAGCGACTCGGTCGAGAGAGTCATCTGCCGGGATGACTCTAACGTCCTGCACGTGCGCACACGGGGGGAGCTGCGATACCAAGGCAAAATGGAGGACCTACACGATCTGGTGAAGTCTCACTTCCAGATCGACGCGATAGGTATAACGCCCAGACGTAAGCCAGTCGCCAGTGAGGAACGCGCTACCGAAATAGTGGAGCGCACCATGAGGCGCACGGACGGACAATTCGAGGTAGGACTGCCGTGGGTCTCTGACGATGTCGTACTACCGCCGAGTTACGACATGGCGCGGAAAAGACTGCGGAGTATCGAAAGGAAGATGGACCGCTCACCCATCTTCCGGGACACCTACACGGCTCAGGTGGACGCGCTAATAGCGAAGGGATACGCCACCCCCAGCCGAGAACAGGAAAGTAGCCGAACGTGGTTCTTGCCACACTTCGCAGTCTCGAACCCAAATAAACCCGGCAAAATACGGCTCGTGTTCGATGCCGCCGCACTCGCAAACGGCATGTGTCTGAATGACGCGTTGTTAGACGGTCCGGATCGTCTTCAGGCACTGCACGGCATATTGTTCCGCTTTCGCGAGAAACCGGTCGCCATCACCGCGGACATTCGGGAAATGTTCCTGCGAATCAAGATACGACCGGAGGATCAAGCCGCGCAACAGTTTTTGTGGCGAGGTGACGACCGGATTAACCCGCCGCGTAAATTCACGATGAACTCGATGATATTCGGGGCGCGCAGTTCACCGTTCATCGCCCACAGCGTTCGCGACCGGAACGCGCGTGACTTCCGGGACAGCCACCCGTTGGCCTATGCAGCGATCACCCAGAACCATTACATGGACGACTGGGTGGACAGCGTGGACGACGAGGAAGTGGCAGCCCGGACCATGGCAGAGGTGCAAGAAGTGCACAGTCGCGCCGGTTTCGAGCTGGCCGGATGGGGATGCAACCGCGCTCAACTGCTGGAGCACATCCCTGAAGAGAACCGGACGTCCGCGCCGCGAGAACTGGGCGCCAGCGTGCACGAGCACGGACGTACCCTGGGGATGTACTGGTTGGCCGGGGACGATCAGCTGGCGTTTAACACTACGATGCACCGAGTACCCAGCGACGTCAGGATGAACTTGCGACCGCCCACGAAGAGGGAAGCCCTCAGTGCGGTTATGTCTATATTTGACCCGCTCGGCCTCCTGAGCCCGTACACAATCACAGCAAAGATCATGCTACAGGGGTTGTGGAAGCTGAAGATGGGCTGGGACGAACCCGTCCCGGAGGATGAAGCGGCGACATTCCTGCAATGGATGCAAGATAAAGCCTACATAGCGGACCTGCGATTGCCTCGGTGTTACGACACACGCAACGAGGACGTAGCGACAACCGAGCTCCATGTGTTCTGTGACGCCAGCGAACAGGCATACGCCGCAGTCGCGTACTGGCGGCGCGTGCATACCGACGGGAGCGTCCACGTCACCCTGGTCGCCGGCAAGGCCAAGGTGGCGCCAATAAGGGCACAGACGATACCTCGGTTGGAGCTGCAAGCTGCACTGATAGGCGCGCGGCTCGCCACCGGGATCGCCAAAGAGCACCGCGTGCGTGATTTCGAAATCGTATTGTGGACGGACTCCACCACCGCGTTACATTGGATACGCAATGATTCCGCTAAGTATGCGCCATATGTAGCGCATAGATTAGGCGAAATTGCGGAATTAACAGAAGTATCGCAATGGAGATGGGTTCCGACCGCACACAACGTAGCTGACGACGCAACGCGTCTAGGAAACACGCGACTCCACGGTGAAGATCGGTGGTTTACGGGACCGCAATACCTATACGAGCATCGAGAGCAGTGGCCCCGCGAAGCCGCTAACGTAGAGGCCCTTACCGCCGAAGTGTTAACGACCCACGTGACTCCCTCAGACAACGTCATCGCAATCGACAGATTCTCCACGTGGGAACGCGCGGTACGAACAACCGCGCGAGTTATAGAAACTATCCACAGGTGGCGACGGCATCCGAGGTCAGACAGATTCGAGTACGTCCAGAAGGCGGAAACTCTTCTGTATGCCCAAGCGCAAAGGGATAGTTTTCGCGAGGACATCGAGCGTCTGAAACGCGGAACCGGTATAGGGCGGGACAGTCGATTGCGGCGGCTGGACCCGAAAATAGGGGCGGACGGTCTGTTGCGGTTGAACGGACGCATCAACACCGCGGCCGTCACTACCATCGACAAAGCACCGGTGATATTAGATGGAGCGCATCATCTAACTCGATTGCTTATCAGACGGGAACACGGGTCCGCGCACATAGGTACGGAGCACATCGTGAACGGGCTGCGGCAGAGATACTGGATAATAAGATTACGCCCGGCTGTAAAACGATTTGTGAGCACCTGTGTGGTGTGCAGGACTCGTCGAACCGTACCCGCGATACCGGTGAAAGGGGACCTGCCGGAGGCCCGCGTCAGCGCACACACGCGGCCATTTACGCATTGCGGCATGGACTGCTTCGGGCCAATGTGGGTCACGTTAGGGAGACGCCGCGAGAAACGCTGGGGCCTCCTATTCACTTGCCTCACGACCCGGGCTGTGCATATCGAACTGCTACACAGCCTGAGCGCGGACTCGGCGGTAATGGCCATGCGGCGGATGGCCGCGCGTCGGGGCTGGCCAGCAACCGTGTGGTCGGATAACGGGACCAATTTTAAAGGGGCCGAAGCAGAATTGAGGGCCGCTTACGCGGAATGGCTGCCGTCCCTTCAGGACACAGCCCTTACACACCGGGTACGTTGGCGGTACACCGACCCGGGCGCGCCTAATCAGGGAGGTGCGTGGGAGCGTTTGATCCGCTCAGTTAAAATGGCGCTCGCGACCGCGCTTAACGAGAAGGCGCCCCGGGAAGAGGTGCTGTCCACCGTACTCGCGGAGGTCGAGCAAACCGTAAACTCGAGACCGCTCACCCATGTATCCGTGGACCCCGGGGACGAGGAGGCGCTCACCCCGAACCATTTTCTAATAGGGACCGGGAACGGCACGCCATGCGTCGGCGAATGCGACCCGGCCGATCGGAGAGCATGGAGGTCTGCTCAAGCGATAGCTAACGCGTTCTGGACGCGGTGGGTAAGAGAATACCTGCCCACACTAACGCCCCGAGGCGATCACAGGAAACGAGCGCGTGAGATAAAACCGAATGACATAGTCGTGATCGCGGACGGACTCCTGCCGCGGAACGTGTGGCCGAAGGGTATCGTCCGCAACGTATACCCGGGACCAGACGGCGTGATTAGGAGTGTCGACGTGTGGACTCGAGGCGGCACCTTTCGGAGACCTGTACGGCGACTCATTGTCCTCCCGATTGAATAGGGGCTTCGTTTAGGGTCTACGCCGGGGGGAGAGTTGTTGCGGACAAGAGCCGCACATTTGTTTATAATTGTCAATTTGTATTAAGTGTAAGATTGTTTA
This sequence comes from Hemaris fuciformis, assembly GCA_907164795.1. Lineage (NCBI taxonomy): Eukaryota > Metazoa > Arthropoda > Insecta > Lepidoptera > Sphingidae > Hemaris > Hemaris fuciformis. The sequence continues at coordinate 11,494,813 of OU015449.1, forward strand.
TAATTGTCAATTTGTGTTAAGTTTAAGATAGTTAATAATTTGTTTGTATTATGCTGTACAGTAACGCCATTGGTCGAGGCCAAACCCGAATGTTGTGTGCCACCGACATACAGTGCGAGGCACTAAGGGTTAGAGAGAGACAGAGCAATAAAAACTACTGTAGTGTGATTGGCCGAGGCCAATGGCATTCAACGTGTCCAACCGCCGCATGTGGCGAGCGGTAAAACTAGTAATAAGGAGCGCAATATGGTCAGTCAATACGCACCGGCCGAGGCCGTAACATCCGAGAAAAAAAATACAGTCTACATATTTGGAAAGAGGAGTTTTATTTCCGCGAACGAGAAAAGATACGATCCTCAACAAGTCGGTCCTTCGAGCCGGATACAGAATACTCCTCAACAATAATTGTTGAACTTGGTGATAATAAAATATTGTTGAGTTTTAGTGTTTTTATACTTGGATTTTAAGCTGTTGTGTAGAAATTATCATATGCAATCTAAGGTAAGTATAATGATGGTCAGATAGTGTTTACTTTATTTTGTGCTTATTTATGCAAATACAGATAGTATTTGCAAGGGACCGGAACTGCCTGAGTGCAATTTCGAATCCCGAGCTCATGGCACGCGGAAACACTAAATACAAAAGAATACAAACAAACCTTTCTTATTAACAATATTAGTATAAATATTATTTAAACGCATAACGTATAACTGACGACCGGTGGGTCAGAAAGGTTCTCGAGTGGAAGTTCTTTAGCGTTGGACGTCCACCCACAAGGTGGACTGACGATCAAACGAAAATCGTGGGAAACCGCTGCATGCAGGCCGCTTCCGACAGAGCGCTTTCGAAGTCTTTGGGGGAGGCCTATGTCCAGCCGTGGACGTCTTTCGGCTGATGATGATAATTAAAAAGCCTGTCAAAACTTTCTGAGCAATATGTTTCGTGAATGTGATTTATATTGTATTGGGTCCTGTTCCGCGCCAGCGCAATTTTATAAAAAAAAGTCCCCATATTCTCGTCCAAGGTCTCTCATCTCATCTATATCTATACCAAAATTATCAGAATTAATCATGAAATATTTGATTCAATTTGTTACATAAATACAAATCTTATCTCTATATTGGTCACTGTTAATCGCTTACGGCTATATTATCAGCTCACACTGCTGGGCACGGGCCTCCTCTACAACTGAAAGGGTTTAGGCCTTAGTCCATCACGCTGGCCTAGTGCGGGTTGACGGGCTACACATCTAAGAAATTCCTAAGAACTTTTTAAGTAGGTATGTAGGTTATCTCACGATATTTTCCTTCACCGTTAAAGTACGTGATAATTCATTGCGTAAGTACTATTGTATTAAAATTTCGTCCTATCAATAATTAATATTTGTAGAGCTATTTATGACTTTGTAGTTACGTGTTAGGCATTTTGAAGTTTTAATATTATTTTTATTTTTACGAAGTAGCTTAGTAAGAAAAATAATAAAGTCGAAATTAATACCTAAATAATATACATGTTGCGACTTGCGTATTTACTTACTTTCACACTCATTTTTCCACACATTTCAATAAAACTTGTCGGTTTTAATTCGAAAAAAACATTTCGTTCCTTAGTTGCATTTTCCGTCAAACGTTTTACAGTAAATTTCATACCAAAGTACTAGGAGATCATAAAACTATAGGAGGTATTCTTAAATTATTGAACCGAAAGAGAAAGCTAATAAATAATATTGTCTGTATCGCTTTATTTTTGTCTCATGGTTGATAGATGTTAAATTTTGTGCTGAAGTACCAGGTAAACATGTTTAAAAGGAGCTTTTTTTTTGTAAGCATACGCAAATTTAAAAAGAGAAAGAAAATTGGTTAGTTTTTTGTCTTGCTCTGCTATTTATTTCATTTGCTTAAGACTTATGCAAAATTTCATAATAAAGTACCAGGAGATCATAAAACGATAGGAGGTATTCTTAAAATACCGAACCGAAAAAGAAGGGTAATAAAATTGTCTGTCTCGCTCTATTTTGTGTCTTGTGGTTGGTAAATGGTAAAATTCTTGCTAAAGTACCAAGAGAACATGATTAAAAAGGGGTATTTTTTGTAATCGCAAACGCAACATTAAAAAAATTACTTGGTTAGGTATTTTGTCTTGTTCTACTATTGTTTTGAATGTTTGAGACTTATACAAAATTTCATACTGAAGTACCAGGAGAACTGATGTTGTAGGAATAGTCTAAGATCCCACTAAGGACGACCTTCACCCATATGTGTAATGGATGAAAACTATTTTGTATCAAATTTAATATATTAAATAATATATCGCGGATGGGTTGGCTAAAAAATCCTGGCCAAGCTATTATTATTATTAAATGACTTCTATCAAATAGTGCACTTACAAGTTTAACGAATAAGGTTATTGCCAACCGAAAGTATAAGGCCCCATTCGCACGGGAGCTTTTTCAACGCGCGTTAAAAAAGCGTTCAAATGCAACAAATGCATTCCCAGGTATCTGTTCACACGACGGCGCTTTTATAACGCGACGCTTTTTTATCACGCAGTGTTGCATTTTCGATTTTGGGCGTTGGAAATAGAACAATGCAACTTCATACTATTGTTCACATGAGCGGTAAAAAAGCGCCGGCGCTGCAGTCACAGTCAGTGCCACTGACTCAGTGGCACTGACTCAGTAGTCAGTGCGCAGCGCGCTGTCCTCGTGAGCGGACGTGTCTTGTTTATCTGCGTTTTTCAATGATGTCGTTATGATTAATTTCGTTTTAATAAATATAATTGTATTCTTTTAAATATTGTTTTACTTATCTCAGTGTAACAACCAGCGGTTGTACAGATGGTACCTTGAAATTTATTTGAGGGCCAACCATTTTCAACAATATGTCAAATGTTGCTGTTGGGAGAAACGCAGACATGCGCAGCGCCTAGTATAATTGAATAGCAATATACATGTACGCATAAATGCGCGTTAACTAATAAAGGTTCTTGGTGTTACGGTCGATAATCTCATAGTGCTCTGTCATTGTTAATTAAGTTAAAATAAATAGTTCTTTACAGTTTAGAGTCTTAATCTTTTATTATTTCATCAGTTGCTATAGACCAGGGTTTCTCAAAGTGGGGTTCGCCATTCGACGGCAGGGGGTTCGTGACAAGATATATGTAAGTAATGGCGACTTGACGCTTAGCAGGAACGAGCGGCAAACATATTGGCTACAACATACATATGTGAGACTGGATTTTCTCACCTGGTCATGATAAAAAATAAATCGACTTGATACCAAGTTAGAATTAAAGTTAAAATTGTCCAAAAATACTCCTAAAATTGACACCATTTGCGACAAGAAACAGGCAAGAAAAGATATTTCTTTTGGCACTTTCAGAGGACTACGAGTTTTTGATCAGGAAACGCATCTTTCAATTACCGCAAAGGCATGTTAGTACAGTTTTTGCCAAAAGATTTAGCTGCTATACAAAACCATTTGTGTACAACCGTATTAATAAGTTATTTAACACAATTCATTTATCTAGTAAAGAAGCTAAATTTAGAATACAAAAGAGACTGTTGAACTGGACATACCATTATACAGAAAAAATTATAAAACCTCTTTTCTTTGAATTGTAAACTCACATATTTATTATAAACCTGATCTCATATAATTTTAGATTAAGTCCTAATTTTTAATGTAGCATATATGGTTCCTGTGTTTTTGTTTTTCCTTTTGTTTTGTTTTTTATTTTCACTTTGTTATTTAATTTAAAACTTTACATTGAACTTTACATTTAAATTACACTGGAGACATTACATTGTAACGAGTAACTAAAGAACATCTCACGATACAGGCTCTGCCTAGTGTGAGATGTCTCTTGAAAACTTGACAATAGTATTTATGTAATATGTTATAGATTTTAAGAACTACTTTTGTTGTAACACAACATATTAGAATAAATAATATATTATTATTATTATTACTTTATCTTTGAATGAATGCCTTCCGTTTCCTTTTTCGCCTTCTAGCGACAGAAACCGCTACTGCTAGTCAATTAGCGCTAACCATTCTCACGTCTTAATAGAGCGCGAGGCGAGACAAAAGTGATTAAAAAGCGCTCGTATGAACACTCAAATTTAAGGCGTTAAAAAAGCGCCGACGCCGGGTTTTAACGCAACGCTTTTTTAACGCCCGTGCGAACGGGGGGTAAGGGTTGGCTATTCGTTTCCTGGCATAACTACTGGGTTGGTAGGTATAAAATTTTATATCAAATAGAAGTATTGTATTGGAGAAAGTGGTTTAAGTAATTATAGGGTTTTTTTTATTCTTACGACACAAAAAAAATAAGAACAAATTATAATATTTGTTTACCAACAAAATAATTTTCTACACGTGGACCAGCTGTGTTTTTCAAGGCTATAGATAAACAGTGCCGATTTGAATACCGATTCTAAATGTTTTAAACTAAAACGAATAAATGAAATGATATCCAAGGAAATTTATTATTTATTTCATTACATGATCACCAAAATCGTATTTACATAATTTAAACACTGACTCGGAATTATTTACACGTGACTAATATGTCTATCTACCAATTATTATTATATAATAATTTATATTTACAACAGATAACAAATTTTAGAATTAAACGTCTTCCAATTCAAGTATACTCATAGTTTACATGGCTAAGAATTCCCTATTAACACTATGGTTTCACCATAGTCAAGGCTCCAGATGTCATGCGATGCGCGATTATCTGGCACGCCCTTTACAGTGATCTAATTATTTTTTTATCAATATTTTCATATTTTACAGGCAGTATAATAAACAATACAAAACTTTTTGCAAAAATGACAGGTTAAAAAAAAGTTTGCGCAACTGTTTCCAGTCGCTATTTTTATGTCAGTCTACTTTATTGCTTCCTCATTTTTAATATGACGTCATTATGTTAGGTTGTAAGAATAGAAACAATTGTACACCATTCTATTAATTCTCACAGCTATTTCAATTTGGAAATATTTATATATTATATTTATTACACTAACTGTAAATAATACTATTTAATTATTTTCTACTTAAATTCGAAATAATTGTATGTTAACTATGAGAATGTACAATTATATCGATCTTGTACCTATCAATTGGAGTTGAAAAAAAAGGAAATTAAATAAGGAACACTCCCAAAAAGGATATAAACATATGTAATTTAACAAGAAAAGAAAAAAGCACATACTATTTTGCTTTAGAATTTATATAATTTAAAATGTGTAGGTACTCGTAGTGTATGAAACATGAAAACAGGACAAAAAATATAATAATAATATCAGTTTCATTTGAATTACTGACATACCTAAATTAAAAGATTTTACCAAAATGGATGATTTATTTTACTTCTTTTGAATTGGCAGAAGATTGTCAATAATAATATTTTTTATTCATTCTTCTTTGTATGCACAAACAGTTAAAAAATACTTTACCATTTTCAAGAGCGTTCTAAATTATTTTTAACATAAAAGGAAAATTGGCAGTGATCTTTTCTCAAAACACATTATTTTCATAGCTTTACAAAGAAATTAAGTAATACTTGGTTAAATATTATTTGTATCAGCGTTGTATGAAAAAAAAACAATTTTAATTATATATGACACAACATTTTACATCATACAGGCGAATATTTATGTTTGGTGTACGTATTTTAATTGACTTCATTTTGAAATCATTACTGATGTTCAAGAATGGTTTAATTCATTTAAAAATAAGTATTTTTAATAAAAAATATAAACAAAGATTTTACTCTACTCATAATTATACAATTATATTTAATTACTTATATTGCTTTCTAAGGCAGAAAGAAGAAAACATAAAAAGATAAAATAAACTTTACCTTACTTTTAATAAACATTAAAAATCCGTCTGGACACATGAACAATGTTGTTCAACACACAGTACACACAAATTTAAATTATTGTTATCCTATGACTAATTAAATAAATCTATAATACATTTTAATAAGATAAATATTGCCTAATTTATTACTAATCGACTTTATATCTGTATAATTTAAATTTCTTCATGTTAGAAAATGCTGCCAGAACAGAAAATTTAGTCGTGTTAGGGATGGCATACATTAAAATTTAAAAGCTATAGTTTTGGAGTGCAGCAATTTTTAATTCAATATATAATGGTATTACGACAAAATGTCTTATTTATTGTATTTTTCAATTAATAATTACAGCCTCCAAAATATTGAAGTTTTAACCAATCTAATCTATAAAAACTTTACATTAAATAGTTTGAAAACCTACCATGAAATGCATTTACCTTTAGTAAAACAGACGTATTATAAAAGGAAACAAAATTCCAATCGTTGACATATTAATCATAAAATAAATTATACCATTTTTATTCTAATATATGTTAAAATTTTGAAAAGCAAAACAAAATATAAGTTGGTAGTAATATTTGAGATTCCATGGTAGGTCTCCTTGAGCTGTTTACAAACGAAGTATCAAGTGCTAGCGTCATCGTAGACCGAAGTGTATCATTACGGATGCGAGGAGCAGCAAACACGTAGCACTCGATGTGATGCCGTGGATGGCGCTTGTGTTCCTGCGCAAGATCGCCGCCATTTTGTTGCCTGGAAAAGATGGCGGGGGTTTAGTATTAGTACAGGTACTCAAAATTAGAATATTTCTCGAATTTTTTTCGGGATAATTATAAATGTCGCACATGCCGCACCAGTAGCACACTCAATCGGTTGACCATGTTTGCTGGCAGAAAGATGGTTGACGGAGTGGAGAATTCTTCAGCGAAGACCGCGTTTATGCATACGTGGTATTTGACATACTGATTCCGACGACGATGGACTGATGATTTCTAATAGTTTTTAGTTATATACGTATGACTTAAGATCGAGATGGGAAGCTTAATACAGAAAGACAATATACAGTATAGTTTTGGCTGACGATAGTATGATTTGCGCTATTAAATTGTGCTGATTAATTGCTGGCTGAAGTTCCTCATATTACCGGGGTTAACACGGCTGTCCTTTTCATAAGACCACCAAAGATTACTAGCATAACTCGATTGAATGAACCCATAGTCGGTCATAAGAAAGCTTAATGTACCTTTAAATCCTATGAGCGTTCATGGGCTATAGTGATTTATTAAAACCACTGCTTCCTTGTCAAAATTTTTGCTATCAGATATTGTAGAACCAAAAAGGCATAAATGACAATAGTACACAAGCACTTACTCCCTTCCGACACGAAGACGTGGATAGACGCTGGCTCGGTGTTGCTAGCGCTGCATGTATAGTTTCCAGAGTCCTTGAGGGTCGCTCCTCTGACTGTGAGCCGCGACTGAGTCCTCGCTCCCGGCTCCGTCTCCACAGTGATGCCGCCGCGTGTCGCATCATAGTTAATCATGCGGTCGTTGTGGTACCAGAACACGTACTGAGGTGGAGTTGGGCTCTGGAATTTTACAATAATTCTATTTAAAATATAGGAAATAGGTATGAAAAAAAAATCTTAAGGGAAGTGCTTTCTTTCGCATGGTAAGACGAGATATAAGGAGTTATAACGGACGGTAGACGTTTGGTTCTTCCCGTAATTTATTGATTAAAAATAAAATTATACCAAAGTAATGAATGAACATCACGAATGTACAGTCAATGCAAAATAATGCATAATTCAGATTAAACATTGTATATTGTATGTAACATTGTATGTATATACTTCGTGGTCTCGCGGCACAAGTACGTCCGTGCGATCTAGAGGTCCTGGATTCGATTGCCGGGTCGGGCAAAGTGTTATTAGGTTTTTCCTTTAGGAAATTCTCAGTAACAACTCGCCTCTATTACGTGGGACTGATACATACTACAATGTGGGTGCAGAAATGCAGCTCTGCCTACCCCTTCGGGGAATACAGACGTAAGGTTATGTATGCATGTATGTACATTGTGTGCCAATTAAAAGTACAGGCGAAATCCAGTAGAAATGAGCTTGACCTTTTTTGTTTCATGGAAGCTCTTATAGTGGGCGTTGGAAGTGGGACCTATCCTGCCAAATTAGAATTAATTATTATAGAATTCTTTGCGGACGTGCATCTGGCGGCGAAATCTTGGCACACGGCTTTTCGTTATGCAGGTTTAGTCACTATTCACCGCTAAATTGGAAGCCAAACTTTTTCCAATTTCTAAATTTCTAAAAGTCCAATTGTCGTACTCTTAAAACTGGATACCATATAGTTTATTCTAACAAGTTAAACTTTGATATTGCTCAGAATATACCCATATAAATCCGATACCAACCCACACCGACTTTAAGCCTAGGTGTCTCAAATAAAATCTCAACAACGCTCTAGAGCCAATAAAACATGAGCTGTGACGTTTATTGTCTCCAGATTTTGATGTAAAACAAAGGAAGGTCGTAAACAACGATCCTTGATCCACTTCGTGTTTCCACGCTTCACTTACTAATGTATGAAATTTTTATTATCCGGTGACGTGTATTTTTATGACGCGCCATGTGTAATAATCATAAAAATACCTACTTTACTGCTTTATTTGGCTTTTTTCTAGTGGCTGGATGGTCAATAGGTAAAGCTTGATTTAAAGTTTATTTTCACATTTCACATACACAGTAAAAGGATACACTTAAGTTTCGCCAGTTATTATGTTCGACAAATGAACTAGAGTTATTGGGTTCTTTCATTAGAATATTTTATATCCTCCGAAAGATGGCGCCAGGCCCACCCCTATTACGCATGATTTAAAACACTACAACACATATTTCTACACCTTCTTTTGCTCTTTTGGATTTAGCTAACCCCAGCTTCAACTAATTTACTTTATCTATCAACTGCCTCGTGGTCTCGCGGCTCAAGAATGTGCCGTCCGATCTAGAGATCCCAGGTTCGATTCTCGGGTCTGGCAAAGTGTTATTGGGGTTTTCCATTAGGAAATTATCTGTAGCAGGACGGAGTCTGGAAATGTGCCTATAAAACGGTAATAGGCTCGCCTATTACGTGGGACTGATACCTGGCGAAATGTGGATACAGAAATGCATCTCCGCCTACGCCTTCTGGGATCACAAACATGAGGTTACGTATGCATATAGATAACTACGTGTTGGAAACTTTACTGACCTTCTCCACAATACATATGAGGTGTATGACGCTGCCCATGTCGACGTGGTGCTCCCCTGAGCCCAGGATAAATGCCTCTGGCACCACAATCTGGAGCCGCACGTAGTGGGACACGATGCCTGTCCTCGTAGACACCTGAAATACGAATAACACTCTTTATGGTCTTTATAAGCTCTATAAATAGACACGACTTCGAGAATCTCGACAGTCGCGGATTAAAACCCCAGGTAAACACCTCTGACTTTTCGAAGTTATGTGTTCAAAGAATTATTACGTACTTTAACGGCGAGGGAAAACATCGTGAGGAAACCTGCACACCTAAAAGTTCTTAGGAATTTCTTTGGTGTGTAGTGTTCGCCAACCTGCAATAGTCCAGCGTAGTGGATTAAGGCCTTAACTCTTCCAGTTGCAGAGGAGGCCCATGCCCAGGAGTGGGACATATATGGGCTGATGATGATGAAATAGACCCGGGTTTTTATTAATTGGAGGAGGGAGGGAAGGGGGGAGGCTTAAACACTAAAATGACACTCTTACAGACTTATGTGAAGCTAAATTGCATCATTATCGTCATCATCATCAGCCATCCCACTTGCTGGGAACGGGCCTTCTCTACAACTGAGAGGGTTTTGACCTTAGTCCACAACGCTGGTCTAGTGCGGGTGGGGGACTACACACCTAAGAAATTCGTAAGAACTTTTAGGAGTGCAGGTTTCCTCACGATGTTTTCCTTTACCGTAGCAACCATTAACTTTACTATGCACTAGGGCAATACGAGCCGTGGCTCTATGTAAAAAAAAATAACCATTTAAAAGACTCATTACACGTTATACCCTGTGAATATTTTCAAATAAACCATTCGTTCAATTGCCATACGCTATGTTAACCATAAACTCGGAATGTAATCTCGGGTAATAAAATTCAACGAGTAATTATAAGCTTAAGGTTGCTTGTTTCGTGCTCAGTTTAATGGAAGAAAATAAAGGCATCAAAAACATTCATAGTTCATAAATACATACTACCTAACGTCTGTATCCACGAGTAGTTAGAGCAGTGGCCACTTCCATAGAAGCCCAAAAGCCCTGTATGCCTTACAAAATTTCGAATAATAATTTTATATGTTATTTAATAAAAGAAATTTGACATATATATGAGAATATACTGACCCCATAATAAACAATTATAAACTAGACATTACACAATTAAGGTGCCACGCTTTTGGGCTTCAATGGAAGTACCGCCACTGAGTTAGAGTCGTATTTCTAAATAGGCATTCGTCGGTTATAGTATCCAATGTAATAGGAGACGAACTATGCCTTGTTTGGATTAAATTTTCAAACTCCTGCTAAAGAGAAACTTTGGTTTTGCAATTTGAACAACAACGGCTTAAATGCGTTTTAAGAAGAACTTGTTGAATTTATAACATTATAATTATATTAATAGCATTGTCTATAAGGACTGTAATTGTATTGACATCTTTCACCCTTTTCCAACTCAATACAAGACGTACATTAAATTTTACCCAGCTAAACGAATATTAACTTATTAATTTATTTTTATTATTTTTTAATCATAGAATCACAATTATGTATACAGGGTGTATTCAGACCGTGATCGGAAACTAAGGCAGGTAATAGCTAAGGTGATTACAAACCCCCTGGCGTTAAAGAAAATTCTGACAAAAAATAAAAATTTTGACGTTTTCCACACAAACCGCGTACATTTAATACCGATGGTTGTATGGAAAACGTCAAAATTTTTATTTTTTGTCAGAATTTTCTTTAACGCCAGGGGGTTTGTAATCACCTTAGCTATTACCTGCCTTAGTTTCCGATCACGGTCTGAATACACCCTGTATATGTATTTATGCACCTATTCATATCTCTCTGCATGACCCTAAGGTTGACTGGTAAAAAAATGCCTTACGCATTAAGTCCGCCTTTATACATCCATTTACCTAATAAATAAATACACCCAACAGTCACATACATAGTTCTGACCCCACACTAGGATACAAGTCCTGTGTCGTGGGTATCAGAAACTACGAGAGACTTTTCGGTCTCACAAACACCCAGACCCGAAACAAATATTTGTGGATCACACAAACATTTGTCTCGGTACGGGGATCGAACCCGCAGCCTCTCGTTTCACAAGCTGGTGTCTAGCCAACTGCGCCACGGGGCTGTCAAATATAATGCACCTATACTCGTATAAAGCATAAATAAATAAATTATGTGCTACTATTTATTTATTAACTTATTTATTGACAGTGTTTTTACTTGTTATAATAGCTTGTGGAAACATTTTGGATTGTGCATTTTTATTCGTCATCAACAGTCTCTCTCACGTTCACTGCACATAGGCTTCTCATAAGGCACGCCACTGGGCTCGATCTTCGGCCCTCTTCATCCAACCGCTGTAAGTCGCCTTACGAATATCTTTTCCCCACCTAGCCAGAGGGCGTCCTACACTACGTTTCTCCACTCCAGAACACATTTCCCTCAACATCATCAGCTCGCTAATCATTTGTTTTTTTTATTAGTTTTATTTGATTATAAGTATTTGTGTTTGTTATTTACCTAATAAAAATGAAGGAAAATAAAATTTCAGCTTAGGTTTCGATTCCATTCCAACAATAAAATATTTAGCATGTTTTATAAAACGTTTAGTAGCAGTAACTCTTAATAGCTCTATTACACGATATTTTTATCTGAATAATAACCGTGCATCGCTGTCGTAGAAATGTGAGGTAAATAACCTTGTTTGTTTGAAGATTTTAATCTACTTCTTAGAAACTATGCATGACAATTAATTAAAAACAATTAGCTGCGGCAAGGGACCATAAAAACTCAAAGAATACTATTACGACTTATTAAAATAACGTATTCCTTCTAGCGTTAATAATGAAAGAAGATATCGTAGGATGCTCTCACATCCTCGCACATCTTTGAGCATCAATGAGCTTTCCTCGGGGGTATTTCCGAATGGATACGACTTAGGGATCTTCAAGAAAAAAGCCTGTATTTTTCTCAAAGGCTGGCAACGCACCGATGATTCCTCTGGTATTGTGGGCGTCCATGGGCGGTGTTGACCACTTAACAATTAACATCAGGTAACTCACTAGCTCGCTTGCCTCATTTACCATAAAAAAAACTCCCGAGAGTTCAACGGAAGTATTTCAATGGAATATAAATAAACTGAACCAACCACCATAAAGCTAAAATGGTGAATATGATGTAATTTTCGGCTATGTTGCAATTATGCGAGATTATTTATGAAAATACTAATAGCAGGAAAATTTAAGATCAAAGATATTGCAACATATTACTACGAACTGGTGCTAAATGGTATAAAATTAAATCCTATTTATTAATGTGAAAACTTGCGATGATGGAGTAAAACGGCTGAATTGGTTTCGAAAAAATTTGGATAAAGACTGATTGCCCGGAGTAACTGAATGCAGGATACTTTGCCCATCGGCAATGGTTGAAATGTTTACGACAAGTATGTTTTTTTGTTAAGTTTTTTTATTACTCACTTTGTACAGGCCATTCAGATTTTTTTTACAACAACACAACGCACTCCTGTATTACCTAAACTTCAAACCTTATTTCTACCTGTAAGTCACTAGCCTTTTTATTATTAACAGCGAAGGGTAGCTTGTCCGAGCATAGGCATAAATAATTTAGCGGACCTGTCTCGCTCTAAGCGTTCTCGTAGCCCCCCTATCGCGAGCGATCTATACACGAAATCATTTTCTTTATGCAAATACGCCCATACAATCTCCATACAGTGCCTATTGTTCTAAAACATTTGCCTTCGAGAAGGCTCCTCTTTGATTATTTAACGTGTAATGAGATGTAAATTTCGTAATACTTGCTAATTCCCTTTATGAATTTTTGCACGGCGCGCTTTTGGCCTTTGGGCTGTTAATGCTGTTTATGTAAATGGTTTTGGAATGAGAGTGGTGTTTGCTCTAGACCCTGTATACCCGTGATACCCGTGTTGGGTAATTCTCGTTATTATTATAGAAGGTAAAGGGGCAAAAGTCGAGTTTGTGGGAAATGACAATAGAAATCATCCTACATCAGGTGCAAAACCCGTAAACACGGACTCATTGGTTAGTATAAGTGGGCTGCGTGTGATCGAGAAGTCCCAGATCTGATTCCCAGCTCATTCATAGTATGATTGAGATGAGGAAGTAGCAGCATACGCATTATCTCCGAAGGAGTAGAGGACGGGGATAATATTTATTTGATGTTGGTTTAATTTGTGGTGATATAACATTTTTTATGGCCATTCCGATAACTAACTATACAAAGACATCAATGAGTTACGTATTTCATTTGACGTCCTTTTATGATAATTCACTTAACTCATGCAAATCACACTGCGTCAAAACCTCCCAAAGAAAGGGGTATCTCAGTAACGCGGGCAAAATTAATGCCAATTTTACCGCTCAATATAAAACATCTTGAAGAGTGAATAAGCGCCACCGAATATGGATCGTAATAATAAAAAAGTCATAAGTGAAATCGAGGGAGCAGCATTCCCATATTCAATTTCGTAAGAGCATACAAAGGGGTCATATATATATTCTCGCACCTTCCAACGTTGCCAGAAAATTGTTTTCCAAAGCGTAAAATAAGAAAAAACTGCTGTCAACTCATCGAAGAAAATCCCAAATGCCTAACACGACCCAACGTTCGTGTTCCCTTGAAAAAATATGTAAGTAAACACACTACAAGGGTTTCGGGGTGGGAGCAATTTCCAAAGGCGCCCTGACTATATTTTTTATCGACTTCACAATGAGATGGCGTTTTTATGTTCTTTTGTAGAGGGCGCGTATATTCACGCTTTGGCCCGCAGGTCGGGGACAACGATTAATATTTTGCAAGATTAATTGCGCGTTGGGTGACGTCATCCTTAATTTTTCGAGGACAAAATTACAATGACAGACATTTAAACAAATAATATATAAATATAATTCAAAATATAATAGAAATTGGGTGAATAGCAGCAAGTATTATCAGTTCAGTGGCATAGAATACCAACAAGGGGTAGATAACAGTTCGCTGTAGCGTTTTGTTTGGTCAGTAAGATTGCTGGAGCCCCAATGACGATCTTATCATCACTTTTTCTTTCTTACTATCCTGCATTCAATGGATGGAGCCTCTCTCGCAAAGTTTTATCAATGTGTAAGGCAATTTCATGATACAGATCGCTCGCTAGAACACATTTGGGGAAACTATTTTGACATTACGTCACATATTATGAAATATCGGGTACCGTTATTTATATTATTCATAAGTTTTTTTTATTGAACTTGAATTTGATTTTGAATTGACTGCCTCGTGGTCTCGCGGTACAAGTATATGCCGTGCGATCTAGAGGTCCTGGGTTCGATTCCCGGGTCGGGCAAAGTGTTACTGGGTTTTTCCATTAGGAAATTCTCAGTAGCAGCACGGAGTCTGGAAATGTGCCCGAAAAACGGCAATAGGCTCGCCTCCTATTACGTGGGACTGATACGTACCTGGCGAAATGTGGGTGCAGAAATGCACCTCTGCCTACCCCTTCGGGGAATACAGGCGTGAGTTTATGTATGTATGTTTTTATTGAATTAGTTGATATTGGGATAAAATAGAATCGGTGACGTAGAAATATTGATGTTATTCTCTTTCCGATAAACAACGGTCGATCCCGTTTTATGAATACGCGCAAAAAATTAAATAAAAAAATTCTCGCAAAAATTAAATTAATGAAATCCAGGTCGCGGCCTTTTTAATATTGCGAAATTGTTCGCGAGCGAAAACGGACGGTCATTGTCGGTGCGGCAAACGGGTAAACTCGCACTCCGTAATTAACGACCAATGAAAAATTTTAACGATTCGGGCCAATGTCTAAGAAGCTTAATTTCCACTTAATTTATCTAATTTAAAGCTACTTTCCTCTTGGAAATTTATAATCGTAAAATTACTTTTAATATGCTTAATGCCAGTGTCTTTAATTAAGTCCAGAGGAAAGTCCTGGCCTTTCTATTTACAGCGGTGATAAAAGATGTAACATACATATTTATACGTAGTTATACCCGAAATGGTTGGAAACAATCGGACGGCTACGTGATCAGAATTGTGAAACGAAAATTGAGTGCCGTATGGCCTACCTACAGATTTGTGCCTGTACAATATCACAAACACTAAACTTAGTTTGGCCAGAGCTACGGTTTCAGTTCGAATTGTTTCGGCAAAAACAAGAACTTTGAATACGTTTCGACATGTTTTCGTTTAACTAAAGTTCTGGAAATTGATGTAATTGATTTTGGCATTGGTTTTACAATCTATTATATTTATTTATATAAATCTATAGTTTTAATTGCTAGGCACGGTCCTCTGCTCATCTTTAATTGAGAGGGTTTGGCCTGAGACCATCATGTGGGTCTAGTGTTAGACTACAGACTTAAGAGATTCTTTATATAGATCTTATATGTGTAGCTAGACGTTCATAACAATGTTTCCTTCACCGTTAAAGTGCGTCAAAATTTACTTCGATATTTTATTCGATTTTATTCTATTCGATTCATGGCATGCCACAGGAGAGGCCTTTGTCCAGCAGTGGACGTGAGAAAGGCTGTTAATAATAGTAATGATAATGATGGTGTATCCATAGATATTATATGTCGACGCTATAACATTTACAATACGCTTAATGTGTTATTTTGCTAATGTTTTATTGTATGCATGGAAAGTTTACTTATATTAAGAGAAAGAACAGTTTTCAGACAGCAGTTAACTTGGGGTTTCCACGTGAAACATTTTATTGTTAATGCATAAAGTTTCAGAATTGGGGTAAAATTAAACCAACAAATTGGGGTAAGTACCGAAAAACGGGTCAGATTGTTGGCAAGTTAAAACGTACTAATGTTATAAATCAGAACGCTTATTTGGATATGTGAACATTATAATACTTTCGTAGGAATATCGCATACGGTAAATATTCCGATGCCAAATATTTGAAATATGGGGCTTAAGAATACACCATTTTCGAGATAAGCTTCGATGGTGATTTCAGGAGAATTTCAGTAAATTTGAATATATTTAATATTTATTATTATTTCGTGCTGCTACTTAGGATTTACTAATAAAAAGCACTTTTTCTGACTCGAAAATCCAACCGGGACTTCTAGATCGTACTAAACAAACTTGTGCTCTGAGACCAGTCTTAATTCAAGTCAAAAAGCCCAAGAAAAAGAACTTAAAACGTATTATCCTCTTAATAACTTGCAGGGACATTAAACAGTATTTCCCCAAAGAGGTGTTGTTACTAGAAAGTTTTTTTTTTGTGTAGTAGGTCTGCAACGTTTGTGGACACCCTAGAGAGATGAATCTTGCAAAATTATTTGATCAGCGGCGAAGTCAGCTTGGGGCGTACGTTGAATAATCTGACTTTATTTGCTGAACATGTATCTGAATCTTTAATGCTTGGGGTAACGGATTGGGGTGTGTATTTATTTTCTTACCTAATGTGGCAAGCTTTGTTAGCTGGAATATTTGTTATAGCCAGGTTGGCTTCAGTATTTACTGACTGCTACGGAATGGGGTAATTCAGCATTCCCAATTTACGACGAGCTCTATATTATACGTTGCGTGTTCAGAGATTTTTGTGTTAGCGCATATTGAAGTAGTGATTATTTATATTGTACAAATCCATTTACTATTTGAATGGTTAGTACATAAGGTAAGTAGGTAAGTAAGTAGTAGTATATAAGGAAAAGACTGACAGAAATAAGTCGACCGGTAATGGAGAATCGTAATTATTTTTTGCTAGTTTTTTGAACTTCACTATTTCAATTATCTGCCATTACGGTCACTTTGCCGTAACTATAAAAAGTAAAAACTCATCGACAAGATTATTTTTAATGATTTTAAAGTAACCTAAAAGAAAACATCATTTTAATATAATTTCATCAAGGCTTTTAATACCTTTTAACTTCAATAACATTAAATAAATATACATTGGGACCGTAAAATCAGTAAAAGCCGTGTGAACATTGAATAGAATAAACCAAAGGTCAGTAATATCGTTAATGAATCGTGAAACTTTTCAAACGAACGTATCAAAATAGAGATTTTTTACATTTATTTATTCATCGAATCGAATTTATTGAGGCCGAAACGTAATCCTCACGAAATCCGAAGTGAAAATTTTAATTAACGCTGAAATGAAATGCGAGCCCTTGTGTCGCAGATTTCGCGAAATATTGAATAATATTTTTCTATATCTGTGTTAGAACGCGTATTGTCTGTGAGTATTGTATTCGTTGAATTTTGAGTAATACCGCACGAGCACGCGTTGAGCCGTCTGAATGTTAAATCAATAAGAGTTTCAAATCGAGTTTACATACTCGAACTATGTAAATTGGGGTAAGTCTGTACGAAAGAGATTTTTGTTCTCCGACTTCTATTTGTTTGAAAGGATAACCGTGCAGATTGCTGGATTACGTACTGAATCTTCTTGCTTTATGTACCTTTGCAGTGGATTACTGAATATTCTCTTTTGTTAGCTACTCTCACATAAGTTTTACGCTTGGTCGACTCGAAACACTTTTGTGACATAGAGAATTATTAATATTTTGAGACCTATTTTATTGTCTTTGTCTAGCTTTGTGTCAAACCTTTTCTATGTTTGTAACATTCTATATTAATCACGTTACAAACATAATATGTATCTTTTACTAAATGTTTTATTTACCATACCTTCTTAACTTTAAAGAGAAATTTATCCTTTACACTATTATTTATATTCTCAGCCTATCGTCGTCCACTGCTGAACGAAGGCCTCTCTAAGTAGGCGCCAACCATCCCGGTCTTGAGCAGCCCTTATCCATCCGCTACCCGCTAATTTTTTACACTATTGGGTACAAATTGAAAACTAGCTTAAATTACCCGACTGTTCTGTAAGTCGTTGATTAGTATGACTAAGTATCGCTGGTCCATTGAGGGTTGTTATATAAGGATATAATCTGTACTGATTTGATTCAATGATTAAAATGTAGGTGAATCTTGATAATGAATCGAATGCGGAGTTGGACCCGTGATTATTACTGACAATTTTATAGCATAGTATGCTTGAATTCAACATGTCACTTTGGTTATTTTAGAGGTATGGCTATATAGATTCTTGTGGCTTTTAGCTATAAGTTTCCTGCAGACCATACATACCTGACATTCATATGTCCCGTTGTCCCTTTTCTGGACAAATTTGATTTGTAAAGTCCAATCTTCTGATCCCTCGCCGTGCAAGACCTGTAAAATTGAAAATGAATTTAATCAACGCCCCAAATTTTACGGTCTTCAAAAGTTTTCTTTTTAAGAGGACTTATCGGCTTATACTTAGTACAGTACAACTTTTGCCGTTTTTGCTCTATCAGACAAAATGTAAAATTAAAATGATCATGATTGTTTTAATATTGTAATAATGGTATATCCATTATTATAATCAACAGTTTCTAGGTAATTTATTAGATGTTATTAGAAGGTCCAAATATGATACTAGTCCTAATTGAACTAGATGCAGTATGCCTTTTCTTTTAATTTTCCCAGCAGCTCATCTCTTATCTAAACCTTTTCGAAACAATCTATTAAAACTCTGTTTTCACGTGTTAAAACAGCAAGGATTGAAGAAGATAATATGCCGTATAATTTAATGAAGTATCCTCATTTAAAAATATTTTTATATGAAACAAAACTTCACCCGGACGAAGTCGCAGAAAACAGCGAGTACTAAAAAGTGCATACTATTAGAAAACACGAGCAAAATACTTTAAGGAAGATAGTTAATTGAAATGATAATGTGGCGACGTAAAAGCCAATTTACCTGGAACCTTTCATCGTTAGTGTAGGTGAACTTCCCCGAGCTCAGAATATGCCAGTCACGTTTCCTGATCCAGGAAACTTGCTGCAAGCAAAAAGCACTTTAGTTGTAATTTTATTAACACGAATGAGGTCTCAATTATTTATCGGGAGTAAAATGGAGGTATATTTTTAAAACAGGTATATTGACAGCCCAGTGGCGCGGTTGGCTAGACACCAGCTTGAGAAACAGAGGCCGTGGGTTCGATCTCCGCATCGAGACATTTGTGGATCCCACAAATCATCCACTCAGTGTTTGTGAAACCGAAAAGTCTCTCGTAATTTCTGATACCCACGACACAAGATTTGTATCTTGGTGTGGTGTCAGAACTATGTATGTGACTGTTGGGTGTATTTATTTTCATATTAACTTTACATACATACACACTTACGCCCGAATCCCACAGAGTGAGACAGACACAATTGAGTGAAAATAAATTAATTATTTTTCAATAATCGCCAAAATCTTGGTTTATACCGATTACGGAATTATTCTTTGTAATATTTTTTATTACCTTTAACTTTGTCTTTGTATGTAAGTATTTCTTTGGAGTAACTTGCAGATATAAAATGTGTTCATTAACTATAGGCTTAAAAATATTGTATTTCACGAATCAGAATATATTAAGTACTTCTATCATAGTTCATCGATTAAAAATTCTGAGAGCTGGTAAACAACTTAATTATTGTCAAATTTTTGACGCATCTTTCTTAATGTTCGATAGAAGTTAGTACTCGTAGAACAGTAGAAGGTTTATTTGGAGTCTGAGTACTTACGCCCCTCTCGCTGAGGTGTCCGACGAGACAGTGCAGGTACGCTGTGCCTCCAAGCTGTGCTGTGATATTGCTGACCGAGTTGTTGGCGGCAGCGTCAATCGCTGGCTGCACGCCGCTGCGCCAGCCCCGAGTTCTCGACGCGCCGTGATGTCCTGGTGAAAATGAAGATTAATCAGCAAAGGATCTTGATTTAGGTTAATAACACCCGGTTCGAAGATGATAAGGACTGGCTGTGACCCTCTGGTATACATCAAACTAGTTTTTTCTGTCAGTCAATGGCGTAAAGTGTGAAGTCCCATTATAGTAAATGGACTTAAACTGGATAAGTTTAAAGTAAGTAAAGATACAATAAGACTTTAAAAGTAATTAAAGTTAAAACCTGGCTGCTACAGTATACTTAGTACATGTTTGAAGAAACCTAAAAATGTTTCGATCTTTTTCTTAATTCTCAAAATACGGCAATATCTTTACTACTTTGTGATGGGTATATCTGTGAGGAACATCTTCATAACTTTGCGTCTTTTGTGTGTCTTTAAAATATCAGTGAACACCTAGCATCCTGCGAGTTTTTCTCGTACCACAGACTTATTTATTAAAAGAGATACAATGGATGATTTAACGATTTGAGACTACGCCCAAATTAATGTGCCTGATTGTCACTTATGTGCCTGATGGTCACTTATGTGCCTGATTGTCTATTATGTGCCTGATTGTCACTTATGTGCCTGATTGTAACTTATGTGCCTGATTGTGACTTACTTATATCTCCAGTAGAGGATGTGAAGAGAGGTAGCATGCAGAACACGGCCGCAGCTAACTGTAAGCCCATACTGCCGGCCAGTCGCCATCTCATCTGGAACGAACAAAATGAAACTTAACACCACAACTTGTAGGTAATAGCTGAGGATTATGGAACTTGCATAAAAATATAATGGGATACGTAAATCAGTCTGCTTTGTTCACAGACAACTTGACTCTGATATAAACATATCGATGGACGTCTACAAATACATTAAAAGAGTAATTGTATGCCATTGAATATTACTTGGTTAATGATGATAATCTCTTGTTACGTTGGGTTAGTTGTACGTAGGTTTCATAATAATATTGGTATGGGTAGCTCAATAAAGTCAGTTGGCTAGGTCTTGTTATTCACGTGCCTAATAAAATCCATATATAAAATCTTTCTTCTTTATAAAAGACTGTCTCGTGGTCTCACGGTACAAGTATGTGTCGAGTGATCTAGAGGTCCTGGGTTCGATTCCCGGGTCGGGCAAAGTGTTATTGGGTTTTTCCATTAGGAAATTCTCAGTAGCTGCACGGAGCGGGTGCAATGTGGGTGCAGAAATGCCCTTCTGCCTACCCCTTCGGGGGATACAGGCGTGAGGTTATGTATGTATGTTCTTTATAAAAATAATTCATTCAAAGTAAATAAAGCATCGACTAAAAATATGAAAATATATTTCAGAAATCTATATTCCTTCCTTGGCAACAATGTTATCCTAACTAAGAATAATCCCTTCAAGAATATACGGACAAGTTCGCTAACGTGACCTTCAGTAACACGGCTTATTAAACCAAATAAGGTCGGTATCGCACGAGATCCAATCAAAATGGTATTGAATAAGAGCCGGCGATGCGATCACTTGTGTTTACGCATGGTTTACTGGCTATCAGTGTGACAATCGATCTATATCCAATCTCGACGCCGCTCGGCTGTTTCGTTCGCAGGGAGTGTCTCCACGAATAAGCCTTGCTTGTTACCGAATATTTGCTGGGGTATTTGAGTATAGGGTAGATGAACAAATTATAAATTATTTATTTAAAAAAGGTAATACATATAAACAAAGTAGTGATGGCCTCGAGGTTAAGGCGCACGGTCGAGAATCTCGGCGGTTGCGGGTTCAAGCCCCAGTTTTTCGAAGTTATGTTTATCACTCACTTTAATGGTGAAGGAAAACATCGTGATGAAACCTGCACACCTAAAAGTTCTTAGGAATTTCTTAGGTGTGTAGTCCACCAACCCGCATTAGGCCAGCGTGGTGGACTAAAGCCTAACCCCTCTCAGTTGCAAAGGAGGCCCGTGCCCGGCAGTGGGACGTATATGGGCTGATGATGATAATGAATACATATAAACAGTCCTCGAAACCGACGTGCATGTAGAGGATAATATCAGTTGAGGAAGCGAAAGAAGTGTGTTTGGACCGTAGCATTTGACGTTAGTCACTGTCTACCCCAACGGGAGACAGGCTTGAGTTTATGTATGTATAAGTTGTATAATAAGGAATAGTACACAACTGAATACATTAAAATCTTGCATAGTTTGGACCGCAAATTAGATGTCAAGTTTTGTGTCTACAAATCTTAATTCAGGCCTTTCGCTTCGTTAACTGAGGTTGTCAATTCATTAGTGATTCACGTATAAATAGATGTAATTTATAATGTGCTGATCTAGACCAACTTTATTTATTTATTTACACGAGGCCAGCACCTAGCAGTGGGACTTATATGGGCTGATGATGATTACGATACATAAGTTTATTTATGACCTTTATTGTGAAGTGCCATCCCTAGTTAGACGACACGTTCGAAACAGCAAGAACGTCGTCCCCGGGCGATATCTTTAACTAACTCCAAAATCAGTTTCCGGCCCATTTATCGTCGCCAATCAGTAGTGAGCGCAGGGACGGAGTGGGCCTTATTAAATTCTCTTGTTGATATTTT
Organism: Hemaris fuciformis; assembly: GCA_907164795.1. Taxonomy (NCBI): domain Eukaryota; kingdom Metazoa; phylum Arthropoda; class Insecta; order Lepidoptera; family Sphingidae; genus Hemaris; species Hemaris fuciformis. Next base: position 11,517,356 of record OU015449.1, read on the forward strand.
TTGGCCTCGGGACAATGGATAGATATTACGAGAAATAAGGGGAAATAACAATTTCTTTTCCTTTCTTTAAGAATCCTTTTTAAGTGACGCGGATATGACTGGGTTAGGACTATGCCAATACGTCATTGTACATTGACATTGACAGCCCAGTGGCGCAGTTGGTCAGACACCAACTTGCGAAACGAGAGGCCAAGGGTTCAATCCCCGCTACGAGACAAATGTTTGTCTGATCCAAAAAAATTGTTTCGGCTCTGGGTGTTTGTGAGACCGAAAAGTCTCTCGTAGTTTCTGATACCCATGACACAAGACTCGTATCTTAATGTGGGGTCAGAACTACATTATGTGACTGTTGGGTGTGTTTATTTATTTGTTTTATTTATTCATTCACAGATAGAATACAATTGAACATAGTCTGGTTGGCTCTGCGGCGCGCGATCTAAAGGTCTCGGATTCGTTTTCCGGTTCGAAAAAGTTTTGTGTTTTAAGGTAACGAAATTCTCATTAGCCGCACGGAGTATTGAAATGCACGTAAACAGCAATAGGCTCGGTCCTTATCAAGTACGACTCGAAATTAAAGCGTTATGTGAGTATAGAATTACATATCTGTCTACCCCTTGAGGGACAGTGTGATGACTTTGCTGTGCCCGAACAAATGGCAAACAAACGTATTCAAAAGGTACCTATCTCCCAATCCGCTACTTTCTGACTTTTGAATAACAAATCACAAGTTTGATGAGTTCCGCCAGCTCTCGTCAATTTTCCCTTAGGAATAGAAAAATATTTTGTCCCTACATTCTTAGCAAATGGCTCCATTCTACATACTGCTTACAAAATAGGGCTGGCGTGTGCTCTACCGGGAATATGGGTCGGAAATTAAACCGAAAATTTATTAAGAGGGAGTTTTTTTTGCATATCTTTTCCCCTATTACGTGGAATGAGAACACAATTGACGAAATGTGGGTGCAAAAATGCACCTGTACCTGGCTCTTCGGAGATGGCAAGTGAGACTGTATGTATGTAATTTACTGGTTTCTACTTTTCATATTTTTAGTTAAAGCTGTTTAATGGTAAGTTTATTATTCCATGATCATTTACTAATGGATATACAGTTATGAGGGCGTATCAGGAACTAGTAAAATTGATTTCTAGACGCTTCTATCTAAGTATGTTTATATAGGCAGTGTTATCGGCTAAGCTGTTTGTTTTGACAGAAAAAAACAATCAAGGCAAGAAAATTTGTATATCCTCACCAAACCTGTACAACAAAAACAAGGAAATAACTAATTTAACTTACCCGGAGGCCGCATACAGCGTAATTCATATTCGGTAAACATATTTACGTCACATGTCTCATACATTCCGATAAAACCGGTAAAACTCGCGTTCCGGTAAAATTCACGAACCGGTACAAATCCCGGTTAGCTGTCACGCGTCAACCCTAGCGTGGAGCCTATTTTATGCGCTAAACAGAGTATAAAAGGAAATTGTCTCTGAAATTTTGTTTAGATAGCGTAAAACACTTTTATGGTAGACTTGATGCTTTTTTACATCCCGCTCCCCGCTGAAGAACTTGAAAAATGACATTTTCATAAGAATTACGTTGTTATCGTGTGTTTATTTTAGTCGTTTATCTTTTGTTTTTGTTATTATTTATTGCCAGCAAGGGATAGTTTTATGGGTTTGGTGTCGTGTAAATCTTCGAAGCTTTAAATGGCGTAGGCGTTGTTCTGTCGATCGAATATTTTAGTTCCGAAATGTGGCGATTAGTAGATTATATTCGTAAAATAAAATTACATATACCTTTTATCTCTGCATTACTCAAAGGTTGGCTGTTAGAGAATGCCTTAGGCATTAAGTCCGCCTTTATACGCAATGTGTAAAAAGCATAAATAAATAAATATATGTCCTCACGTCTGTATTTCCCAAAGGAGATTGAAGGTGAATTTCTGATAAATAAAATGAATTTTATTATAGGTATATTGAATTTTAAAATTTGAGTAACAGTTTTACCGTATTTTTTTGTTTTTGGTGCATCTTTGAGTAAAATCTATAATTAATTATAGGAATAAACCTTAAAGGTCATTCTTATTCCAGACCCTTTTAACAACGTTAAAACCAGTGGCGGTACTTCCATAGAAGCCCATAAAAAGTCTTATTAAGTTCCGAATAATAATTTTTAAGCTTCAAATCTTTACTTAACAAAAGCAATTTGACATATAAATAAGAATATCCCGACTCCTCAATAAACAATTATTATAAACTACACATAACACAATTAACGTATTACGCCTTTGAGCTTCTATGGAAGTAAGGTAACTGGTTAAAACCTACTATACAACTGAAATAATGTAGAACCATGCAGGACTGTTCAGTTAAACCGAAAATGCTACATTTGAGGCACAATAGAAAATCATTGAAATAAATTACTATTGGGCGCTGAACGAACGATTACACTGTAATTTATTGCAGCGGTAATTGGTTATGATTTCAACGGGCCAACGCTGTTACTCATTCGCGGTTACATCTAGAAATATTGGATTCGACACGCCATATTGATCGGCTCATAATTGAATAATGTATGGGGTACTGTTTGCTTTTCGGTTTTATGTTAGCCTGGTACTTGACGTTGGGTTTTTGTTATCATCGGCCACAAATTTGAATCCATAACATAAATATTGCGATGGTTAAATCGCGTGCAGTCTATCTAAATATATAAAACCAAAGGTGACTGACTGACTGACTGACATAGTGATCTATCAACGCACAGCCCAAACCACTGGACGGATTGGGCTGAAATTTGGCATGCAGGTAGATGTTATGACGTAGGCATCCGCTAAGAAAGGAGTTTGAGATGCAGGCTATATAAGATTAGTAACTAAAATTAGTAACTTCTGAACCCAACCCTGTAGTCTACGCGGACGGAGTCGCGAGCAAAAGCTAGTTCTATTATAGTGGTAGTGAAAATGCATATAATAATATATAATATTATCCGCCTCAACTATAAAGGTATATCGCTATTATATGTCATTCAGAAGATTTAAACGTTATCAAACATTACTCGCATCGAAATCGTAATTTGTCTCGTTTAGTATATAGAATTATTTGTGACTGAAGATATGAAAGAAAAAGGGGTGAATAAAGACATGACGGCTGATAGGGATGTGTGGAAGGATAAAACATACTGCGCCGACCCCAAATGAAATTTGGAGCAGGGCAAGGCAATGATGATAGTATATAGAATTATTTATAAGTATACTTGTAGTTAATAATGTAATTTCATTGCAGTACATAAGCTTCCTGAATTTCGTCCAATGTCATCAGTTAGAAGTGGTCTCCAGAGAGAAACATCCATCAATTTATCAGGGCAGATAAACATTCATTATCATCAGATCGTCTGCTCTACAGAAAGTCCTGAAAGCGGCCCACATCTAAATTCTATCAGGAACCTCTACTGAAACTTTTATTTACCAAGAATGAAAACGGCACGCACATAAGTGCTAATAGATATTCACGATCATCAGCCCAGATATGTCCCACTGCTGGGCACAGGCCTCCTCAACAATTGAGAGGATTTAGGCCTTAGTCCAGGCTCACATGTTTTCCTTCACCGTTAAAGTAACCGTGATAATTCATTGTGAATACAATGCCTAGGGTTCGAAACCGTGACTGCCGAGATTCTCGACCGCGCGCCTAAACCTCGAGGTCATAATTACTTTTATATATTGATACCGTCGTATATTGATTTGTGTCCATTGTTTCATGCATAATATTCTATATAGCACTGCGTCGACCAAGGACTGCACTCCCAAAGGATGTAAATTGCGAATTGTTCGTACCTGGCGAAATGTGGGTTCAGAAATGCACCTCTGCCTACCCCTTCGGGGAATACAGGCGTGAGTTTTTGTATGTATGTATGGTAGTATGTTGTTAAACATTGACCCGTACTTGCGGGAGTTTAGAGCTTTGGCTGACTAAATTTATACTGGGAGAATTAGATAGCATTCCGGAATAGTGAACCAATCGATTCGGCCTGATCTTCTATTATTATGGTATATCCTGATATTTATATTCGGAAACGTATTATTAGTTTTTAAGTAATTTATTTGTTACAATAACTAGATATTTAAGTGACTGTTTAACTAATAAAATAAAGTCAATATAATTTTATAAATTTAAAATAATGAATGATTGCAACTCGATTACGGAAAAACTATTGAACTAATTTGAAAGAAAATGGAATTTAGACAGTCATTTATCTAGTATTCATCAGTTAAATAATTTTTATAGTGAAGAAATGATAGGTAAAGGATTAAAATACACGTGATGTATCCTTTTTCATTTCAGAAACGCTTGTAGAATAGAATCTAATATATAATCGACAGCAAAAAAGTGTAGGAAGTGAAGCGCGCCCGTGACGTCATTAAGCGTCCCGGCGCGCCCAGCAGGCGAGCGATTAGCCATGCTTTGATCACTCGGCGGCTGTCAACCGTGAAATAGTTACTCAGTATACCATCGGTCACTGTTTGGTCGCTTAGACCCCATTATAAGGGTCAATCTATGGCTACGTAGATTTATTAGACAATTTTTTTTAAGAAATTGTGCTTGAAAGGGTAAGAATATTTCGTACTAGTTTTATGCGCCATATTATGTATACATCTAATACTTCTCGTCTAATATTGTCGTTTTTCTGACATGTTTTAATTTTTTCATGATAAAATAGGGAACAGGTCTTAACGGGAATCAGACCAACCAACACGCCAGCTAAATCTGACTATCAGACGCCCTAATGCTAAAATGAAATTTATTAGTTTCGAAAAAAGAACATCCTAGCCTTTCATTATAATTTTAGAGCAATTCAATTAGAGCAAAAAATAAAGAAAGGTATAACTAGTTTTTTTTATCAGATGACACTGATATGTTGGGTGGTTTAGTGTAGCAGACTTAGTTTAGTTATTTTTTAAAGTAATCGCAAATGTTATCTTAGCGGATACGAATACCCTAACACGAAATATGTATATTTGTATGTGTATTTATATGTGTCTATAATTATTTATTTATCTGTGTATATATGTTAGTATATATAAATTTTGATTCTATTTACATATGTATATATATGTATGTATGTATATTGTATATTCTTTTAACCATTTAACTATTTATGCACCTACCTTTTTTATCTCTGCATCACCCAGAGGTTGACTGTTAGAGAATGCCTTTGGCATTAAGTCCGCCTCTATACTTAATGTATAAAAAGTGTAAATAAATAAATATTTTTCTCTTTAACTCTTATACGTGCTACTGTACAAGTGTTTTCTGCAACTGAGAGGGTTTAGGCCTTAGTCCACCACGCTGGCCTAGTGCGTGTTGGCGGATTACACACCTATGAAATTCCAAAAACTTTTAGGTGTGTAGTAAGTGTCTTCACGATGTTTTCCTTCACCATTAAGTACGTGATAATTAATTGAGAATACACACATAACTTCGAAAAGTCAGACGTTCGTGTCTGGGGTTTGAAGTTTGAACCAACGACTGCCGAGATTCTCGACCGCGCGCCTAAACCTCGAGGTCATCACTACTTTTTTTTGAAATTATTCCAAACTCAAATTAAGTTATATTGCCAGGAACGTTAATTGCTTAAGGAAAGACCCTATAAATTGTTCCAAACATCTTAAAATACGACCCTCTTTAATATAACGTTACAGAACGACTTAAAACGTGTACAGAATTAATATTGTCCTGCAAATCAGTCTTGGGCGAAACTGTCTCGAGTCAAAAGGAATAAATAAGTTTAAGGGCGAGCACGTACGAAGGGTTTTTAGTAAACGGCCCTTTCAGATCGCCCAATGACTTGGCAGTTAGAACTGTCCTATTGAAATACATGTGGTTTGAAATATACTTACTTTTTATGTTGTATTTGTAGCTATTACAGGACTTAAAGCGAGCGTCTTTTGTAAAAATTAAGGTAATCGATCATCAGTTCGGTAGGTAAAGTGTTTTCGGGTTTTTCCATTAGGAAATTCTCAGTAGCAGCACGGAGTCCAGAAGTGTATACGAATAACGGCATTAAACTCGCCATCTATAATGTCGAACTCAAAATGATGGTAGAGAATTAGATTGTATTTAAGGAGACACAACAACCTTCAAATAGTTAGTTATTAGTCTGTGAAACGAGAGATGGCGGTGAGAGATAAAGGTAGAATTACGTATGTGACTTTTGAGTACATTTATTCATACCCATTTGTCTATTAACACATAACACAAGTATAGGCACATTCAAGCCTATGTACATAAAGGCAGCTTATGTAACAAACAGAACAAAGTTATTGAAAAAGTATGCATTCAAATAAGCAATTGTTCCGTAAGGTGCGTGACAAAATGTGGCGTGATTAGTGCCGTGACATGCATTGTGTAAATATTACCTTTCATTACGATACTTATGAAAGCCAATGCAATTATTTTTTTATTTCTTTAGCTCTTTTGAGTAATATTCGTTTATTTACTATTTACTTGAGGTTCGAGGTTCCGGTTCATTTTGGTCGATTTTCAAAGGAACTAAAGAAAAACTTTAACCCTTAATTCGACACTGGGCAATATACTTCTCAATAGAGTAACAAAAATTAACTTGATAATGCCCGTTATAATGAACGTAGATTTTTCAGGATACTGAAATAGGTAGATTTTTTCGAGTATTTTTTCTAGGATTCCACACAAGCTTAATAACAAAATTTGTGATGATCCTACAAATAAAATATAAAAGTTTTGTCGAATTATGGGTAAAACAAATCCTCTATATTTATAAGATACTGATTAGTTGGTTCCGGTTTACAGAGGACAGTCACGCTTGTACCTCCAAAGGGGTATATAGAGGTCTTTTCACCCACATATCGGTATTTGTGTTTTAAGTCCGATGTAATAAGGCAATATTTTGCCTTTTTTCAGGTATTTCCAGACTACTATCTAGGAATTCCCTAAACTAAAAATCCTATAAGATTTTTCCCGACCTGGTAAAAATCCTTATTGAACCTAACAAACATCACCATCATCACCAGACCATATACGTCCCACTGCTGGACACTGGCCACCTCCTACAACTAAAAGGAGCTAGGCCTTAGTCCACCACGCTGGCCTAATGCGGGTTGATGGACTACACACCTAAGAAATTCCTAAGAAGAAAGTGTGTAAGTTTCATCACGTTGTTTTTTTTCTTTCACCAATAAAGTAAGTGATAATTCATTATGAATACACACATAACTTGGAAAAGTCAGAGGTGTGTGCCTGGGGTTTGAACCCGCGACCGCTGAGATTCTCGACTGCGCGCTTCAACCTCGATGCCTTCACTACTTTAACGAACAACAGCATTATGATCGACTTACAAAATGCAAATAGCGTCTGTTTCAGTCATTTTTTATGTTGTTAAGAAGTACCTAATCATATCACTTCGATTTACGGGTTCGATTCACGCACCAAGACAAATGTTTGTTTGATACACAAATATTTGTTTCGGGTCTGGGCGATTGTGAGACCGAAAAGTTTGTCATAGTTTCTGATACCGACAACACAAACTTGTATCTTAGTGTGGGATCACAAGTATGTGACTGCTGGGTATATTAATACCAATATTATACTTGAATTCAACCAAACAAGTGGTACAAAGAAAATACCCTATTAGACGCAAATAGACAAAATACTAAAGCAATCGATCTCCTCAGGCTTGCACATTTGTTCCGTGTTTACGCCGAGCGAAGGATTTACGAGGCAGTACTCGCCGCGTTTATATTTCGGCTCACGCGAACTTATTATCGCTCGCTAAAAATACTAAGGGATGTGTCTTTCGGCTGGAAACCTGCTTGGCTATTATTTATACCGCGGCCAAGATAAACAGGGTAAAATCGCGATGGCCTCGCGGATTTCTCGCGCTGTCGAGGTATATTTACCATATTTGTAGGTTTAAATGATAGAGAAGGCTTGTGTTCAGCAGTGGGACGTATGTTGGTTGATGTAATCTGTATAGGGAATGCAGTAGTGTTGGCACAATTTTGTTGGTGTACTTGTAGTCAAAATACTTTAATATAAATTTGGCTAAGGGTATGAGGCTCCTTTACAATTGAAAGGGGTAAGGCAAATAACCTAAGCTAACATAGTCTAGTGCGAAAGGCCTTCTAAAACCTAAGACAATTATTGTTGTGAATTCTGGTTTGTACGTTCTCAAAATAACAAAGTTTTTCTTCATCGTTTAAATCTTGATAATTTATTTAGAATACGCAGAAAAAAGGACTAAGGCCTAAAAACCCTCTCAGTAGTAGGCCCGTGCCCAGCATTGCGACGTACCTATATGGGATGATGAGTGATGACGCAAAAAAGTTTTGAATTTTTTATATTAATAAAAATAAAATAAATAAATACACTCAACAGTCACATACATAGTACTGACCCCACATTAAGATACGAGTCTTGTGTCGTGGGTATCAGAAACTACGAGAGACTCTTCGGTCTCACATACACCCAGACCCGAAACAAATATTTGTGGATCACACAAACATTTGTCTCGGTGCGGGGATCGAACCCGCGGCCTCTCGTTTCGCAAGCTGGTGTCTAACCAACTGCGCTACGAGGCTGTCAATAATATGAATAATTATAAATAATAATAGGCTCCACAATAGGGAGCACTTCACACAGTTTCAGACGTAAATATATGTATTAATCTCAAAAATGTACCACTATAAATATGAATACTATCGGGGAACAAATAGTTAATCTGTTCCCAGTGTGCAATGTGAGTACCGGGCTCAGGGTTAGGGAAAAACTCAAAATGAGACACTCGCGATATTAATAATAATTAAATATAATTACGTATAAAAATGGCCGTTTAAAACAATGTCTATCGCGGAAGCGCACGAGCCACGCCCGCGCACGCGCCTACCCCGGAAGAAAGCCGACTGGCGCGTGAGACGGCGTTGCCTCAGTTGCGAACGACGCAGCCGGGTTGGCCGTGTTGCTATGCGCGTCGGCGCTTGATAACGAATCGTCCTCCCCCTTGTCTCTAACTCCCTGACGTGTAGTTGGAGCCATGATAGAATGTTAAAATTGTCTTTTATATCGCCAATTATATCACATATAAACACAAAACCGTTCAGAAACTGTGTACACTACAACAAAAGTTCGACAACTAGTCCGAGGTCAAACACTTTAATTATGGCTAGGCGGAATGTCTAATATACATCGTTCATAGCAACACAATATAACTTTCAATCACAAAAAAAAGTGTACTTATCGTCCCTCTTTGTCGGCACGTGTTTCGACAGGTTTCGACTTGTCGCGCCGCGCGCGCCTCGAACTCTCGATCTCGAACGTTCCACGCTTCCAGCGCACGTGGTGTAGTTCGCGTAGCTGAATCTTTGTTGCAGATACGATCACAACACACACAACACAGTTACAATGTTCGATACACATACACTTATGTACTTTTTATAATAATATGTTCGTAGGCCGAACGTGGGCTGCCACTTATCGGGGAACAAATAGTTAATCTGTTCCCAGTGTGCAATGTGAGTACCGGGCTCAGGGTTAGGGAAGAACTCAAAATGAGACACTCGCGATATTAATAATAATTAAATATAATTACGTATAAAAATGGCCGTTTAAAACAATGTCTATCGCGGAAGCGCACGAGTCACTCCCGCGCACGCACCTACCCCGGAAGAAAGCCGACTCGGCACTGAGGAAGGGCGGGGGATTGGACGCGGGCGCAACTCGTAGGCTTCCCGGTGCAGTGCGGGAGCCCGTGGGGCGGACGGGTACGGTGCGAGAGCCACTTTGTGTTGTAGGCGCGCTATAATACAGACTATTTTCCTTCGAATATCTGTGTAAGGTATACCCCACATATTCCTACAGTGACTCACTATACCAGCATTAAAATGCACCTACATAGGGCGTAAATAAGGAGGTGCTAGCGCAAAAAATTGAAATGAAAACCTCGACCGTGCAAGCGGAATATGCATGACAAAAGGTGCCTGAAGGATTTCTAGGCACGTAGGAATTACAGATTTTTGCATAGCCCCACCCATGTGCTCTGTAATTGACCTATTGAGTAGACTCGTCAATGTCAATATGGAACATGTAGACATTTCCATGATGATTGCTTTTTAATATAGTAATAATATAGTAATTTGGCAGTCCCATGGCGCAGTTGGCTAGACACCAGCTTGCGAAACGATCCCCGCATCGAGACAAATGTTTGTGTGATCCACAAATATTTGTTTCGGGTCTGGGTGTTTGTGTAACCGAAAAGTCACTCGTAGTTACTGATACCCACGACACAGGACTTGTATCCTAGTGTGGGGTCAGAACTATGTATGTGACTGTTGGGTGTATTTATTTTAATATAGTAATATTTTACTATTGTGACACATGGGAAATACGAATCTGTGTTTGCTTTTAATGTCAAGGCAGAACTTGATAGGATCGAGAAGGTTGAAGTTCGATTCATGGGGTGGGAAAAGTGTTATTGGGTTGAGCAGTGTGGAAATTTTTAAAAAAGTTATGAAGCAAAAGTGATAATACTGCGCCTTATCGTAAATAGACTACAATTATGGAATTCAATTTCGACTGGCAAAGGCGACTAAGATCACCCTTCATTAGTCGATTCAATTATGCCTTTGACAAACCGAATACTCGAAAAAAAAAAGGCTGATGAATTTGAATGGGCGCTATGACGAGTTTTGCCTTTCCGATGATCACATCTGAGCGGATATGAAAAGATTCATTTTACGTGGGACGTACACCTATTCCTATTTCCTTCCCTATTACCAAACAATTGTAATACAAATTCATTATAAACACAACTAAAATCTACCATCCAAAAAAAAATACTTATTAACTCAAACTCGAATACTATGAAAGTAAATAACTCCAAAAACTCCAACACAGCCTTGACGCTTTAGAAAAACGGGGAAGCGGACACAAAACAGCCGAATCATAGCCAACACGTGTCCAAAAATATCGAATATAATAAAAAGAGTACAAAGCCCACGTGATAGGCAATCTGGGTCGACAAAGGTACTGCCACTTTGATCATCGAAGCTTGCAAGTAAAGCTGTATATCCATTATAGATGGCGCTGATGCCCCGTCCTTTGTGGGACTCGATTAAATTTTTGTGTACTACTCCGCGGCCGCGCCACGTCTGAGATTCAATGTTATTTTTAGAACGGATTTTATATTGGGGCAAATATTTTTGAGTTTGATACCAAATATATTTACTAATACCAAATTGTTGTTGTAAAATTCGGACAGTAGACATAGCTTATTCATAATAGAATATTTTACTTTTTGTGAGAATTGACCGCAATAGCAATTAATGATAAGCACAGCTGTTATTTGAGATAAATATTTGTCGGCTTAAAAAAGAAACAGATACCCGTAAAATTCAATTAGTAATAATATACATACATACATAACCTCACGGCTGTATTCCCCGAAGAGGTAGGCAGAGGTGCATTTCTGCACCCATATTTCGCCAGGTATGTATCAGTCCCACTTAATAGGAGGCGAGCCTATTGCCGTTATTCGGCCACATGTCCAGACTCTGTGCTGCTACTGAAAATTTCCTAACGGAAAACCCATTAACACTAAGCCCGATACGGAAATCGAAACTGGAACCTCTAGATCGCACGGCACATACTTGTGCCGCGAGACCACGAGGCTGTCGGCAAGGCACGTCATATTTTTTGTTTTAAACAAAATAGCTAAGAGGATAATGTCAGTTGAGGAAGCGAAAGAAATGTGTTTGAACCATTACATTTGGCGCTCTATAATCTTTGCCTACCCCAATGGGACACAGGCAATAGTTTATGTATGTATGTATGTTTTAAAAAGTGAGGTATTTTTTTCTTATTTTTCATTGTTGCTATATGGCAGCGAAGGATATTTACCTAAATTTAAAATGTCACTACTTTTGACATTGGCAAAATCAATGTCGTCAAAGGGTGGAGCCATGATTTATATAAAAAAAGTTGAAAGTAATTTAAATTAGACCGTACGGCACATACTTGTGCCGCGAGACCGTCTGACGAAGGAGTCCGTCGTCAATAGTGCTTCATTAAACAGTTCTGTTTGTTTGACACAAATCGTCCATTGTTTCTACAAGGAAATTGCTCAATTGACGTCCAATTACTGAGCTTTGTTCCTTAACGTATAATTTGAATGTTTACTCACCAATTTTGCTGAATTTATAAATAGCGATGTCCCATTTGGTAGGTTAAAGTTTTTTGGATGCCGTGAATGATAAAAACAGACGAATATCTAAGCGAAAACAGGTTTTGTCTTTTTCCTTTTTTGATACTGCCTCGTGCCCTCGCAGCGTAAATCTGAGCCGTGGTCTTTATGTCCTGGGTTCGGTTCTTTGGTCAGCTTAATTATTAAGACCATTAAAGGTAAGAGTCGGCGTGAGGGTATCGAGTGATGAGAGATGAGAGTCTTACAATCTGCTACGGTGTTGTTACATCCATCATCAACATTATCAGCCCATATACGTCACGAAGTGAGAGGGGTTAGGCCTTAGCCCACCAGACTGGCCTAGTACGGGTTGGCGGACTGCACACCTAAGAAATTCCTAAGAACTTTTAGGTGTGCTGGTTTCCTCACAATGATTTCCCTCACCTTTAAAGTACGTTGTAATTCATTGTTTCACTGTCGTATAAAAAAGTACCTATATATTTTAGCTCATATATGTCCTACTGCTGGGCAAAAGCCTCTACAAGTGGGGTTGGGCCTTAGTCCACCATAAAAAATATACTAATGTTATTAATTAATAAGCATTGACTAAAATCCCGACTAGTTTCCAATGCATTAAGCTCTTTTGAGCGTCTATTGATACCGAAATTCACTAAATTGTTTAACGGTTTTAATCAAGTCTCATCAAATAGCCGAATTTATCGGAAATGAGCGAGCGCTGTAATCGTTTTTGCTGTTACATTAAGCTTTTGAACAGGAGTGTACTTAGGCATAACATTGAGGCATCAAAATAATGGTTTTTCGATACGGCTGTATCGGTTCTGCGGAACATGACTTGCCATATTATTTTGTGGATGCCTTCATATATTTATTGTGTATATGTTTTTTTTTGTGTATATAACCTGTAGTGAGGAAACTTGCACACCTAAAAGTTCTGAGGAAATTCTTAGGTGTGTAGTCCCTCTCAGTTATATAGAAGGCCCGTGCCCAGCAGTGGGACGTATGGGCTGATACCATCTATCGATGAATCTATAATTATCCATACTAATAGTATAATTGCAAAAGTAACTGTATGTTACGCTTACACGTCTAAACCGTTGGACTGATTTTTGGTATGGAGATGTAGGACCTAGGGAAAGGACTTAAGGTATATTTTATCCCGGGAAATTGCAAGTGTACCCCGGGAATGAGCACTGAATTAAAAATGCGCCTGGGCGTAACCGGGACCCCAGTGAATGATATAATAGTTCTTCAAACGGCAGATTACACCTTTTTTTATGTTAAATGAATATTGTAAATACTCAAAAGTAATTTAAAAATAGTTATGCTTTATATTTAAAGTCATTAATTGCAGTAATAGAATCTAAAATTGTACATTGGCCAAAATAGACGTCACAGATATTAAGATACATACTCGTACTGTTGTCCAACTGCAAGGGTACTTTAATCAATTTGAAAAGGATTCGCGGGTAATCAATGAAGAAATTTATTCATGATTATTTCTTACAACCATAAATGTAACGATACCATCATTAGGACATCAAAGTGTTGACCACTTAACATCAGGTGGCTCACTTGCTCGTTTGCCTCCTTTTTCCATAAAAAAAAAAAAAAAAAATCCTTATATCGTCTTAAGTAATTCATAATAGTTTAGCATTAAATATTCATTACCAAAATTAACAATCTTCCATTATTCATAATATAAAATAGCCAATAATTGTACTTACATATTATTTCCTTAACTTGGTAACTACTACTGGACTAAGGCCTAAACCCTCTCAATGGTAGAGGAGGCCGTGCCCAGCAGTGGGACGTATATGGGCTGATGATGATGATGGTAACTACTCAGAACACCTTTACAACTTGGAGCCTTGAGAAAGACTGGCGCTATCAGCGATTTTAAACTATAAGGTTGAATGGCTGAGCGAATTAATCAATCCAGTAACTGTTACAATAATTAAAGTGTTAAATCAATTGAGTGATGATTTTTGAAGTTATACTTCTTTTGGCGCGTTAGGGAAAAATGATGAGAGTAATTTTTACGATGCGCGCGCACACCGACACCAAAAAGTTATTCAGAAAAAGTTTGTTTTAAATTTTAAGAATAGTGACAGTAATAAAAAGGGATTGACATATTTTTTAAGTAGTTTTGATTACGTCACGTGCCTTCAAGACCGAGTCGTGACGTCAGAATTAATTATAATTTTAATTTCCTTAATTTAAATTTATTTCTTAAATCCCCCCCCCCCCTCCTCAGAAATTCTACCTCACCCCCCCCTCTGTCTAACTCCCTCAATTTTAATCGTAGGATACCCGAGTTTGGTATCATTGGAACCGGCGTGACGTAAGCTATCGATTGGCCCCATTGGAATCGGGAATTTCGTTCATCCTAATTTTAAGATTAAGTAAAAAACTTATTGAAGTTATTACGATGCGCGCGCACACTGTCATGAAAAACCGACACCATGAAGTTATTAAAATATTATTTTATAATATATAATTATATTATTTAAGAAAATATATATTTATGTATGAAGTATAACTTCTAACGCGTGTACATAAGTACACACACACACTTTTTTTTTCAATATTTTACTTTCGTCGACGTTTTCAACGCTAAGCACGGGTTCCTGCTGCAGTTGAGTGAGGTTTAGTTTAGAACAACAATGCTTTAATGCGGTTTGAAATACTTTACATACTGTTATAATCACATTCCTTTCAATGCTTATCTCTAATTATATGTAAATTTATGATCCTTAGTCACTGTCGATGACGGAAATCACTTATTACATGAACTAAATGAAAACAAAGACTGTCATATGGTCTAGCGGCTCAAGTATGTGCCGTGCGATCTAGAGGTCCTGGGTTCGATTCCCGGGACGGGCAAAGTGTTATTGGGTTTTTCCATTAGGAAATTCTCAGTAACAGCACGGAGTCTGGAAATGTACCCGAAAAACGGCAATAGACTCGCCCCCTATTACGTGGGACTGATACATACATGGCGAAATGTGTGTGCAGAAATGCGCCTCTGCCTACCCCTTCGGGGAATACAGGCGTGAGTTTATGTATGTATGTAAACTGAAAGAAAAAGGTATAGGTAGTTGTTTCAAATAAAAGATTTTAAGAAATTGCAGAACTTTTCTCTCAAATCTATTTAAATAAATTTGACCACAGGGCACCTAAGGCCCCAGTTCTATACCTAAATACACCCCTGTTTTAACCGCATTAATGCGCAATTTAACTTTTTGGAAGTGCCCTCAGCCCGGGTTAGATTTATTGACATATCCATTGGTTTTTGTTTCAATGGAAAATCCTCATGAACGATTTCGGTTTTGGTAATTGACCTTTTAAAGTGGACTTTCACTTAACTTTCTAATATATCAATTAATGAAGTATGTGGTAGGTATGATGAGGTTAGGTGGCGTCATCTGTCGGGACAATATTTCAGCGGTCAAGGGTTCAAACCTAAGACACAACTCTTGTAACTT
Source organism: Hemaris fuciformis (assembly GCA_907164795.1). Taxonomy (NCBI): domain Eukaryota; kingdom Metazoa; phylum Arthropoda; class Insecta; order Lepidoptera; family Sphingidae; genus Hemaris; species Hemaris fuciformis. The sequence goes on from OU015449.1 coordinate 11,533,073, forward strand.
TTCGAAGTGAGTATTCATTGTTTTTGGTGAAGGAAAACTTCGTAAGAAAACCTGCACTCCCAAGAGTTCTTCGCTTGGAATTTCAAAGTTATTTGAGGCCCAATTTGCACTAAGCCAGCCAAGACAGGGCTCAATAGAGGGACTTATATGGGCTATACTACAAGTTATTTAATTCAATAGTCGACAAAATTATGCTAACCTGTACGGAAACATATTTTATATTATTTATTTAGCACAAAAAATACACACGGGAGAATGTTAAAAAAGGGTAAACCATACATACCTACATATATAAATCTAATAACCAAAACTATTGACTATATGAATCATCATCATCATCATCAGCCCATATACCTACGTCCCACTGCTGGGCACGGGCCTCCTCAACAACTAAGAGGATTTAGGCCTTAGTCCACCACGCTGGCCTAGTGCGGGTTGGCGGACTACGTACCTAAGAAATTCCTAAGAACTTTTAGGTGTGCAGGTTTTATCACGATGGTTTCCTTCACCGTTAAAGTACGTGATAATTCTATATGTATAAGATAGCAAAACATAATATTTATTCATTAAATCTGTTAAAATCAATTTAAATACATTAAATATATTGTGAACGTTTATATACTTAAAAGTTTTGAGAAATTATATTAATATAATTATTTCTGCTGTACGATATGTCATTGCAGCCCTGTGGCGCAGTTGGCTAAATACCAGCTTGCGAAACGAGAGGCCGCGGTTTCGATCCGCGCACCGAGGCAGATGTTAGTGTGTTCCACAAATATTTGTTTCAGGTCAGGCTGTTTGTTAGATCGAAAACTCTCGTAGTTTCTGATACCCACGACACAGGACTGGTATCCTAGTGTGGGGTCAGAACTATATATGTGACTGTTCAAGTTTATTTATTCTACAATCTTGCCATTCGCGACAAACGACTGCTATATGAGGTCTTTTATGTATACAGACTGATTCTTATACAAAACAATTTTGCGTAACAGTGGGAGAGATACACATGATTACAAATTGTCTACCAACAACCTTGCAACAAGTAGATTACACAACATTTTTCATCTGAGAATTTCCACTGGGAAATTTCCTTAGTTCGGAATCGACGCTAGTCAAGAATGTATTTTCTTTAAATTTTCACGCTTAAGTTATTTCCCACACTATTATGAGCCGAACATTACTCGAAGCATAAAAGATAGGCATGTTCATATTTTATGAAGATACGTCGGAATTACTGCGAGTGTGGTACAATTTGTAGGCTATGAGTATTTTTGTGTTTATATTTGATAGATGGATGATAGATAACCGGGCTTTTCAGTTTAACAGTAAAAAATTCTGCGTGCTTTAGTCTTCTCCACAATACAAGAGAGTGTGATCGGTTATGCCTACCAAAATGAACCTAATCACAGTCCCTCTTAAACATAAAAGTGTCTATTTTGTCATAAATTTGGCAAATGCCTAATGCAAAGTCATCATCTACTCACATTAGCCCATGAAATATTAACGTTATCCACGATGACCTTACAAAATCTTGATTAAATAAGAAGGCGGAGAAGTAGATTTTGTTGGTGAATATTTTATACTCAACAATACTTTTTATACACTTCTATATGATGCCTATGGTACTACCCTGTTCGAGGCAATTTAAGTTGTCATCTACTGCTTACAATACCCCATCACTATTTAATTCGTCACTTTTGACAGATCGTGACGTAACATTGCGAAACAAAATCGCTCCCGCTCCCGCTATCGCTCACTGTTACTCCTTGGCCCCCATGTATCCCCAGGCAATGTCCATTGATTGAACTTAATAAATGGATACCGGGATAGCAAATAGGAAAAGACAGATAACATTCGCGCTTTATTTACGAGGTATGTCTAGATAATACCATTTATTCCGTTATTTATTAGTCCAGACATATACGGTACGATGTATTCTTTGTATTAGGGCATCATATGCCATCATTTACGGTTGAAGGATTATGGAGCTGGATTTGTTGTAAGAAAATCCCAAATTAGGTTTTCTTGTCTACATTTCTAGACTAAGTTCAGCCAACCGTTGTTACTGTCGAAAAATGGCTGTCAACACATCATCATATGACATCACGTCATACATAATGTAGGTATAAATTCTTTATGTACTAGTATATTATTATTAGATATATGTATATTATGTATGTCTCTATGTGTGTGTGCGTAGTATATATAGTATCTTATTATTATCTTGCTGTTTAATTATGACTTTATTTTTATTTATTTTCTTTCTATTCTTATGTGTAACCCTATACATACTTTGCCTTCATACATTCCATCCAAAGGTTGTCTGGAAGAGATCGCTCACAGCGATAAGACCGCCTATTGTTCTACTTTTTATTGATAAGTTATATGTAAATTACAGTATAAATGTAGGTATCAATAAAGAGTTATCTATCTATCTATGTCATTGTGTAAGATTAAAAAACGAGTCTTAAAAAAAGAAAAACATGTTTAATGTAATATTCTAATTTTGAATATCGCGCGTTTTTACGCAGTTGCACGTTTTAACGTATAGAGGTCACTCTCTGTTCCGCGACATCAAGCGACCGTCTATTACTTTGTATATTCCATGCTAGTTTCATAATAAGTAGTTAGTTAAAGCTGAGCTACGTCGTTTGATTCAACAAACCATGATAACTATAAGACTGGTAGACGGAAATTAATATGTTATATAATATCAGAAATACATCAAGACGTAACAAACAAATCAGATATCCAATTAGTAAAGCTTCCGATATTATTCATAGACGTGATGACGTCGGAAAAGCGCCCTACGTCATAAAATATATGTTTTTTTCCTTTCCGTTATATTGTGTAAGAGAACAACCAAAATAAATTAGTCATCAAATTGTTCAACTTCACTTTACAATATCCATTCTTTAAGTTACTTAAAATTATAATTATGATTATTTAATATACAAAACACATGTAATGTATGTATATACATAAACTAACACCTGTGCCCCATTGGGTTAAGCAAAGATTATAGACCGCCAAATGTAATGGTTCAAACACACTTCTTTCGCTTCCTCAACTGACATTTCTTAGCTATTTTGTTTAAAACAAAAAATATGACGTGCCTTGCCGACTGCTTCGTGGTCTCGCGGCACAAGAACATGCCGTGCGATCTAGAGGTCCTGGATTCGATTCCCGGGTCGGGCAAAGTGTTATTGGGTTTTTCCACTACGAAATTCTCAGTACCAGTACGGAGTCTGGAAATGTGGCCGAAAAACGGCAATATGCTCACCCCCTATTACGTGGGACTGATACATACCTGGCGAAATATGGGTGCAGAAATGCACCTATGCCTACCCCTTCGGGGAATACAGGCATGAGGTTATGTCACAACTGTTAAAGTAGCTAAAAAGGTTTAGATTTTGCCAACATACAAACAACTGGGCGTGTTGTCCGGCCCACAAATATTTTGTCGATGGAAGCAATAAAAATCAGAGCAACGGATCTAAGAGATTGCTCTTGTTTGTTTCTTCTTATTTATTTTGATCCGAATAGACGAAAACATTGTTTATGTATTGTTTGGTCTAGTTTTTATGCGGAATCTTTATTGCTTCTTGTGAGGTGATAAATAGGACGGTCGGTAGCTTTAACACGAACCAATCGATACGTCAGATCCCTACATACTTGTGAACGAGTTAAAAACTTGTAAAAGTCTATTTGACATACATACATAAACTCACGCCTGTATTCCCCGAAGGGGTAGGCAGAGGTGCATTTCTGCACCCACATTTCGCCAGGTATGTATCAGTCCCACGTAATAGGGGGCGAGCCTATTGCCGTTTTTCGGGCACATTTCCAGACTCCGTGCTGTTACTGAAAATTTCCTAATGGAAAAATCCAATAACACTTTGCCCGACCTGGGAATCGAACGCAGGACCTCTAAATCGCACGGCACATACTTGTACCGCGAGACCACGAGGCAGTCAAAGTCTATTTGAGTAAAGGTGAATTTGACTTTGACTTTGACTAACGCCTGTATCTGCAAAGGGGTAGTCACAGTCAGAGATATTTTATTTATTTGGTTTGCCAACATTTGCTTACAATAAATGTTTACATATGAAGGTACATGTTACAAAAATTTAGGTAAATGCAACAACTATTTAAGGCAAACACCCCATGCACAAAACTATATTCGACTGTTAGTATGTCCCATGTAATTCTAGTAAGTTGTGATAGCCTCGAAGTTAGGCGGGCGCTCGAGAATCTCGGCGGGTGCAGGTTTAAGCCCCAACACACCTCCGACTTTTCAAAGCTGTGTGTGTATTCGCAATGAACTGTCACGTACTTTAACGGTGAAGGAAAACATCGTGAAGAATTCTGCACACCTAAAAATTCTTAGGAATTTGTTAGGTATGTCGACCACCAACCCGTACTAGGCCAGCGTGATGGACTAAGACCTAAACACTCTCAGTTGTAGAGGAGGCCCGTGCCCAGCAGTGGGACGTATTTGGGCTGATGACGTGACGTGATGTGACTCTCAGTTGTAAAGGAGGCCAGTGCCCCGCAGTGGAACATGTAAGCTGATGATGATGTAAATCTAGAGTCTATTGCCGATTCTTTAGCACATTTCCAGACCTCTTACTGCTATTGAAATTATTCTAAGAAACCATAACATATTAAACGAGCCGGGAATGAAACTCGGAACCTCTCGATTACACGCAGCACACTTAGAGACACCGCACACAGCAGGACTAAAGCGACATTTACACACTCTGTTTTATGCCGTAATGAAATATGAGTCATTAATACGCCGAAATTCTGGTGTCGTAGGCATAAGCTAGTAAATAAATAAAATATATACTTATATCTTTTTCCCTTCAATTCATATACGTAGTTGAAATAAATATTCCCTAAAGGCGTCGTCATTTAAACAAATATTTGTGCGCCCATTGTGACGTTAATTTCAAACGAAGTGCCGAAATTACCGCTATCAAACTCGCTTTTACAATCAGTGATTCGAGTTTTATTATCGGAGATGTGGGCATGTTTTTATTATTCCAATTTTATGTATTGTATAATTAAGCATTTTCATAGAAACATAGCTGGCGAAACATTGTTATAATAATAAAGCTATGTAATTTACTATATTCATATTTCATTGTGATGAAATTTTACAAACAAATTTAAATGAAGTTGACATATTGCTAATAACATATCTCTCATAATAAATTCTCAGTAGGAGCACGGAGTCTAGAAAAAGGTAATAGGTTCGCCCCTTATTACGTGGGACTTATACATACCTGGCGAAACACATTTCGCACTCACAAGTCATCATCATCATCATCAGCCCAAATACGTCCCACTGCTGGGCACGGGCCTCCTCTACAACTGAGAGGGTTTTCGTTTTCGCATTTCGCACTCACAAGTGCAGAAATGCAACTCTGCCTACCCCTTAGGGGAATACGGGCGTGAGGTTATCTATGTATTAGGTGTAAATGGAGCAGAACCTATTCTTTTCACTTACATTCACAGAATAAAGCTTTTTACTCGGCAATAAAACAGTGAAACACAAAGATTTCGTATCAAAAGTGGAGTGTGTTTCTTCAGATGAAAAACAGTAAAAAATAAGGGCAATATATATTTTTCCAACGCAATAAGGGACGTCTGGTTGGAGGCTTTAATAAACGTTGTAAAGATGAATATGTTCATCTTATTTCAGACAGTTTTTTTGTCTCACAACCGTGATTTGCTTCATACAATTCTTTGCGGTACTTTTGCTCCCCTTTTTTCGCATTGGATTATTTGGTTATGCGGCGTATTATTCACGTATGTACGCCCCTGTCCCCGAAGCGTATTTAAAGTAGTGGTGACCCCGAGGTTTGAGTCAAAAACTCGGCGGTCACGGGTTCAAACCCCAGGCACACAATTCTGCCTTTCGAAGTTATGTGGGTATTCCTAATGAATAAATTCATATTTTAACGGTGAAGGAAAATATTGCGAGGAAACCTGCATACCTAAAAGCTCTTAGGTGTGAGGTGGCCCGAGCCCAGCAGTGGGACCTATGTATATGTAATACGTATATTGGGCTGGTGATGATGATGATGATTTAAAGTGCACATAAGAGAGGCAAGCTTATTGTCGTTTTTGAGATTTTTTTAGAATCCGTCTTATTAATGAGAAAATCCTAATGGAAATACCCAAAATATCATTTTGTTCATTGCCATGAGACCAACAAAACATTAATGCAAAAATATTTATAATTTTTTTTACAAAATAATTTCATATTTAAATTTCTCGTGAAATGACAGTTCTCGGCACATTTCAACAGTGATTTTCCAACGCAATTTTACCACACATTCTGCATATAAATGTAAAAATATGAAACGAGCTTTCTGACTCAATAGGATGCGACGGCTGTAAAAATATACGCGTCGCGTTAAAACAACCCGGGGCGGGTCAGCCGCGGTCAATTTTGTGAAAACATCATAAAAACCTCATTGAATGGGAGGCAAGGGTTCCGCATTCATAAAAATAGTGCCCATAGTCTTATTCTGGGGACAGCTTTTTTTAAAGGATGAAATTTTTACCAGAAACTCGGAATAAGCCGTGTATGTGAGAAGATGTACCATTAAGACATAATTCGTGGTATACCTTGATGTTACGACTGTCCCATTGAATCATCAGCTCAAATTTGTCCCACTGCTGGGCACGGGCCTCCTCTACAACTGAGAGGGTTTAGGGCTTAGGCCTTAGTTCACCACGCTGGCCTAGTGCGGGTTGGCGGACTACACACCTAAGAAATTCGTAAGAACTTTTAGGTGTGCAGGTTTCATCACGATGTTTTTCTTCACCGTTAAAGTTAGTGATAATTCATTGTGAATACACACATAACTTCAAAAAGTCAGAGGTGTGTGCCTGGAGTTTGAACCCGCGACCGCCAAGATTCTCAACCGCGCGCCAAAACATCGGCGAGGCCTGATGGCCACCATTACATCCACGGTATTATCTTATCCTTAGTTACGAAATAGTGCAGAAATGCACATCTGCCTACTTCTTCGGGGAGTACAGGCGTGAGGTTATGTATGTACGTACGTCCCGAAATTATCGACAGGAACTTAGAGTCACAATACTCGCCTCCGATTACATGACTACTGAAACGAGCTAGGGATACAAATACACTTTTCCCCTTAGGATACAGGCTTTCTTGTACGAGTATATAACCATTCTGATGACAGCCTTTTGTCTCGCGGAACAAGCCTTTGGCGAGCAAGCACGAGCTCTTGGGCTTTCCCGGGTCGGGAAAAGTGATATTGTTATTTTCCATAAGGAAATTCTCAGTAGCAGCACGGAGTCAGGAATTGTGCCCGAAAAACGGCAATTGCCGAAAATCGCCCTCAATTACGTGGGACGATAACACAGCTGGCGAAATATTTCACAAAATGCACCTCCGCCTACCGCTTCGGGGAAGTCGTGAGTGTATGTTGTAACCATCCTATGCCCTCCAATTAGAAAAGAAAAGAAAAAAAGTTTATTTGTTAACAAACATATAAAAACAAAAATAAAATAAAATAGACATAAAACACTTAAAACTATGTTTGTACCAAAAAGGCACCAACTCAGCAATATGCTGGCAATACAGCCAACGCTGGTCTTCCGTTGGCCTTATCTATGGTTGGGCCGTTGTTTTAGAATAAAAAGGATGATGTCACGGAAGACAAAAAATTAGGGCATAAATTCTTGAGTGTAAACAACATTTTTACCCCAGTCGAAGCACTCGATAGCCCGTTGAACCCTAAACGAGATATAGCGTATCAACGTGCGCGCATGACGTTTTTGTAATCTAACTTTTTGCACCATCAATCATCGGGGGTAAAGTTGCACAATATAGCGTGAGCGCGGGAACAGTAATTAAAACACCACGGTCAACCTTTTTGTCATCACACGTGATAACCCATTAGCACAAACGGAACCAAAGTTTAATTATTGAATGGCTTAATTATAATGATTATGTATTCCCCGATGAAAACTAAAAATAAATTATTAAAACACCGTCAAATATTTTTATACAAATTATATAAAATGAACCATAGTTGAATTATAATGTAATAATAAAAGTTTTTTCTTTTCTGTATTGACTTGTCATAAGTGCTATTTGATTGCCTACGTGACTAAATAAAGCAATTTCATTTCATTTCATTTCATTGTTCTTTATTTTTATGTTGACGGCGGTCACGGGTTCAAACCCCAGGCACACACTTCTGACTTTTCGAAGTTATGTGTGTATTCATAATGAATTATCTTTACTTTAACGGCGAAGGAAAACATCGTGATGAAACTGGCACACCTAAAAGTTCTTAGGAATTTCTTACCCGCATTAGGCCAGTGTGGCGGACTAAGGCCTAACCCCTCTTAGCTGTAGAGGGGCTTATATGGGCCGATGATGATCATGATATATATATTTTTTTAAAGTATCTGTTTCCAATTACTTATTGCTTACTTTAATCAAAACGAGGTCGTCGGCACGGGCATGTGCCAGTATGTCAGGAATATTTCCTAAATAACAAAACATTTGAAATTCTTTACAAATAATTCGTACCGACGTGAAAAGCGAAATAGAATCCGACGTGTTTTTACTACCCACGCGTCGTTATCGGCTCGTCGACGTGACGTTGACGGTGACGGGCCCCGGCGACACGTTTCCGACACGTTTCGTGCACGCGTTGTCATCCCGAGATATGACACACTGGGATATTGATATTTACGAATGTGAATGAAGCGTCTACCTTTCGTACTTCCATCTACCTATACTAGTATATGTCGTAAGGGTGCGGTTTTTTGAGATAAAATCTCGGCAGTCACTGTTCAGAAAAAAATCAATACACATAATTACAAAAATTTAGAGGTTTTTTATTTATTTAAAAAAATGTAATGTTTTACGTTAATGTTCATTTCATTTCATTTTTGATTCAGGAAGTAATGAAGTTCCTACCAGCTAAATATCTTAAAGACATACTCAGTTGTAGACGAGGCCTGTGCCCAGCAGTGGGGCGTCTATAGGCTGATGATGATGACAATGAAGGACATAATCATGTCTTCTTTCCTCTTTGAAATAATTATGCTTACTTTTCCGAATGCTCAGCTGAAGACGGAAACGCGTTTTTTTTAACGTTTTCAATGAGGTTCACAGCACAATTTTTTAAGTTTAAGCCTTCAGTATATCCAGCTCGGAGGTAAAGCTAGGTTAACGAGGTCGTTGACTCGACGCGGTGGACTTAAAGAGCGTAGTAATGGAACCGCTAAGGATATAAGTGTATAATTTGTGCAGTGACTCGTTTTTTTAATCATACGTACACTCCTCGAACATCTCGATCACATCCTAGAAGTGGTAGATAGAGATGTACCTCAGTGCCGGTACTTCCTGCCTAGTTTAAAATTGTTTATTGTGGGGTTAGGATATTCTCATTAAATGTTAAATTGCTTTCATTAAATAAAGATTTAAAGCTTAAAGATTAGTATTCGGAATTTTATAGGGCAAACTGGGCTTTTGGGCTTCTATGGAAGTACCGCCAATGGTACCTATATCTACGCTTCATATTTGTTCTACATTACATGTACATGAAGTAGTGATGGCCTCGAGGTTTGTGCACGCGGTCGAGAATCTCGACGGTCGCGGGTTCAAACCCCAGGCACACACCTCTGACTTTTCGAAGTTATGTGTGTATTCACAATGAATTATCACGTACTTAAACGGTGAAGGAAAACATCGTGATGAAACCTGCACACCTAAAACAGTTCTTAGGAATTTCTTAGGTGTGTAGTCCGCCAACCCGCACTACGCCAGCGCGGTGGACTATGGCCTGAACCCTCTCAGTTGAAGAGGAGGCCCGTGCCCAGCAGTGGGACGTATATGGGCTGATCATGATCATGAGATATGTGTGATGTCATTATTCGGGAACATTTTTAAATAACGTGTTGTTATTAAGACATTCCCAAAAAAAATAAAAAAAAATAACTTTTTTGCTCGACCCAGGAATCGAACCTTGCTGTCCATTTTTTGAAAACGAAAAAGCTCTTCATATACATTCCAAATAATATTGTTCTTTATATAAATACAAACAGAGTTTAATGCTAACCACCGTCGTTGGTTGAAATATCGATCAAAACGCAAAACCTAATTATAATTCTCTATTGAATTCCCTATACCTATTTAGTCTATTCGACACAAACCGCAACATACACAGCGATAGATTCAAATAGCTGTATTGGTTGCTTTTGATCAGATAGCAACACATATAGGTATATTATACAGGTGTATAAAGATCGTGATCGAAAACTAAGACAGGCAATAGCCACGGCGATTACAAATACAGTGACATAAAAAAACCCGACAAAAAAAAAAGTTTTTCTAACAACTACATACATTTAATACTCGTGGTTGTAAAGAACACGTATTTTTATTTTATTTTGTCGGGTTTTTTTTAATGTCACGGTATTTGTAATCACCGTGGCTATTGCCTGCCTTAGTTTTTGATCACGGTCTTTATACATCCTGTATAAGCATATGTGGCATTAATTTATGAATCTTAAAAAAAAAAAAACACAAAAAGGTAATAAATATGAATGCTTCAGATTCCCCGAAAAGGCACTTCTAAATATCAAACACACGCACCATTACGACCAAATTGTGCCCTGCAGTAAGAATGTATTAAAAATAAGATTACCTAATGTATTGCAGTGACATATTATCTTCCTTTATCGAGAAAAAAATACTTAGAGACGAGCAGAATTAATTTCCTCCCAGGGCCATTTTGTTCTGAGTACAAAAAGGACGTAACGTTCTTCCCCAAGTTATGCCCCGAGGCTTGCGTAAACAATCTTTTGTTTGTAAAAATATCATACTCGATTATTTTTTGGTCATCCATTCCATACCCCGAGGTAAGTTTTTGATACCTACTGAGCTACTCATTTTGCGTTTATGCGAGAAAGAGACGAAGTTATACGCTTGAAAGAGATAGGCAATGAGATATGCTAAAAATATTAGTTTGCGTTTCATTTCATTGAATAATGTTTAGATCATTCTAGATTTAAATTACGTTTCTGAGATAAAACATCGACGCAACGGTCCTTTTTGAGGTTATGTTTTGTCAGGCTATTTCTTTTAAGGGTGAATCAATTTTTTAAGCATTTTCCTTGTTATTCAGGGGATACGGCCTTTGTAAAATGCTTTGTAATTTGGCAGAATTTCTTATAAGAATTAATTTTCTACGGTTGATAAGATCTTTTGATATTTTAAGGAAAATTTTGTTTAACAAAGAAAGTAACACGTTTAGATAAAATTATGATTTTTGTATTAATTAACATAATTGTATAATTTTAACAAAGTTAAATAACGTTTTATTTAAAATCAAATCCAATGGGAAGCACAACAAATACTCTTTCTTGATAACATGTTATATGAGGTCCCGTCGGTGTGTTTGATTTTTCAAATTGGCGCAACGTCAGTTCATTCTGCTGAGTTACACGCTTAATCTGCCACCAGCAAACGGAGAAAGGTCTCGATGACTGTTACACACATTGAAATGAAATGAAATGAAATGAAATTGCTTTGAAATGAAATTGCTTTATTTGGTCACGTAGGCAATCAAATAGCACTTATGACAAGTCAATACAGAAAAGAAAAATCTTTTATTATTACATTATAATTTAACTATGGTTCATTTTATATAATTTGTACAAAAATATTTACGGTTTATTTTATAATTTATTTTTAGTTTTCATCAGGAAATACATAATATCTTATTATTATTATTTTAAAGTAAATAACGAGATGGACCTTGTATATTTTATGTGTATTAGAGGTATCATGCCACTGTCCACTCATAGATGGATGGGCTTCTTCCCTCCACTTGAACCTACTTGGTCCCTAGATCAAACTGAGCATCGACAGTCATAAAATCCGTGCACTGCTGAAGTTTGGCGTCAGTCAAAAAAGTCACCAGTCCACCGTCATGCGTCACGCCTTCTGTGCATCGAAGACTTGTATCTCAATGTGATATCAGGATAAGTTTATTTGTTATTATATCACGATGGCAACAGTAGACCATGATACTAAAATGATACTTAGGCTAATGCAGAATGGCCATCAAGTTTTATGGAAAGACTAATCCCGCAACATAATCGTGGAATCGTAGTTTGCGGTCAATGGCTGCGTATTACCGCCACTCGAAATTTTCCAATTTCCGCATTTCACGGAACGCTACCATAGCCATAGGAGTTTCATAGACAGCTATTGTATGATACAAAAAATTTTTTTTACCGCTTGTACAAAATTGGTTTCTGTTGTAGCGTAACTGTTTTAGCAATTTTATGATTCATTTTTTGCACGTGGCGCGAGGGAGTGGTATGTTTGTATTGTTTTGCAATGTTCGAGTTGCGGTTGGAGTAATATTTGATGTATTTAATTCCGTAAAAATGTTATTGTAAGCTAATACAATTTTTTTTTTAAGAGTAACACGTTTTTGCAAGCTAATATAGGGCTTCTTGCCTCGTAAAACAGTTTATTTTACAAGTGCCTCACATAATTAAGCTTCAAACTCCCAGAAAAAATACCATTTCTTAAAAGTTTAATATGAAAATGTGTAATAAATCCATTTAACATAGTATATTAATGTCACAGAAATATAAATAGTAACCAAAACAACAATGCTCAATGTACTTATCCGCAGGCCTTTTTATCTTTGATACCATCAGAAATTTTATAAAAAATATTCTTTTGCAGTGTTAACGTTCTAATAGCTTTAAGAGATTATTATTGAAGCGTAAATACTTATAAAAGTAATATGTATTATAATATTGTCGAAGTATTTGTTTCATTGACTGAAAATGACGGGGTTTTATAAGACGATTTTTCTATAGGCGTCTTGTCAGCTGCCAGTTTTTTTTACCAAATAGGCAATCGTATATTTCATTCTTATTTAAAAATACGTAGCAACCTGTACCACTAACAAAATAAACGTGAATTTAATCGACGTAAAATTTTAAAAGCCAGCGATAAAAATTTGCTCATTAAAATTCCTTCATTTCAATTCTTCTGTGAATATTAAAATGTACGTGTAAGTGTATTAACCAGCACTTTAAATATATGGTCGTTGTAATATTAGATCCAGGTTTGACCGGATGCAATATAAAAAAAAAGTCTTAATCCATTTTACTCCACACTACTTCAAAGCATAAAATAATTATTCCATATTCCCGTCCCTCCAACTTGAAATCCGCGATAACTAAATAGGTATAAAAGATAAATACATACACCCGTAGTCACATACTTGCATATATATATAGTGTTGACCCCACATTAAAATACGAGTCTTGTGTCGTGGGTATCAGTAACTACGAGAGACTTTTCAGTATCACAAACACTCAGATACGAAACAAATATACCTACATATGTAGACCATACATTTGTCTCGGTTCGGACATCGGACGCGCAGCCGTGCATTTCAGAAACTGTTGTCTAGCCAACTGCGCCACGGGGCTGTCAATATGTCCTTCAAGATCAGACAAAGCTATTTGATTATAATATGGTTGATGGTTTTCGGTATAATATATGTATGATGATATAATGATAAATAAAACTATGAACTGCCTCGTGGTCTCGCGGTACAAGTATGTGCCGTGCGATCTAGAGATCCTGGGTTCGATTCCCGGGTCGGGAAAAGTGTTATTGGGTTTTTCCATTAGGAAATTCTCGGTAACAGCACGGAGTCTGGAAATGTGCCCGAAAACGGCAATAGTCTCGCCCCCTATTACGTGGGACTGATACATACTTGGCGAAATGTGGGTGCAGAAATGCACCTCTGCCTACCCCTTCGGGAAATACAGGCGTGAGTTTATGTATGTATTTTTTTTTTTTTTTTATTCTGGCACGGCAAAGTGACCCCATTGCACCTGATGGTAAGCGCAATGGAGTCCAGAAAAAGTGCCGACCAGCGAGAGATGATGGTCTCCCGTTGGTCGACACAATCATGCCGGCCGAATACCTCTTCACCTTATTGTGAAGAAGTTTGGGGGACTATCAATCATGGCGATCAAAGGACCGACCGCGACAAACCGGCCAAAAAAATTGCCGGCACGGTCATCCTTTCACCATGATTGAAGCCCCCCCGAAAACCGGATATACACTGGCTGATCCCGGAACGCGGCACACTTGCATGTGCCACTATGGCGGGTTTTACGCCCTGTGTACGGTGGTCGCCATCCGGGCGGATACGAATATCCTACCACCAGCCTGTATATATGTATGTAAAACTATAAACATGATACTGCCTTATTACTTATGATGCAGAAAAAAAGACGGTCTCATTAGGTCACAGGTATACAACAGCAACTTCGAAGTGACTGCGATAAATAAAGAACAACTTCACACCACGACAGACTAATAAATACGCGAAAGTTTTTTTATTTATTGCACCCGTATAAAAACCGGGAAGATTGTCGTAAAATTTGGAAGGACACTTTGCGCGGCCCCACTGGAGACATCCCGAGCCGTGATCCGTCAGCCGAAAAATTACTATGAAAGTGTTGCTGAGAAGCAAAGTTTAGCAACAACGTCCATATTAGGAGCGGCGGCGTTTTATTATGTTTTATGATCGTTTTTTTAATTCTGTGAGAGCGATAGTCCAATTAAATAAATATGGCGCGTAACGGAAAAATGTGACTTAGAAATTAAAATGGCGCGTAACAGAAAAACGTTATTTTTTTACATTGCTATAAAATTTCTGCCATACGTCGATAAAGAAGTTTCACTTCAAAAAGGAATGTGGGACATTCCATATACATACCTAGCGAAATGTGGGTGCAAAATTGCACCTCTGCTTACCCCCTTAGAATACAGGCGTGATATTTATAAATTCTAAAACAGAAAGGATTTAACAAATCTATTACGTAATTATAATGTTATTAAAGTTTTAATAACAATGGGGATAATTATTTTGTGACTAGAGATGATGCAGTAATGTCATCATCATTATGAACTACCTAAGCGATTCCTATAAACTTTTAATTTTGCAGGCTTCCTCACGATGTTTTCCTTCATGATTAAAGCACGTGATGACTCACTATAAATACACACATAACTTCGAAGAGTCAGAGGTATTTGCCTGGGGAACCTGCGACCGTCGAGATGTTGACTCGACCGCGCTTAAACCTCGAGGCCATCACAGCTAAAATATTCAGGTCTTGTTAACTCTTCGTGTAAAAAGTCCGGGGCACTTTGGCATTTAAAATGTACAGCGAACACTAACTTCAGAATTTTCTGAACACCCAAAGGGAATGAATAATCCGTATCGTTTACGAAACAAATTCTTCTGTTATAAAGGAACGCCACTTAGGAAATTATCAAGGAAAACGGGTCTTAACATGGAAACACGTTTTTAAGCGAGTCGAAACTGTCAGCTTTAGCTTTTAATGATCCAATTTGCAGCGCGTTTTGTTGCTGTATAACGCTGTGTGTTGGGGCCATAGTAACAGAGGTCGTATAATCGCTGCCGCTTCCGCTTCCGCCAAGTAGATAATTATGATATAATTAAATATTATGTGATACAAATTTAAATGTCTAATTGAACCGACTATCCAATGGCATAGCGGTTTGCAGTCAAGTCGTGCCAAGGTTAGGCAAAGTGTCATTGGATTCCAGTAGAAAATCATTTATAACAGATATCTAAATTTGTACTGAAAAACAGCACTTTCTGCGCCCACTTTTTACCAAATGTGAAATGAACGTGATTAAATGTATTAAAAGTAATTAAACAGAATACCTTAATTATCGAAAACATTAAACACTTTTTGGCGTATACTTAGATAAAATACTTTAGCAAGCTAGTCTTTTACAAAACACTTCTCAAAAATACAGACTCTTTACAGTGTAATTTATTCTTTTTGTCTAAATATTCCCCAATCATAATAGTATTTATTTATTTTTTAAATGGAGTACGTCAGTGATTGTCTAAGGCAGTGGTGGTACTTCCATAGAAGCCCAAAAGCCCAGCTTGCCTTACATCATTCCGAATAAGAATCTTAAAGCTTTAAATCTTTTATTAACAGAAGAAATTTGACATATAAATGAGAATACGTAATTTTGTACACTCACAACTACCTCTCATTACTCTTCATTCATCTCCTCGATTGCCTGGAAGAGATCGCCTTGTGCGATAAGGCCGCCCTTTTTACTTTATTTGTTTACTGTATACTCCTAAGTTCGTTTTATTTTTATGTGTACAATTTTAAATTTTAAATTTTAAATAAATAAATAAATATCCTGACCCCACAATAAACAATTATAAACTAAACATTACACAATTAACGTGTAACCTTTGGGCTTCTGTAGAAGTACCGCCATTGATCTAAGGGTATCACCGAGCTAATAAAATAAAATGCATCAATATTATTTTACAAATAAACAACTACTTATCTATTTGTTCGCACTTGCACGTGGATAACAGAAAGTGAGCACCCAATATTGCATCAAATATTTGCGAATCACACAAACACTTTTCTCGGCGGCGAAAGTCACAATCTTTTGTGACACTGAAACCTTTTGAATTGGTGTAGAACTGTTGTGTAAAATTTATATTTATAAATATTTTACGTTTCATTCGTAATCGTATGAGTATGTAATTTTAACTCTTACATGTATCCCCGATGGTAGACAAAGGAGCATTTCTACACCCTCTTTTAGCCAATTATGAATTGAGTCACACGTAATACGAGCCTATTGCTGTTTTTTGGGCACATTTCCAGAATCTGTGTTACTATTGACTGCCTCGCGGTCTCGCGGTACAAGTATATGCCGTGCGATCTATCCTGGGTTCGATTCCCGGGTCGGGCAAAGTGTTACTGGGTTTTTCCATTAGGAAATTCTCAGTAGCAGCACGGAGTCTGGAAATGTGCCCGAAAAACGGCAATAGGCTCGCCTCCTATTACGTAGGACTGATACATACCTGGCGAAATGTGGGTGCAGAAATGCCCCTCTCTCTGTATGTATGTTACTATTGAGAGAAACGTAATGGAAAATCCTATTACACTTCCTATCTAAAATCGAACTCAGGACCTCTAAATCGCTTGGTGAACACTTGTACCACGACACCACGAGTTCATAACTCACATGTGAAGTTTATACGCTTAAAATAACATTTCATGGCCGCAAGTAGTGGATTATTCGGGCGTCGTCGGCTCTTTCACGGCGAATTCATTTATTGTTCTTTTTTCTCTGCTACTTCTCTCAAAACTTAATCCGCACTGGCTGGTGCTTAACACGGCAGCAATTCCGTTAGCGTCGCTTCTAAAATTAATTTTAATGAGGAGAAAAGTTGCCGGCCGGGCTTAGGAAAAAATGGTGTATTATGCATGTAGTAAAGTGAAAAGTTTTTTATAGGCCGAGTTTTTGCGTCATTATGCTGCACACACGGTGAAATTAAATATGTTTGAGGTTTGTTTACTTTCAACGGGGTAAAAGGCTTGAATTTCTTTATAATGAACGCATTCAGTCGAGACTCTATGCATTTTTGTGCTCTGGGTAAATGATTACAAAAGGTGACGCTGTGAAGTAGGATTTGTTTAATCCTGTTCCACCTTTTGATGCAAGGCTTGATGGTTTTATTAACGTATATTTCATCATTTTATTTCATCATCATTTTGAATAAATGATCATTCTTCCATTATCTCCATTGCGGTCGAAATAGAGTATTATGTGGAACAATCATTACGAATATCTTATACCATTTAACACAATTTTTCTTTATATACCCGAGTGCTATTAGTTTAATTATAGGTCAAGATATAACGAGCTATGTCGAAGTTTGATGTGTACGAAGGGCAAGAGAAGAACATGAAGAGGCATAACAAAAGTATACTTGGGAAAGAGAGCAGAAAGGTAAAACCGCTTTAAGTGTATTTTCCAAAAAAAAAACTTTTATCCGTAGTTCTTATTTTAATATAACAATGTTAAAAACACAGCAATCTTGAGTAAACCTAGAATAATAATAATGAGATCAAATCACCATTAAAGTACCGTCAAATAAAAAAGTGTGAAAAAGTCAACACGACAGTGTCATTTATTTTTATCGAAAACCACAAATTCACCTTATTTTAAATAGAATCCCGTATCTCGCGCCTCATAACTTCACAATACCGAACCTAAAATGAAAATAAAACGAATTTCACCCTTCAAAAAAAATATTCGAATACCACAAACAACCAAAGGTAAATGTCCAATGTCAACATAACATTAAACCACAAACACCGCCTGAAAAAGCGCCATTAAACCCCCATTAATTCCACAAAGCGAAGCAAAGGTCTTCAGCGCGTCGTTAATAAACAAATTTTAATTGCAGCCAATGGAATAAGCGGACGCTCTCTTCGAGAAAAACTCCGCGCCGGCTAAAGGCCGAGTAATCATTCAAAACGGGGAATATCGCTTTGAAGTGCCACTTCTTTGTTCCCGAATGACGTATTCAAAAAAATTTGTTATTCCTCCTCTCCCGAAACTCGCCATTCGGAGTTAGGAACAAAAGATCTCATTTATTAATCACTTATTCATTTGGATTTTTGTTGGCAACTTGACTTGTGGGTATCAAGTTTGATTAATCCTTTTCGTGTCTTTTTTAAGACGGTTCAGGTTATTGTCTTGATTCCACTGTCTCGGAGTAAAATATGGGTTCGAGTTTAGTGCAAAAATATTATACTTTGCCCTAAATTAGGATATGACTGTATTATAGATACATATTCAGCGATATAAATTTTGGTAGCCTAAAAACAAATTATATGATGATGAAATTAGGTGAACAAATAACACAGGCTGCCTTTATTCGCGAATTTAAAACTGACAAACCTATTTTGAATTGCAATTTATGGAAAATTTCCTAAGGAAAACCTTGTATCATTTAGCTGATACAGGCTTCAGGTCTGGAACTCCTAGGTCGCAAGCGCTTATACTACGGGACTAATGAAGCAATCAATTTCTTTCTATAATTAAACATATATATTAGAACTAAAAGCATCTGCCACCCCTACCATCGTTCATCACCGAATGTTAATGGCTGTGAGTAAACAGTCGTAATAAAGCACATTAGCTCGCCTTCGAAACTAATTCTAGAAAATACGTTCGTGTACAAACGAAAACTATTCATCTTAAAGCAGTACTAATGTTATTGTTTATGGTTTTTAAATGGGACAATGCAGATGATAAATGATTAATGAATACTACTGAAGCCCATAGAGTGCTGACCCCACACAAATTGTCTCACAAACGCCCAGAAAAATTGCATCTTTGAAACACATATATTATTCTATATATTCTCAGCCTATCGCCGTCGCCTGCTGAACGATGGCCCCCCAAAGTAAGCGCCAACAATTCCGGTCTTGAGCAGCCCTTATCCATCCGCTACTATTTTATTCTCAAGTCGTCGGACCATCGTGTTGCAGGACGTCCTACACTACGTCTACCTAAGCGCGGTCTCCACTCCAATACTTGTCTGCTCCAACATTGAAACATGTCCACAATTAATTTCCTGTTATATAAAGACAACCATCTTTAGGCCAGCGTGTTGGACGCCTAAACTCACTCAACTATTCAGAAGGCACATAAATGATGATCAAATCTTTTGTGATCTTTATTAATATCACGCCATGATAAATAAAAAAAAAATTGCAAAAATATATGACACAGATGAAGAATTTCACGCTTCCTTCACAATTACATGACCCACTTGTCGATCCGTTGAGAGCCACTGACCTACTCAACGTGGCGTGAACCGTACGACTTCCAATGGTACGGCCGTAATCTAATTCCTTTGAAGGATCGTATATAATACGAGAATACCTATTTGTTTTATGTTTACTTTCCATATTTTTCTTGCCACGGTAATGAGAATTCGTGATATATGTCTTTTTCGTAGTTTTGGGTGAAATTTAGGGATGACACAAACGAAATAAGATTATTTTATTTCTAAAATAAATGTATTTTGTGTGTCTACTTTTGTTATATAATAATGGCTTCTATTCACGCCTTGGAGACCAGGGGTGAAAAGTGCTTAAAGTTTTAAAACCGGTACGGTAGCGCTTATATATCATTTTATTTCTACTTCTACCTTACAATTGTTTATAATCAATATTACCTCTACGTTATAATACCAGTGAGGGGTTGGGGAGTAGTTTAACACAGTGCGGGTTGGTGGATTAAACCCTACTAAATCACGTGGAGAATTATAAGAGGTTTTATGTGGCCTAAACTTCCAATATAAAACGATGTCTGTACTTGCCGTCTTCAAGCAGTGGACCCGAGCTAGGCTTGGTGAAGCAATATCGATATACCGATGTAATTTTTTCGATATATCGATATTTTTGAGCGATATTTAATATTTCTATATAAAATTCCAAGTATCGAAAAGTATATTTTTCTATGATTATAAATCCTAAAAAGGAATCCTTTTTTTATATTAACATTTTTCTTTGTAACAATTAACATTATCGTTATTTTTTGGTCGACAACTCTTAACGCGCGCTTATTTATTAATACGTACTCAAATCATACCGATATATCGTTTTTTTTAAACATGTATCGTTTTTTTTTGGATTTCCGACATCCCTAACCCGAGCAGATATACATATATACTATATAGTTAAATACATTCTCACGTATGCGAAATATGGAACACAATATGAAGAACAGTTGAATAATACTAGAAAAGAAATGTCAGCATGCCGAGCGTGCCGAACCTACGACTAGACTATCATATGTTTGACACGACCGATTCTTAGTAATTTGGATTGCGTAATCTGACTTTTATAAATGTGTGACAACTAATAGCAGCCCTTCATTTTTGCTTGAAATTTTTATCATTGGTTGCGTAATCGTGGTAGAATGACAGACGAGTGGCGACACTCGTCCCGATACAAAATATTGTATATTTCCCTTCTAAACCTTTTCAGCTGTTCTGTGTATGAAGTTTATGGAATATTACCTCAAAGGCGCTTTGAATTTGCGACTATTTTCACTCCATTCGTATGCTCTTATATCTTGACTAGAAGTAGATCATTTCAGTCTCTGATGTGGTAACTTTACGAGGAAACTATTTTCATTTAAGTTGGATGAGGTACCACTGCAGAACTAACTTCAATTACGAATAATCTGCACGTCACATCCTTTGGGAGTGTAATCTTTGGTCGGATTAAAGCAACACTATGCTAAATAGTATGCAAATTACACTTGGACTTGCATATTACCCCGAAATTCGGGCAGAATTTCCGCGCTTTTTAGTCAAACTTACTGTGGAACTAGACTAAGCAGTTCGTTCTTTAGGACTCATGAAATAGTCATAGGTACGGTTTAACGTGTATATATCTATTTTGTTTATATCTGCAGATCACAACGCCATGGTTTTTTGTTAAAACTAATGGATATGTTATAAATTGTAGGTATAACAAAGATGGCTATTTAATTAGGATAAATTAAACTTTCATTATATAACATAAATTTCCAGCAAAAAAGATCTTTACATCAGTTCTATATTCTCTGATCTTATTTAGTTAATTATCAAGCCACTGTGGGGTACTACAGGTATAATCTCTAAGTGCTGCCATCTGTTGTTCTATGTACGTAAAAATGAATGAAGCTAATATCGTTTTCTGAGTCCTATTTCATTTACCAAATCACTAGATATTCTGTTATCATTCCTCATTCTTTTTAAAAGGTAATTCAATGAAAACAATAAAAAGGTTTTAATGTAAGGAAAATTATTGCTAGCGGCTTTTTGCAAGTGTAATTCTTGTTATTTATTATATATTTTATCTAATATAAATGGAAACTTCGTGAAGGTGACTGACTGCCTCGTGATACACATTTGTGCCATTCCATCTAGAGGTTATGTGTTCCAACCTGGGCCAAATATTATTAGGACTTCCATCAGAAAACTTTTAGTAGCAGCACGGTGTCTGAAAATTTACTTGTAGGTAAGTCGGCTATTGTCTCACTATTACGTGGGACTTAATACGACTAGTGAAATGTGGGAGCAGAAATACCCCTCAACATATTCTTTCGTCGATACAGGCGTATATGTGGGTGGGTGCGATATAGGCGTGTATAGACAGCGGACGTCAAACAGAATACATATGTTATATGCTTTAAAAAGTTAGCATTCTGTAACTCCCGCCAACGGTCCCGCTCAAAACGGTTTAGTTGTGCACGAGTTGAGCGAAGTCCGTAAACTTAGTTACTTTAGTTCCTGCTAGATACTTCAGCGGGGTTGGTTGATTCAGTACTTTGTCATATTCGAGGAGTTGAGATTTTAACCTCGAATCGGTTTGATTGAGAATTTTCAATACTGAAAGAGATTTGAATCACTGTTAGGAGACTATAGATAACGAGACAGTTAGACAGCTTTCGTTTATTTGAACACTTATAAATTAATTAATACACCCAACAGACACATACGAGAGACTTTTCAATCTCACAGACACCCAGACCCGAAAGTTTTGTGGATCACAAAACATAATATCTCGTTGCGGTGATCGAACCCGCTGCCTTTCGTTTCGCAAGCTGGTGTCTAGCCGACTGCGACACGGGACTGTGGTTTGTTTTTGTGATTTATAAGAACAGGGTTAGATCATAGAAAACTTCGGTCATTGGCATAGAAAGCATGCTTAAATTACAGGTTTATACATATATCCTGCAGACACTAATTTGCCCCCCATCTTGAAGTGCATTGCGACGTGTAGGGGTCGTCTCATGCAATGGCATCCATACGTAGGCTCATGCCATGGCAAGTAAGACTACGGTACATTTCTACACCTAACTCAAATAATGGTTACATGGTTACACTCTTAAGAGTGTTTGCCTGGGGCTTGAACCTGCGAAATCCGAGGTACAACTTCGCTAGTGAACCTCGAGACCAACACTACTTATATTTACGGATTATTACTTACTATAAGCATAATAACTATAGACGCAACCGAAGACGGGAACTAGTTCTACACGTGTGTATTCATTTACCTAACTTCTACCACTAAAGGCCGGAGGGATTTTATTGAAAGCCTGCACCAGTGTTTCTTGGAAGCAATTTGCATATTTCCGCCGTTAACCCTCGTTTTGTGTCTATTGATTTTATATTATATACTTAAATAAATCATTAAGAAAATTGCGATGGGGTATTTAAGGACTGGTCGTTCAGGTCCCGTGGTGCGTCAAGTTACGGTCGACGAGCAAAAGTCGTATTTTGAAATTATGTTGGGGTCAACTCTTATGTTATAACTAACCACTTAGTCATTCATAATTATGTATTTACTAATAATAATTCATTCATAATTATCTACCCTCATTAAACTCTCTAAAACGCAAGATTGATTTTTCATATATCTTACTTAGTCAGTCAGTTATAGTTAAGGAATTACTGGGTCCGATTATGATGCCAGGAATAGTGTTATAAGGTTTTGTCCCTGGGAGATTTAAGTAGCAGCGCAGAGCCTTAAAATTTGCCCGAAATTCGCAATAGGCACGCCTATACCTGAAACGTCTCGCTAAATATGGATGTCGATTTACACGTTTTACTACTGACTATCCTAACGGGAATTCAAGCATGATTATATGTCAAAGCAGATACTTCTTAATTTCAAATACAAAACAACAAGGCAAAGGATAGTAGCTTTTAAACTTAAAGAGTAATATCCAAATAAAGTGAAGTGCTTCGAATTTCATCCCTTAATTAATTAAAAAATTAAACTTCAAAATTACTTTTCCAGTTTCACCTCGTCAAATCACCGTTCAAAGCGTTGTGATTACATTAAACTTAGCCAAAGTTTTATTTATTAATTATAAATTAATTAAATTTCCTTTTAGTAAGTTTTGTTTGTTTTTATTCTACAAACAGCCTGATTAGTTTAATATTAGCAGACGTGACTTTTAGCTCTCAATATAAATATCATTATCTATTGCATAATTAATTATTATACCTGTAGTAATGATAGCGCCGATTCAAATTAATTTGTTTTAGGAGAATAACTAATAAGTAATTAATAATAATAAAAAAATACTATTATTCCTTTACAAACCAGCATAGTTTATACCGGTTACAAAATACACGTTTAAAAAAATGTATGGAATGGTTAATGTAAAGTAAAATTGGATATTGTTATTGCATAGATGGCGCTAGTATACTTTCGTCGCTACATGAAGCACTATAGATTTCATAACAAATTAAAGTTTAGGTGTGCATGGTTATTATATAAATACAATTTACCGTGGATGAATTAAAAGAAAAGATTACATTTAAAAACTTTTGTTAAAAAGCTGATGAATTGAGATGAAATAATATCTAGTTTATCTATTGACTACTAAGTAGTTATTTAGTATTGGTTGTAAAAGATGGCGGATTTTTAAAAGTAAAATTACTAATATCCGTCCAAAGTTATCGTTATTACTAATAACAAAAATACTATATGACAGAATGCAATAACTATACTTTATAATTGTCTAATTAGATTAATTAATAATAAATACACCCAACAGTCACATACATTGTGACAGTAAGTTTCATGATATTCAATGTATTCATAAATACAATTTTTATTTAAAACAGATTTCAATTTTAGGACAAATATTGACAAATGAAATCTAAAAGTTGTAAATGCCGGAAGTGAGTGATATATAGTACCTACGGCATATTAATGCAGTACTGCTTGGTTTTCAACGTTGGGAATCGATTTATAGGCAACTTATTATCCCTAAAAATTGACAGTCGTGGCTGGGTAGAAAATAACTGATGATGGGTAATAAGTAATTCAAAACATCAAAAAATTCTCAAAATACAAGTCCCTACGTATGTGAATAAAACTCGAGCACTTATTCGCTTTAAAATATTCCATAACCGTATAAAAATACGACTCAGAATTTTAAATAAAATACCACTTCTAAAAACGCTATCCTTCAAAAACGGCAATAACTCTTAAATATTCGCTGTGAATATTTGTGAAATATTCCAACCGAACAAGCACCCGATTTGGGCGAAATTTAATGAAAAAACCATTTGGTACGTTTAATTACGTATGCCGATAGCAAGCCGATGATTCGGAACTGGCGAGTTTATAAAGAATATTTTCGAAGTAATGGACTCAATAATTGCCCACTGATGTTATCAATTGAAAACCAATGGACAGTGAAATTGCTATGATAATTACGGGCGTGTTGTTAAACACTTTGATTGAACTGCCAATGTGTTAGTCAGTGTCATGTTTTACCAAATAAATGGCTCTGTTTATCTCGTAGTAATGAATTTAGCATTAGATATTGTAATACTATGAGTGGAGGTTGTTATTCCCGAAGTAGAGCATTTCAGAGCGATCGTGAAGTCCCGGATACGTTTTTAGATCAGGAATAGTGTTTTAAGGACGTTAGCAACACGAAGTCCAGAATGTGCCTGAAAAGCAAAAAAAATCGGAAGCAGAAATGCCTGACGTTTGGGGATTCAAGCGAAAGTCTGCGTCAATCTGTCGACAGCCCCGTTGCGCAGTTGGCTAGACACCAGCTTGCGAAACGAGAGGCCGCGGGTTCGATCCCCGCACCGAGACAAATGTTTGTGTGATCCACAAATAAAGTGTTTGTGAGACCAAAAAGTCTCTTGTAGTTTCTGATACCCACGACACAAGAGTCGCATCTTAATGTGGGGTCAACTTTGTATGTGACTGTTGGGCGTATTATTATTATTTATTTATTAGACAAGTAAAACGGTATTATGGGTGTTCATGGGCGGTATTGACCACTTAACATTAGACTCACTTGCTCGTTTGCCTCCTTTTTCCATAAAAAATAGCCCGAATGTGATTGAAGGATACATAAATAACACTATAATTGACATAAGAAATTACACTTCGACTTACTCTGAAATTTACCCCCAAAACATGTTTCCAAAGTCGTCTCCCTTTATTCAGTATTGCCAGCAAAGTTTCATTTACGAACAGCTTCATCCGAACAAATAATCCAATTACCAAACTTAATACTATCAAAGACAGCTAAGTACAAGAAAAACAAAATGAAAGTAATTTGTAAGCAACATTAAGAGTTGCCGACATTTCTCAAGAAATTCTCAGGTTAATATAATATGAACACATAATGAAGCAAAATATACCACGAATTGTGTTAATAAGATCAAATTAGCAAAAGGCGTGGGAAAAGTTACAAAAGTAAATCTACTTTGTTGAAAGACCAGCCTCAAATTGTCATCTGTGAATATACTATCTGTAGGATAAAGCTTGTTTTCTACTTGTTTTGATTGCTTAGTTTGTTTCGCTTTAGTTTCATATAATTTCAATAGATGGTGCTAGTGTACAACGAGGGGATTAAATAAGCAATCTGAGATTATAGTCCTTTTGTACGCAGTTTGAATATTCTGTTTTAATATTTAATCTTCATATAGGTGGGTATCTACTAGTGTTTTTGGAGCGATTAATAGGACTGTGTTACTACAGCCAACCTTTTTGCCCGATGTTTAGGTTGGTTTTAGGGTTTGCAATCCCGCAGTACTTTTTTCCCGCAGTAAAATTTAAAAATGCAAAAATATGCATATAATAATGCTTTATTACCTGTACTTTAGTTACACTATATTAAAAAATAATAATAATAGAAATATTCATACAATATCTAATAGAAAAAGTACTTTTTCATAGATTTATGAGGTTAGGTAGGGGGTTTGCAATCAATAGGGTTTCTTGCGTGTTAATATGGACTTATCTTACCTAAACAAACAAATAAACCAATTTTAATCCTTTACTTCGCTCGATCGGTTGATCGATCTGACTGACGCGCCCGCGCTGTTGTGATGGAGCTAATAGGCCTTCAGTAAAAGCTGAATTACCTTGCCGAGTCAAAAAAAATGCGGGAATGCGGGAACGCGGAATTGCAAACTCTAGTTGGTTTGTTATCTAACGTGAGACATACTTTGGTGAAAAGTTCTAATTGAGAATTGAAGTAAATTTTAACGGTGATGAATGATTGAGCGAAAAATTATAACAAACAATTACATTCATCATCATCATCATTATCAGCCTAAGGAAGTCCACTGCTGTACATAGGCCTCCCCCAATGACTTCCATAGTGACCTGTTGGAGGCAGCCTGCATCCAGCGATTATTATTATTATTGCTAAGAACAATTACATTAATTATCTAGAAACATCCCGGCTTTCCAGTCCAAATTAAATAGATAATAGGGATGGAAATCTGTGTGTTGTTTAGAATATGCTGTAAGGATGAGTTTTGAAATTAGCTTTCGTACAATAGACTTCAAAATTTTATAATAAAGGATTAGTTTATTCAAAGCAGCTTTGATTAATCCATTAATTAACAAAAGGCGGAGGGAAGTCTTTGAACAAAGGGGCCAAAAACCGATATGAAAATCGCATCGACATCACTTTCTTTGATATAATGTTCTGATGAGCTCATTCTAAGACCTAGTGCATCTTGACCTCGTTGGCGATGTATAATAGTAACTATACATCGAAAAAAGGAGGGTTTTATCCTAATCAAACCAGAAATTAATGATGAAATATGGAGGGGTATAATATTTATAAATAGAAAAGATGCAAAATGAAATATAATTTAATTCAGTTATAGGGTACACTATTTGAACTGCGGGATCGTGATCCTTTCAGGTGTAGATTTTCAACAGGTGTTTAAAAAATGATTTGATCCATGCTACCCACGCTCAGTATGTATCTGGGCCCTAAAATCCTATGAAATAGGCTATGTGAAGGCCACCCAACCGGCATACTGTCTCGTTGGTTCAAGGAAATACCTATGTAGAGTATACAGAGATCTGGGATCATTACGGGGCTGGGAAGTGTGACATTAGGTTTGCTGTTAGTAAAGTCATGGCGCAGTATAATTATTACTATTTACATACCTCAAAAAATGTCAAAAGGCCGACATTTATAATGTGGGACTTAATACTTGTGATTGTATCATACATACATACATAAACTCACGCCTGTATTTCCTGATGGGGTAGGCAAAAGTGCATTTCTACACCCACATTTTGTCAGGTATGTATGAGTCCCACTTAATAGGGGGCGAGCCTATTGCCGTTTTTTCGGGCACATTTCCAGACTCCGTGCTGCTACTGAGAATTTCCTGAAAAACCCAATAACACTTTGCCCGACCCGGGAATCGAACCCAGGACCTCTGGATCACACGGCACAAACTTGTGCCGCGAGACCACGAGGCAGTCTTTTCTTATCCTACAAAATCTATAAATACCTCACAAACGGCAATTGAAAGGAAAACAAGTCCTTGACTTCAACAGGCAATGGTAGTATTAACTTCTGGTGATTTTCAAATAGTCTTTTAGGCTACGTGCCTCAGTTTTATGGGCCATTGTGGGTTGGTGCGGCGCAATTGATAAGCGACCGGCGGGGAATAACGCCAACAGTACATTTATTTTGATGGATGTTTATTGACTTTCAATGGGCGTAACTTCCTTGTCATTAATTGTTTTATCGTTTTTTTTGGCTAGTCGTTGGAGCTATTGCATAAAAGTGCTTTGCGATTAAAAGATTTACTATAGAAATGTATGTAAGCTTTTTCACAACAATTTTCTTTTGTATAACACAGGATTAGATAGTAAATACGAGTAGCATGGGGTCTGATTCTAGAGAATTGTGCCCGAAAATGGCAATAGGCCTGGCAATGGCCTCCTATTGCGTGGGACGAAAAACACAATTAGCAGAAATAGGTGCAGAAATGCACCTCTGCTTTTCCCTTTGGGATATACAGGCTCAAATGTAAGTTTGTCTGTATTTTAAAATCATTATCATCACCCCATATATGTTCCACTTTTAGGTGTGCAGGTTTCATCACGATATTTTCCTTTATCGTCAAAGTAAGTGATAATTCATTGTTCATTCACACGCAACTTCGCAAAGTCAGAGGTGTGTGCCTGGGTTTGAACCCGCGACCGTCAAGATTCTCGACGCGCCCCTAAACTTCGAGGCCATCACTACTTTTTAAAATACATATTAATAATTCAGGACGATGCAATAAGTTGAAAATGAAACAAAATGAACCAGTGATATCAGGTACATTTAACAAAGCAGGCTATTTTAATAAAACAAACGAGTTGGGACGCGCTAAATATAATTTTCAAGATAAGAATGACACGCAAATATTATGGAATGATGAGTCAGACGTCACAATGTTGGTTCACTCGATCGCTAAAAAATATGGTGCAATTTATTTTGATTGAGAACTAATATTCTTTGTTACGGAATATATGATCTCTATAATATATAGCTCTTGACTGATACAGATTGTTGGTCATGGAGAACATTTAGAAATTGCATTGGGTTTGAAGCCGCGATCGCCAAGATTCTCGAGTGCGTCTAATCCTCGAGGCCATCACTACGGTTTTCGTAAGGTTTTTCATCATTGGCCCCCATACGTCCCACATTGTAGCACGGGCCTCCTCTACAACTGAGAGGGTTTAGGCCTTAGTCCACCACGCTGGCCTAGTGCGGATTGGCGGGCTACATACCTAAGAAATTTCTAAGAACTTTTTAGTGTGCAGATTTCTTCACGATGTTTTCCTTTTACGATTTAAAGTACGTGATAATTAATTGTGAATACACACGTAATTCACACACGCGGTCGAGAATTTCGGCGGGCGCAGGTTCAAACCCCAGGCACACACCTCTGACTTTTCGGAGTTATGTGTGCATTCACAATGAATTATCACTTGCTTTAACGGTGAAGAAAAACATCGTGAGGTAACCTGCACACCTAAAAGATCTTATTTATTTATTTATTAGCACTTTATTTTACACACGGAGAAAATTAACAAAACAAGAACACACAACAAAGAAAATAGTACAATTGGCGGTCTTATCGTTGAAGGCGATCTTTTAGAGACAACCATAGGATGGAAACAAAGAAATGATAGATGAGAGGGTAGTCATTGTATACAACATACATACGTATATACAACATACATACATATATACAAAAATACATACAAAATTCTAAAAATAATTTAAATAAAATAAAAAGTATGTATTCGGAAAAAATAGGAATTTCTTAGTTGTGTAGTCCGCCAACCCGCACTAGGCCAGCGTGGTGGACTAAGGCCTAAACCCTTTCAGTTGTAGAGGAGGCCCGTGCCCAGCAGTGGGACGTATATGGGCTGATGACGTTTAAAATGGTAATATTGCTAGCTTAGGAAGCTGATTATTTTTTATCAGAAAGCAAATATACTATCCACTTCAATATAATTATGAATTATATCGCTGCTAGGAAGCTATTAGATTTAATAATTAAATAATGAATGAACAAACACAAAATTCTTTGTTTAATACTTACGATAACACAGAAATGGTTACTCATTAAGGAAGCGGTCAAAGATAATTTTGCCATATGTTTTCAGTTAACAATAGAGTTGATGCGGTCAGCTGAATGTGGGTAAAATTAGCTTTTATTAGTTTATTAAGTAGTGATGGTTTCGAGGTTTAGGCGAGTGTTTGAGAATCTCGGCGGTCGCGGGTTCAAGCCCCAGGCTCCTCTGACTTTTCGAAGTTATGTGTGTATTCACAATGAATTATCACTTACCTACTTTAAAAGTGAAGGAAAGCATCGTGATGAAAGCTGCACATCTAAAAACTTAAGAATTTCTTAGGTATACACCTAAGAACTATACGTCCGCCAACCCGCACTAGGCCAGCGTGGTGGACTAAGGCCTAAACCCTCTCAGTTGTAGAGGAGGCCCGTGCCCAGCAGTGGGACGTACATATATGGGTTGATGATAATGATGAGTTTATTTCGAAACAGGGCAATATAGTACATTCCAATTGGCGTATTCATAGTATCCAGAATTTTCAAGATGACTCGTTGGCCCCATGTAAGTGTGCGGCGTACGACACCAACTTATAAAACAAGGGGCCGCGGATTCTATTAACACAGGAGACAAATGTTTGTGCGATACACAAATATTTTTTATGGGTCTGAGTGTTTCATCATCATCAGCCCATATGTATATGTCCCACTGCTGAGCACGGGCCTCCTCTACAAATGAGAGGGTTTAGGCCTTAGTCCACCACGCTGGCCTAGTGCGGGTTAATATTTTGTTTGTAAAATTGGATAATCTGCATTAACCTCACTGACAAAATTCAATACACAAAATATGACAAACGATACGTATAATATGTATATTTCCACCTGTATCTTACGCAACATTATGTGCACATTAGAAAAGACCCTGGACTTACATTTGTTGAGAATATTAAAAATAATTGTTCCCCGGCCGTGTCTCCGACATAAATTCCGCTGCCTAACATCGCGTTGATTTCGCCAATTCTCCCCTTAAGGCCGATTTAGCTGGAACTGGCCGGTGTTCCGTCGCAACAGCCCGACTTAATTTATGTTTCTTTGTACCCAAGAGTTGTTACAGAGCTCCGCCCTTATCTGTTTCGAATTTACTTTGATTTTTTATGACGCAATAAGTCCTACCAGGAAGTTTAGGCGATGGTTGAACAGAGATTAAAATATATTAATGGAACATCATTGTTGATATTAGCCACCAATTAGGCTAATAGGATAGCGTAGTGGACTAAGGTCTAACTTCTCTCAATAGAAGAGAATTTATGGACAACTAAAGCTATATAAGCCCCGTGGCGCAGATGGCTAGACACCAGCTTGCGAAACGAGAGGCCGCGGGTTCGATCCCCGCACCGAGACAAATGTTTGTGTGATCCACAAATATTTGTTTCTGGTCTGGGTGTTTGTGAGACCGAAAAGTCTCTCGTAGTCTCTGATACTTGTATCCTAGTGTGGGGTCAGAACTATGTATGAGACTGTTGGGTGTATTTCTTTGGGTGTATTTATTTAGCTAAATAATTCAAATTAATATATGGACTAAGCACTGCTCTTGTGTTCCATTAACGTCTGCACAAACAGCACAGCTTATCGTACAAATGATAAACGCATTATGGGATGACAGAACCGTGGGTAGAGTAAAGGTTACTGGCAATCGCGGTAGTACATGAGTACTGTACTCATGTACATGAGTACTTAAACTGCATTATTTTTATATGTATAAATGTCATTATAATTAATCTAGATACCCGGAACACGACGAAATTTACGATAAAGTTAAGGTAAGCAAAAAAAACTTTTCCTTTTAATTGACAAACCAATATTTTTAAAGGAATAAGTCTAGGGAAGCAGTGATAGCTTCGAGGTTTAGGCGCGCGGTCGAGAATTTTGGCGGTCGCAGGTTCAAACCCCAGGCACACACCTCTGACTTTTCGAACTTATGTATGTATTCGCAATGAATTATCACGTACCTACTTACTTCAACGGTGAAGGAAAACATCGTGATGAAACCTGCACACCTAAAAAAAGTTCTTAGGAATTTCTTAGGTGTGTAGTCCGCCAACCCGCACTAGGCCAGCGTGGTGGACTAAGGCCTAAACCCTCTCAGTTGTAGAGGAGGCCCGTGCCCAGCAGAAGGACGTATTTGGGCTGATGATGATGATGATGAAGTCCTAGACTTTACTTCTAGAACCTTTAGGATGCGGGGGAAGGCAAGGGAGAAAGCGAGTATATGATAAGTATGTTTTTAACTCTGGAATTCAAGGTTGGAGGCGTAGTACCAAACGCGCAAGATGTATTGTCATAGAAGTATTATAACACATAACATGATTCACGAGGGAAATAGAACTTACGAAGTTTTTACCAGTGAAAAGAAACATCCGAAGAGCTCTCCACAAGTACTTTTTCTGCATGATACGTCCAATAAGATTGATATAGTGGACTGGCCCACCACCTTTTAGAAATGAGGCCATTCATGCTCAGCAGTAAGATAATATAATGATGATTATCTCAAAAATTCATTTTAGTACAAATAGATTGGTGAGAAAGGAATAAGACTGTCTCACCAATACCAAATTATATTTAATTATAGTTATCGTAATTGCATATGAACACATAACTCACGCCTGTATTCCCCGAAGGAGTAGGCAGAGGTGCATTTCTGCACCCACATTTCGCCAGGTATGTATCAGTCCCACGTAATAGGGGGCGAGCCTATTGCCGTTTTTCGGTCACATTCCCAGACTCCGTGCTGTTACCGAGAGTTTCCTAATGGAAAAACCCAATAACACTTTGCCCGACCCGGGAATCGAACCCAGGACCTCTAGATCGCACGGCACATACTTGTACCGCGAGACCACGAGGCAGTCGCATATAATAACAGTTTTATTGTGTTTATGTTTTAATATAATGTATTGCATATGAACAATACATTATATTAAAACATAAACACAATAAAACTGTTAGGTGTCATGTAAAACGCTTCAAAACAGAAGTGTCAACCGCATTGATAACAGGCATCCGGTTTTCTAAATACCATGGAGTAGTTAATCGGTAAATTTATTTTATCTACGCAACACCATTTGAAAATATCTTCAAAAATACATAACAATTTACAAACAAACTTGCGAATACAACATCTTTATTTTCAACTTCATTAACCTAATGTACGTCTAAAATAATCTTGATCAATTTAATAAAATTTGTAATGTACACAATAAAAATACTAGGAACAAATGTAATATCGTTCAACATTTAACTCATCTCCGGAAAGTTATTAACTCTTTTATGGGGCTATGTATACGCTTCTATAACAAGCTTCCGAAGGCTATAAGGGAGCTTCATCATCAGCCCAAATACGTCCCACTGCTGGGCACGGGCCTCCTCTACAACTGAAAGGGTTTAGGCCTTAGTCCACCACGTTCGCCTAGTGCGGCTTGGCGGACATTACATCTAACAAATTCCTAAAAATATTTACGTGTGCAGGTTTCACTGTGATAATTCCAATAAACACAGAATTATGAAAAGTCTTGGGATTTGAACCCGCGATAAAACAAAATTGAAGATATAGGCAGTTGTTAATCAAAATGTTTTAGTACAAAGTTGACTCAACAGTCGCTGTTCCACGCGCAACTTAAAACAAAGCTTTATTTTTCTGCATTAGTCGGTTTGTGTCAGCCGCCAGTAACCGAGTTAGAAGACATTTGTGATGTATAAAACTGTGGGACTGTAACCATGGGACCACTACTAATATGTAAGTTCCTCATTGTTTTTTATTGCTTTAAAAAATAATTTATAAATAATTAGCCCTTTATTAGTCACCATTATTCAAATTGCAAGAGAAAAAATAAAAATGTAGCTAAAAACAAACGCAATTCGGTAGACAAACTGGCGGCCTTACCGCTAACAGCGATCTCTACCAGGCAACTTTGCACGGAGAGGAATAAAACATTTTAACATATTTAGTGTCTTAAAAACTTTTTTGCACAATTACATGCTTTGTTTATTATGACCAATAAGCCGATGTCTGATTTCCTTTAGTACTATTACTGTAGTAAATTGTTATATGTAGTTTACATAATTTATTTATTTATTATTGACAAAAATCTGGTATATAAAATTATTTCATGAAATAAAAGTAAGGGGTTGAAATACTCGGCATTCGAACTTTTCGTCTCTTCATTTGATTGAGTATCTATAATTAATATGTATTATTATAGATACTATTGAGAAATATATTTTTTCTTGACGAGTAGAATCCTAAAACGCGATGAAAGCCTTCAAGTTGGTTAAAGGTTAATAGGCGATGAAGGCCTGCAAGTTGGTTCTTGTGAAGTTGTACGGTAGGTTTAAATTGTTAAGTGACGTATACCGATCTATTCTAATATTATAAAAACGAAGGTTTGGTTTATCATAAAAATGTAACTTACATTTGACCGATTTGAATGATTTTGATGGACAAAGATGGGACCAAGGGGCGTAACATAGAGTTCTTTTCCGGGAAAATAAAGT
The DNA here is from genome assembly GCA_907164795.1 of Hemaris fuciformis. Lineage (NCBI taxonomy): Eukaryota > Metazoa > Arthropoda > Insecta > Lepidoptera > Sphingidae > Hemaris > Hemaris fuciformis. The sequence goes on from OU015449.1 coordinate 11,567,971, forward strand.
GTTCTCGTGAGATAAGCGCCGCATTCAAAATATTACAGAGATTATCAATTATTGTGACCGACCATACATGAAGAAATATTATTGACACTTTTCAAAATCTTTATTTATTTAAGTATTTTTATCCGTGTATAAGTCGTGATGGCCTCGAGGTTTGGGCACGCGGTCGAGAATCTCGACGGTCGCGGGTTCAAACCCCAGGCACACACCTCTGACTTTTCGAAGTTATGTGTGTATTCACAATGAATTATCACGTACTTTAACGGTGAAGGAAAACATCGTGATGAAACCTGCACACCTAAAAGTTCTTAGAAATTTATTTGGTGTGTAGTCTGCCAACCCGCACTAGGCCAGCGTGGTGGACTAAGGCTTAAACCCTCTCAATGGTAGAGGAGGCCCGTGCCCAGCAGTGGGGCGTATATGGGCTGATGATGATGATGATTTTTTTCCAACAATGATATGTCAACCCCATCGTACCTTTACATTTAGAAGAATCTACTTTATTCTACTACATAAACTACTATAATTACTTAACTTAACTTAAATTAACTTAGTGATAAATATTTTTCGCAAGATTTAAATTTGGATGACATAAAATGCTTGGTATTAAACCTGGTATTAATTAAATTTGGAGAGTTTACCTTTTTTATCATGTGAGCATACTTTACTAGACTACTACTACTATACTCATAGCCATTGAGGCAGATGACGATGTTCGGATTTGCATTATGTACTGTGTTGACTGAAGAGGAAATGACTAAATCAGTGTTATCATGAATGGCATTGATTATTTCATGACGTTTCGGAAATACCCATGGTAGAAACAAAATACAAGCGGCTATATGTTTTCCAGAGCTGCCTTTTAGATCCTTCAATTCAAGTTCGCTTAAAATATAATTTTTGTCCCACGAAATAAGATGCAATACCTTTCAAGCGCATTTCCAAGCTCCGTGCTGCTATCAAGAAATTCCCTGAGGGATAAGCAATAACATTTTGCCTTACCCGAAAATAATTTATATAGAACCTAGGATCATTCGATCGCAGCCCGCGCAATACCACGTGACCCACGAGGTAGTACAAAGCATACATTGATATTGACAGTCGTATATATTCAACAAATTGTTTTCCATTTCAGGTTTCGCGATAATTTCATTGGTTACAGCTGCAGAAGCAAGCTACTGCAGGATCACTAAACAAGTAAATGGCTGTGAATATACCATAGTTTGTAGCGGCAAGACATCGAGCGTTTCAATCCCGAGTTGCAGGACCAACAACAATGTGGAATTTATTGTTATGGATTCTAATTTACCATTACTTACCGTTGGTTTCTTCTCATCTACAAATTTTGATTCAAAAGTACGCAGAATATCAGCGGTGAATAATAGTTGGAATAATATAGAAACCAGAGCCTTTACGTATTACAAAGAGGCAAATTTCATAGATATATCCAAAAATAATATACAATATGTTAAATCACTCGCATTTAAAGGCTTGGTGAAACTGGATACTCTAAATATATCTTCAAATAATTTGGAAACGTTAGATCCCACAACGTTTTATTCTGATGATGGAGTAGCACTTGATTTACGGATACTAGATTTGTCATACAACAAATTGAACCGTCTGTCTACAGAACTATCGAAATTGAAAAAATTGGAGCAACTGTTCTTACAAAACAACTTACTACATAATTTAGAAAGTAATTCCTTCCACGATTTAACATCTTTACAAATACTAAATTTACAACACAATTCATTAAATACTCTTAACAACAGTTTGAGTAACGTAAAAAGTCTTTCAGAATTTTATATCAATAGTAATCAATTAACATGGTTATTTAACGATACTTGTGCACAAAGTAATTTACAAATTCTGAATGCATCTCATAACTTTATAAGGGCGATCAAATCTGATTGCTTCTACAGCTCATTAAATTTAAGTGTAGTAGATTTTAGCTTCAATAACATTACTTCGCCACTATCTAATAAAATGTTTGAAAACAACAGAAACCTAAGGTATGTTGACTTTTATAATAATCACATTGAAGTACTTGGAACAAATGTATTTGCAAATAATTCGCCTATAACTTATATTGATTTAGATAAAAACAACTTGACAAGCGTACTCACAGCCGAAACATTTGTGGGATTAAAAAATATCACCACTTTACAAATTACCAACCAAAGTATATCCATCATTAAAGAAATGGCTTTTGCAGGCTTGAATAAATTACAGTATTTGAATTTAACAAGAAACCAAATCAGCGTCATAGCAAATTCCAGTTTTGTTAACACGTCAATTGTAAAATTAGATGTTTCATATAACCAAATTTCTACATTGGGTTTCTGTAAAGACTTGCTTACTTTGACTGAATTATATCTAAATAACAATAACATAAGTATAGTACCAAGATTAACGTTTTTTGGAATGAATAAAATAAAAGTTTTAGATTTGTCTATGAATATGATTATAACATTTGAAGAATTATCTCTACCTCTAGTGGAGTTACAATATCTGAATATAACAGGAAACCGGTTAGATGGAACGATTCAGAAAAATATTTTCAGTCCAGCAAAAATGTTACGGTTGTTGGATATAAGTAACTTCAATATAAGTAAGATAGATCCAATGGCGTTCGCGAATTTACCGAATCTGGCGAGACTCAATTTATCTCACAACCAAATAGATTTTATAGATCCTAATAATTTTGTTGGAGTAAATAATATGTACAGTTTGGATGTGTCATATAATCGTCTAAAGCAATTAGTATTTAATGGCAATATTTTATCAAATTTAAAAGCTATTTATTTGAACAACAACGAGTTGACTAACATATCTAGCATCTTTTCTAACTCTTCCAAATTACTGTACTTGGATTTGTCCCACAACAATATTCGAAATGTTTCTGGCGTAGGTTCCAATATGTTTCCAAACATAACTGTTTTACGTCTATCCCATAACAACATTGAAAATTTTAACAACCCTCAAACTAACAGTTTGACTTCTCTTGTTGATTTGGATCTGTCATCAAATAATATTTCTGATATAAAATTAAAATATTACAAAGATCTCATGACCTTAGCCCTGAGCGGCAATAAATTATCGCGTATTAATAGCACGTTCTTTGAAAATGTAGATTATATACAAGCTCTTGACTTGAGTCATAACAATATTAGCGCTCTACCCCCAGGAACATTTCAAAATATGAGGAATTTGAAATTATTGAATTTATCTTCTAACTACCTTTCACAATTACGCTACGGTAGTCTTAAAGGGCTACATAAGACTGAACTGCTCGATGTATCGAGAAACAATTTACATTACATTGAAGTTGATGTTTTTCATGAATGCGTTAAATTAAACACATTAATCCTGGATTATAATTTCCTGACGACATTGGATGTGGTGACGTTGACTCATCACTATCTTTTTAAGTTAAAGACATTGAGTATTGGGGGCAACCCAATATCTTGTAGGGAAGTTGTGCTAAGTTCAAAATCTGTTAGATTTAACCAAGTTGAAGTAACAGCTATTGATAAAATCTACCATGAGGACAATGTTCATGGAATCAAATGTGGTAATGGCACTTCATCGACAGAGGAAGATGAGCCAGAAGAGAAACCTTCTAAAGATGTAACTACTGTTGTCATGTTGATATTATCGGCTATAACACTTATATTGATTCTAATATTAGTTGTTTTCAAAGTATTTAGAAGTAATGGTTTTCTAAATATAAATGGGAGGACGCTATCTAGTTCATTAGAAATGGACAGCACAAATTTATCTCAGCGTTCTTTAATCTAACAAGATTTATGTTTTGTTGCGTTTTATTCTAATCTCAAAACAACCTAATACTTGAAGTTAAAAGCAGATTTATAAGTGTTTTTGTATATATATATTTTTTGGGTATATTGTTACCAAGTATTGTTCTCATTACTATGTAAGTTATTTAAGAAAATGTTGGTATTGTAAGTAAATAGGTAATAATAATTTCATATCAACGATTATTCTGACGTTTGCCAAAGATTGTGTCAAATTAGTAATATGATTTTGAGGAGTATATTTACAACTAAATAAACAGATAAATGTCCTATAAATGTCTAAGGAACCTTAAAATATTAAAAATATAAATATATTATCGACAATTTAGTCGTAGTGATAAGAAAAAGGTAAATATCAATGTAAAACCGATGTGATATAAGTCCAGCTAGTTTGCAGTAAACAAAACATCACGAGGTAAAACAGAATTAGCATAAATATCTACCAAAGGTATTGTTAAACAGTTTTAAGTGTCGTGATTGAATTAAAGTATTTGTGTTGTAAATGGTTTTATTTCTCCAAAATATTAGTAAGTGACTCGCTATCCGTTGAAGCCTTCACCCTATCATTAAATAAATAGTATACAGTATATAATAGGCAGCCCCGTGGTGCAGTTGGCTAGATACCAGCTTGCGAAACGAGGCCGCGGGTTCGATCCCAAGACAAAATGTTTGTGTGATCCACAAATATTTTTTTCGGGTCTGGGTGTTTGTGAGAGCGAAAAGTCTCTCGTAGTTTCTGATACAACGACATAAGACTCTTATCTTAATGTGGGACCAGAACTATGTACATATGTGACTGTTGGGTGTTCATTAATTATATTTATAGTAACGTACTCGTATATTATTCGGTACCTACAGTAAGATACAATTGAACGCATGCAGTTTGGTTTTGATATACTCTCCCAAAGAGGTACCACTGCTGCATAGAATATAGGGTACTCTTGTGTTTCATCCGGTGAGTGGTATTAAGAGAGACCTAATTTATTTGTGGTATTAGTTTACATAGCTTGTCTTGATCGATCAAATCTATGAAACCTCATATCACTGGCTAAAATAATTATCACTCATTGCAAAGCATAGCTGGAAGATCTCTGATGCGACTGGCCCAGGATAGAGACGAATTTCATGCTAGAAGAGAGGCTTGTGCCCAACAGTGGCATGAAAAAAGGCTGTGAATGAATGAATTGCAAAGGGTAATGGACTTACCACTCTTAGTTGTAGTTCAGATATATGGGCCAATTTTGATAGACAGATTACGGTATGTATGCAAATTTTGTATTGCAGTGATGGCCTCGGGGTTTAGGCGCGCGGTCGAGAATTTCGGCGGTCGCAGGTTCAAACCCCAGGCACACACCTCTGACTTTTCGAAGTTATGCGTGTATTCACAATGAATTGTCACTTGCTTTAACGGTGAAGGAAAACATCGTGATAAAACCTGCACACCTAAAAGTTCTTAGGAATTTCTTAGGTGTGTAGTCCGCCAACCCGCACTAGGCCATTGTGGTGGACTAAGGCCTAAACCCTCTCAGTTGTAGAGGAGGCCCGTGCCCAGCAGTGGGGCGTATATGGGCTGATGATTCAAATTCAAAATATTTTATTGTGGTACATAGGTGGAGATGGTGTTACATTGGCTTGTTTAGTACAGCTATGACCCATAAACTATTGGCATACAATAGTTTAGGATACTTTTTTTTTAATCCGATTTACAATTAACAACAAAATAATTAAAAATATAAGATATAACAACAAATAAAAACAAAACTACATATATCCAAAACCAAAAAAAAAAAAATTAATACAATAAAATAAGCAAAATTAACAATTATTCTTATCGTTTAAATAGTCATTTAATTTGTCGTAGCATTTACTAATTAAAAATCTAAACAAATTGCTCTTATAGTTATTTATCTCATCTAAATCTCTGATTGATGATGAAATGCATATTTGTATCAATCACGCATCTCATTAACACTTTATCCAAACGTGTGTGTACGAGTATAAACACTCCTGTATCTCCGTAGACGTAGACCGAGTTGTATTTTTATACTCACATTTCTCTAGCTGTTTTAAGGTCCAACGTTGTGAACACTGTACTGATACGTCATTATAACGAATATAATTAGGTCACATTATTAGAATTAATGACCTTACCTTGCTATCACATAGCTCTCCACATACATACAAACTTAAACTCGCACCTATGTACACATATTCCCCGATGGTGTAGGAATAGGTGCATATCTGCACCCACATTTCACCAGGTATGCATCAGTCCCACTTAATAAAGGGCGAGCCTATTAATGTTTTCCGGCCACATTTGCGAACTCCATTCTGCTACTGAGAATTTCTATGGAAAAACATGAAACTGCTTGAACCAGTTTAGCTTTCCTATCTTTGCAGACTTCGTAGTGACGTAATTTTAGATACATTACCGGTCGCTACAATATAACAAAAATAATATGCACTAAGCTCTAACATTATTCTAAGTTGCCTAAGCCATGAGCGCTTCGAATGTAACTTGACAACTGTTACCGCCCGATAGCAAACAAGACCCGAGGCTTAACATGCTCTCGAAAGCTCGAAGCTCTCAAAATTTACTCCAATATGCGGCTATCGACTATAGTTGAACGTCGCTTAGCCCCAACTTGCAAATGGAACGCTTCAATATGCATTAAAGTGATATCTAATACGTGGTATGATGGTCTGTATGCATTTGTTTTGAAAAATTTCATTTTATACTGTTTCGGTGGGCTCAAGGAGCGAGTGTGGGCTGTGATACAAGATTTTTTACGAACGTGGACATGGATTCGATTTACACTACGATTTTTTTATCTATCTTATTAAATTCAGTTACTGGCCGAGCATGATTGTCAGAAGTCCCGGCTCAGGCAATATGTTATTGGTTTTTAATCAGGAAATTCTCCTTAGCAGCACGGAGTTTCGAAATGTCCCCAAAATTGGCAATAGACAGGTTTTTAACGTGGGACAAAAACACTTCATTTGAATTTGCGTGCAGAAATAATCCTCAAACTACTCCTTTTAGATAGAGAAGTAAATTTTTATGTACTCGTATGGATATAGGTATATATAACATGCTATGTAAAGTCTGACAAGCCCGAGATTTTGGTGGTTTTGATCATCCGTCCACAAGATTGAAAGATGACCACGGAAAGGTCGCAGGACGTCACTGGATGCAACCCGCTTCTAATAGGACGCTCTAAAAGTAATTGGAAAAAGCGTATAATGTAGGACGCATTAGGTACATGTCTTGTAAATGGTTATGTTTCGTCTAACTTCGTACTCCATAGAGCATTCAATAGATTTAATGCAAATCTCAAACTAAACTTAAAACATTAGCCATCTGTTGTATCCACAAATTACAATGCGGTAGAAACGAGAGCACCTATATATTTCTGTTGTAGTTTAGCCGTTATCTCAACGAATTCATCTGGTTAAATCCAGAGAACAAATCGACCGTGATGACGAATCTATAAATCCGTATTTGACCTTAAACTTTCTGAGATATGGTGTGCGAGCGCGGGCAGGGAGCCAAGTGAGGACAAGAACTTGTTACCGCGCCGCAAGTTCGAGACTAAATTGACGAATATTTACAAAGTTGACGCTCTCGTCTGAGTTATGTGGGGTTGGTGAAATAGTTTCTGCGCGTCTTTTCGGCTTCGGCACGTAAGAAGTTATTGTCATCAACAACAGGGTATTTAGATAATCTTATTTTAACTACAACGAGCAACGTTCAGCATATTCTACCTTTTATATCATGACGAATGCTCTGAAGAGTTGCTTAATGTTTTCCCATCCTCTCCTTTCCATGAAAGAACTATGAGTCGAAGTCACAGCTTTATGCTGTCTTGCGAAGTCACAGCTTTATGGTTGTTACTGCCAAACTATCCAAGCTCAAGCCCAAAATCCAAATAATTTCTTTGCCGCATCATGAAACTGTGGAACAGTTAGTCAGCCCACGTGGTCACTCCTTTCATCATCCCAGGTTGTTCAAGAGTGCATGATGTGATAAGAGATTAGATTCTCTCGCAAATCTATGCTTTATAAGAACAGTACCGTGTTTAGCATGAAACATAAAAGGTGATAAAATATACCTCTGCCAATGCATTCAGGATAGAACAATTAATAACCGTTAACGATAACAAAATTGAGAATGTAGTTTTGATGTGGCACATTCCAACGGAAAATTTATAAATAATACAATAAATAAATAAATACACCTAACAATCACATACATAGTTCTGACCCCACACAAGGATACAAGTCCTGTGTCGTGGGTATCAGAAACTACGAGAGACTTTTCGGTCTCACATACACCCAGACCCGAAACAAATATTTGTGGATCACACAAAAATTTGTCTCGGTGCGGGGATCGAGCCCGCGGCCTCTCGTTTCGCAAGCTGGTATCTAGCCAACTACGCCACGGGGCGGTTTTTAATTTAATCACTAAGGCTCTGGCGATTCTCACGTTTTAAACTGAGCTCTTTGATCCGATTGAAACTGTACTCATAAATATCCGAGACAATGAAACAACTTCATTACCTGATGCAAATTTTAATCCATCCAAATTAATTCTATGAAAGTTTCTAATCTGTGACGAAGGAATTCCTGAATTGTTACGAATTTCAACGGCCATTATTTTAATTTTGGAGTGACTAACATCGTCTACACTAATTTCTTTGCCAAAAGCCATAAGGGCGAGGCTTTAATAATATAATATTGGTAGAAATGTGGATATTTTCATTCAACTTGTCTTAAAGTTCATTCAGACGCACATCTCTGGATTTAAGAAGTTACACGTGTATTAATTTATGACATACATCGAAGGAAATGGAAATGCATACATACTTAGGCAGACCAAGTCGTGTTGTAAATATACATACACGTTACAGCTATGTTGTTGTGTCCCAGATAATAAGGAAAGGAGTTGCGATAGAAATTCTTCATATTATAAGGCTATTTTAAGTTTGAATCTCTGAACCTACGTCACAAGACTTGTGTCTCTGTGTGGGGTTAGTACTATGTATGAGATTTTTGTGCGTATTCATATATTCCTAATGAGGATATTTTGGACCGAGACGGAAGGCGCGACTTGAAGTTGTTACCTGTAGTATATAATTGTCAAGCAGATCATAAACCCGATGGGGTTTCATAATCAGCGTTACGTCCCACTCCTGGGCACGGGCTCCCTCTACAGCTGACAGGGATCAGGCATTAGGCCAGTGTGGTGGACACTGGCTTATTGCGGGTTGGCGGAATACACACCTAAATTATTTATATTATAATTACTTTTACGTGTGTAGGTTTCCTCACGATGTTTTCTTTCACAGCTTAAGCACGTGATAGTTCATTGTGGACACATATAACTTTTAAAAGTCAAAAATGTGTGCCTCGTATTTGAACGTGCGACCGCCTAAACCTCGATGTCATCACTACTTTTAAGAATACGAAGGGCGTGGCAGATTTATACTTCTGCACGCACGTTTCAAATGTGATTTTAGTCCCACGTAATACGCCCCTATTGCCATTTTCAAATTGACGCAAGATAAATAAATGGCAACGATTTAGGATGTCGTGTTGATACACATGGGTGAATCATAGAGATGAACACCAACAAATTCATATCCACCGGAAACTAGCAAATTTAGATAAAATTTGTCACAAATTATTTTAACTCAAAAATTCGGCAGATAATTCTTATACTCGTAGTTTAGATGTGAAAGAAAACAGTACGTGATAATTCTTTGTTAATACACACATCATTTCCAAAAGTCAGAGGTGTGTGCCTGGGGACCGCCGAGATTCTCGACCGCGCGCCTAAGCCTCGAGGCCATCACTACTTGGAACATCTTACCATGCATGAATTAAATCACAATTTTAATGGCTTCAAAAACAATGTATTACTATTAAAATCGTAAAGGAATATCCAAAAATAACATATCAAATAGGGTGTACACTAGGAAAATTATGGTCGCTCGTTTGTACAGAGTGTGATTGATGATCGCCGCAAACGCTTTTCCTGACTGTACGTTTTTTCCTCAGATAACTTCATATCGCAATGTTTCCATCTGTTTTTACTTAAACGAGATTCTAATTCACCTTTCTTGACATTGTTTTAGCTCTTATATTCTATATATATATTCTCAGCCTATCGCCGTCCACTGCTGAACGTAGGCCTCCCCAAGTAGGCGCCAACCATCCCGGTCTTGAGCAGCCCTTATCCATCCGCTACCCGCCACCTTTCTCAAGTCGTCGGACCATCGTGCTGCATCGTGTTTTAGCTCTTGGCCATTTTGAATTCTGTTTTCTTTGCCTTTTTGATACTCGTATGTTCAATTGTATACAAAAGCACATATGTACGTAGAAACAAATTTCTAATACAATTGGCGAAACGTGGATGCACAAATGCGTGTCTGCCTACCCCTTCGGGGAATACAGGCGTGAGAATATGCATGTAAAAACCCCTTTGAATGTAAAAATGGAGTATTTTTGCAAGCATGTAACATCGAAAGTGTTTTAATTGCCACGTAATAGGGTGCGTTAAATTTCCAGACTCCATGTTGCTACTGTGAATTACCTAATGGAAAAACTAATTACAAGTATTTAACAATGATTTCTGGGTCCTTAAATATCTGTTCATAGCGAAATGTTAGCTTCCCAGTTTCTTCAGGGTATTCCGGGGCCGTCTCGCTGAATGCGCTGATGGTGGCCGTCGCGGGGTTCTTAGTCGGTAATACGGCGCAATATTTCTGGTAGGGACCCGGCCCAGCGGCCGCCCGCAAACACGGGCGGTAACATCTATGCTGGGTCGGAAGGCGCTTGTGAGTCCGACACACCCTCGCCCCTCCGGGGGTGGGATGGTCCGTAAATGGATTTTCCCCGCGGAAAAAAAAAAAAAAAAAAGCTTCCCAGTTTGTCAAATCAATAGCGAGTTAGTTCACTATGGTTTTACAGCCTATCGTGGACTTTATCCAGTCTGATAAGAATACGAGTATATTTATACCGGTATATTTATCCTTCCTGCCTTCCTCCACTGCCTCGTGGTCTCGCGGTACAAATATGTGCCGTGCGATCTAGAGGTCCTGGGTTCGATTCCCGGGTCAGGCAAAGTGTTATTGGGTTTTTCCATTAGGGAATTAATAGCAGCACAGAGTCTAGAAATGTGCCCGAAAAACGGCAATAGGCTCGCCCCCTATTAAGTGGGACTGATACATACCTGGCGAAATGTGGGTGTGGAAATGCACCTCTGCCTACCCCGTCAGGGAATACAGGCGTGAGTTTTTGTATGTATGTATGTAATTATCCTTCATTAAGCTAAATTGGGCGTTCAGTAATTTCCCATACAGAAAGATAAACTACAGCATTGTTTCACGTCGGGTTTTTGTGGAACAGTGGTGCGCGACATGAGTAGAGCCAGCTCAGAGAAATCGCAGTCCAAATTAACTACGCTAAAAAATCAAATTTACGCGATTTTTATTGATTGTAATGTTATTGATATAATATAAAATAAAACAAACAAAAAATAAATTATTTTATTTTATTACACAACTAAAATTTAAGGATAATAAGGTATCAATAAATAAAAAGAAAAAAGCGTAACATTCGATGTACCTAATTAAAAAATTAGCAAGTTGCATTATTTAATAATGATTTTGGCAAGTGTTGATGATGTCGGTAACAAATAAAACTATTTATGATTTTTCCATTTATTTACATAGAAAATAATGATTTATATTATAGTATATTCTTATATTATTATGTTTTAAGTTCGCATAATTACATATACATAGGTCCGATCCGCCTTATAATATAATGATCTTTAACATTACCATTTAGTACCATGACATTAACAAAACTTAATAACATTTCTTATATTTCAGAAAAATGTTTAATCCAATAAGCACTTAATTCAGGACATTTCGTAAATAATGCTAATAAAGTTTATATTTCTTATTCATACATTGACTCATAAAAAAAGATAAGATTAACATAACTAAGATGAAATAGACATAACATAGTCTATCAACAAATACTGCTTAACAAAATATCGATAAATACAAATTTGTATTTGTAACAAAATTTGCTTTAATTATATTAAAAATTATAAGGCAATATTGTCAGTTTCCAGTTCTGTTCTGCTACCATTGATATTTAGAAAGCCACGTCTCCTAAATATCTTGAAATAAATTATAAGTAATCCTATTACTATGACCAATGCTACAGAGCACGTCACCAATATGATAGTTGTCAAATCTTTGTCTGACTCTTGTGTTGGTTCTGGCACCACAGGCGTAGTTGTTGATGAATTATTTATATCAACATATTTATCAATATCATTATCATTATCAGAGGAGATTATTTCGTCTACTGTTGCGTCGAGTGGATCACAAAAAATAGTTATTGATTTTTTTACTTCTGGGGCGCAAGGTGTACCTCTGACACTAAGTGTTTCTAAATGAAATAGATTATTAGGCAAATTAATCACATCCGATGTGTTCAAGAAATTGTGATCAAGAATTAAAGTGGTCAATTTAACACATTCATCAAAGGCCCCAGCTTTAATGATATACAAATTATTTAGAGACAAATCAAGAAGACTAAGGTGTTCGAGCTCGCCAAGACTATCTTGGTGTAATATTGAAATGTGGTTAGAAGATAAATTTAGTATTTTCAAGTTACTCATATTATGGAACGTTCTTGGAGGTAGACTGCGAATATTGTTATGACTTAAGTCAAGTAATTCTATGCTATCTGCGTTATCAAAAAATGCGCTGTCAATACGCGTCAAATTATTGTTGCTTAAGTTTAAATTCTTAAGATTGCTGTAATATTTCAGTGTTATATCAGTTATTTTATTAAAAGACAGATCTAGGATTACCAATGAAATCAAAGTATTCGTTTGTGGGTTGTTGAATTTCTCAATGTTATTATGTGAGAGCCGCAACTCAGCTATCTTTGGAAATATATTGGAGCCTATACCAAATAGATACCGTATGTTGTTATGTGAAGAATCCAAATATGATAATTGACAAGCATCAGAGAAGATGGTAGATATATTCGTCAACTCATTGTTGCCCAAATAAATAGCTTTTAAGTTCGATAAAACGTTACCATTAAATGCCAAATGCTTTATACGATTGTGTGATACATCTAGACTGTGCATATTATCAAATCCCACAAAATTATTAGGATCTATAAAATCCACTTGGTTGTGAGACAAATTGAGACTAGTTAGATTTGAAAGGTTCCAGAAAGTCATAGAGTCTATTTTGCTTATATTTAAGTTGCTCATGTCTAAATATCGTGATATTTTTACTGAGTTAGAAATATTATTCTGAGTCACTTGATCAAGTCGGTTGCCTGTTATATTCAAATATTGCAACTCTACTAGAGGTAGGGCAAATTTTTCAAAAGTTGTAATGAAATTCATGGACAAATCTAAGATTTTTAGTCTGGTTAGCCCAAAAAATGTAAATCTTGGTACTACGGTAATATTGTTGTTATTCAAATACAATTCTGTTAATGTCAATAATCCTTTAAAGCAATTTAACGAAGAGATTAGGTTATACGAAAGGTCTAATTTAACAACGGAAGAGTTAGCAAAACTTGAATTTGCTATAAATGTAATTTTATTCCTCGTCAAATTCAAATATTCTAGTCTACTCATACCGTCAAATGTTCTTTCTGTAATACTAGAAATCCTTTGATTGGTTATTTGTAATGAGGTTATGTTTTTTAAGCCGACAAAATTATTAGCTGTGAGTGCGTTCCCCAAGTTATTTTTATCTAAATTAATATAAGTAACGGGAGAATTATTCGCAAACACATTAGTACCTAATACATCAATATTATTATTATAAAAGTCAACATATTTTAATATTTTGTTGCTTTTAAACATTTCGTTATAAATAGAAGTATTAACATTATTGAAACGAAAATCTACTACACTTAAATTTAATGCACTTTTGAAACAATCGTATCTGATCCCGCTAATAAAGTTATGAGATGCATTTAAAATTCGTAAATTAATCTGTGAACAAATACTGGAACTTAATATTCCTGTCAATTGATTATGATTAATGTAAAATTCTGACAAACTATAAACATAATTCAAACTATCGTTAAGTGTGTATAGCGAATTGTGACCTAAATCTAATTTTAGTAGCGAATTTAATCCTATGAAACAATTAATTTCCAAATTGTGTAGTGAGTTGCCTTGTAAGAACAATTCCTCTAACTTTGGTAACAGCGTCAGTTCCGTAGACAGCTTTTTCAATTTGTTGTGAGACAAATCAAGTACGCGAACGTTAAGTGTTGGTCCTTCTTCGTTATAAAATGTTTCAGGTTCCAAGGATTCTAAAAAATTGTAAGATATATTCAAAGAGTCGAGGCTATAAAATTCAGAAAAGGCTTGTTCTTCAATCCTTTGTACGTTGTTATTTGAGATATCCATAATGATAGTATTATAAAAATAAATAAAAGTGGAATCAGCTAATATAGACCATGTGTTATTAATAAAAACTATGCTTCTCGCGTGCTCATAAAAGTTATTTTCTAAAATCTTCCGAGATAACCTATAACCGTTAATATTTGTAAACACCAGTTTTACATAAGTTTCATCGCATTCCGGCATTGGAAAATATGAGGTTGTCCTATCACAAACCACGGTATAGTTACACTGACTTATTTGCGTAGGGATTAAGCAATCGCTTGATACTGTTGCTATAAGCACGGTAAATATAGCGATTCCTGAAAAAAAAAAACAGATTAGAAACGGTCTGTGAAGATACCAGCACGGTGGGCGTGATCTAAATCGCGGAAACACAAATCGGTCAGAGGAAAACATCGCGAGGTAAGTAGAATAATAGATAAATAACTTCATTAAGTTCCTAGGTTATGTGATATCCACCAACGCGCACTAGGCTAGCGAGGCGAACCATATTGTTACGTTTCGTTTGGCGTTTGTGATTGCTGGAGGCCCAGTCTAGTAGAACATCCTCTTAAATACGAATACGATTTGAAATTGAGTACATAAGGTGCAAGGCCTGGTATAGCAACCCGCGAAGGTGTGTCAGCTGGTTACCGATATTTGCTTACCGCCCCCCAAAGTTGGTGGGAAGCAGAGCTATTAACAGATCTCCTATTGATAAAAAAATAGTGTTTTACCGGGATGTGTGCGATATTAGGCCACTTTGACAAGCCGTAACGAAAGAATAACCCGGATAGCCGTATTGGCGTTGTCAGTCTTTAAAAGTGGATTCAGATGGAGAAAAGATCAGGGGGTTATGTTGTTGAAACTCGAAATTGACATTGACGTACAAAACATGTCAGCAAATTTGGTGCTTAATTCCGTTTTACTGAGTGACTCATTCATGTCTTCCTTTCCTAGACGATATCAAATACATGGTACTTATTTATGATATTTTTTTTTTCTATTTAGTTTTGTTCACGGACGATGATAAATTACTATTAGCACTCGCTTTATCTGGTTAAATGTCAGTTTCTCCATTCTAGATGAATCTATGTTGTTCTCATATCCAATACAATAGTCTGAGATTTCATTAATGAGCTGCTCTAATTTGGGAAATTCGTTCTTTGTATCAATATTGTAAACTATCTCTTGATTGGAAAAGAGCAACACTTCTTGCCCGTTCTTCTCTTGTGATGACTGCCTTCCGAATAGGGTGGCACACAAAATTTTGAAATGACTCAATCTAAATGTTGTATTTAAAATTTTATAGATTTAATACAGTAAGAAATCACTTTAAAGATTTATTCGACCAGGGGCCATTACAAAAATAAACAAAGTTGAATTGACTAAATGTTAATATTCACGAGGATAAATTATTAACAAGCACGCTTAGACGTTCGGGCAGAGCTTCCGCACTGTATGACGGCCGGTGAGTAAGAGAGCGAGTGACGTGCAGAACGCTGTTATATAGGCAGCCGACGTGGTGGTACTACCCGCCACCAATTTGTTATCTAACTCGGCCTCTCCTGACGCCGAGTCGTCCTCGACGTTTCGTTGTTCGACTCCACTCGGGTGCGCAGCTATTGCGGGTTTGTTGCTGCTGGTCTGGCCCGTGTTGTCACCCTCATCTAAAAGATTATGATAACACAATGATTAGGTTTAAGATGGCCTCGATAGCATCAATAAAACACAGCAAAATGCAGGATGATCGGATGATGATGATTGTCTATACCTTACCGGTATACCTTTCCACAATTGTTAAGCGGACTAACCGCGGTGGACTAACCACAAGTTGGGCGGACTGACCGCAGTGGACTTACCACAGGTTGGGCGGCCTAGCCGAAGTGGCCTTACCACATGTTGGGCGGACTAACCGCAGTGGACTAACCACACGTTGAGCGGACTGACCGCAGTGGACTTACCACACGTTGGGCGGACTAACCGCAGTGGACTAACCACACGTTGGCGGACTAACCGCAGTGGACTAACCACACGTTGGCGGACTAACCGCAGTGGACTAACCACACGTTGGCGGACTAACCGCAGTGGACTAACCACACGTTGGCGGACTAACCGCAGTGGACTAACCACACGTTGGCGGACTAACCGCAGTGGACTAACCACACGTTGGCGGACTAACCGCAGTGGACTAACCACGCGTTGGGCGGACTAACCGCTTTTCAGTTGGTCACCTCAGTGGGCACCTCGCTTAGTAAGACGGGCACACCATCTGTAACTGAAGATGTTTGTAAATACATGAGTCACTTCCAAATGACAAGAGGTGCATGTCTCAGGGCACCATTCTACCTTTCACAGTAGGTACCATGTTTGAACCAACAGTATGCACTTCAGTAAGTAGCTAACGTGGGATTAAAAATATCGAGAACAAGTTTACTAGTCAAAGGGGTAGTAACTCCAAAAATTGTCTTGCTAGCGAGGCTTAGGGGCCTTTGTTAATGCGTCAAATTTATACGCGCTTGGCCTAACCTGACCATTGCTGATAGCCCTCCCTATCACTCCACTGATTAGCAATACGAACGTGGTCGACATCATCGCACCAAACATTAATATCATTTAAAGTCGGATCAAAAGTTAAAATGTAAATGTTGTTAGACCTTACCAGGTTCAAAACACTTATCTGTGTTAATTGTACTAACGCAGTCGTACGGAGCTTGTGTCAATGATGACTTGTGGCAAGAATTAACGGGGTAGTAGAGCTCCTTGCAGGCGTGAAGCCACACATGGCACCACAACGCCATTATCCGTCGGCGGTTGTCCATCAACGACAATCGCTGTGCTTGACCTGGAACTATCTTACAACACACTCACAGCTTATTATCGCCCGAAGTTGCTGGTGTAGCCCAGGGCTCAGCGAACGCTCGCGTCTTTTATTACTACGAGTTTGCTAACTCGACCGTGACATATTCAAGAGCTCATGAAACTAATTTATGCAACTTCAACATGCAGTATTCTTTATATCAACATGAGAGTAAACTCAGGACACACACAAAGCTATAAAAACTTTAAGTGTATCCCTCTACATATGTACCGACGAAAATGTCCCGCGAGCCTCATAAATTGGAGCACTTCTCTAAGATTCGTGGGTCTATGGGACTTGACAAGTGCCTATCTATCTAGGGCTCGGTCTAACCTGACCATGGCCAATTAAGCGTCCTAAATATTATAGTTCAGTATCTAAGAACGTGCCTTTCTTTAAATTAATTTAAAACCTTGATTCCGTAAGTACACGTAAAACTTCACGCAGAGTTTCAAGGCCATCATCTACTTAGACAGAACAAAAACGTCGTCTATGTAATTTAGAAACCTACCCGTGTCTATCAGAGCCTTAAGTGTCTTTTAATTCGTCCGACAAGCCCTTGACAATATTCAAACGTAAAAAGAGACTTACGAGGGTATTCTGCACAAGTGATGCACTTATTACACTTAGTACACATCACTTCATATAAAACTGTAGCCGTATTCGCGGATACAATGAGCGAAATTCAGTTTTAAAATTATTCCACGTCCCTCAATTATTTGTTACCCACTCGTTGAACCACGACTTTGCATTACCACTAAGACAACTACCATATCCGCTCGAGATACTCGCGATCATCCCACCTATTTATTTCGCAACCGCGGTCCGATTCTGCACACCACACGTCAAATTAAAGGATACTGGGATCAAACGGCGACATGTACAAACCTTGAGAAAGCACGTGAGTCAACGCGGATAACGCCTTAACAATTTTATACGTTGAGTCTTTTCTCGCCGTATCACTATCATCGCACAGAGGTGAAGTATATCCCCTGTTATGCCTACTAGCTGTCACAACTGACGGCATCGGTTGAATATTACTTTCGCTACGCGGCCGCGATAACAACCGGCAACCGCAGGTTCCAACCTATTTTCAAACGCATCTAATCTAGCACAAACCCGTTTCAACAATTCGTCTCGACGCCTTACGCGACACGTGGCTTAATCACGGGAACGATGCTTATGGGAACCATTTCATGACCCGCGCGAGGTATCACTGTTTAGACGGCCTATACTAGCGCTCAACCGAACTATCACTGGAAATATTAAGAACACGAGACCTTCTATCGCTATCGTGATATTTCGAACGGCTCAAATCACTCGGAACAAAACAACACAAAACGCACTATTCTCGTTACGCACAAATTAAAAATTTCATAACGATAAACTTCATGAAAACCGAGTTCTTAAACACGCAAATTCTATCCATCAGAGTAGGCGTAGGATACACACAAAGCTATAGAAACTCTGTGTGTATCCCACTTCTGAAGTAAGAAATCACTTTAAAGATTTATTCGACCAGGGGCCATTACAAAAATAAACAAAGTTGAATTGACTAAATGTTAATATTCACGAGGATAAATTATTAACAAGCACGCTTAGACGTTCGGGCAGAGCTTCCGCACTGTATGACGGCCGGTGAGTAAGAGAGCGAGTGACGTGCAGAACGCTGTTATATAGGCAGCCGACGTGGTGGTACTACCCGCCACCAATTTGTTATCTAACTATACATATTATTTAATTTTTTTATTTTTATCTCATATAGCCAGACTTTTTTATAATATGCTAAAGCTGTGACTTATTTTTAACACAATGCAAATTTGTGTGTCACACGATAACGATTACACAGGTTTGGATGAAAGTTGTATCAGAAATAGCTTACGATCTGACAAATTTTTCGTATCATGATGTATCACTGCTATAGATTTATGTTTAAATTATTTAGATTCTTCTACCTATTTTTAATATTATATTATGAATCCTAACAATAAGCTTATATATAAGAAGCAGTACTCACGTAATATGACAGGTCCCATCTTGCTTGTCCAAAAAATTATGAATATTTATTAATCATGAATGTGTTGTGAAGTCAATCACTCGCGACAGACACAAATCAAATGTACGAAAAAATCTAGTTTTAAGTTCCATGTGAACCGAAACGCGGAACAGAGCATAATAGACTCGCGTTCATACTAAATATTTCAATTTAATCAATTGAATGAAGGATCGTTGAAATAAGACAATTGCTAGAAATTATTTAAAATTTTAAGTTCATTGTGATAAAATATTTTAGTTGTTCTAAGATCCTGGTTCGGGCAGTGTTATTAGATTTTCTATTAGAAAATTCTCAGTATCAGCAGAGGAGATAGAAATAATTTATTTATTTATACAGTTACATATTTACATACTTATTAAATTATCCTATGGTCTCTGCACTAAGCATGGCTTGTATCACAGAGACAGTAAAATGGAACGGATACATTACAGACATTTTCATTCCCGACCCAAGTTACCAATATTAAGTGGCACTTAAAAATTTGGTGAAAAGTGCGTGGGGAAATGGACTTACCATTTTGGAAATGTAAGCGTGACTGTTTATGTACCTATGTTTCTACAAAGATCCAATAAATAATAATGACAAGAATACCCACTCCATATCATTTGAATTACCGGATGCTCTTTATCTGTGTGATACATCCACACGCTTAGAATTATGAAATAGAATTATCATACATCTATTAACTACATAATTCATTATAATATAAAGTAAAAATATAAAACACGATGAGCGAGCTTCGTCACATATTTTTCCATACCGCAAGTAGTATAAAACAATAAGTAACCCCCGACAAAAGAAATATTTTTTTTCTCTCCGCCTTTTTAGCTTCATTAAAAGGACCTATTATTTAATTTTTTGAGATATCGACGGTAGACTGATTAAGGAAAAAATATAATGGGTTATATGTTATGTTATATTTGTGCTAAGTAATTTACGTTTTGTGTCACTGTTGGGCACGGGCCTCCTCTACAACTGAGATGTATTAGGCCTTAGTCCACCACGCTGGTCTAGTGCGGATACCCTAGTTTTTATTTATGTACCTTTTCCATTAAAGTTGTCGTAACATTTTTTTTCTTTTTTCAGTTCTATATGAATAAATGTACCTATATGAGTATACACGACACGAGCCATCCTTAGTTTCCCTTAAGGCAATTTGAATATCGAACAGATGATCCGTTGAACAATTAACCTACTTTTAAAGAGCACTTGGTGGTTCTCTTCTGAAATTACATATTTTGTTGAATTTATTACTACTGATTCTTTAATACTTCCTCTCTTCTGTTTTATACGGATGTTATTCGGAAAGGTAACGATCTACTTTTTGTTTAATTAATTTCTTTTATTTCTCCACACTGGTATGTCTTTATCGTGGATGCAATTACTGATACAAAATATAGAAATGCTAGAAATTGACGGCCTCGTGGTCTCGCGGCACAAGTATGTGCCGTGCGATTTAGGGGTCTTGGGTTCGATTCCCGAGTTGGGCTATTTGTTATTTGGTTTTCCATTAGAAATTTCTCAGTACAACAGAATCTGGAAATGTGCCCTAAAAACGCCAATAGGCTCGCACCCTATTACGTGGGACTGATACATACCTGGCGAAATGTAGGTGCAGAAATACACCTCTATCAACCCCTTCACAGAATACAGGCGTGAGTGTATGATGTAAGTACACAAATGTTTGTAAGTCACAACATTATTGTGCGTACCTCTTTGGTCCCGCGTCATAAGTTTGCTACGAGCGATATATATACGTAGTCCAGTCATTTTAGTCATTTTAAACTCCAATCTGCGGAATAATTCCTAGTGAGCTGAATTTTGTATACACCTTTATTACGGTGTTATAATGAAGATGTGAAAAATCGACATTGATATCGTGCCGGCTAAAAAAGTTGTAAAGGTCAAAGGGTCCTGAAAATCAGTTTTTCGCAAATATCTCGTGACCTATTACTTGGCGGTGAAAGAGGTCATTCTAAGAATTATTTGTCGTGAAATTATCTACAAGAAAAGTCTCATGCATTTTTCTGTAAAATTAACCTTTTGGAGTCATCATCAGCCCATATACGTCCCACTGCTGGGCACGGGCCTCCTCTACCATTGAGAGGGTTTAGGCCTTAGTCCATCACGCTGGCCTAGTGCGGGTTGGCGGACTACACACCATAGAAATTCTCAAGAACTTTTGGGTGTGCAGGTTTTATCACGATGTTTTCCTTCACCGTTAAAGCAAGTGATATAAGAAATCACACAACATTATTTCGATAATAGACTTTTATTTTCTAATTCCGCTTCGCTACATATTATCGCTGTGAAGAAGAAGCGGCAAGAAACTCCCTCAGCGTTACATTGTGGTTTTATTCTACTTTTATGACTTTTACAATCACTTTATTTATACACTTAATTGTACTCTACTCGTATGAATTAACTGACAGAATTAACTCAACTATGACTAAACCGTCTTGCTAGGAAACTTGAAGACAAGTGTGTCGTGTTCCACAAATGCTTTCCTTAATATACTAACAATTTACTAATTACCACTTTCTACACGAAAAAAACGGTGTGCTGGTGACAAAAACAATCATGATTTATGTAAGTTCGCTAAGACGATAACACAATAGCTTAAACGATACAACATAAATCAGTTACTAATTACTACTTTCTACACGAAAAAAAAGGTGTGCTGGTGACAAAAACAATCATAAATTATGTGAGTTCGCTTAGAAGATGTCAATAATGTTTGATAAAAGGAATGTGTTACATTACTTGAATAGGAAATGGTATAACACTGTAACTAAATGGTAAATGAAATATTGATATCTAACATTCGGCCATCCTGCCCTTAGTTTGTCCTCAAACTAATATTAACATTAGCATCTAAGTCTGTTAATTCCGTGATCCTTATGTGAAAGTGAACACTTTTTTAACCTTGTTTCGAAAACCCTCTCAATATAGTTCAGTCCGGAAAGCACGTCGGACGGTAGTTTCTCTGTGCTTCGCTTTCTGCCCGGTATAACACGCCAGGTAGAATATTAGGTTTCCAGTCCGGTTTAACACGTCGGACTGAAATATCTCTGTGCATGGCTTTCTGCCCGGTATAACACGTCAGGCAGAAAATTAGGTTTCCAGTCCGGTTTAACACGTCGGACTGAAATATCTCTGTGCTTCGCTTTCTGCCCGGTATAACACGTCAGGCAGGAAACTAGGCTTCCAGTCCGGTAACACGTCGGACTGAAATATCTCTGTGCTTCGCTTTCTGCCCGGTATAACACGTCAGGCAGAAAACTAGGCTTCCAGTCCGGTAACACGTCGGACTGAAATATCTCTGTGCTTCGCTTTCTGCCCGGTATAACACGTCAGGCAGAAAACTAGGCTTCCAGTCCGGTAACACGTCGGACTGAAATATCTCTGTGCTTCGCTTTCTGCCCGGTATAACACGTCAGGCAGAAAACTAGGCTTCCAGTCCGGTAACACGTCGGACGGAAATATCTCTGTGCTTCGCTTTCTGCCCGGTATAACACGTCAGGCAGAAAACTAGGCTTCCAGTCCGGTAACACGTCGGACGGAAATATCTCTGTGCTTCGCTTTCTGCCCGGTATAACACGTCAGGCAGAAAACTAGGCTTCCAGTCCGGTAACACGTCGGACGGAAATCTCTCTGTGCTTCGCTTCCTGTCTGGTAACACGTCAGGCAGAAAACTAGGCTTCCAGTCCGGTAACACGTCGGACGGAAATCTCTCTATGCTTCGCTTTCTGCCCGGTATAACACGTCAGGCAGAAAACTAGGCTTCCAGTCCGGTAACACGTCGGACGGAAATCTCTCTGTAACATAAAAAAAAGCAGTATCAAATTTAACTTCTTACTTCTAAATAATTTATTTTATCTGTCGTTAGTATCTAATGCAGAAATAATAATTTAAAACAATCAAAATATTGGAATATAAAATCCTCTCTATAAATAACACCTGATACGTAGTATAAACTCCATACTTATTGGTTTTTCCATAAAGCATATTGGACTGTATTTTGTTTATGATTGTTTTTTTTTTTCATTTGTTATAAAATTGTTTAAAATAATTCATTTCTAAGTGTTACCAATGTTACACACATTTTGTTATTAGTGGAAACTGTTGTGATATATGTATTTTATTTAAAAAAATTAAATACAAAGAAAATGTTTTTGTATGTCTCCTAAAGTTAATAAAATATGTGCTAGTGAACTGAATACTTCCCATTGCACGAACTTCCAAACTTTGTCCATGTTACCTTCCTTTTTAAGGTTCCGTACCCAAAGGGTAGATTGGGACTCCATTACTAAGACTTCGCTGTCCGTCTGTTACCAGGCTGTATCTCATAAACCGTGACAGATAGACAGGTGATGTATTTCCGTTGCGGCTATAACAACAAAAACTGAAAACCAGAATAAATAAATATTTAAGGAGGGCTCCCATACAACAGGCATGGTCTTTTTTTTTTGCCGTTTTTATAAATAATTGCACGGGACCCTTCGTGCGCTAGTACGACTCGCACTAAAAAAGGAAGGTTGGTAATAACCCTTTTTTTTTGTAAATAGCTTTGTTTTTATTGAATTAGTCTTCAAAAATATAATTAACAGTAACAGATTACTATTATAGTATTTTGTAATCTCCGTATAATATACTAACTTATTTGTGGCTTTCTTCTGAGTCAAACTATTTTATTTCGATGCTACTCTTGATTATATAATTTATCAGTAGAAGAGCCTTATGTTCAATGAGCAGCAAAATTAACTGTGTTAGTTTAATATCATTTTTCCAAAATGTAAAAATAAGATTTTGAAGAATGTGACCCCTTTTTTTATTTTATATATATGTATATATATATATTTGTATATTCTTTTTGTAGAAAATAAATAAAATAAAATAACATTGCTAATTTTGTACATACTAGGTATAACCGATTTGAGACAACTTAATCGTCGTCATTACAAAATTACCTTTAATTTTAATTTCCCTTTATCAATGCTATTATTTTGTGTCCTACTTAAAGAAGCCTCTTCGGTTAAAAAAAAAAACAATAGTAAGTAAAGTTGCTTTAGATTTTTTTTTTTTTTTTTTTATACTACCATAATTTTGGTTTTCCTGGATGAACATTTCATGTTCTGCATTTAATTATATTCGATTTAATGATTTCTCCTACTATTGCTCTTTCAGCTACTAATCTAATCGTTTCACCTGAGACTAAATTATGTTCCTGTTAAAACTTCAATAAGTCTGTTGCGATGTATTATAATGATATAGCTATTGATATTCTGCAATTTATTCCAGCTGTTTACAATTGTTTTAAACATAATGCCACCTTTGTTTTATATCTCTTACAAGTTCGCCTTTTAGTGAAATATCAATGTTGGACGTTGGTGTATTATTAATTATCTAAAGCCTTTATTTGACCATATGAATGAATAAATAAAATATATGTATTTATGACACTGACTGGTAGGTGTACATTTTTTTTTAAATATATTAATATTTTTAAGCAAAATATTCCGTGTGTTATATATACTATGTAGCTTGACTAGTTAATAAATAAAACTTATGTTTACAGTAAATTAATTAGACAATTCTTAACTGAAATAAATTATATTGTATTCACTGCATAAACTTATATCAGACTGTTTCATCTTTTGAAATTCATTCCAAAACAAGCTATTTACTTCTACTTGGTCAACATATAGTTAGGTTTTATTTATCTTATTTATAAACTCCTAAATCTGCTTCTATCTATAGTTTACAAAATATCATATTACGAATTTCACTGTAGTTTTTCGAATTTATTCAGAAAGTTCAAGTAATCTGCCAATCTTCAAATCCATAATCACATCATCATGTATTCGACATATTATATTAATATTGCATTACACGCTATAATTGTTTCTCCTTAAATATCTTTATTAGTTGAGTTAAAAATCAGCGTCTTAGCAAAAAAAAGAAAAAGCAAAGAAAACATATATTTGCAAATGTATCTACAATTATAATATTTGTCCTGACATATCTGCGTTAGGGCTTCATTACAAGCCCGTCTAATGTTCTATCGTGACGATTGACTGTATTATTGAATAAATAATAAAATAAAATAACCAATTCTAACTTAACCCGTGCCCAGCAGTGGGACGTATATGGGCTGATGATGATGATAATGATTTCATCTCATTCAAGTTTAAATATCTATTTCGTTTTCTAAGCACGCTCGCTATGACGAACTCTTTCTTTATGATTTTACCCACTTATATAAATGCTTTATTTAACTTGCATCACTTATTATATAATATTTAATTGTTTTAAACACAATATCGCGGATTAGTTCAATATCAGATTCCTTGTCTATGTGTGTTTGTATCGCTCTCATGCCAACTGCACATATAAATATTGTTCTCCAATAGAATTTATTTATATTTTATAATCATTAATTATAAAATATAAACACTGCGAGCAACACTGTACTGTACACGATACTTATACGAAAAATATTATTTAGATAATTTTAGAAGAAAACTCCGGAAACGGCTTATAATGGCAAGTCAACATCTTTTACTACTCATATCAGAATCGTCGGCATGAAAATTATAACTATCGATAAGGGACCTACATCTTTATTTAAGTCTTTTATAACAATAAGTCCATACGCAGATTTGGTGAATGTAAAGAAACATAATATCCATTATTTTATTCGTTTTTGCCTGCTATTTTAACCTTTTCGTGGCATGTTTAACATCTGGCGTCGAGGATAAGCTAGTTACTTCCTATTGATAAATTAATACAACTTTGAACAGAAAACATGTAGGTACACAATAATTTGAATCTCGATAGGTTCCGTAAAGTCCTTAGCTTGAGCACCTGTTTTATTTATAGCAACGAATATATACAGAAAATTAGCCGAAACAAATTTAATTAACACTGTCTGTATTATTTCATTTCTATTTAATGGCAAAATACTTTGGTTCATGATTGTTGCGGTGCCCGTGTTTTTTTTTTAATTGTATACACACATATATAATTATATATATTTTTTGCAATCAATCACTTGATCCTTTAACCTATATGTAAATGTATTTATTTAATGACAAAAGCACTATTTTCCTTGATCCAGATTTCTATTATTATTTGAATAGCTATTATATTATATTTATTTTGCGTTCAAAACGAATATTATCATAATCTTTAACAATTCACTAATATATAAATTAATATTCTGAAAAAGCATGTCCTATTGAAGTGGTTATATATCAAACGTGTGATTCAAGGAAAGAGAAAAAAAAAAAATACTTAAGTTTTTTTTTTTTTTTTTTTTTTTACGGCATGGCATTTTTGGTAGGCTATTGAGTTGTAAATAATAAAATATGACATTACATTGTATTGATTTAAGAACACTCACTATTTGGTATATTTAAATTCTTAGTTTCTAACCAGACGCCGCACGTCCATTGCTAAAATTTTAATAGATTTGCATAGACACAAAAAAAATCATGGAATCATTGGAATCTATTAGTTTATGAAACTATGAAGATGAGGTAATAAACTTTTCCACAAAAATCCTTATTCATCAAAACTAAATATTGATGATACAATCACTAAACCATAACTGTGGTCGGCAAATTATCGAAAGTTATAAATAAAAATCATAACTCACCAAATTTACAGCATCAGAAGTGATAGTGAGAATGTCACTATTTCCTTCTGTTGTACTTACTTTTCTGCAGACTCCACTAGGTTTATACATACTTGATTTATGGGCCTTTTGGTATAATCCCGCTTCTGATATAAGAAATCACACAACATTATTTCGATAATAGACTTTTATTTTCTAATTCCGCTTCGCTACATATTATCGCTGTGAAGAAGAAGCGGCAAGAAACTCCCTCAGCGTTACATTGTGGTTTTATTCTACTTTTATGACTTTTACAATCACTTTATTTATACACTTAATTGTACTCTATGAATTAACTGACAGAATTAACTCAACTATGACTAAACCGTCTTGCTAGGAAACTTGAAGACAAGTGTGTCGTGTTCCACAAATGCTTTCCTTAATATACTAACAATTTACTAATTACCACTTTCTACACGAAAAAAACGGTGTGCTGGTGACAAAAACAATCATGATTTATGTAAGTTCGCTAAGACGATAACACAATAGCTTAAACGATACAACATAAATCAGTTACTAATTACTACTTTCTACACGAAAAAAAAGGTGTGCTGGTGACAAAAACAATCATAAATTATGTGAGTTCGCTTAGAAGATGTCAATAATGTTTGATAAAAGGAATGTGTTACATTACTTGAATAGGAAATGGTATAACACTGTAACTAAATGGTAAATGAAATATTGATATCTAACAGTGATAATTCATTTTGAATACACACATAACTTCGAAAAGTCAGAGGTGTGTGCCTGGGGTTTGAACCC
This sequence comes from Hemaris fuciformis, assembly GCA_907164795.1. Classification (NCBI taxonomy): domain Eukaryota; kingdom Metazoa; phylum Arthropoda; class Insecta; order Lepidoptera; family Sphingidae; genus Hemaris; species Hemaris fuciformis. Next base: position 11,595,592 of record OU015449.1, read on the forward strand.
GCGACCGCCGAGATTCTCGACCGCGCGCCTAAACCTCGAGGCCATCACTGCTTACAACTTTTGGAGTAGAGCGCTGAAAAAGCGACTAAAATGGACTTAGTACTCAAATACGGTATTGCATAAATCTAACGATACTAGCAATGTTTAATGTTTGCAGATCACGCCTTACTTCTAACATCGGAAATTATCTATATGTCGTACATTGTAGGTCACAAATACACTGTATTATTTTAATGCTTTTTCAATAGCGGCATGAAGTTTATAAATGTCTCCTTGAATGGTACTAAGTGGGAATCAAAACAGGTAACGAAACGCGGTAGTGGGGGGGGGGGGGGGAGGAATAATTCTACTCATCCCTTCCAAATCGATTTCGGGAAACAGGCGAGTGTATGTTTGTTTGTGTGAAGGCTTTACAGTTGTCAAGGTCATGGGCTGAACTGAGGTTTCATCAAAATAGCACGGGGCCTTAAATGCACCTCTGCTTACACATTCAGGAAATACAGGCGTGAGGTTATATATGTATCAGTGACGGTACTTCCATAGAAGCCCAAAAGCGTTACACGTAAATTTGTAATGTCTAGTTTATAATTACTTACTGTTGGGTGAGAATATTCGCATTTATTATGTCAAATTGCTTTAGTCAAATAAATATATAAAGCTTAAAGATCATTATTCGGAATTTTGTAAGGCAAGATGGAAATATGGAAGGACCGCCACTGATATGTATGTATGTACATATATGTATAAATCGTTATTGCGGATCTTATTGGAATCTATTTTTTTAGGTTCTGGTTGAAGTTCTTCGCAAATACTTAATCAAGTATCATCATCATCATCAGCCCATATACGTCCCACTGCTGGGCACGGACCTCCGCTACAAATTAAGTATGTGTATACGGGCGCTAATCGCCATTATTGGCCATAATATATATTTAATAATAATTACTTTTAGACTGATATTTATCCTCTTTAGTTTTTAAACAGTTATTGTTTTTCATTTCAAAGTTCATTTCAAAATGTTCCAAACAGAGATGCTAATTGTTTAAGAAAATAATTTGTACATCCTGTTAATGGCGCCACCAACTATGGAGTCGTTTTCAAATTGAGAGCCAAAAACATATAATCTGATTTTATTTCCATGTTGTAATTACTGTCAAAATTACATTACTATTAATAAACAAGTTCTTTGAGGCGCTAATGTGCTCAGTATAACAAATCCCATACCTCATCATCATCAGCCCAAATACGTCCCACTGCTGGGCACGGGCCTCCTCTACCACTGAGAGGGTTTAGGCCTTAGTCCACCACGCTGACCTAGTGCAGGTTGGCGAACTACACACCTAAGAAATTCCTTAGAACTTTTAGGTGTGCAGGTTTTTTCACGATGTTTTCCTTCACCGTTATAGCAAGTGATAATATTCATTGTGAATACACACATAACTTCGAAAAGTCAGAGTGTGTGCCTGGGGTTTGAATCTGCGCCCACCGAAATTCTCGACCGCGCGCCTAAACCTCGAGGTCATCACTGCTTACCCTAATCCCATAATCCCGTACCTACCTCTATTAATTACGAAGCCCATAAAACTAATTCAAATCTCAGAAGTGTGACCTTAGCCAAAGTTGATTTTTTAAAGTTTATTTGTTAGTTGCTTCATAAATTAAAAATGTGTGCTGAAAACTGCACATTTTATTTTTCAATTGTCTAATATAGATTTCTAGGAAGAATATTAACCGCTAAAATAATATTAATAATTAAAAAAAAAACAAGATTTTACAGCTCTGATTCTTTTAAAATTATCATTCGTGTTACATTTTCAAACTCAAATAACAAAACAATTGGAACTCTACTACCCCGCCTTTTTTTTTTTTTTTTTTTGTTCTCGAGGGGAAAGCTGTTTATGGCTCTACTTCCCGCCAGCCCCGGGGGAGGGGGGGGCGGGAAGCGTATGTCGGGGTCACCGGTCTTCCAGCCCGGCGCGCGGCGACGTCATGTCCGCGCAGATGTTAGTGCCGGGCTGGGTCCCTAACAAAATTCCCTAAACCGGCATACCGACCAAAACCCCCCGGTGGCCATCTCCGCGCCGAGTGGGGCGACCGCGGTACGTTGGCGAGAAGCGCCAACCGTAATGCCGCAGCCGCCCGGTGCGCCTCCGAGACGTTAATGTCTCGGCCGTCTCGGAGTATGTGGGGGGCGCAGTTGCACCCCCACTAGCTTGGTTCGGGCGCCCCGGTTGTGAATGGGCGCCCGCGACGTACACAGGCCACAGTGCCGCCGCCCCTCTCGGGGTCACTTTCAGTGAAAACGCGCCGCCCCCGCAGCGCGCCCAGCGACCCCAAGGGCCCCTTTGAGTCGCCTTTTACGACAGGCAGGGGATACCGTGGTGGGATTCTAACGCCCCCTTGCCACAGGGCAGGGCGCCGGGTCTAGTTATCTCTGTCGACCCGGCGCCTCCTTCTCTGACGTCTTTGGCGGGCGGGATCGTTGATCTCTCGATCCCGCTCCGCGCTCTCCTTCTGCGACATGACGTGCTCGCAGAAGGAGAGCATCGCTCGCCACGACCTCGGACTCCCGACCATTGAAGATACGACGGCCGGGAGCGAGAGGTCGCCACCAACAATAGCGCGGAGAGCGCTGCGCTCCGTCTCCCAGGCTGGACACTCTTGTAGTGTGTGCTGGGCTGTGTCGTCCGGGCAGTTGTCACAGTGGTGACACACGGCCGACTCCTCCTTCAGAGCCACCCGACACAGGTAGTGGCCGAAGCATCCGTGCCCCGACAATACCTGCGTCAGGCGAAACGTCGCCGCACCGTGGCGCCTGTCCACCCACTGGTCGAGGACAGGACGCACTGCCTCGACGGTCCTAGCACCAGCACTGGGATCCTCCAGCCTGGTTCGCCATTCCTCCACGGCGGCCGTACGGAGGGAGGCTTTTATTGCCTCAACCTCTCTCGGGGCCAGTCTGTCCCCGCGACTTGACGCCTCCTCCCGCTGATGATAAAGACGCGAGAGGAATTTGGCGTCAAGATCCCACGGCAGGGACCCGGCCAAGACGCAGGCCGCCTCGTAGGAGATCGTGCGGTAGCCCCTGATCAGTCGCTGCGCCAGCGTCTACTACCCCGCCTACCACATTCAAATTATTAAGTGGTATATTTTGTTTAAAATATGTTTTATTTACAAACAAACGCATCCGAGTAATAAAAAAAGACACGAATTTCTCATTTATATTTTTTCATGAAATTTATGCCTTTTTGGCCCTCAATTTGAAAACGACCCTATGAAACAATATAATAATCGTGATTGTCTTTAATACTTATTCATGTAAAATATATTGCTTGGAGTATTGTAAATTTAATTTAAATATTAAGATATTTCATATTATAATGTAACTTTCTCATTTGATTGTATTTTAGTTGTTTTGACTAATGAAAAACTATAAATTGTCAGACTGTGTAAAAATGACAGCAGTGTATTTTAAGTGATTTTGAGTACAAACAATTCCTAAAGAAGTATCGTATTTGTATTATTTTAAGATGTGTGACGTCACATAGCCGACGTCACAACTGTTGGTTTATGGTGATAACTCATACTTTGAGTTTTCTTTAGTGAACTTTCACAATTACTGACGAGGCAGATAGCCCTGTACCGTTATGAATAGCAGTGACATTGTTATTACTGGAGGATCCATTTTGAGAATTAATTTTAACAACCAACTTCAATCAAAGTTCCTTTTATTTCCCAATAAATCTGATGTTTGCTGTCCGCGCGTAGACCGATGAATGCTCGCTCCGCTGCAGCGGGCGGCCTTTTATAGACGAATAGTGGGGGCAATCGACACCGCAGAATGGCGACCGCCCGTGAGTCATTCTTGTTTATGCAAGAGCGATGACGTAGCTCTCAGTATATGGTTTTACGCCGTTATATACATTGTGTTATATATAGGTAATATTATTATTCGTGCGCGTAACTTTTCTTGTGAATGTAGTTTAGTTTTATGTTAATAGTTTATAGATAATGCAAACATTTTGGTGTATACTGTAAGTTTGTATTAAGCGATTAATAATAATAATAATAAATAACTTGAACCCTAACCACCGGTGGCTTGGGTCGTAGACCCCGCCATCTGCGGGTATAAATATTTTATTTTTATATTTTTAAATGTATTTTTTTATATAAAACTGTATATTTAAAAATGTCAAAATGAATTAAAATAAATAAGTAGAAATAATAAATAATAAATTATCATGGATCCTCTTCACAAAAACCTTGGCTGAGTGCCGACATATACTAATTGTAAGTATTAAAATTTCTCGAGGTTATTATAGTTAAATAGAAAATAAATAATACTATCTGATTATACTTTATACTGGTCCTTTGGCCATTTGTAAGTTTGTGACATCTTTTAATGATAAACATAAAAAATATAGTATAAATACCATTTTTTTAGAAATAAACATAAATAAAATATTTTCAATTCCGAGAACTACAGACCTAAGGTTTTTGGGAAGACATTGTAGGTGTGCCGGTTCCCCACGATGGTTTCCTTCACGTTTAAAGTGAGTTCATTGTAAAAACACACAAAAAACACATGTGTCTGGGATTCGAGCCCGTGTCAGCCGGTTAGTGCTTTCATCATCATAATCATCATCATCATCAGCCCATATCCGTCCCACTGCTGGGCACGGGCCTTTTTTTTTTTTTTTTTTTTTTCTCGAGGGGAAAGCTGTTTATGGCTCTACTTCCCGCCAGCCCCGGGGGAGGGGGGGGGGCGGGAAGCGTATGTCGGGGTCACCGGTCTTCCAGCCCGGCGCGCGGCGACGTCATGTCCGCGCAGGTGTTAGTGCCGGGCTGGGTCCCTAACAAAATTCCCTAAACCGGCATACCGACCAAAACCCCCCGGTGGCCATCTCCGCGCCGAGTGGGGCGACCACGGTACGTGAGCGAGAAGCGCCCACCGTAATGCCGCAGCCGCCCGGTGCGCCTCCGAGACGTTATTGTCTCGGCCGTCTCGGAGTTGTAGGGGGCGCAGTTGCACCCCCACTAGCTTGGTTCGGGCGCCCCGGTTGTGGATGGGCGCCCGCGACGTACACAGGCCACAGTGCCGCCGCCCCTCTCGGGGTCACTTTCAGTGAGGACGCGCCGCCCCCGCAGCGCGCCCAGCGACCCCAAGGGCCCCTTTGAGTCGCCTTTTACGGCAGGCAGGGGATACCGTGGTGGGATTCTAACGCCCCCTTGCCCCTAGTGCGGGTTGTCGGACTAAACAGTTAAGAAATTCCTAAGAACTATTTAGGTGTGCGGATTTCATCACGATGTTTTCCTTCACCGTCAATGTACGTGATAATTCATTGTGAATACACACATAACTTCAAAAAGTTAGAGGTGTATGCCTGAGGTTTGAACCCGCGACCGTCGAGATTTTCGACCGCGTGCCTAAGCCTCGCGGCCATCACTACTTCCAGTGCTTTCACCCTTAGTAATTTATTTAACTTATATTACAAAACCGTTAATATAATAATATATTTGAACAAATAAGCTGGGATCGTTAGGGCACTCCGGGTATAGGGGTAAAATAACTTTTGTTACAGGGATTCGGGAGGATTTTCGAACTGTAGGTAAGTCGCTGTGTATCATAAAATTTTCACTAGGCAGGGTAAAATGATGAGAAAGTTATTCCTTGACCCTATTGAAAAAAATGATTTCCGGGAATTCCTCGGTTCCCCTCCTAAGGTTCACAGCGAGATGTTAGCTTCCCGGTTTGTCAAATCAATAACGTGTTAGTTCGCTATGGTTTTACATCCTGTCGTGGACTTTATCTAGCCTCATAAGAATACCAGTATTATCCTTGATTGGGCGTTCACTAATTTCCCATACCGAATGTTAAACTACAGCAGCAAGCAGTGATGGCCTCGAGGTTTAGGCGCGTGGTCAAGAATTTCCTGACCTCTGACTTTTCGGAGTTATGTTTTTGTATTCACAATGAATTGTCACTTGCTTTAACGGTGAAGGAAAACATCGTGATAAAACCTGCACACCTAAAAAGTTCTTAGGAATTTCTTTGGTGGGTAGTCCGCCAACCCGCACTAGGCCAGCGTGGTGGACTAAGGCCTAAACCCTCTCAGTTGTAGAGGAGGCCCGTGCCCAGCAGTGGGACGTATTTGGGCTGATGATGATGATGATGATGATTGTTTTACGACGGGTTTTTGTGGAACAGTAGTGCGCAACACGAGTAGAGCCAGCTCAGAGTAATCGCAGTCCAAAATGACTACGCTACAAAAACAAATTTACGCGATTTTTATGGATTGTAATATTATTGATACAATATAAAATAAAACAAACAAAAAATAAATAATTTCATTTTATTACACAAAAAAAAATAGGATAACAATATCAATTAAACATTTATAAAAGTATATAAATACGAGTATTAATGAATTTCAGAAACCGCATTCGTCGCTGGCCGTTTCACCTAAATTTTATTTGTATTTTTAATTACAGCGTTAATTATACACCAACAAATGGGCAAGCACCGACTACGATTTTGCCAAACTAGTCTTCATAATTATCCAGAACAATTGCGTGTGGCGACGCAAACTATGGTAGATATTACACCACATATTGGCCGTAACCGCGCGGGTACCAATATCCAAATAAATGTACCTACGTTTTTTGAACGGTAAAAATTCCGATTCTTCGTAATATGCAACTAAAGAATAGGAGCATAACTTATAAGCTAACGAAGCCCACAATTCATCCCTGATAATAATTAAGAGCGTTTACGCGCCACGCGGTTAGTTAAATATGACTCGCGTTAATATTAGCGTCGATTGTTAATGATATGCAATGAAAATGAATGAAACAATGTTTATCTCTTGTCTTTATCTCTCTCTTTAATCTCGAAAAAGTATACAAAGTAAAAATTATCAATGAAAAGAAAAAAGTGTAACATTCGATGTAATGAAAGATTTAGCAAGTTACATTAAATAATGAATTTGGCAAGTGTTGATGATGTCGGTAATAAAAAAATCAATAATTTTTTATGATTTATTTACAAAGAAAATAATGCTTTAAAGTAGTTATATTCTTATATTAAAATGGTATTTAACTCAACGTTATTCTGATTGTACATGAGAAATTTATTTTGTTTTGAATTCGCATAATTACATATAGGTCCGATCCGCCTTATAATATTAATAAAAATCTTTAACATTAACATTAAGTACCATGGCATTAACAAAACTTAATAACATTTCTTATATTTCAGAAAAATGTTTAATCCAATAAGAATTTAATTCAGACCATTCATTTTGTCATAATGCTAATTAAGTTTATATTTATTATATAATGCATAGATTGACACATAAACAAAGACTAACATAAAATTAACTTAACTAAGATGAAATAGACATAAATTTCAAATTAACTATATTAATCTTAGTCTATCAACAAGTACCTACTACTTAACAAAATATCGATAATAATATATACACCCAACAGTCACATATATAGTTCTGACCCCACATTAAGATATGAGTCTTGTGTCGTGGGTATCAGAAACTACGAGAGACTTTTCGGTCTCAAAAACACCCAGACTCGAAACAAATATTTGTGGATCACACAAACATTTGTCTATGTGCGGGGATCGAACCCGCGGCCACAGGGCAAATACAAATACAATCAAAACTTGCTTATATTAAATTAAACTTATAAGGCAATATTGTCAGTTTCCAGTTCTGTTCTGCTACCATTAATATTTAGAAAGCCACGTCTCCTAAATATCTTGAAATAAATTATAAGTAATCCTATTACTATGACCAATGCTACAGAGCACGTCACCAATATGATAGTTGTCAAATCTTTGTCTGACTCTTGTGTTGGTTCTGGCACCACAGGCGTAGTTGTTGATGAATTATTTATATCAACATATTTATCAATATCATTATCATTATCAGAGGAGATTATTTCGTCTACTGTTGCGTCGAGTGGATCACAAAAAATAGTTATTGATTTTTTTACTTCTGGGGCGCAAGGTGTACCTCTGACACTAAGTGTTTCTAAATGAAATAGATTATTAGGCAAATTAATCACATCCGATGTGTTCAAGAAATTGTAATCAAGAATTAAAGTGGTCAATTTAACACATTGATCAAAGGCCCCAGCTTTAATGATATACAAATTATTTAGAGACAAATCAAGAAGACTAAGGTTTTCGAGCTCGCCAAGACTATCTTGGTGTAATATTGAAATGTAGTTAGAAGATAAATTCAGCATTGTCAAGTTACTCATATCATGAAACGTTCTCGGAGGTAGACTGCGAATATTGTTATGACTTAAGTCAAGTAATTCTATGCTATCTGCGTTATCAAAAAATGCGCTGTCAATACGCGTCAAATTATTGTTGCTTAAGTTTAAATTCTTAAGATTGCTGTAATATTTCAGTGTTATATCAGTTATTTTATTAAAAGACAGATCTAGGATTACCAATGAAATCAAAGTATTCGTTTGTGGGTTGTTGAATTTCTCAATGTTATTATGTGAGAGCCGCAACTCAGCTATCTTTGGAAATATATTGGAGCCTATACCAAATAGATACCGTATGTTGTTATGTGAAGAATCCAAATATGATAATTGACAAGCATCAGAGAAGATGGTAGATATATTCGTCAACTCATTGTTGCCCAAATAAATAGCTTTTAAGTTCGATAAAACGTTACCATTAAATGCCAAATGCTTTAAACGATTGTGTGATACATCTAGACTGTGCATATTATCAAATCCCACAAAATTATTAGGATCTATAAAATCCACTTGGTTGTGAGACAAATTGAGACTAGTTAGATTTGAAAGGTTCCAGAAAGTCATAGCGTCTATTTTGCTTATATTTAAGTTGCTCAAGTCTAAATATCGTGATATTTTTACTGAGTTAGAAATATTATTCTGAGTCAATTGATCAAGTCGGTTGCCTGTTATATTCAAATATTGCAACTCTACTAGAGGTAGGGCAAATTTTTCAAAAGTTGTAATGAAATTCATGGACAAATCTAAGATTTTTAGTCTGGTTAGCCCAAAAAATGTAAATCTTGGTACTACGGTAATATTGTTGTTATTCAAATACAATTCTGTTAATGTAAATAATCCTTTAAAGCAATTTAACGAAGAGATTAGGTTATACGAAAGGTCTAATTTAACAACGGAAGAGTTAGCAAAACTTGAATTTGCTATAAATGTAATTTTATTCCTCGTCAAATTCAAATATTCTAGTCTACTCATACCGTCAAATGTTCTTTCTGTAATACTAGAAATCCTTTGATTGGTTATTTGTAATGAGGTTATGTTTTTTAAGCCGACAAAATTATTAGCTGTGAGTGCGTTTCCCAAGTTATTTTTATCTAAATTAATAAAAGTTACGGGAGAATTATTCGCAAACACATTAGTACCTAGTACATCAATATTATTATTATAAAAGTCAACATATTTTAGGTTTTTGTTGCTTTTAAACATTTCGTTATAAATTGAAGTATTAATATTATTGAAACTAAAATCTACTACACTTAAATTTAATGCACTTTTGAAACAATCGTATCTGATCCCGCTAATAAAGTTATGAGATGCATTCAAAATTCGTAAATTAATCTGTGAACAAATACTGGAACTTAATATTCCTGTCAATTGATTATGATTAATGTACAATTCTGACAAACTATAAACATAATTCAAACTATCGTTAAGTGTGTATAGCGAATTGTCACCTAAATCTAATTTTAGTAGCGAATTTAATCCTCTGAAACAATTACTTTTCAAATTGTGTAGTGAGTTGCCTTGTAAGAACAATTCCTCTAACTTTGGTAACAGCGTCAGTCCCGTAGACAGTTCTTTCAATTTGTTGTGAGACAAATCAAGTACGCGAACATTAAGTGTTGGTCCTTCTACGTTATAAAATGTTTCATTTTCCAAGGATTCTAAAAGATTGTAAGATATATTCAAAGAGTCGAGGCGATATAATTCAGAAAAGGCTAGATTTTGAATCCATTGTACTTTGTTATTTGAGATATCCATAATGATAGTATTATAAAAATACCTTAATGTGTTATAAGCTAATAAAGACAATGTGTTATTAATAAAAACTATGTTTCTCACGAACTCGTCAAAGTTAATATTTGAAATATCTGACGAAGAAAACCTATAGGTGTTAATATTTGTAAACACCAGTTTTATATAAGATTCACCGCATTCCGGAATTGATAAATTTGAATCTGTTCTATCACAAACCACGGTATAGTTGCATCGACTTATTTGCGTAGTAATTCTGCAATTACTTGATACTGTTGCTATAAGCAACGCAATTATAGCGATTCCTGAAAAAAAAAACAAATTAGAAACGGTCTTTTAAGATACCAGCACGGTGGGCGTGATCTAAATCGCGGAAACACAAATCTGTCAGAGGAAAACATCGCGAGGTAAGTAGAATAATAGATAATTAACTTCATTAAGTTCCTAGGTTATGGGATATCCACCAACGCGCACTAGGCTAGCGAGGCGAACCATATTGTTACGTGGCGATTGTGATTGCTGGAGGCCCAGTCTAGTAGAACATCCTCTTAAATACGAATATAGGCCTGGTATAGCAACCCGCGAAGATGTGTCAGCTGGTTACCGATATTTGATTACCGCCCCCCAAAGTTGGTGGGAAGCAGAACTATTAACAGCTCTCCTATTGATAAAAAATGGTGTTTTACCGGGATGTGTGCGATATTAGGCCACTTTGACAAGCCGTAACGAAAGAATAACCCGGATAGCCGTATTGGCGTTGTCAGTCTTTAAAAGTGGATTCAGATGGAGAAAAGATCAGGGGGTTATGTTGTTGAAACTCGAAATTGACATTGACGTACAAAACATGTCAGCAAATTTGGTGCTTAATTCCGTTTTACTGAGTGACTCATTCATGTCTTCCTTTCCTAGACGATATCAAATACATGGTACTTATTTATGATATTTTTTTTTTCTATTTAGTTTTGTTCACGGACGATGATAAATTACTATTAGCACTCGCTTTATCTGGTTAAATGTCAGTTTCTCCATTCTAGATTAATCTATGTTGTTCTCATATCCAATACAATAGTCTGAGATTTCATTAATGAGCTGCTCTAATTTGGGAAAATCGTTCTTTGTATCAATATTGTAAACTATCTCTTGATTGGAAAAGAGCAACACTTCTTGCCCGTTCTTCTCTTGTGATGACTGCCTTCCGAATAGGGTGGCACACAAAATTTTGAAATGACTCAATCTAAATGTTGTATTTAAAATTTTATAGATTTAATACATATTATTAAATTTTTTTATTTTTATCTCATATAGCCAGACTTTTTTATAATATGCTAAAGCTGTGACTTATTTTTAACACAATGCAAATTTGTGTGTCACACGATAACGATTACACAGGTTTGGATGAAAGTTGTATCAGAAATAGCTTACGATCTGACAAATTTTTCGTATCATGATGTATCACTGCTATAGATTTATGTTTAAATTATTTAGATTCTTCTACCTATTTTTAATATTATATTATGAATCCTAACAATAAACTTATATATAAGAAGCAGTACTCACGTAATATGACAGGTCCCATCTTGCTTGTCCAAAAAATTATAAATATTTATTAATCATGAATGTGTTGTGAAGTCAATCACTCGCGACAGACACAAATCAAATGTACGAAAAAATCTAGTTTTAAGTTCCATGTGAACCGAAACGCGGAACAGAGCATAATAGACTCGCGTTCATACTAAATATTTCAATTTAATCAATTGAATGAAGGATCGTTGAAATAAAACGTGGAAGGAAACCTGTAATGGATACTGACACAGGCTTTTAATAGGTAATTACGCCATACAATTGCTAGAAATTATTTAAAATTTTAAGTTTATTGTGATAAAACTAAAATATAGTTGTTCTAAGATCCTGGTTATTAGAGGGCAGTGTTATTAGATTTTCTATTAGAAAATTCTCAGTATCAGCAGAGGAGATAGAAATAACTTATTTATTTATACAGTTACATATTTACATACTTATTAAATTATCCTATGGTCTCTGCAGTAAGCATGGCTTGTAACGCAGAGACAGTAAAATGGAACGGATACAGTACAGACATTTTCATTCCCGACCCAAGTTACCAATATTAAGTGGCACTTAAAAATTTGGTGAAAAGTGCGTGGGGAAATGGACTCACCATTTGCGAATGTAAGCGTGACTGTCTATGTACCTATGTTTCTACAAAGATCCCATAAATAATAATGACAAGAATACCCACTCCATATCATTTACATTACCGGATGCTCTTTATCTGTGTGATACATTCGAACGCTTAGAATTATGAAATAGAATTATCATACATCTATTAACTACCTAATTCATTATAATATAAAACAAAAATATTAAACACGTTGAGGGAGCTTCGTCACATATTTTTCCATACCGCAAGTAGTATAAAACAATAAGTAACCCCCGACAAAAGATTTTTTTTTTCTCCGCCTTTTTAGCTTAATTAAAAGGACCTATTATTTTAATTTTTGAGATATCGACGGTAGACTGATTAAGGAATAAATATAATGGGTTATATGTTATGTTATATTTGTGCTAAGTAATTTACGTTTTGTGTCACTGTTGGGCACGGGCCTCCTCTACAACTGAGATGTATTAGGCCTTAGTCCACCACGCTGGTCTAGTGCGGATACCCTGGTTTTTATTTATGTACCTTTTCTATTAAAGTTGTCGTAACATTTTTTTTCTTTTTCCAGTTCTATATGAATAAATGTACCTATATGTGTATGTATGAGAATACACGACCCATCCTTAGTTTCCCTTAAGGCAATTTGAATATCGAACAGATGGTCCGTTGAACAATTAACCTACTTTTAAAGAGCACTTGGTGGTTCTCTTCTGAAATTACATACCTATTTTGTTGAATTTATTACTACTGATTCTTTAATACTTTCTCTCTTCTGTTTTATACGGATGTTATTCGGAATGGTAGCGATCTAGTTATTGTTTAATTAATTTCTTTTATTTCGCCACATTGGTATTCTTTATTGTGGATGCAATTACTGATACAAAATATAGAAATGCTAGAAATAGACGGCCTCGTGGTCTCGCGGCACAAGTATGTGCCGTGCGATTTAGGGGTCCTGGGTTCGATTCCCGAGTCGGGCTATTTGTTATTTGGTTTTCCATTAGAAAATTCTCAGTACAACTGAATCTGGAAATGTGCCCTAAAAACGGCAATAGGCTCGCCCCCTATTACTTGGGACTTATACATACCTGGCGAAATGTGGGTGCAGAAATGCACCTCTGCCTACCCCTTCGGGGAATACAAGCATGTATGTATGATGTACAAAAATGTTTGGAAGTCACAACATTATTATGCACACCTTTTTGGTCCCGCGTCATAAGTTTGCTACGAGCGACCTAGAGGTCGTAAATTGTAGGTCACAAATACACTATATTATTTTAATGCGTTTTTAATAGCAGCACGAAGTTTGGAAATTTCACCGAATGGTAATAAGTGGGACTCAAAAGAGATAGCGAAACGTGGGGGTGGAAAAATAACTCTACTTCATCACCAGCCCATATACGTCCCACTGTTGGGCACGAGCCTCCTCTACAACTGAGAGGGTTTAGACCTTCGTCTACCATGCTGGCCTAGTACGGGTTAACCGGGTTAGCGGTTATCTAAGAAATGCTTAAGAACTTTTAGGTGTGCAGGTTTCAGGGTTAAAGTAGTGATGGCTTCGAGGTTAAAGCACGCCTCACGAGAATCTCGGCCTATCGCGGGTTCAAACCCCACGCACACCCCTTTGTCTTTTCCAAGTTATGTGTGTATTCATTATGAATTATCACTTACTTTAACGGTTAAGGAAAACTCTACTTATGTGTGTTTGTGTGAAAGCTTTACAGTTGTCAAGGTCATGGGCTGAATTGAGGTGTCATCAAAATAGCAATATACAGGCGTGAGGATTTATACATATAAAACATACATACATATAAAACCTCACCTATGTACATACATACGTAGGTATCAGTGGCCGTACTTCCATAGAAGCCCAAAAGCCCAATTTTCATTTCAAAATTCCGAATAATAATCTTTAAGCTTTAAATCTACATATGTTTAACATCACTTGCTTTAACGGTGAAGGAAAACATGGTGATAAAACCTGCACACATAAAAGTACTTAGGAATTTCTTAGGTGTGTAGTCCGCCAACCCGCACTACGCCAGCGTGGTGGACTAAGGCCTAAACGCACTCAGTTGTGGAGGAAGCCCGTGCCCAGCAGTGGGACGTATTTGGGCTGATGATGATGTTTAACAGAAGCAATTTGACATATGTATGTGAATCATGACCCCACAATAAACAACTGTAAACTAGATGACACAGTTAACGTGTAACGCTTTTGGGCTTCTCTGGAAGTACCGCCACTGGTAGGTATGTATGTGGTTAAGATTATTAATCGTTCTTGCGAATCTTATTCGGACAAGACAGTCTCTACTATCAGCTGCCATTGCAGTCGATTTACTGTGCCGGTACAAAAAAAAAACCTTATTGTAAAAGTTAAACAAACCCTGAATTAAATGTAAAGGAAAGTTTTGATTGCTCTTTCCAAACTACAAATGAAGATTGGGAACTTTTCAAATCCACGTATTGTACCGCGGCTGGCCGGTGCACATCTAAAATAATTCCTTTTCCCCCTCAACAAACTTAATACAATTTGTCTGGACGGCAAATGCCGAATTCTTTATAAGTTTACCAACCCACCCTTCGTAACTTCGCTCGGATGGACAGTTTCTTTCCCTTTGATCTCACTTGCGTGTTCGTTTAGCCGAGTTTTTTTTATCAAGTTTTCCCATCTTATTTTTATTTAACTTTATCTCATTTATAATAATGTAAAAGAATATTTTAGTTTGGGATAAGGCAGCGAAATGTTCAGAGGGATTTCCCTAAGAACCTTCTGTAAGACCTTTACCTTTTTAGGGTACCGTTTATAAGTGGAAAAGCATATTTATGAGTAATATTTTTGCATGTCCGTTACAAATGTACAATGTACAAGTCTCTCTACTACATACATCTTATTTTTAAACAGTACAATTTGTATTGATCTGATTAGATCGGAATTAGGGGGGCCTTGTAATTAAGTAGTAAGTCGCAAGAATCTTATTTATGACGCTCTACACGCTCATGAATTTTCGTGCTTCTGATGTCAGTTGCGCAGTTTAGTGGAGTACCGTAAGGCATAATAATCCAGGGTCAGTCAATGAATCTGCATAACGAGTGACTGCATTATTAAAAGTGCTCGTGATTTTTCGTGCTTTTTTGTCAGTTACGCAGTTTACATTATCGATATCGCCTCGATTAATTGTTTATAGAACGTTGTTTTGCACGGCTGCTAATTCTCCTATCTGTAAAAATGTAGGTATAGATGAAAATAAAGAAAAAATGTCTCAATTTTCAGAACTATTGACTCAAATTCTTAGAAGCTAAGGTAAAATCAGACCTAAATGTTTGTATTGATACAAAACGAGTCGAAACTTGAATCAATCCCCTAAAAGGCTTAATAGAAACTCTTCGAAGTTTCTAAAATGAACTGAAATACATTTTAAATTTAAATTAAATGCCGTTTAATGCTTTTGGTCTGGGATTAGTGTTTAGAAAGCGAATGGGTTTGTAAAAGATGGATAGATAGATAGAATAGAATAGAAAAGGTAATATCTCTTGAATATTTCCTAGAAATGTATAAATGGGAGCTGTAATGCTGTTTTATATTTAGTTTTACAGTGTGCTCATTTCTTGTTAGCTCATACTATTATTATAAATTCGAAAGTAACTCTATCTGTTACGTTTTTACGCCTAAACCGCTGAACCGATTTTATTTTTGGCTTGGAGATAGAACCTTTGAGAATGTACATAAGGTACTTTGTTTCATAAAATGGTGCTTGAGCGAAGCAGGGTCCAATAAAATATGAAACACATTCATTAAATATATTGCTCAGTAAGTTATGACAGGCGTTTTAATTACAATTATATATATTAGTAAATTATAAAGAGGAAAGGTTTGTATTTTTGTATAGTTAGTGTTCTCCTAGGTTGAGCACTGAATTCAACATTGCGCCCGAATGGAGCCCAGCCCCACAGCTTGTAATATAGACTTTATTACATACATACACATACATACATAACTTCACGCCTGTATTTCCCAAAGGGGTAGGCAGAGGTGTATTTTTGCACCCACATTTCGCCAGGTATCTATCAGTCCAAGTAATAGGGGGCGAACCTATTGCCGTTTTTCGGGCACATTTCCAGACTCCGTGCTGCTACTAAGAATTTCCTAATGGAAAAACCCAATAACACATTGCCTGACCCGGGAATCGAACCCAGGACCTCTAGATCGCACGGCATATACTTGAGCCGCAAGACCACGAGGCAGTCAGACTATATTACAATTGCAAAATTGTTTTTGTTTTGTGACATTCTACGTCTAAACCACTTAAGATGTTTTTAATGTAATTTACCTGAAAAAATATAAGATTCTAGAATTTATTAGATTCTGGTTGAAGTTGTTCGCAAAATAGTTAATCGAGTATGTATGCTAAGTAGTCAAAATTCTCAACGATATTTTTGTTAAAAAGAAGATTAACATTACTGTCTGATTATACTATATATTAGTCCTTTGCGCCATTTGTACTTGTGGCATCTTTTTTTTAATTAATCAACTTTTTTACAATTGAACATAAATGAAAAACATATTTGTATTCCGCGAACTATACACCAAAGGTTTTTCTGAAGACATTGTATGTGTGTCGGTTGCTTCACGATGGTTTCCGTCACGTTTAAAGGGCGTTATTGCGTTATTCATTGTAAAAAAACATAAAATCAAAAGTCAGAGGATTTGAGCCCGCGTCAGCCGAGCTTTTCAAACCGTGCGCCTAAGTTCAAAGCGCGTTAGTGCTTTCATCATCATCATCATTAGCCCATATATACGTCACCCTGCTGGGCACGGGCCTCTTTTACCATTGACCACGCTGGCCTAGTGCGGGTTGGCGTACTACACACCGAAGAAATTCTTAAGAACTTTTTAGGTGTGCATGTTTCATCACGAGGTTTTCCTTTCCCGTTAATGTAAGTGATAATTCATTGTGAATACACACATAACTTGGAAAAGTCCGAGGTGTGTGCCTGGGGTTTCAACCCGCGACCACCGAGATTCTCGACCGCACGCCTAAACCTCGAGGCCATAACTACTTCCAGTGCTTTCACCCTTTAGTAATTATTAAACTTATATAACAAAACCGTAAATATAATATATTTGAACAAATAAGCTGGGATCGTTAGGGCACTCCGGATATAGGGATAAAAGAACTTTTGTCAGGGGGATTCGGGAGGATTTTCGAACTATAAGTCGCATTTTCGAACTGTGTATTATAGAATTTTCACAAGGTAGGGTAAAATGATGAGGACGATATCCTGACCCGTTAAAGCCTGCTTCAGATGGTAATGTCTTTTGTGTTGGACTTATTTTTGTGTTACAATTGATAACATGCGTACGTTATTTATTTATAACTTACATACTTTTTTGTTAGAAGCAGAAGTGTTTTCCTCCTATATAATAAGGGGCAAGCCTATTGGAGTTTTTAGCACTTCCAGACTCCAAACTGCTATTGAAAATTAGCTGGACGACCCGGGAATCGAACCTCTAGACCACAAAGTTCACATTTGCCGGAAGACTACGAGATAGCCACTTCTTTATTCACTTTAATATAATCCTGTCTGTCTTAGGATCAAATACGAGGCACATATCTGACATGAATTATCATACAATTAAACGATAACGTAAAATAGCGTGAGAAATCCTGCACGCCTAAAAATTCGTGGAATTTCTTAGTGTGTAGCATAAAGCCTAACTCTTTTCAGTTGTAGAGTAAACTTGTGCCCAATAGTGGGACGCAAAAGAGCGGATAGGCCTAGGCCTATATGGGTAAAATTTCCTATATAGGTGCTTAATTAATGTACCTCTGCCTACCTTTTTAGCGATACAGGACTAAGTGTGTATGTATGGATCTATGAGAGAAATAAAGTGTCATCTGTTCCTAAGTAAGTTTTGTAAGTAAGTTTTTTTTAAATAGTTGACTTGCATTTAAATGTTACATGCATGAAATACTTAGATAAGAACAAGGAATAAAATTTGCCAACCATTTTTTTGCTTGAAATTATAAAACCGCTTTGGGATTTGCAACAGCCCATTATACGATACGCCACTTGGCCTATATTTACATTATAATTTGTACCGCATTTTAAGGATCCTTTAAAAATAAATGTCATTACATTTTTATGATAAGTTAGTAACGAATATAATGTACTCGTATGTACAGCAGTACAGGTACCATTTTTTTTACATGCTACTAAGGCCTAATTGAGTGGCAGTTTTAAAAGAGGCTTGTACCAAGCAGTGGCGGTACTTCCATAGAAGCCCAAAAACATTAAACGTTAACTTTGTAATAATGTTTATATTTGCTTTTTATGGGGTCTTTGTTTAACAAATTGATTTTGTTAAATAAAGATTTCAAGCTTAAAAATTACAATTCGGAATTTTAAAAGGCAACCTGGGCTTTTGGGCTTCTATGGATGTACCGCCACTGGTACCAAGCATTAGGACGTATATAGGCTAATAAAAAAACGGGTGGCACTCCGGGAGTGTCGGCAGAAGTGAAAACTTTAACATTAACGTTGTGCATTTTTGAATATTTTGAAATGGTAAGGGAATAATTTTGCACGAATTGATTTATCAGTAAAAAAGTATTATAATTTACGTGGTAAAATACTATATTTATTGCGCTATCGTACTCAAACATGACAATGCGACAACATACGTCTTACGCATTTTCGATCAGGATCACGTGATCTGACGCGAGTTCAACATTTTTACCCATCCCAAAAAAGTGCACAGCGCCGCTAAAGAAGTTTTTACTTCAAAAACATATTTCCTTTTTGGTTCATAAAAACGAGATTAATTTGTTGATATATCGTTTGCCAGTATTTGTGACGTAATTAAAGCATAATATTTTAGGAACGTCTGAATTGTTTCGTCCTGTAGCATAATCGTGTGAGAAGTCTTTGGTGCGGTTTCCGGGACATTCATTGTAGGGTTTTTTCGATAGCGTAGTTTTTAGCATCAGCACGGAGACAATAGACTGGCCTTTTATTATATAGGAAGTAATAATTAGCGGTACGTGATACCTTTGGCTCCCATCGGCGAAGTGTCTATATGTAACATTATCAGCCCATATATGTCCCACTGCTGGGCACGGGCCTCCTCTACAACTGAGAGGGTTTAGGCCCTAGTCCACCACATTGGCCTGGTGCGGGTTGGCGGACTACCCACCTAAGAATTTCCTAAGAACTTTTAGGTGTGCAGGTTTCCTTCACCGTTAAAGTATGTTACGAAACAAAGAATTTTGCATCCGATCAAATCGTGAAATGGCTGCGTGCTCACAGTACGTTTTTTGTCGCCGCGCCGGCGTGGTGAATTAAAACGCAGCGCCTAGTTGGAATTGTTAAAAGTTTTTATTACGACCATCCATCGTGGAAATTTCACAGCGAAATATTCCGCCAGACCTCATTTTATAATTTGACGAGTGTGAACTAAAAATGTTGTGCGAAACAACTAACTACGTGTGACCGGAATGACCCGTTTTTGGAAACACACTGGGCCGTGTTGCGTCCGACGGTTAATAAAACGCTCATTGTAGTGTTGAGCTTTTTAATGGGCTCAGTAAATACATCCACGTTTGTATCTCCGCAGGGATATGCTGTGTACTTGTACATCTAAGATTCGTCATTCGTTGTAGGTAATAGGCGGTTATTTTCAGTTTTTTAAGCATGTTTGTAGGCACCGTACTAAGGAAGAATAAAGCATTTATTGCTACTAAAATTTACAAATACAATATAAAAAAAAAAAACAGAAAAAGCAATAAACATATTAAATTTCACTAGCAAAGCTACCTCACATTCAGCTACATGCTGCAGTATCGCGTGAACGAAACTGCAACGCTGATTTTCGATGGGAGGACTTAAATACCTACGGATAGTCGGAGTAACAGCATGCATGCATAAACTCACGCCTGTTTTCCCCGAAGGGGTAGCCAGAGGTGCATTTCTGCACCCACATTTCGCCAGGTATGTATCAGTCCCACGTAATAGGGGGCGAGCCTATTGCCGTTTTTCGGGCACAATTCCAGACTCCGTGCTGCTACTGAGAATTTCCTAATGGAAAAACCCAATAACACTTTGCCCGACCCGGGAATCGAACCCAGGACCTCTAGATCGCTCGGCACATACTTGTACCGCGAGACCACGAGGCAGTAACAGTCGGAGTAACAGTTGGAGAAGCAAACTTAAAAATAAACATAATTATTATAATAATATGATAAGAGAAACAATTTGTCACTACTAATACAAAAAATAAATAAAAACAAAATAATAATAATAATCATCATCATCATATATGGGATACGTCCCACTGCTGGGCAATAATAATACTGCGTGTTAAAATATGAACTTAACGGTGTTTCAGCTCAAAATTCCTGAGATTAGAGACCGCGTATTATACTTTAGAATGATTCAAACTTTTATGTAACTTCTACATCACAACTACGCGTATTGGTTAAGATGATGGCAGTTTTCTAGTTACCACTTTAACCTAAGCCGAAAATACTTCGATAGTACTTTAAGGATTGAAAGTAGCAAGAAATATGCGAGGCGACAAACTATTCTTTACTTAAACAGCACGGCAAAGGGAAGCATGGGTGAGTCTGTTCGGATCAAGGTGAAAACCGTCAGTATCTTCTTCGTGATAACAGACACTCTAACCGACATGTAGCTTAAATAAAGTGGGCTTAGTGTCCGTTCATCATTTGCATTTAATTACTTTTATAATACTAGAAAAAAAAGCAGAATCTATGTACGTGTAATTTCCTTTTCAACATGAAAAATGGAAGTATTGTTTAATTATGTAAATGAATTCCTTTCTAATTGTATTATTTTGTGTATTATTTAGACGTTTTCCAACAGTCACGAAAGCGCTGCAATCTAATGGACTTAAAACCCTCGCTAAATTAAGTTTTTTGCAGTGAATTGTTTAAGGGTTTACTTTCCTCGTGATTTGCTTATAATGAGCTGTTTAAAGTAAGTAACGAAGTAAGCTTGCACCCATATTTTAACTAATAGAATTTCGAACCCGAGGCGTGTGCGTATCTCTGACTTTTCGAAGTTATGAGTGTATTCACAATGAATTATCACGCTTTAACGGTGAAGGAAAACATCGTGAGGAAACCTGCACACCTAAAAGTTCTTAGGAATTTCTTAGGTGTGTAGTCCGCCAACCCGCACTAGGCCAAAGTGGTGGAGTAAGGCCTAAGCCCTCTCATTTGTAGAGGGGGCCCGTGCCCAGCAGTGAGACATAAAAAGGGCTGATGATGAATTAATTATATCGACTTTTCACAGTCTTGACTTTTTATCAATAATCAGTACTTTATTTACAATACTTCAGAATTACTAATGCCATTGCGGAATCTTATCTTACTATAAATTCAAACTATCCCAGAAAAGTTTATACTCCATGATTCTAAACACAATATAAAAAAAAAACAGTCTGGGGACGCAAAATCCTCTATAGATTCATAATAATGTGAGTCACAAATGCTGCGGCGTTAAAATTCCAACTAACTGAATTTCCGCCTTCATAATGAGAGCGAAGCTTGACCGATTTCGAATATTTTTTTAATGAACAGAGCTTGGAAAAAGAGTTGCGAATAAATCTGTTAGCGTTTTAGAAGGCAACGGCATCACTAGATTTCGAAACCGTAAATACAAATGACTAAATTCACCCAAAGTTACACATAAATCTGACCTTTCCAAGAAATTGGTTCACAGCTGAGAGACTACGAATATCTGTTTTATATATCCACAAATATTTGATACGAAACTGGTCTCTTGCAGTTTCTATCATCTGCGATACAAGTTTTGAATTTTAGTATTTATTTTTTAAAAATCTAGCATATTTCGAACCACCTCTGTCTTTTTGAATAAAATGAACCTGCCCGCATTTTTCCTATCCTCAATAAAACCTCAAATTTAATATCCGTCCCTAAGCTGTTAACCCCGAAGTAGGTACATATATCTTGATATCTCATAATCGTAGTCTAAAGTTCTGGAGTTAAAGGTCAAGACTGTGTGTTTAAGTTGCACAAAAGAGGTTTTCATCGTTCTCTGTTTGTGCTCCCATTCTGTACGGTGTACAAAAACGGACTTTGAAACAAAGGGGCAAGGCATAGATTCGAATGCACGAGGCAGAAGTCAGATAGTATAATAAAACGCAGAGTTGTAAACCCGGCGATACAATGAGCCCAATAGCTCAGTACAATTTGAATATAAATTTAATGTGTGATGTCGTTTGCCTTTGGGTTTGTTTATTGTTTATCAGTACACAGAACATTTGAGCTATTGGATATTATAGCATAATGTTATGAAGGGTTCGAGATAGGTAAAATATTGATACTTGAAATTGGACCTTAAGAAACACAAATTGTGTAATGTAGTAAGTAAGAAGTGATGGCCTCAAAGTTTAGGCGCGCGGTCGAGAATCTCGGCGATCGCGGTCAAAGCCAAGGCCTCACCTCCGTCTTTTCGAAGTTATGTGTGTATTCACAATGAATATACACTAAGTTTGACAGTGAAAGAAAACATCGTGAGGAAACCGGTACACCTAAATGTTCTTAGGAATTTCTTGAGTGTGTAGTCCGCCAACCCGCACTAGGCTAATGTGGTAACTAAGGCTTAAGTACATACATACATAAACTCACGCCTGTATTCCCTGAAGGGGTAGGCAGAGGTGCATTTCTGCACCCACATTTCGCCAGGTATGTATCAGTCCCACGTAATAGGGGGCGAGTCTATTGCCGTTTTTCGGGCATATTTCCAGACTCCGTGCTGTTACTGAGAATTTCTTAATGGAAAAACCCAATAAAACTTTGCCCGACCCGGGAATCGAACCCAGGACCTCTAGATCGCACGGCACATACTTGTACCGCGAGACCACGAGGCTTAATTTATTTATTTATATAGCACAACCACATCACATATATTAATACAATTATAATTAATGACATTTCCTTAGGTACTATGTCTGATATATATGACACTTAAGGTGTGCATAGCGTTCTCCGAAAAGTACAAGTATAACAATAAAAAATATAAAAAATTAACAACTAAAAAGTAATTTACAATTTCATAACAAAGTAGTAGCTTAAGTAGTGGGACGCATATGGGCTGATGATGATGGATAGTAAAATACTTCGAATGAAGAATGCCAAAGAATCACTTCAACGCTTCCTTTAATACGTTGTAACGTTTTCAAACATACACTGACTGCACTTCGACTTTTGTGATAGTTCCTGTGGCCGTTGGAATGTTCCAGAAAAATTGGGAGTGATCGACGTTTCTGAAATTCTCGGTACCAATTTCACAGCTGTCGAAACTTTCCGTACCGAGTAATTCGTTACAGAGGACCATTTTCTCGAATGTTCCGTGAAATAGCCGCGAATACCCCACAACCTCGTTTACGTTTATGGCAATAGTTATAAAACTTATAAAAGTCTATTTTGAATAAAGATATTATGACTTTGACTTTATTGATTGTCATATGTTACCAATAGATGGCGCTATAGTCGTCATTGTAGAATTTTTACGTCTGTGTGACGATTCATTGTCAGACTGTAAATCTTCTGTATATGTTTAGCTTTGATTAAACATTCATATTTGAGTTGATATATGCACTAACCATCAGATGTCATTATAAATTAACTAGAATTTCTTGTAGGTGCGCATGAATGCGATACTCAGGACTGGGGGGGTACATAACCTCACGCCTGTATTTCCCGAAAGGGTAGGCAGAGGTGCATTTTTGCACCCAGATTTCGCCAGTCCCACGTAATAGGGGGCGAGCCTATTGGCGTTTTTTAGGCATATTTCCAGTCTCCGTTCTGCTACTAAGATTTTCTTAATGGACAGACACAAGAACCCTTTAACCGACCTGGGAATCGAACCCGGGCCCTCTAGATCGCACGGCACATACTTGTACCGCGAGACCACGAGGCAGTCACTAAATAGAGGTATATATATTTAAAGAGATACTATTAATTATTTTCAAGATATTGCATACATACATACATCAACTCACGCTAGCCACCCGTTGGAATAAGCAGACTATAGAGGGCCAAATGCCATGGTCCAAACACACTTCTTCCGCCTAACTGTCATTATCCTTTTCATGCATGCACGTCGATTCTTTTTCATCTTTCAAGATATTGGTAAGAGTGTCGCTAACTAATATATTTTTTAAGTTCATCATCATCATCATCATCATCAGCCCATATACGTCCCACTGCTGAGCACGGGCCTCCTCTACAACTGAGAGGGTTTAGGCCTTAGTTTACCACGCCGGCCTCGTGCGGGTTGGCGGACTACACACCTAAGAAATTCCTAAGAGCTCTTAGGTGTGCAGGTTTCATCACGATGTTTTCCTTTACCGTTAAAGCAAGTGATAATTCATTGTGAATACACACATAACTTCGAAAAGTCAGAGGTGTGTGCCTGGGGTTTGAACCTGCGACCGCCGAAATTCTCAACCGCGCGCCTAAACCTCGAGGCCGTAACAATACGTCCGAAGTTCTTATAAAAATTACTATGGTTTCTTATCTATATTTCCGTCCTTTTCAATAAACGTAATAAAATAGACACAGTTCGACTCCAAGGTTGCACTATTCCAAACACGCCATAATGAAATTACGTGGCGCCAATCGACTGACACCGATTTGGAGAAATACGAAATGGATAGACGTCTTAGTAAGTTGTGTTTTGTTTTCATACGGGTTGATCCCATGGCTTTAGTTTGTATTCGTGTGTAATGTGTGTAGTCTTGGGTAAGATTCCCGAGTCGGGAAAAGTATAACATGTTCTAAAGAGAATTCTTTGAAGCAGCGCTGAGTCTGCTAAAGCGCATAAAATCAGGCATAGGCTCATCTGTTATTCTCATTATTCTCAGGCTATCGCCGTCCACTGCTGAACGAAGGCCTCCCCAAGTATCCGCCAACCAACCCGGTCTTGAGCAGCCCTTATCCATCCGCTACCCGCCTCCTTTCTCAAGTCGTCGGACCATCGTGCTGCAGGACGTCCTACACTACGTCTACCTAAGCGCGGTCTCCACTCCAACACTTGCCTGCTCCAACGACCGCCCAGCCGTCGGCAAACATGGCCGGCCCACTTCCACTTTAGCGTGCTAATCCTGCGGGCATTGTCAATGACTCCGGTTCTCTGGCGGATGACTTCATTACGAATTCTATCCACCAGAGAAACTCCAAGCATTGCCCGCTCCATGTATTCATGTAAACAGGCGTATGTATTCGATCACTTGTGAGATTAATACGTACAAATAAATGTAACAATAGTTTGTGAATTGTATCAGTAGGGCTACCACTACACGCACATTGATTAAAGGTATCAGATTTCCACGTGTACTGTTTGTACAGGCTATATTATTAATTTATTCACGGGCCATTAAAACAACGTTGATAAATTAATTAATACAATAACAGTTACATTTGCCTGACATAATAAATTGTATTAAAATATTTGTAGAATGTCGCGCGTGACTGCATCATGGTTTTGTGGCACACTTATATGCCGTATAATTTGGAGGTCCCGCGTTCGTTTCCCAGATCAGACAAAGAATTAGATTATAAGGAAATTCTCAGCAGGGGCGCTGAGAAAAGTGCCCTAAAATCGTCTTCATCTTCGTCTTAACTCGTATGGGTGTTTGTGAGAGCGAAGAGTCCCTCGTAGTTTCTGATATCCACGACACAAGACTTGTATCTTAGTGTGGGGCCGGAACTATGTAGGTGACTGTTGGGTGTATTTGTTTTTTAATCATCGACAATCCTTCGCCACTCGAGTTTCGTTACGCCTTTTTTTTTTTAACAACGCGATTTGTACAATGTATTAAAAACTAAAATCACTTTCATAATCAAATATGAAAACCATTGTAACCTCGACAATTCCAAAAACGCTTCCCGCTAAATCACAAAGACCGCTGGTTCAATGGCCGCACTACAAAAGGCCCGCAAAAGCCCGAACCTGAATAAATTATCGATCCTATTTGAATTATTAATTTAATTTAGATATCCATTGTAAGCTGCGGAGGAAACTGTGCTCTATTATGAATAAGTTATGCGCTTTATGTGAAAAAATTGTTTGAGAGTAAATTCCACTGATTTATTTGTAATCAGTAGGTACGTTTGTACTCCGCTTTGTCTTTTATTTGAAAGCTCTATTTATGCCAAAAGTCGTAGTCAGCTTTAAATATGGTGTGGTTGGGCTGACTTGACTAGGATGATGGATAACCGCTGGAGTAGACGTGATCTGAACGTAGAACAGGACGCCTGAATCTATCTATATCAGCCCAAATAAGTTCCAGTGCTGGGCACGGTCTTTTAGACCAGAAAGAGGTTAGGGTGCAGTCCACTTGTCTTCTTCACTGTAATCTTGTAGATTAGCGGAATACTCATTTAAGAAATTGCCAAAGTTTTTTTTAGTTTGCATACTTTAACTAAATAATTCAGTGTGAGGACACACTGCTTAAAAAGATAGACAGGAATATGAACCCGTAAACGCCGAGATATTGTCCCAACCACGAGCCTAATCATCGCCTTTTACTAGAATCTAGTTGGAGCGATAATCTTCGGCTATTCTGGGGCCTGGGTTGGATGTGGAAAGCTGAAGATTGTGGTTAGTCATGTATATTTATAGAGCACTCTCTGCCTGACTGCCTCGTGGTCTCGCGGTACAAGTATGTGCCAGGCAATCTAGAGGTCCTAGGTTCAATTCCCGGGTCGGGCAGAGTGTTATTAGGTTTTTCTATTAGGAAATTCTCGGTAACAGCACGGAGTCTGGAATTGTGCCCGAAAAACGGCAATAGGCTCGCCCCCTATTACGTGGGACTGATAAATACTTGGCGAAATGTGGGTGCAGAAAGTGATGGTCTCGAGGTTTAGGCGCGCGGTCGAGAATTTCGGCGGTCGCAGGTTCAAACCCTAGGCACACACCTCTGAGTTTTCGAAGTTATGTGTGTATTCACAATGAATTATCACTTGCTTTAACGGTGAAGGAAAACATCGTGATGAAACCTGCACACCTAAAAGTTCTTAGGAATTTCTTAGGTGTGTAGTCCGCCAACCCGCACTAGGCCAGCGTGGTGGACTAAGGCCTAAACCCTCTCTGTTGTAGAGGAGGCCCGTGCCCAGCAGTGGGACGTATTTGGGCTGATGATGATGTACATTTGTCCAGATATATGGATCGATCCTGCAGCCTCTCTTTTCACAAGCTAATTCCTATCCAATACGTCACGGAAGCTCCAATATAAAAAAATACTTCAATTTATTAGACATAAATACACTTTTGATTCAAATAAATAACTCTCAACAATCACTAAGAAAATGACCGCACGACATCGGTCAGCATCGAAATACCCCATTACCCCATGCCTTATCATTGACTTGCGACCAAAGTTCTCCAGTGTAGATATAAGGTGATGTATGCGGGACCCAACACTGTTATCGCGTTTCTGATAAATTATGTCCGCCAGATTATGATATATTACACGGATAAGGTATAACAAACCCCTATCTATCTTGTTAACTAATAACCTACCGTAGACGGGCTCACGGCCTGTACGAGGTAGTGAAGGCCTCGTGTGTGCGTAATTGATAATCTACGATCCTTATTTTCATATGGGTTCTGGTTGATTTTTTTCCTGTTGAGAAAAATTTAGGCCATTACACCTTTTGATGACATTTCACTTCTAGATAGAGTGATCAGTAAAAAAGAATAACTACTTCGCAATTTGACACATTTATGCAGACATGTTATGTAAAAGATTTAGGGTATACGTGGGGTGACAAATTGTCCTATGCCAGGGCACTTGTAGCTTCAAACGAAACAGACATTTCTAGCTTAAACAGTAAAGAAACAAAAACATGAGAAAACCTGTATTTCTGAGAATTCATTATAAGTATTTAGAGTATATTATGCAATCCAAACTAATCCATCTCGGTGGACTAAGGTTAATTCTAGTAAGGAAGAAATTTAAAATATATTATAGTTAATAAACGACGTTGCATTCATTCATAAATTATAATTTGCATTATATTTATTCATTTCATCACAAATATTCATTCCTTTCGTTTAATAGTCAGTTTAAAATATTAAGCGAATTAGACCAAGGTAGCTCGCAGTGTTGAAGTGGCGTTCACGTGTTTTATTTGCATTTTAGCTTCAAGTTAGGAATAATTAGGTTATTTTTTATAATAAAGTACATCATGGAACCTCATTGCATATTCATTAAAATATAGCCATAGAATTATTCATAAAATACTGAATGTCTCGAGGATACTTGTGGTAATTTAAAGCGCTTGGTGTAGAATGAATTACTTATTAAAAAATAAGACATTGACTAATGTTTATTTAAGATTGCACGGCTTTGTTTTCTTTTATTCGAGAATCTGTTAGATCCTAAGTTCATGGATTGACGATGGATGATGATAAAATAATCTGTGCTTACGACATTCGAGTCATTATCATAGCTCAAAAAGACAGCTTTATTAAGCCTATGGTATTAAGGTCATATGTCGAAAATGATCAAAAGAAATGTCTACAACTCTAGTGTGAAATTGGGCTGTAATAATTAGGCTAATTACCCGCTTGGTCGAAACTTACTACTGGTGGATAAAAATTATAGTACAACATTTTGAATTTTTCATGCCTCGGTAACAATTTATTTCTCCAGGATAAAAAGAACCCTATGTCCCTTTCCGGCTTCCTATATCTTCATACCATTTTTTTAATGTGTTTTGCGCTTTGGTCGTGAAAGCATTACAGACAGACTAAGAATTACTTCCACATTTACAACACTATGGATTAACATTTAAATACATAATTGAAAATAAATTGTACTATACATAGTGAAGTAGCTCACATCCAGATTAATTATATGGAACCCTCACAAGTGCTCGTAATAAGTTACCCCAAACGAGAGGGAAATGAAAAATGATTTTTCAATACATTTGGAGGGTTGACAGCGCCGTGTGAATTATTACACGGTCGGTGTTTACTTGACTCGTGGCACAGAACAGGTATTTTTAAAAGAGGTAAATTTTATTAATTTGCTCTTGCCCCTTGTCAAACATCACTTTCATGGGATTACTTTGATTTTACCACATGTTTTATACCAATGCTCGACATATGCCATGCTTACTAACTTAATTAACTAATAGTTGCCACAAGTTAAGATAACAACACGGCTGGCAATACGTGGCTGTGAGATATACCTCTGCCTACCTTTCGTGGTATGTACATATATTTTGCACACTTTAAATAAACTGCCTCGTCGTCTCGCGCAGAAGTATGTGCTGTGCGATCTCGAGGAACTTGGTTAAATTCCCTGGTCCGGCAAAGCAATATTGGATTATCCCATTAGGAAATTCACAGTAGCAGGAAGGAGTCTGTAATTGTGCCCGAGGAACCGGCAATAGGCTCGCCCTCTATTACGTGGGACTGATACATTGCCTAGCAAAATGAGGGTGCAGAAATGCACCTTTGCCTACCCCTTCAGGAAATACAGGCGTGAGGCTATGTATGTATGTATGTGTAAAATGGAGAAAGAGAAATTGAAAACCTCTTCGGAGAATACAGTTTTTTTTTTTCATTCGGGGTTTCAATCAAAAAAGATATGACAACCCCATCGATGCAAGTATTCATATTCCATATTTATTTTAATAAAATTGAGATATTTTTATCACCGGTTTTTAAACACGCATACAAATTTAATGATGACATATTGTTTACACTCTTTTTAAACGTTGTTAGCCAGTCTAAAGTGTTAGTTTAAAAAGCCACAAAGTGTTCGTGCTTCTATGTCAAGAGTATAACACATTAATAACAAATGAAATGGATACATAAGGCATTACGCGAACAATTGTACGGGTTGTAGTTACCAGATAGTGTTGAATGATGAATGGGGTCAATGTAGCTTATTATTGTGGCATATTACCGTACCGTCAGTAATGTGTCGCGTCATCTAATTGTTACATGAAATGGGGCCTGTTATTGATGGCCGTGAATTTTTTATAACGTTTGCTGGACACTCGGAATCCATTTGTACAACCGCATTGCGTCAATGGACTTGAAGGAATCCTTTTTGTAAGAACTGTCTTGTAGATAACTGCCTTGTTGTCGCATTTATTAAAATCTATGTTTTATTTATTTGAATATTAAAAATTTTGTGAATTATATTTAGAAACGTAATTTATTTGTGTGTTACAAACAACGAATAGTGTAACTACCTATGCTTTAAATTAAAAAAAATATATTACGTACGTTCATCATCATCATCAGCCCATATATACGTACCACTGCTGGGCACGGGCCTCCTCTACAATTGAGAGGGTTTAGGCCTTAGTCCACCACGCTGGCCTAATGCGGGTTGGCGGACTACACACCTAAGAAATTCTTAAGAACTTTTCGGTGTGCAGGTTTCATCACGATGTTTTCCTTCACCTATGTTTTATTAATTTAAATACAGGTATTATAAATTTTGTGAATTATGCTTAGAAACGTAATTTGATGAATGAAGAAACTATGCAATAGATGAAAAAAAAAACAAAATAAAGTTCACTTGTGTAATTTACTTTAAATAAAATATGCCCCTTTTATAAATTTTATAACTTAAGGCGTTTTTGTTTTTAGTCCGAAGGCTTAATTTGATTGCCTAATGCAATTTCTAAGTGAAATCCTTTATATCCGAATTCTTCAACTGGAATCACTTTGAGAAGCTCTGATCACTCGTGAGGGAATTAAGTTTTATATTTTTAATGAATAAGTAAATAAAATAATATCTATTATTGCTTTTTTATTAATCGCAAGAAGGAAAGAAATGTATATTCATTAAGATATTCAAGGGTTGGAAACGAACAGATCCTTTTTATAAAAATAATATATTAGTACAAGATATATTCGGTAATTCCCCAAGGGCGCGGTATTTTAATGCCAATTGGGGTAGAAACGTACAAAAAGATTAAGTTTACCCCTTATGCGATGTTCTTTACGGATATTACAGGATTTTAGCTGAGAAAATTCTTTAGAGCTGGTATTGGTTTTATGGCATTTTAGAGTAAAATCGTTTACTTACAATAATTTGACGGATATTTTTCTAGTTTTAAATCGAGTTGAGAGGGTTCGGTTATTAGTTCACTATACTGGTCTATTTCTGGTAAGTGAACTTTATAATTTTTAATAATAATCATGAATGAATTGAAATTTGATTGAAAAAAGCAAGAAATGAATGATGAAGCAGCAGAAGGAGGCAAGGTAAATAAAACACAGATATCGTAATTTTGTTGCAGATAATTCTGGAGATAACAATTTTTAGTTTTACAAGGACGTAAGTTTTACCATACTGAAGTACCTCGCTGTTGCTTCTGACTGAGAAGTACTCGGTCCAATTGCCGGGTAAAACTATTGTATTTTTAGTAAATTTTCAGCTCGAAGTTAAAAAACGTACCGGAAATACATAAAGTTCATCCCATATTAAATTGGACTTAAAATGAAGACGGTAAACGTGCGTGTAGAAACACTCGTCTAAGATATCGAATATACTCCAAACAGAATTCCCTTCAGTCTGATTGCTGAAACGCCACGAGAATGTGCCGTTGTGTTACAGAGTAAATTCAACCGGGTATAAAAGGCGTTCGCTGTGAAATAGTGACGTAACACAACAAGCGTTCGCGTAAATCTGTATAAATAACGTATCCGCCGGTGTTTGGCCTAAATACCTGCTGCAGTCGGGGTGGGATGCGAATGGGAGCGGGGAGTTGTGAAAGGTAATTTAGGGTAGAACAATTGTTTAATGACTGAGACTATGTATATGGTTACAAAGGAGGTATTAATATAGTTAATAATAGAGGTCCAGGTTGGCCTCGAATTTTAGTCACGCGGTCGAGTCAAATCTCAGCGGTCGTGGGTTCAAGCCCCAGGCTTCCACCTCCCACTTTTCGAAGTTATGTCTGTATTGATAGTGAATTATCACGTTTTTAACGATAAAAGAAAATATCGTGATCTGCACTCTCAGTGTGTGAGTCATGATCAGTGCCCAGCCGTGGGACGTATTTGGGCTGATAATGAGAGATGCGGCGACAGCTGGAATGCGATTATAACTTTAACCATGGCCTACATTTTTTTTTTCAAACTCACCGGCTTAAAAGTATTGTTTTGCGTAAATTTTATGAAAGACCGATTTATTAGTAAAGTCTACCACTTATGAAATAATCAAAAACTATTTTTAAACATTTCGCGGAACGCAGTTTTCTTCGTTTTTGGGTTATAATTGTCTATCAACGTTCCTACCATTTCCAGGGCATTCGGAAATTGAAGTTATTTTTCAATTATCCAACCAATTTCCTCGACAGAACGTTTTCAACTTGCAAACGAGCGGTTCGAGGTTAGACATATTGTTTTAAACTTATATATTAGTATTCGCGTCCACAGTGAATTTGTTGTTCATTCATATTGGATTTCACTGATATACGAACCCATTATATAATAACACGCCTATGTAGAGTCAATTAGCAATTTAAAATTACGTTTGTCTTTCACTTGTTTTGACAAATCATGTCAACCTTTTCGAAAAAGAGCAACGCAGTATTTAGCTTCAGTTGCGGTACCAATTATCCGGCTCAACTAGGGTGGCAGTTGATGGCAGTACGACATTCGTATCTTTATTCAATTCGTATAGCGATCGTACTTCAACATGGTCAAATAATTGTTTTAGGAAAATTTCAAATGGCAAATTCTATGGTGTTCCTACTCCGAAATCAAGCATATCGAATGGTTCTAAAGAACTAAAGAGGTAGTTTAAAATTATTCATAAATCGCTGTAAATCGTCCACGCCTTTATCGTGCCAGTCTGATCGAGGCATCAAATTGGAAAGCAGCATTGATTCACGCCCTGTTTGTCCTTAACTCCTGCAAATTGTCCCGGAATACAAAGCGCTGCGATGGAAACGAAATTCCTGATTCTGAGGAATCGTTTGTGGAATGCATTTGTAATTTTATTAAAAATTATATTCTCTTTGTCAGCCTACTTACCCCCCACTGGTGGGTACGGGATTTTTCTATAAGTGAGACGGGTTAGGACTTAGTGCACGCTGGCCTATTGCGGGTTGGTTGCTCTTAAATAATTATCTCTTTTTCATTCTTAAATTATCTCTCTTGGATAACTTTTAGGTGTGTAACTGTCCTAAGAACGGTTTCCTTTATTCTAAATATACTAGGTATATGTCTACCTGTCTTTTTAGAAACATAGGCGTGACTAGGCTTCTTCTAAGATTCTTATCAAATTATTCTAGAAAATTCTTTCTCGGCTCCAAGTGATCTCAAATGTTGGAAGTACTTTCATCCGACATTCAGCTTTGAAACTCCCTTCCGTTGCGCGAGTTGGCTGTCAGAATATAAAATGACGAATGCCAGAGGACTTTTAACGTGGGAACGGTACCTTATTGAAAATTTGAATAACAAATTCGGCAACTACTGCGGCTCGGCGCCTGTTTGAATTAAGTTCTAGTTCCCGCGCATTATGCTCTGCGAATTCCGTTTTATTTCCAACAAGAATGTTGACGAATTGTTTTGCTTATTAAAGAAAAATTAGGGGGAATTGTTGCATGTTTTGGGGTTTCTTTAATTTGTGGTGAGTTGAAGGGTTATTGTATTTGTTATAAAAAAAATTAAAGGATATAAGTATTAACCTCGCGAAACTCTTTAAGTTACTGTGCTAAAAATAAAGAAACATAAACCCGAATTTTAAAAATAATACGACCCACACTGT
The DNA here is from genome assembly GCA_907164795.1 of Hemaris fuciformis. Classification (NCBI taxonomy): domain Eukaryota; kingdom Metazoa; phylum Arthropoda; class Insecta; order Lepidoptera; family Sphingidae; genus Hemaris; species Hemaris fuciformis. The sequence continues at coordinate 11,629,614 of OU015449.1, forward strand.
CACACAAAGAAGTTTATGTGAAAGGTACCATTTAGTCTATGACAAAATTAATGTAAAATGATTCACGATTTACGTTAAAGAGAGAGTTACTTTTACATTTTAATGTATGAACAACAATATATAACTAACAATATTTAACGATCTCTTTTTTTTTAATTTTAACTTGTGCTCTTGTGTTATCTCAACCTCTTTATATTTATACGAATACATAATACGTGCATAACTATTACAAGTCACTCAATATAATATACACAATAACACTATGGTACATAATCTAGGCCTGTTCAACCGAAGACGTGATACGGCAATCCGCTCCTGCTGTCACTGAACGTGCTTATATGGAAGCAGCCCTACTATAACATTCCAATTGTGACAATATCATCCCAAACTACCGACATATTACATTTTATCAATTACTATTTATCTACCCTTTTACAATTTATTTATAATAAATAAATAAATAAATACACCCAACAGTCACATACATAGTTCTGACCCCACACTAGGATACAAGTCCTGTGTCGTGGGTATCAGAAACTACGAGAGACTTTTCGGTCTCACAAACACCCAGACCCGAAACAAATATTTGTGGATCACACAAACATTTGTCTCGGTGCGGGGATCGAACCCGCAGCCTCTCGTTTCGCAAGCTGGTGTCTAGCCAACTGCGCCACGGGGCTGTCATTTATATTCATATTTCTATAAACTAGTTAAAGCGACAACACATGCGACTGTCTTTCATTTCACTTCCTAATTCTGCATCCTTGGTTGTCTGTAAGAGATTGCCTTGTGCCATAAGACCGTCTTTTGTACTAATTTAGTCTACTGTACTCCATAGTTTTTTGTGTGTACAAAAAAGTTATTAATAAATAAATATTTACGCTATCATGGATTTGCCATTTCTAGATATTTCAAACCTATAAAGTTTGTATATATATTAAGCGAATTAATGCTCCCTACGGCTGTATATCCAGAAAATACACGAGCAATAAATGTTAATCATACAATATTATCTCCAATTTACCCCTGATTGGTTCCGCTCACATATTATTTATGTTTATCTTAATTCCGCGATTCCGTATCGCACTCATTTATTCAGTGAAATAAATGTATTTCAATCAACAATTCTCCGGAGGTTGGATTATTTTTCGCCGTAAATTGGAGAATCAAACGGTCATGGATACGAATCCTGTATCATCTGCTTAAATTTAGCTAGAAAATGAAATATTAGGATGAAAATTCAAAAGTTTTTGGTATTTCTTGATGAGATTGTGGTCTATTACTTGGGATCATAACTTAAAAAAATATATATGTAAAAGTATAATTTTGCCTACCTATACATAGTCTCATATTATATGTATATAAATAATAAATTAATAAATAAATACACCCAACAGTCACGTACATAGTTCTGACCCCACAATAAGATACGAGTCTTGTGTCGTGGGTATCAGAAACTACTAGAGACTTTTCGGTCTCACAAACACCCAGACCCGAAACAAATATTTATGGATCACACAAACATTTGTCTCGGTGCGGGGATCGAACTCGCGGCCTCTCGTTTCGTACGCCACGGAGCTAGTTTTGTTAGATATCCAAAATATACAAATCCACGAGTCTACATAGTATTACTATTTACCTACAAAGCGAAGAGACGCGGCGCGTGGTTTTAGCAACTAAGCGAAGATCTTCAAATCTTAAATCGTTTTTGGCAAAACTGCTTAAATTTTGCGCATTGTAACAGAAAACCTTCACAAAAACATGGTCTAACTAAACGTCATGATGTCATGTCAATTAATAAGTGTCTTTCAGTTAAAAAACGTACTTAAAATAGAAATTGATTTTTCAAATGGTAAACCTTTTTCATTGCTCTATTTCGTAGAATAGTAGTAAAAGTACAGCGATACTTAAATGCATCTAGAATCTAGGTTAAAGATCCAACTTAGTGGAAATAAAAAATATATTCCTTGTAACTGAGAGAAAGATCGCGAGCACTTTGGTTTTAAAGTGGTTATTTTTTTCTGGTCAGTATAAAGAGCTTTAAGGGGAATGACTGAATTAAAAGTGTAATTAGTATCGGATTTAATTAATCTTTACGTCTGATCAAAAGCCTTTCGAATGGACCACTTTATGTAAATGATTCACATTTACCGACATTTTGAAAAGTTGATTAGAACACGCATCTGCAATAAGACACACCGCAAACTCTATTATCATACAAAGGAAAATAAATAAATACACCCAACAGTCACATACATAGTTTTGCCCACACATTAAGATACAAGTCTTTTGTCGTGGGTATCAGAAACTACGAGAGACTTTTCGGTCCAAATATTAATGTGCATAGAATTTACATACATTCATAACCTTAGGCCTGTATTTCCCCAAGGTGGGGTGGGCGAAGATGCATTTCTGCACCCACATTTCGCCAAGTATGTATCAGTCCCACGTAATAAGAGTCTATTGCCGTTTTTCGGGCACATTTCCAGACTCCGTGCTGTTACCGAAAATTTCCTAATGGATAAACCCAATAACACTTTGCCCGACCCGGGAATCAAACCCAGGACCTCTAGATCGCACGGCACATACTTGTACCGCGAGACTACGAGGCAGTCATTGCCTAACCTGGGAATCGAACTCGGGACTTCTAGATCGCAAGACCACGAGGCAATCAAAATTTAAATATTTATCCCAAATAGGTATTTCATGTTCTGCTGCATCAACTCATGTATTTATCGCTGTTTTGTTATTCGCTGTTCGCATCTTAAATACATGTGAAAAAACTATAAGCTATTGCTAGAAATTGACTGCTTAAACCTCAAAGTATGACAATATATCGAGTGTAAAAGCTTCATCGATAATAGTTGGAAAAATGTCGAAGCATTTTCTACGCCGGGATATATATTAATCTGTAAATTTTCCTCATTGTTAGGCTGCATATATTCTGACGCTAGAGTAGCGAGAGTTAATTTTTGTACGGTTGTATACTAGTTATATTACTTTTTCGCTGCATAGTAATAGTAGACAATTTAGTTGATTTTAATGCAGTTATATTTGTACGACCGCTTAGTTGGTTTTCCAGCACAATTTTTTTCAGGTAGTGTTAAGTCGTTTATTCCACGTTCAAAACCATAACATTTATAAAACATTGACATCCCGGGCCGCAGTTGGCTAGACACCAGCTTTCGAAACGAGATGCCTTCGGATTCGATTCCCGCACCGAGACAAATATTTGTTTCGGGTCTAGGTGTTTGTGAGACCGAAAAGTCTCTTGTAGTTTCTGTTAGCCACGACACAGGACTTGTATCCTAGTGCGGCGTCAGTCCGCCAACCTGCACTAGACCAGCGTGGTGGATTAAGGTCTTAATCCTCTCAGTTGTAGAGGAGGCCCGTGCCCAGCAGTGGGACATATATGGGCTGATGATGATGTGGCGTCAGAACTATGTATGTGACTGTTATGTATTTATTTATTTATAACATCTACTGAAATCTATGAAGATTCACGTATAAGCAGGAAAAGGAAGTAAATGTCGTTTAGGAATAAAAAAAAATGTCCTCACAAAATGAGTTTATAAAAGGCGCCAAATCTTCAACTCCACTCATTACCAGCGAGCCTTCAAAGTAAATAAAATAAAGTCGCGCAACGATATGTTTGCCTACTCAGGGCCCTTAATTAAGTGTACTTTAACACGTTACACAAAAGGGCCGCTCGAACTAATTAGATCCACAGCTGGCGGGATTTGACGTAAAAAACGTATTAAATTACTGAAAAATATAGCGTCGCGGCCCCGACCCGCTCTCCATTGTCTGAGTGCCCTTTATCTCCCAGTTTTATGTCTCAATTTCCCTTTTTTCCGTTGGGATGGGCCTCGCGCCCGTCTGATATCAATCTGAGCTGGCGTGGATGTAAAGTTAATGACACGTGCTCGATACAGTAGGTCTATTTCGGAAACCCCTGTAAAATGTTGGCAGCGAGCGCGGAGTAATGGAGGAAATATTTTGAATACGGCCGGCGATTCTATGGGCAGCGTTTTATGGAATCACGGAATGCTATCAGAGAGGATGTGGTCAATGACGTGGTCTTTATTGGGTTTATTTCACGGCTGCACGTAGAAGTAATACTTAATATCTTTCGAGTTTTGGGTCGTCAGTAACAGTAGGTCCTCAGAAATCTCCTATACACTGGCGACATATATTCTTTTTTACATTATTATTTTTGTACAAATCTAAAATTCCTTTTATACATACATACATACATAAACTCACGCCTGTATTCCCCGAAGGGGAAGGCAGAGGTGCATTTTTGCACCCACATTTCGCCGGGTATGTATCAGTCCCACGTAATAGGGGGCGAGCCTATTGCCGTTTTTCGGGCACAATTCCAGACTCCGTGCTGCTACTGAGAATTTCCTAATGGAAAAACCCAATAACACTTTGCCCGACCCGGGAATCGAACCCAGGACCTCTAGATCGCTCGGCACATACTTGTACCGCGAGACCACGAGGCATATAATATCATCATATAATTCCTTTTATATGTTTATAAAATTTTGTTGTGAAATACGGAAGTCACACATACATAGTACGTTGTGACTCTTTTATTAGAAAAGGATGGACCAATTAGAATATAGAATGAAAATAAATAAAAATACGGTTGAATTTTATGCAGTGTTAAATTATGCAATCCTAAAAACTAGTTTTTAGGCACATCGAGGTCACGCACACACGATGAGAGATTATCATTTCTTCTTTGACATGTTTGATTCAAAAGTTTTTCATAAATCTATACTAATAAATAAAATTGGAGTGTCTGTTTTGTCTGTCTGTCTGTCTGTTTATTCCAGCTAATCTCTGAAATAGGCGGAATGAAGTGCGCCGGGTCAGCTATAAATGCATATTATGGATGTATACACGGTACATATACCAAAATAACGTTTTTTACAATTTTTGTCTGTCTGTTTGTTCCGGCTAATCTCTGAAACGGGTGGACCAATTTTAACGGGACTTTCACTGGCAGATAGCTGATTTAATAAGGAGTAACTTAGGCTACTTTTAGTTTATAAATTTTCTTATTAAAAATAAATTTTCCGCGTGGACAAAGTCGCGGGCACAGCTAGTTCAACAATATAATATGTAAATCAATAGAAGTAACAAATATTATCGATCTGTTACCGATTACAATTACAGCATTCAACAACATACTAATGTTGCTTTATTTCGAAATAAAATTTATTTGTGTGGTCTGAAAATTAGCTGCATTCAGCATATCTGTTTACAACAATTATTGCTGTCACCGTCATTGATAATATTCGAATTGTTACACTTATAAATAGTCAGTAATGCTCCGACGTAAATATATCATGCCAATGTTTGGTGATTTACCGGCACGGGCTGGCGAGGTATCTAAAATATCCAACAATTAATTCCGTCATCGCCAATTTATAGTATTCAAACGTAGCAAATGTCAATAGTTAATGCTGCGGATTAATTATATAGTATACAGGGTGTATTCAGACCGTGATCGGAAACGAAGGCAGGTAATAGCTAAGGTGATTACAAACCCCCTGGCGTTAAAGAAAATTCTGACAAAAAATTAAAATTTTTACGTTTTCCATACAAACCGCGTACTTTTAATACCGATGGTTGTATGGAAAGGGGGTTTGTAATCACCTTAGCTATTACCTGCCTTCGTTTCCGATCACGGTCTGAATACACCCTGTATATGCTGGGTGATACTGGGGATACGATTGAGTATGTTAAAACAATCGTCAGGTTTTGAATTCGCGACATTATAATAATATTATAATAAATACACCCAACAGTCACAGGATTTACGGTGTAATTATAACATCTTCTAGGTGGAATGAACGTGGAATGTAACCAAATTGTATATTATAATTCTGTCCATAATTTTTGTATTAGACATTAAATTAAATGAGATCACACTTTATTGCATACAAAAAACAATAAAAAGAAAACAGGGGAAAATCTTACAAGTTGTCAAATGTCTTATCGCTTGGATTCACCTCTTTCAGACTAGTGATTTTGAAATAAAATAAATAAATACACCCAATCAAATCAAAGTCACATACATAATTCTGATCCCACATTAAGATACGAGTCTTGTGTAGTGGGTATCAGAAACTACGAGAGACTTTTCGGTCTCACAAACACCCAGACCCGAATCAAATATTTGTGGATCACACAAACATTTGTCTCTATGCGGGGATCGAACCCGCGACCTCGTGTTTCGCAAGCTGGTGTCTAGCCAACTGCGCTACGTGGCTGTCAAAGATTATACTCAGAACTCAGCCAACAGCTTAAAAACCATCCTGTAATATATATAGCAAAAAAATGTCACAATAAAAAACGCCAGGGTTAATCTCTATAAAAACTAGAAGTACTACAAAGACAATTGACCTGAAAGCAGCTTCCGTTGCAGGTGACTGCCCACGTGCATTTACGAGATCGTCTGTTCAAATTTTGGGCAGACGTCCAATACTCAGGTTGTTTATTTTATGGTTTATAGAGTAATTTTTACCCTAACCGGACCTCAGTTTGCATACTATTTAATTTTGAGCTACGTCATCTTTCTCAACTCGTTGGCTTCCGTGACGTAAAAGTAATCGAGAAGTTCCTGGCTTATTTCTTAGTAATGTTAAAGTATGCCTTTTTTTCACTAAAAATTTCTAAGCCAAAATGTCGAGTTCAAAAAAAAACAAAAATCTGTGTGAAATTTTTTTGGAGTGCAATACCAAACATAGGTACTTTATTTACTAATTCGACTCGGCTCGGATCATCTGCTTCTATTAATCAAAGCTCCAAGTCTAACCAACTGCGTCTCTGGGTTAGCCAGTTGATCTAGGTAAACAGTAAACACATTTAGTACTTTAGCAATATGATTTTTGTATTCCTCCATACGAAATGTAGTCACGAACTGACAAGTAACTAACCGTTCGACTTCGCCACTATTTTATATTTCATAAACTTGTGTAACTCTCGGCTTTCGCATAAGTTTGCCAACAAATCTGTTGGTCTGAGAACTTGGACCAATAGCAAATAAATGCCATTGATCCGAAAAGTTAGGCCAACTTTTTATATTCGGCATCTGGGAGTTGCTTGTGAGAATAAAACGAATTATTGGATTTGTGCGTGTGATTTGTTGTGGCGATTCAGTATTGTTCGGAACGTTAATTTAGTTTCGCTGTGAATCTTTGGAATGTAGGGTCATTTTATGAGGCTGGAAAATACGAATGTACTTAATATTATATTGTGCTTTGGATGTAAATGTGGATGCTAAGATCGACATTTTCAACACAAAACTGCTGGCTCTCTATGACATCCACGCACCAGTTGCGAAAGTGAAGTTAAAGCACCCCCCAGCTCCATGGTTGACTGTTGAAGTTCGGAGAGCGATGAAGGGCAGGGATCGTGCCTTCACCAAATTTAAGAGGGAAAGGACAGAAGTTAACTGGAGTCTTTTTAAAACTGCGCGTAATCGGTGTAACCAGATGGTACGTAACGCAAAACGCCGCCATATTCTTAATAATATCTCAGCTTCTTCTCATGCTAATATCTGGAAGTTCCTTGGGACGCTGGGTATTGGCAGAGAAAAGCATTTGGAATTTCCAACAGGTATTGGTTTGGATGATGTAAATAATCATTTCTCAAGTACCACTTCTCTTGCTCACCAAACCATGATCTGTACTCTGGATTTTCTTTCCAGACTTAGGCGACCAAATATTAACCCATTCCAATTTTCTCCAGTTGCCCCGGGTGAGATTAAAAAGGTAATCCTAGCTATCAAGTCCAATGCGACGGGCTGTGATAAAATCAGTCGCCGCATGATAGTTCCTTTACTTGACATTCTCCTTCCGGTTATATCCCATATTATCAACGCTTCCCTTGAATCCGGCATGTTTCCTTCATTATGGAAAAAAGCACATGTTATACCCCTCCCTAAAGTCCCTAACCCCTCAACTCCGAACCAATTCCGTCCTATATCCATACTTCCCTTCCTTTCCAAGGTGCTTGAGGCCTGTGTGCACAAACAGCTGGCTACGTTTGTACATAACCACAAACTCTTGAGTCCCTTACAGTCTGGATTCAGGCCTGGGCACAGCACTATATCCGCGCTCCTTAAAGTGACTGGCGATATTAGGGCTGGTATGGAGAACACCGATGTCACAGTTTTGGCTCTGGTTGATTTCTCCAATGCCTTCAATACCGTCAGTCACGAAATCCTATTGGCTATCCTTTCCCACCTTATGATCTCGTCTGAGGCACTGGATTGGTTCTCTAGCTATCTTCAGGGACGTCAGCAGTCTGTGCGCCTTGGCGATTTATCGTCTAATTGGCGCAACCTGGGTTCTGGCGTTCCTCAAGGCGGTATACTTTCTCCTATGTTATTCTCTATTTTTATTAATCTCATAACGCAAGAGCTTCAATGTGCGTATCATCTGTATGCCGACGACCTGCAAATTTACGCTCAGTCTAGTGTTGACTCTGTGACTTCTGCGATAGATAAGGTTAACAATGACTTAGCTCGCATAAAAACTTGGTCAGATAGCTTTGGCCTAGCAGTTAATCCTGCCAAGTGTCAGGCCATAGTTATAGGGAGCCCTAGGTTGATAAGTAGACTGAACTTCATGTCTATTCCACCTGTAGTTTTTGATAGCTCAGATATTCCTTGGTGTGCTAGTGTTAAAAACCTAGGGCTGCACATAGACTCAACCTTTAGTTGGCGAGCTCAAGTTAACTCCGTATCGCAGAAAGTCACGGGTACTCTTCGTGCTCTCTATCGCTTGAAAAACTTCCTTCCCTCCAGGACCAAAGCGATGCTCGTGCAAGCCTTAATATTTCCAGTAATCGACTATGGTGATGTGTGTTATTTCGATCTGAATGCAGAATATCTCAATAAATATGACCGTCTTCTTAATAACTGCATTCGATTCATTTTTAACCTTCGCAAATTTGATCACGTTTCCTTTTTCCGATCTCAATTAAATTGGTTACCTATCCGACAGCGCCGATCTCTTCGCGCACTCACTACTCTTTTCTCAATTATTAAGTCTTCTACTCCGCCCTCTTATCTGACTTCTCACTTTCAATATCTAGGTAGTAACCACGACAGGAATCTTCGCTCGTCTAACAATCTTCTGCTTTCATGTCCTTCTCACAGCTCAGACTTTCTACATACTTCTTTCTTCATTCAGTGTATCCTTCTATGGAACGCACTCCCCCTAGAAATCAGGATGTTGACAAACCGCTTTTCCTTTAAAGTAAGGGTTCGGCAACTATTTTTGAATCGACTGTCAGAATCATCTTAGTTTATATATGTATGTATATATATTTATGTATTTATGTATAATATTTATTTATATAAGTAGGTTTTACAAACGTACTATTTATGTTTATTGTTTATATATTTATTTATATATATATAAGAGTATATATTCTGTATCAACAATATTTATGCACCTACCATGTATCTCTGCACCACCTTAAGGTTGACTGGTAGATAATGCCTTAGGCATTAAGTCCGCCTTTATACGCTATTATGTATAAGAAGCATAAATAAATAAATAAATAAATAAATGACTGCCTTGTTTCTCGCGCAGCATAAGTGTGTGATGTGCGATTGAGAGGACCTGGGTTTGATTACTGAGCCTCGAAATTAGATTGAAAAACGTTCGCACCTTATTAGATGGAAGTATTACAAATGTCGTGGTGGCCTCGAGGTTTTGGCATGCGGTCGAGAATCTCGACGGTCGCGAGTTCAAACCCCAGGCACACACCTCTTACTTTTCGAAGTTATGTGTGTATTCACAATGAATTATCATGTACTTTAACGGTGAAGGAAGACATCGTGATGAAACCTGCACACCTAAAAGTTCTTAGGAATTTCTTAGGTGTGTAGTCCGCCAACCCGCACTAGGCCAGCGTGGTGGGCTAAGGCCTACACCCTCTCAGTTGTAGAGGAGGCCCGTGCCGAGCAGCGGGACATATATGGGCTGATTATGATTACAAATGTGTGAGATATGAGTATGCTTATGACTTTTGTCTATTCCTTTCTGAATGTGTGTTGGATTTTTGAATCCGCCTAGTAAACCTGATTGTAAGCGCCTTCAAGAGATAATGAATGACTAACGATGGATGAAAAATAAAAATCCAGGCTCTATTTTAACATTAGAATCGAATAAAAAAGTCATCATGTTTCTTTAGTTTAAAATTCTCAATTTTTATAGCGAGCAAATTGAAACATTTAATCAAGAAAAGTTAAAAAGTTCTGCACCTTCATAAACATTAGATGGCAAAAGTGTAATTTTGAAAAGTTTTTCATTAAATTTTCTTTCTATACTTCGATTAATATTTGACAGCCCCGTGGCGCAGTTGGTTAGACACCAGCTTGCGAAACGAGAGGCCGCGGGTTCGATCCCGGGAACGAGACAAATGTTTGTGTGATCCACAAACCGAGAAATCACTCTTAGTTTCTGATACCCACGACACAGGACTTGTATCCTAGTGTGGGGTCAGAACTATGTATGTGACTGTTGGATGTATTTATTTATTTCATAATCACTAGTCTGAAAGAGGTGAATCGAAGCGATAAGACAATTTTCCACTGAATAAGATTTTCCGCTGTTTTCTTTTCATTGTTTGTAGTGTGCAATAAAGTGTTCATCATCATCAGCCCAAATACGTCCCACTGCTGGGCACGGGCCTCCTCTACAACTGAGAGGGTTTACGCCTTAGTCCACCACGTTGGCCTAGTGCGGGTTGGCGGACTACACACCTAAGAAATTCCTAAGAACTTTTTGGTGTGCAGGTTTTATCGCGATGTTTTCCTTTACCGTTAAAGCAAGTGATAATTCATTGTGAATATGTGTACACATAACTTCGAAAAGGTGTGTGCCTGGGGTTTGAACCTGCGACCGCCGAAATTCTCGACCGCGCACCTAATCCTCGAGGCCATTTAATAAGCTTTCTTTCTTTAATAAGCTTCTAAAATAAAGTGTAATATAATTTAATTTAATACCTAATACAAAAATTACGACTATTATTATAATATGCAATTTGGTTACATAAACATTCCACGTTCATTCCACCTAGAAGATTTTATAATGACACCGTAAATCCTGTGAATTCCCAACAAAACAGCTCCTTCATCACCATTCCAAGCGCAATACCCTGGACTCCTGTATTATGCAACTGAATATTTGGCGTGCTTGTTTAGATTTAATTACTAGCCAACATTTACCATTCCAGCTGAGTTCATGTTGACGCTAAATTGAATTTCCTAATCTAGAACCGCTGCGGACTAGATCTGAAGCTATATTTCGAGGAGCCCGTCAACCCCAGACCCAGGTGGATACAACGCACTCTATAATTCTGGCGCTATTTACAAATGATTAATTCGGGAGTTGTGTTTGTACGGCTGAGACTGTTGTTGTTAAAGGAGTTAGTAGTTAAGTGTACTTTTTTGAATGTATGAATAAAATACGTACACATGACTGTATTGCTGAAGAGTGAGAAGTGCATTACTACACCCTGAGAAGTGCATTACTACATTACATACATTTCATCATCAGCTACGTCCCACTGCTGGGCAAGGGCCTCCATTGAGAGGGTTAAGGCCTTAGTCCACCACGCTGGCCTAGTGCGGGTTCTTAAGAATTTTTTGGTGCGCAGGTTTGATCACGATGTTTCCTTCACCGTTAAATTAAGTGTTAATTCATTGTAAACACATAACTTTGAAAAGTCAGAGGTGTGTGCTTGGGGTTTGAATCCGCAACCGCCGATATATTCAACCGCGTGCCTAAAACCTCGAGGTCATCACTACTTTTACAACCAACTACACCCATTTACAACCAAATTTTTAAGTCTCAACATTGCTTTTATAAAAGCGATTTTATAAAAGCAATGTTGATACTATAAAATACAAAAAATGAGAAAAAGATCATGATTTATGTATTAATAAAAAAAACAATCTTTTTGCATTCGTGAAATTAGTAACGGTAAATTTGAAATCATTTAAATTTTAATCATCTAATATTATTTACAGAAACAAAGCCCTTACAAATTTAAGTAAATTATTATAATAATCTTTGTATCACAGTTTGTTCGTAGGTTTCTAAGTATTTTACGGTGCCTCAATTGTAATTTATCGATCGTTTGCCTCTATATGATGAGAGATACAATAATGATAAAATTATATGAATGGACGCTGTTGGACATAAAACTCCTTTACGATTAAAAGGGGTATTAAGCTAAGAAGATCTACTTTAAACAGTGATCTATTTTTAACACAGAGCTTATCGTAAGTAATGATATTATATATTAAAGAAATTGTGTGCACAAATGCTTAAGATTTTTTAGAATATTTTTTATAGTAATTTTTAGTTCTATATAAAAACATTTAATTGATAACAATTTAGCATTATATTTATCTATTTTTACCGTTTGTATATCACTGGCATATGATGGCATATATGTTAATAATATTATTTTGAATGTGACTGCCTCGTGGTCTCGCGACACGGGTATTTGCCGGGCGATCTAGAGGTCCCGGGCTCGATTCCCGGGACAAATGTAATTGGGGTTTTCCATTAGGAAATCCTCAGTAGCAGCACTGTGTTTAGAAATATGTCCAAAATAGGGTCAACGGCAATAGGCTCGCCACTTATTACGTCGGACTGATACATACCTGGCGAAATGTGGGTGCAGAAATGCACCTCTGCCTACCCCTTCGCGGAATACAGGCGTGAGGTTATGTATGTATGTATGTAAATTATGTTCAAAATTCTATTAATATTGGTGTGGTTACTTCTAAAGTATTTACATTGAAATCCATACTATCCATACTACAATTATAAATGCGAAACTAACTCTGTCTGTCTGTCTCGCTTTCCTGCTGAAACTACTGAACCGATTTAAATGAAATTTGGTACACACATAGTTTAGAGCCTGAGAAGGGACATAGGCTACTTTTTATTTTGGAAAAAGAGTTTTAAGGGGTTGAAAGGGGGTTGAAAGGTTGTATGGACGTATTGTAATTTTTTAAGTTAGAACCTAGAAACTTATTTTTTAGGCTGTTGATTAGATATAAATAAATATGACATTCAAAGTTTGTAAAAAAAATAAAAAATAATAGTAAAATAGACTACAACTTATTTTCTTTCTGAATCCAACCCTGTAGTCTACGCGGACTGAGTTGCGGGCAAAAGCTAGTAAAAAATAATTACATATTTAAACCTAAACCACACATTTATGGTTACAACACCGCGTTAAGTTACTTTAATCTTGGTTATCAGTTACGAGAGACTTTTCAGTTTCTCAGACACATGACCTAACTTTAGTCTGAAAGCAATGCCAACGAAGTCATATTTGTACATTCAGTCTTTTTGTATTATTCCCGGATATTCGTTCTCATTTGAAATAATTATGTTATTATCAGTCACGATGACTTGTAAACATTTATATTAAAATATAAGTTTTAAAATCTGCGTAATATTTTGCGCATACAAGGACTTTTGAGAAGGCCATCGTGCTTGCGCTCGCAAAACATTTTCCTGACATGACGTATTGCATGGGTATGTTTTATAGCATTTGAATATTTGTGCAAATATTTTGTATGCGTAAACCACGGAAATAAAGACTTTTTTCTACCGTTGTTCCAGACAGGTTTTGGTTCCATCGATTAATTCTCGTCTTTGATCCATCTTCGCATATTCTACAAAGTAAAGAGCGAGGTATCAGATCTAACGCAATTGGCTGTAATTCACAATTAAGAATAGTTCTCTGAAGGACTATGAGGGTTTCTAGAAGAAAATTGTAGGTACACATCACAGAACAGTTGAATAAGACAACAAAGAAAATGCCAGCATGCTAAGCATGTCGAACCTACGATTAGACTATCATATGTTCGACACGGCCGCTTCTTAGCAATTCGGGTAGCGTGGTATATCAAGACTTTTATAAATGTGTGACAACCAATAGCTGTCCTTCATTTTTGTTTGAAATTTTTATCATGAGTCGTGTAATCGTAGTAGAATGAATAGGTGACAGATAAGCGGTGAGACTCGTCCCCATACAAAACACTGTCTATTTCCCGTCTAATCTTCTTCAGCTGTTCTGTGGAACTAACGCAATTGACAATTAACTGGAAGAAGTAAAATATAGGTACTCATCCATTTAAAAAAAACTGAGTCAACTTTAAATTCCATGTTGGCCTATTGCCGTTTTTTTTGTATGTGTAGCGTAGTGGTAATATTAACTATAAATGGTAAGCTAGACTTTAAAAAAAATTATAATATGCCCAAATATGCTCAAACCGGTTCACTACTACCTCTGATATCGGACCGAGTGGACGTGCCAGATGCTATTGAAACTAAGCTTTAGTAGTTTTATTTATGTACACATACAAACCAACCCTGAAACATCTGGATGTAACAGTATGTGTCGAAATAAGAATGTTTATTACGGAATAAGCAAATTGCCCTTGACCTTTACGACAATCGATTCCAAGACCTCTCGATCGCTGTATATCTATGCCGCGGTACCAACGAACTTCGTTGAACGAAGCTGTCTATAACCTATTACGAAAAATGTATATAAAGAAAGCATTAAGACATTTAAGTTTTAATCTGTATTTGCGATCTACAGCAATGGGACTTAATACAGCGGCAAGCGAAACTTGCCTCCTAACTATTTCACGAATGCGAGTGTTAGGTGTTACCGGAGCTGTGATATTCACTTCCTGATGTGGTAATTCGTGTTGATTATCTTTGAATGGACTTTGGAGTTACTTTAGAGCCTATTGTAGGGTTATTAAGACGGCGTGACTATCTTGAGTTTTAGATCTTATATATGATGATTTGCAGGGGGCAAATACACTGGCCTCAAATTTTGAGGATAAAATAACATACATACATACATAACCTCATATCTGTAATCCCGAAGGGGTGGGCAGAGGTGCATTTCTGCACCCACATTTCGCCAGGTATGTATCAGTCCCACGTAATAGGGGGCGAGCCTATTGCCGTTTTTCGGGCACATTTCCAGACTCCGTGCTGTTACTGAGAATTTCCTAATGGAAAAACCCAATAACACTTTGCCCGACCCGGGAATCGAACCCAGGACCTCTAGATCCCACGGCACATACTTGTACCGCGAGACCACGAGGCAGGATAAAATAAACGTTTGTTTGATATAGCGAATATGCTACGTTTTGTCGTTTTAGCGTGAAGTAGTAAGAAACGTCAACGTCCGCCAAGCCGCACTAGGCCAACGTGGTGGACTGAGGCCTAAACCCTCTCAGTTGTAGAGGAGGCCGATGCCTAGCAGTGGAACGTACTGGGCTGATGATGGTAATAATTAACAATGATTACTTTCGATTTAAATTGCAAAAATTTGAATACTATAATATAAATGATGATGAATAAGTAAGAAACACACTCACAAGCTCACATTTATTATATTATTGTGATGAAAAATATGAATATACAAGAGGTATGCGATATCGGTTAAAATATGGCAAACCTACTGCGGTTTTTGCTCAAATTTTGTGCATTGTTCGAAATGCCCTCACGAACACGTGGTTACGTTATAATGTTGAGTCCACATGTTTACGCTGGTCTCTAGTATAGAGTGGTTAGAAATGTATTTCTGCAATCACGTTTTATCAGTCGTGTTTTTCAGAGGCGAGATTTTTGTTTTTAGTCTAATTCTCAGGGCTCTATGCTGCTACTGAGAAATTTCTAACCAAAACAAAAACACTTGAACCGACTACAGAATCGATCCAATGACCTCTCATCTTTTGAAATCGCACACCTAAACGTGGTCTACGCGATTAACAAAGCAGTCACAACACATATTTAATACTAAGTATACCAGCAAAAAACATATACAGGGCTTATCCGAATTTGCAAAATAGAAAACTCAAATAGTAATTAGAGAAAACTTAAAACTACACGGTCCGCGTATCTTTGACCAAACTACTAGACCTATGGTTTCGATCGATTTAAATAGTTAAAATTAATGAATCATACAAAATACTACATAAGACTGCACTAGGAAATATATTATCTAGTATTTACTTTGCAAACTACGATAACCATTTTAGATTGACCTCCCAGCCCAAGCAATCACTATATTTTACAAGATCTTTTAATTGGATGCTGCTTCTAAAATTATCAACATATGTAAATAAGGTCTTCGTAATAATATTCAGTGTAATATTTGACTAAGAAGTAGTGATACATGTGTCAGTTTAAAATATAATTAACAAAATCAACATATAATTAATTTTTGAATTCTTCTTCAAAAATGGATTCAGGTATGTTTGAATCACATATGATATTATTACATACTTATTCGCTCACTAGATTTGCGTAATATTCAGTTTTATAAACTAAACCTCGAATTTCCTTTTTCTCGATTAAGCTTTCACTAAAAAATACTTCAATTTTAATATATACACAGCTAGTATAGTAGCTATAAGTAGTGATGGCCTCGAGGTTTAGGTGTGCGTTCGAGAATCTCGGCGGTCGCGGGTTCAAACCCCAGGCACACACCTCTGACTTTTTGAAGTGATGTGTGTATTCACAATGACTTATCACTTACTTTAACGGTGAAGGAAAACATCGTGATGAAACCTGCGCACCTAAAAGTTCTTAGGAATTTCTTAGGTGTGTAGTCCGCCAACCCGCACTAGGCCAACGTGGTGGACTAAGGCCTAAACCCTCTCAGTTGTAGAGGAGGCCCGTGCCCAGCAGTGGGACGTATATGGGATGATGATGATGATAATATACACAGCTATTTACATTATTATTGAATTAAATTAAATAGAAATGTTTTTTTTTTTAATTAAAAGTACTCAACGTTTTTATTAAACAAAAAATGTTAAAATAAAAATTTTGAAAAAAGTTTTTGGGTTAAATTTTTGATAGTGACTACTTAATAAAACTATACATGGATCTAAGTTTCATGATCAAGTGGAAAATGGGGGGGTTCAACTGACGTGATATTCCCCAGTATTATGAATTCTCTGATTAAAAAAACGCCGATAAAGTCACATGAAAATAGAACACACTCTGAATACTTGAAAGCAATAGAAACTGCAACAAAATGCCACACGCCAACACACGTTCCAAATTCACCATTAACCTGACTGCCAGATTTTTGACTGAAACAAAGTCCTCGACACAATCCGACTCTATTCGAGGCAAAAGCAAAAAAGAACGAAGAATGCACTGTCACCGAGCGTATTGATAAAACTAGGGACGGTTGCAATGGATACGAGAGCCGATGCCGAGACACGCGAGCTCCGAGCTGCGAGCCATCTGGCTATTGGCGAGCTATTTTGTTTGCGAAACAAAGGCAGACATGCGGTCTTATTGATGTTGTATTCGCAGCGCCAGTAATGGATCTCGGCTGTTCTGTTGCAGTTTTTGTATGGGAATTGATATACCGCGGCCCAATTTCAGGTGTAATGGAAAGGTAGATTCTTTGTTACGTATTGTGGTCCTTAATTGCCCTGATTCGTTTCATACAACAAAAACAGCAGTAGAGAACAAACTACTGTTGTGAAATCGTATTGATATATATATTGAAGCAGTGATGGCCTCGAGGGAAGCAGTGATGGCCTCGAGGTTTAGGCGCGCGGTCGAGAATTTCGGCGGTCGCAGGTTCAAACCTCAGGCACACACCTCTGACTTTTCGAAGTTATGTGTGTATTCACAATGAATTATCACTTGCTTTAACGATGAAGGAAAACATCGTGATACTGTTTATGGCTCTACCCCCCGCCAGCCCTGGGGGGGAGGGGGCGGGAAGCGTATGTCGGGGTCACCGGCCTTCCAGCCCGGCGCGCGTACCGCGCAGATGTTAGTGCCGGGCTGGGTCCCTAACAAAATCCCTATGCCGGCATACCGACCAAAACCCCCCGGTTGCCATCTTCGCGCTGAGTGGGGCGACTACGGTGCGTGGGCGATAAGCGCCCACAATGAATCCGCAGCCGCCCAGTGCGCCTCCGAGACGAGAGCGTCTCTGCCCTCTCGCTTTTTAAGGGGTGCAGTTGCACCCCCCCTATATTCATTCGGGCGCCCCTATTTTGGGTGCCCGCGACGGACACAGGCCACGGTGCCGCTGCCCTTCTCGGGGTCACATTCTGTCTGGACGCACTGCCCCCGCAGCGCGTCCAGCGACCCCAAGGGCCCCAATGAGTCGCCTTTTACGACAGGCAGGGGATACCGTGGTGGGATTCTAACGCCCCCTTGCCACAGGGCAGATCGTGATAAAACCTGCACACCTAAAAGTTCTTAGGAATTTTATAGGTGTGTAGTACGTCAACCCGCAGTAGGCCAGCGTGGTGGACTAAGGCTTAAAGCCTCTCAGTTGTAGAGGAGGCCCGTGCCCAGCAGTGGGACGTATATGGGCTGATGATGATGATGATGATTGATATATATTTTCAATAACAATATTAGTATTTTACTTCATTGTTTATAGTTTCTATTAGTCAACTTCATTGAATACTTGGTCGTCCCTTTCGTCATCAAGGAATAGAGGGCCATAATCGATTTTCCCTCCCAAATTATATCAATTTCTAATAACATCTAATCCACGTGGTACGGATAATAAATTCTAACCAATGATGATTTAATCTGCTAGACATACTTACAATTACATCAAAAAAAATTTGCAAGTTAATAACATCGTATAAAGCCTGTTTTTTTTCATAATCCAGGAATTGTGGATTTAATAGCAAAAATGACATACATACATACCAGTGGCGGGACTTCCATAGAAGCCCAAAAGCGTCAAACGTTATTTGTGTAACGTCTAGTTTATATTTGCTTATTATGGGGTCTTTATTTAACAAAGTGCTTTTGTTAGATAAATATTTCGAGCTTAAAAATATTATATTCGGAATTTTAAAAGGCAAACTGGCTTTTGGGCTTCTATGGAAGTACCGCCACTGATACATACATTCATAAACTCACGCCTGTCTCCCGTTAGGGTAGGCAGAGACTATAGAGCGCCAAATGCCACGGTCCAAACACACCACTTTCGCTTCCTCCACTGACATTATCCTCTTCATGCATGCACGTCGGTTTCGGGCACTCTTTTAGCAAAAATGACTTTAAATTAATATTCGCTCTTTGTTCCTGGAGTTATGTAATCGTAAAATAGGATCATTTTAATTAATGGGAGCACAAAATTATTTCCCACAAATCAAATGAAGCCGAGTTTTAATCGTAACGTACTATTAAAAATGGAGGGGAAGTATAATTATTTATCGTCATGACAACTGAAGGATCACTCATGCTTAGATTTATATTATAAGAATTGTAATTAATAACACTGAACTCAACCTGTGATTCTGTACTTGTTACTTCGGATTGTCCAACGAAAGATTACAAATTTATACAAAGCAAAAAAATGTGTAATTTTGGTGGATTAATTATATTTTAAATCCAAGTAGAAAAGTATACAGGCACGTGATGGTCAATGCATCCAAATATTAAATTCGACCTACAAGTAATTTATGTACTTGCAAAAAACAATCATCATCATCATCAGCCCAAATACGTCCCACTGCTGGGCACGTGCCTCCTCTACAACTGAGAGGGTTTAGGCCTTAGTCTACCACGCTGGCCTAGTGCGGGTTGGCGGACTAAATACCTAAGAAATTCCTAAGAACTTTTAGGTGTGCAGGTTTTTATCACGAT
Organism: Hemaris fuciformis; assembly: GCA_907164795.1. Taxonomy (NCBI): domain Eukaryota; kingdom Metazoa; phylum Arthropoda; class Insecta; order Lepidoptera; family Sphingidae; genus Hemaris; species Hemaris fuciformis. Next base: position 11,649,344 of record OU015449.1, read on the forward strand.
GTTTTCCTTCACCGTTAAATCAAGTGATAATTCATTGTGAATACACACATAACTTCGAAAAGCCAGAGGTGTGTGCCTGGGGTTTGAACCTGCGACCGCCGAAATTCTCGACCGCGGGCCTAAACCTCCAGGCCATCACTGCTTAAACAATAACAAATTTACAAACAATAAAAAAAACAATACTCCATCAATATTCTTTATTCTCACAGCTTCGCAATCTTTAACAGAAGTTACGCGAATAAATGCAAGAGCAATATGCATGATTTCATCTCTCACCTTGCAAATAAATGCACCTTCTGTACGAGCGCGTCTATCCGATCCGTGCCAAGATTTGGCCCCGGATAACTTACAGCTATTGCAAAAGCAAATGCTTTTAATTCCATTTTATTCCGTGTGTTTATCACGTTTATATAGCTTTACCCGGGGAAACGAAATTAATCCTAATGAGACTAGCTGTGATTTCGTATTTTGATACTTGAAGTTGATTACTTTGATACTTGGACGGTAAAACTCGTTTGGCTTTTTATCCAAATGCAATCGAGCAATCATTTTATGCAAATACCGTTTTATTAAGAAATATTATGTTATTATTATTATTTGCTCGCTTATCTCCAATACGCAGTCTGGTTTTATTCTGGCGGGTAGCAGTTTAAATTTTTAAACGGTGGGTCTATTTAATTTTTATACTATTTTTACTATGAATTCAACGGCAAAATATTCCGCGAAAATTCAGTTTTGATTTCTTTGTAATCATGTATATTTTTAAATATTATTTGAAGTTTAAAAGATAAAAAGTAGAGGTGTTTAGGATAATTCACAATTAAGTAAAAAAAAAATCCCAACATAAATAATGACGTCACGGCCGTTAATAGGCGAATGTACGAGAAAGTTGACGAGATGTTTCCAGCTTCTATACTATTTTCACGGCAATATATTCATCAGTTCTAAAGACAAATATAGGAACATAATACCCCATTGCGGAACTTTTTAATGAAAAATCCTTCTACGCTAGGAAGAAAATAAGTATTTTACAAAACCTAACATTAATTAAATTGTATGGAGACAGTCCAACGAATCTCAGCTGCCCTGTGACGTAATGCTAAGAGAAAATACGCAAGTAGCTTCTATACCCCACCCACCCCTATTTAAAGAGAACAGAGGGGTATGAGACTACAGTCGTTGGCGCGCATCCTAATCTCACGAACGTACATTGGATTCAAATGATTTGCTATTGTTTCGTATTATAATTCAGTTACAAGAAATTAGTTTCTCAAGCTTTCGTGACTTCTTCTGCATATATTTCTAAAGCGAGTAATAAAGGAATTAGAAATCAATAAAAATTGTGAGTAATAAATTGACAACGATCATGATGATCAACTTTATAATTAATAAATAATAATAAATACACCCAACAGTCACATACATAGTTCTGACCCCACACTAAGATACGAGTCTTGTGTCGTGGGTTTTTTTTTTTTTTTTTTATATTTTTTTTTTATTCTGGCACGGCAAAGTGACCCCATTGCACCTGATGGTAAGCGCAATGGAGTCCAGAAAAAGTGCCGACCAGCGAGAGATGATGGTCTCCCGTTGGTCGACACAATCATGCCGGCCGAATACCTCTTCACCTTATTGTGAAGAAGTTTGGGGGACTATCAATCATGGCGATCAAAGAACCGACCGCGACAAACCGGGCAAAAAAATTGCCGGCACGGTCATCCTTTCACCATGATTGAAGCCCCCCCGAAAACCGGATATACACTGGCTGATCCCGGAACGCGGCACACTTGCATGTGCCACTATGGCGGGTTTTACGCCCTGTGTACGGTGGTCGCCATCCGGGCGGATACGAATATCCTACCACCAGCAAAACTAATCAGAAACTACTTGAGACTTTTCGGTCTCACAAACACCCAGACCCGAAACAAATATTTGTGGATCACACAAACATTTGTCTCGGTGCGGGGATCGAACCCGCGGCCTCTCGTTTCGCAAGCTGGTTACTAGCCAACTGCGCCACGGGGCTGTGTATAATTAATTCTTAATTTTGTCTGTGATAGAAACCGTTGTTTTGTCATTCATCATTCAATAGAGCGAGACAAAACGCTATTGTAACTAAATAATGTTAAATACCCTAGAATATAAGCGCAGTGCGAGATCCATTATTTTTTTGGTTGTTGATTTACGATATTCAATTTCAATTATTCGACGGAAGAGACATATTTATTGTTGTAAAATTGTTTTATGTCCGTTATGAATATGCATAACCCAATTTATTTTCGCAAGCATATTTACAGAATTTTAATCGAGTATTTTCTTTCAGTTAAAAATATGGACCCAATGCAACAAATAAACGAGGTGTACAAGTGCTGTAAGTTCGGACGGTTCCATGTGAAGTTGTTGGTTGTGTCGTTTGTTGGTACCGTGGCGAGTATACTGGTAACAAACACTAACGCTTATTTGCTACCGACCGCTGAGTGCGATTTGAATATGAATCTTCTGCAGAAAGGATTATTGAATGCAATGCCGTTTTTAGGTAAGTTGATGTGAAAGGATCTATATGACGCCTGATAAGTCTAAATAGCGTATTAATTGAAGAGAAATGAAGGTGGAAACCTTTCGTAACTGGAAATAACCATATAGGCTTTCTTAGAACATTTGTCATGCTTAAAGGACGCAGGATGATAGGAAGGAGGGAATTCGATTTTTTCCCAAATTATCTGTAATTTAACAATTAAAGGATCCAGGATGATAGGAAGGAGAGAACTCAAATTCTGTGCATATGCTCTGTAACCGAATAATACGAATTTGGGAATATTTTTGTACAAGCCGAGGTTGTAGCGACCACGAAGATGACATCCCTAGCCACCAAGAGTGGTGGTTATCGAAGAAGAATTGGCATACGTTTGGACAAACTGCATTCGGCATGATAACCGGTGGAATACACTGATTAAATTGTGTGCTTAGAACATACATACATACATAAACTCACGCCTGTATTCCCCGAAGGGGTAGGCAGAGGTGCATTTCTGCACCCACATTTCGCCAGGTATGTATCAGTCCCACGTAATAGGGGGCGAGCCTATTGCCATTTTTCGGGCACATTTCCAGACTCCGTGCTGTTACTGAGAATTTCGTAATGGAAAAACCCAATAAAACTTTGCCCGACACGGGAATCGAACCCAGGAGCTCTAGATCACACGGCACATACTTGTACCGCGAGACCACGAGGCAGTGTGCTTAGAAATTACTAACTTTAAGATTTATTATATATATATAAGTTATGTAACTCTTCAACGCCGGAGGGATTATTCAGAGCAAAGAACATCACGGCGAATCGGTAAACTCATTACAAAGCATCGATTTCTTGGTCTATTTATATCTAAGTTTTTAGGCCAAGTAGGCAAAGTCACTATCTACAATAGGTAACCTAATGCGGTTTATGTTACACTGAATACCAATGTACAAATTGTTATTGTCTTTTAATATAAATAAATAGTAATTACAAGCAAAGGACATCAACATGTATGAAGTTGACACAAATTTTGATGGTTTCCTATACGTTATGCCAACATCATACATTTTTTGTTTGACATTACGATTGTAGAATGTGACCTATGGACTTAAGTAAAATAGAAGAATCTTTAATTATTGTATTATGCACCTGAAGCAAATAAATAATAAATGCGTAATATTCACCAAAATAGTAGAACGAACGTTTTGAGGTTGTTCATGTGTAAAAAAAAACTTGTTACGATAAAGCCTAATAGAAATGATGACAGTTTCAGATACCAAGATTCTGGTACAACAATAATGTATGTAAAATATGTAATAGAATCTACTTAATTTTAGGAATGTTGGTGCCATCAATTATCGCTGGTTTCCTGACAGACACATTTGGACGGAAATTTTTCTTGAAGCTAGGATTTGCTGGAATGTTCCTATGTGAACTGGTAGCTGGTACAAGTCAGACTTACGAGATGCTGATCACTGCAAAGTTCTTTGAAGGGCTATTGTAAGTATTACCTGAAACAAACCAAAAAATAAATACAATCAACAGTCTGATGATGATATTCATGATGATGATGATATAAAAATACAAGTTCTGCATCTTCGATGTCAAAAACTTCATAACGCTATTTGTTTTCACAAAAAGCTTTAACAAATATTTGTAAACCCCAGTTTTTTTTTTATTCCGGTGCGTGGATCAAACCCTCGGCCGTTCGTTTAAGAATTTGCTGTCTAGAGAACAACGCCACGGAGGCATGAATTTAAAAAAAATGAGGATAATAAAATTAGTCGTATTTTGAACATTTGCTTTCTCTATTGTTTAGAGGTGTTGGGATTTTAAAATTAAATATTTTCTAATTAGTGAGGGTTAGTGGACTTCACATTGTAATGCAGAAACTCTTTACGAAAAACTTTATAGTTATTAGAACTGCTACTGTGCTCTGTGATTTTGATACTTGCCATGAAATCAAATTAACGCGACGATGATCAAAATATTCAATGTTGGTATGTAGGCTCTATATGGCTGGGTGTGAAACAATAATTATAGTTGGCAATTGATGTACCTATAAATCAATCCGCATATGAATATTCAGTTGCAGGCTTAATTGAAGTTAGTTCACTTAATCACAATGGATAAATAAGACGTGTTACATCTGTCAACGTGGATACGCGAGGGAATACCGCATATTCCAGCACTTGACTGCATTGCAGACATATTAAAAGCAAGAAAGAAGCATTAATATTTTTTTAAAGCATATGACGACCGATTTGTCACAGCCAAGACGTGCATTTTAATATTAACCGTAACCTTTTTATCTTTTTTTATAGATTTTGCTTTAAGTAGTGTAGTGTCCTGATCTATCAGTGTTAAATAATAAATAAATAAATAAATACACCCAACAGTCACATACATAGTTCTGACCCCACACTAAGATACAAGTCTTGTGTCGTGGGTATCAGAAACTACGAGAGACATACTTGAAAATACTTGTGGATCACACAAACATTTGTCTCGGTGCGGGGATCGAACCCGCGGCCTCTCATTTCGCAAGCTGGTATCTAGCCAACTGCGCCACGGGGCTATCTGTTGGTTCGTATAAATAAAACTTAGTAGTTTACTTGCAATATCGTCTGGCACGTCCACTCAGTCCGATGTCCGGCGTAGTAGTAAACCAGTTTGAGTGAGGAACAGCGCTTATAATATTATAATTTATTCTCACGTTTACCTAACAATTTATTATTAATATTACATGTACACTCACAAGTACAAGTCGTGATGGCCTTGAGGTTTAGGTAGGCGGTCGAGAATTTCGACGGTCGCGGGTTCAAACCCCAGGCACACACCTCTGACTTTTCGAAGTTATGTGTGTATTCACAATGAATTATTACGTACTTTAACGGTGAAGGAAAACATCGTGATGAAACCTGCACACCTAAAAAAAAAGTTCTTAGGAATTTCTTAGGTGTGTAGTCCGCCAACCCGCACTAGGCCAGCGTGGTGGACTAAGGCCTAAACCCTCTCAGTTGTAGAGGAGGCCCGTGCCCAGCAGTGGGACGTATATGGGCTGATGATGATTACATGTACACTACAAGTAGCATATTTAGCAGTTAGGCCAGCATGGTGGACTAAGGCCTAAACCCTCTCAGTTGTAGAGGAGGCCCGTGCCCAGCAGTGGGACGTATATGGGTTGATGATAATGATGATTTAGCAGCTTAGAAAGGAACTGACTATACCTTAGTTTCTTGCAAAGATATTTGATTCTCGAAACTTCTATTCAACATAAATCTATACATGTAGGTATCTAAATTTCTCGGGGTATGTAACACAGGACGCCGTAAACAAAGGAATTCTCGTAATTTATAATTTACTACATAGATGGAGCTATCAGAGCCTGGTACAAACCGTTGGATATTCACATGTTATTCCAACACGGTACGAGTGGTCGTCAATTTTCAACATGACCCATAAATTTGTTGACTCTGGACACCGAATTTAATAATATCTCGGTTTGAGCTAGAATTTCTTGCGTCGACTAGAATAATAGACATAAGTTTTGAGGACAAAAACGTTTTGTATTAAGATCTTGCTTTTGTACCTAGCTTAGCTTGCGCTTCGGATTTATAAGCTGGCTACACGAAATGCTGGGTTTCAATGGAAACAAACTAAGGTATGTTGTACTACTGGTTCCAATGTCTATTGGACATAAAGTTGCAGGTTATTTTCATCGTCGGATTATATCTCCTGAATTTCCTTAATTTTCCATAAGTCCCTAGCAGTTTCATTTGACTAGGTTGTAACTCTACCATTAACAAAAAAAAAATCCGTGGAAGAAAATTTTAAGAAACAATGGTTTTTTTCATTGTCAAGTTGGTACTTTTAGTCTAGTCTTTTATCATATCAGCTTAGCAATGATACAAATACAATACGACTAAAAAGAATGTATTACACTAAGGTAATTAATAACGATATCCTATGTAGGCGAATGATACACATTAAAATAATGTACGGTTATTAATTAAAAGTTTTAGTCAACCGCAAAAATATTATGCCCAAAATAATAAGCCATGTCTTATAAAGTCGGTATGTTTGAATTATTAGGTAGTGACTATTATAAAGTAGTGATAGCCGCGAGGCTTAGGTGCGCGGTCGAGAATCTCGGCGGTCGCGGGTTCAAACCCCAAGCACACACCTCTGACTTTTCGAAGTTATGTGTGTATTCACAATGAATCATCACTTACTTTAACGTGAAGGAAAACATCGTCATGAAACCTGCACATCTGAAAGTTCTTAGGAATTTCGTAGGTGTGTAGTCCGCCAACATGCACTAGGCCAGCGTGGTGGACATAGGCCTAAACCCTCCCAATGGTAGAGGAGGCACGTGCCCAGCAGTGGGACGTATATGGTGGCCTGATGATGATGTTTGAATAAAAAAAAAAAAAGTATTTTATTATCCAATAAGAAATGTAGTACAGTAGATTTACAAGATAAAAAATAAAATATGATAAACACGAATCTTAAAACTAATAAATTAACAATTATACATAGCCAGTTGATGGGTTATAGTATACATACTGTCACAAAAATTTTACTCCGACTCCTATACTAGGCTAAAGCCTGTATCATAGGAGCCAGTGTTCAGCAACAAGGTTAACATAAAAAAGAAATATACGATTTGGGTGCCGATCAACCCCTGCCATATTAGCCAAATGAATAAAAACATTGCAATATACTATATCAAAAGACGAAAGGAAAAAAAAAAAAAAAAAAAATTAAACCACGACAGAAAACGTTAGCCGTATTTATTTTACGTAACATATTTTTCATCAACAGTTTTGCAGTATCTATGAGTGCTTTGGTAACACTCACATCAGAATTCTGCCACAAGGACATACGCGATCGAGTGATGCTGTGTCAGTCATCTTTCGCGGCCGTCATTCAAATACTAGCTCCAGTCATGGCGTGGGGTGTTCTGGTGCGAGATTGGAGATATAGTATTTTCGATGGATATATAGGTAGGATGCATATTGTTAAAGCTTTCTTCATTTGCTTAAGATAGAAAAATTGTATTGTGTAAATGCAATCTAAAATTTACTTATTTATTTATTTTTTACTCACCACGAGACAGTCAGTGCCTAGTGTGGAGAGTTTTTGCAAACTGTTATGTGTAAATTTTTTCAAGGTTAATAAGTAAATTTATTATTATTTATTAATTTAAAATTAGTTTTAATTATAATTAGACAGCCCCGTGGCGCAGTTGGCTAGACATCAGCCTGCGAAACGAGAAACCGCGGGTTCGATCCCTGCAACGAGACAAATGTTTGTGAGACCACGACACAGGACATGTATCTTAGTGTGCGGTCAGAACTATGTATGTGTCTGTTAGGTGTATTTATTTATTTATTAAAATTGTTAATTTATATCTGTATTTAATATGTTTAGACTGAAGTATACTCGTAGTATTTTTATGTACACATGCTATTTATATATACAATATGTTGTCGATGTTTTTCAAATTATTGACAACAAACAAATAGTACTTATTTGTTTGTACAGCACCATATTAAAGTATAGTATTTTTATGTACACATGCTATTTGTAAATATTCTATCGATGTTTTTCAAATTATAAAAAACAAACAAATAGTACTTATTTGTTTGTACAGCACCATATTAAAGTCTAGTATTTTCATGTGCACTTTGTCTTTCTGCTTCTGATTGCCTCGTGGTCTCGCGGTACAAGTATGTGCCGTGCGATCTAGAGGTCCTGGGTTCAATTCCCGGGTCGGGCAAAGTATTATTGGGTTTTCCATTAGGAAATTCTCGGTAACAGCACGGAGTCTGGAAATATGCCCGAAAAACGGCAATAGGCTCGCCCCCTATTACGTGGGACTGATACATACCTGGCGAAATGTGGGTGCAGAAATGCACCTCTGCCTACCCCTTCGGGGAATATAGGCGTGAGTTTATGTATATATGTACTTTGTCTTTCGAATTATAAACCAATTGTGACTCTTATGATTTTGTATATTTGATCACATTATATTGTAATATAGTGCTGTACAAACATACATTACTTATTATTCTAATCATTAAAAACTTTTATTTACCTTGCAATGTATGTGTGTAAGTATGTTTTTTTTGGTGGAATCTTTGAACTCAATTTTGAAGTAGATATCTTCAACCGATTGAGCCAAAATAAAATTAATTTAAAGTCGTGATGGCCTCGAGGTTTAGGCACGCGGTCGAGAATCTCGACGGTCGCGAGTTCAAACCCCAGGCACACACCTCTGACTTTTCGAAGTTATGTGTGTATTCACAAATAATTATCACGTACTTTAACGGCGAAGGAAAATATCGTGATAAAAACTGCACACCTAAAAGTTCTTAGGAATTTCTTAGGTATGTAGTCCGCCAACCCGCACTAGGCCAGCGTGGTGGACTAAGGCCTCAACCATCTCAGCTGCAGAGGAGGCCCGTGCCCAGCAGTGGGAGGTATATGAGCTGATGATATGATAATGTAATAATAATATGAAGAAGAATCAGCTTACGGTTTATTTCATGTTTAAATATGTAATAATTAATTGTAATTAATAGAGAAAATATCTTCATTTATTTAAATTATCTTTTCAAATACGCGGATGTTCCATTTACACAATCTATAAATATTTTCTTACAGTGCTCAATACTTGGAATTTTTATCTCTACGCGATGTCTCTTTGGTCGCTGGCGGCTTTTATTATGTACGTATATTTACCAGAAAGCCCGAAATATTTGATCACAAAAAAGAAATATTCGCAAGCCAAAGAAATACTTTTGAGAATGTATATCGAAAATACTGGGAAGCCAAACTCAACGTTCCCTGTAAGTAATATTCTTATTTACTCACAATTATCGTCTTTCAAGCGGTGAAATAGTAACAGACTGGCCTTCTATGAAGGACGCGTCAATCAGCTCAAGGCAGCCTTTGAATTTTGATTGAGGTATATTTGTTTACGTAAGAAATATTTTAAATTATTATTACAACAGCTTTCCTTTCTTATCTGTACCGAGAAGTTCCTTAAGAATTTTTACCTTAGATTATAATTGAGTAGGGTAGGGCGGGGCTAGTTGAGCAATTTTTTACTTGATCGTTCATTGCTCCTTAAAGATAGGTCCAAATTGCTGGTAATTTGTACTTATAGGTAAGTAATTTATTCCTTCTTAAAGTCTTCATAGTAATTTATTATCAAAATATAGCATTTAAAAGTTACTCCCGTTTAAGTGCAAAAAGTCAGATATGCTCAACGTGCCCCATGGGTGGGGTAAGTAGAGCAAGGGTATGGGGTACATTGAGCAGTTAGAAATTCTAGTCTAACCAAGGTTTCTAAAAAAGAAATAACAATTGTATTTGATAATCAACTGTTTATTTATTAATCTCTAAACTAAATCTCTTAGTGAAACAAAACTTAAAATTCTTTTGAAAGTATTTTTAACTTAAAAATAGAATCAACAAAACCGCAACATATTATTAGAACAATTTTTGGATTAGATTCAGCCTTTCCACTTAAAATCAGACTTTTTTTAGGAACTTTTACACAGGAATTATTATTAATAGTGACAGGAATTATTATTAATAGTGACTAAAACTAATCATCATCGTCATCGGAATTGCAATTGATGCAAATGAAACAGTTGCTCAACATTCCCCAACCCGAATATTTGAATTAAAAGTGAGGTTATAAAAAAACTATATTAGATCAAACAAAATCCTCATTAGATATTAAAAATACATCAAATTAATGAACTTTTAACACTTTCCTGATTTAAAATGGATAACATTTGAGTCGTACAGACGAAATATACACAGCAACGATTTTTTTACTTTTTGGTCGCAAAATAAACAAAACGCGAGTGTACTTTACTCGTTCGTCAATTCGCCACTAGCGGTGGCGTGATCATTTCCCCTCCCGCGCCCCCTCGTTTTCCTCATTTGACGTGCTAGGGTTTGATGTATAGTTTCGGAGATATTTTAATTGCCCAACTTACCCCTATGCTCAACTAGCCCCGCTCTACCCTACCTGAATGACCGAGCATTGCTCGGTTTTTTTTTTAATTATGTTTTTTGGAAATTATATTTAAGTACGAATTACTAATAAAATGATGAAATATGAATAATGTTACTTAACAACGCCATCTGCTGTTGTGTCGTTAAAGCAATTAGTTGCTCACAAAAAATAGTATTATTATTCGCCAATAGATGTCAGGAAGAGTCATATTTTTCAGTTGATTTTTGTTATTTTTCTTCCAAATGTCATTTTCTAAAAATGATTCCTAGCTAGATCGATTTATCGCCCCCGAAACCCCCTATATACTAAATTTTATGAAAATCGTTGGAGCCGATTCCGAGATTCCAATATATATTATTGTATTTATGTATTTATCTGAATGAGATATAAAAAAAATTGTGCCTCCAAATCCATCCGAAAAGTTTTATATATTTTTTATAAAAATAAAAACAGACAAATGAAGCACCGCGGGTCCATTGATCAATTTATGTGACATCTGGTGAAAAATCCAGCGCGTCCGAAGAGTGCGGGACCAATAAATCATATCGGCTCAAAACACAGACGGCCACGTCGGAATATATTTTATCAGAACCAACTTCTGACAGTGCTGGAATTAAAATGCGATGGCTTTGCCAGGAATTGGATTATACGTGTAAATTCAGTGATGGATGATAAGAATATGTTTAGCAGTTTGAAATTTTCACAAATGTTTGGGTTACTGTAGCAAGCGATGGGATATTCGTAAATAAATAAATAAATACACCCAACAGTCACATACATAGTTCTGACCCCACACTAGGATACAAGTCCTGTGTCGTGGGTATCAGAGACTACGAGAGACTTTTCGGTCTCACAAACACCCAGACCCGAAACAAATATTTGTGGATCACACAAACATTTGTCTCGGTGCGGGGATCGAACCCGCGGCCTCTCGTTTCGCAAGCTGGTGTCTAACCATCTGCGCCACGGGGCTGCATTCGTATCTTTCTGAAAGTAAGTGTTTTGGTAGCAAAACGCTGAAAGGGGTATGTCGGGGTCTCTGGTTTTTTCAAATCCGGCGTGTGGAATAGGTGGGTCCCTAAACAAGATCCTACGCCAGCATACCGACTAATACCTGTCGGTGGCCGTCACGCGCAATTGGGGCGGTACTACGGCATCTCAGGCCGAGAAGCGCCCTGAATTATACACCGTTGCCGCTTGGCGGTATGCCGGCATAGGGATTTTTGTTATGGACCCAGTCCGGCATTAACATCTACGCGGATGTGACGTCACTGCACGCTGGGCTGGAAGGCCGGTGATCCCGACATACGCTTTCCACCTCACTCCTCCAGGGCTGGCGGGAAGTAGAGCCATAACCAGCTTCCCTTCGAAAACAAAAGGGATGCGGAATTTAATCATATTGCTATTGTAGCAACTTCTCGTGAATAATAGGGTGTTCGTATTCAGTTTATGATGATGATTTATATTTTTTGACAGTTCACTGATTTATGGATAACCGAGGAGAAGGACACAGCTCGAGATGATAAGCCAATGCAATCAATAACAGAACAAATTGTCGTTGGACTGAAGGACGTGAAAGTCTTATTTCGGAGACCATTGCTGCTGTACTTAATTATGTTGAGTTTTATGTGTTTCTTGACAATGGGCATGTGAGTTCATTACTACCATTATTTATTTATTTGTAACTAGCTTTTGCCCGCGATTTCGTCCGCGTAGACTTCAGGGTTAGGTGCAGAAAGATAATAAGTGAATCTATATATCGTCTCTCAAATGCCCAAAGTTACTGATTAAAAGAAAAAAGTATTCTATGTTACGTCTAATACCTAAAAGAATGCGTGTACAAAGTTTCATGACGATCAGTTCAGTTCAAACATCCCAATTATAATATTAGTAAGGATTAGTATGTTTTATCAAGTTCTGAGTTTCAAAAAGGATCTCGAGGAACCTTGATCGACAACAATACTGTCTAGTGATTTCTACTATCATCTGAAAGCTTGGTCCTAGTAGTGAGACCGTTGCGAAATGAAGTTGTGACGGTAGCAACACGCCAACATAGATGTAGTTTTATTTATATTTACTTTCTAATTGTTAGTATTTTAACCTTATTTAAACATGCATTATTTTTATTCATTACTTGTAATTTTTTAACTTTATAACACTCCCTACCGTACAACCAAAAAGTAATGAAATTCAATGTGCATAGTTTGAGACAGATTACTACCTTTTGATCTATTGCCTTTTCTTCTTTGCTTATCTCGAGGTAACTAGGAACTGCAGTGACCATGAATACATTTACTATAATTGTAAAGCAAACAGCGTTTTTAAAATAGCACATTATCTTATTTTACAATCTCTTAACATAAATTTGGGTTCACGTCAGCAATTTTCAAAATTAGTGCAGAAACTGAACGCAGCGTTGCACAGATTCGCAGCGTGCTATCATTAATTATATTCACTGTTAACGCTATATTAATTATAATTTACGGCCAGGTACAACGTTCTGCGGCTTTGGTTCCCGCAAATGTCCACGATTGTCGAACACTACGATATCACCAATTCGGATTTATGCCTTTTATTGGATCGGTATACGGCTGATCTTAGGGAGAAGAATAATTCGACAGCAGCTGATGTGTGTGTGCCGGTAAGTTTCAATGTTATACAAGCATTTTAGTCATAAAAAAAGAACCTCGTTGGTCTCGCTCCATTAATGTTAGCAGTGTGAATTTCTCAGTACGAGCCCAATTTCTGGAAAACTAGTAAACTTCAAAGAAGTAGTGACGGCCTTAAGGTTTAGGCGCGCGTTCGAGAATCTCGGCGGTCGCAGGTACAAACGCCAGGCATACACCTCTGACTCTTCGAAGTTATGTGTGACTTTTTTACGGTAAAGGACTAAAAGTTCTTCGGAATTTTTTGACGTGTAGTCCGCCAAGCCGCATTAGGTCAGCGTGGTGGACTAAGGCCTAAACACTCTCAGTTGTAGAGGAGGACCATGCCCAACAGTACATGGGCTGATGATGGTGATAATAAATACATCCCTGCCTACCCTTTAGTTGTTAAAGGCGTGACTGTATGTATGTAGATGAATACAATGCGGTTCGAATATTCAATGATTGGGTATTGGGTAGTTACGTTAGTTCATGCGTACGTAATGGAATCATTTTACATACATTTATATTCACGCTTTTATCCCCGAATGGTAGGCCATAAAATCTAAATAATAGGCAAATGAACCATTACCGACAATAATGCATATTTTATTACCTACATGGTCCATTTATGCTATGGAGAGGGCTATGTTGGGGGTTTCTCTGAAAGATATATCCGTCAGAGAACCAAAGTGATCGACATAGCCCAAAGGATTAGCGAGCTGAAGTGGCAGTGGGCAGGTCACATTTGTCGCAGAACCGACAACCGTTGGGGAAAACAAGTTCTGGAGTGGAGACCGCGACTCGGCAAACGTAGTGTAGGGCGCCCTCTGGCTAGGTGGGGTGACGATATTCGCAAGGTGGCTGGCAGCGGTTGGATGAGGAGGGCCGAAGATCGAGCCCAGTGGCGTACCATAGGAGAGGCCTATGTCCAGCAGTGGACGTAAAAAGGCTGCTGATGATGATGATGATGATGGTCCATTTTGTACGTGAAATTCGTAGGACTATCCCGTTTTAGATGATACTATTGTAACATTCACTACTTCTGTATTTCTATATGACTGCCTCGTGGTCTCGCGGCATAAGTATGTGCTATGCGATCTAGAAGTCCTGGGTAGTAGTCTCGCCCCCTATTACGTGGGACTGATACATACCTGGCGAATTGTGGGTGCAGATATACATCTTTTTTTTACGAGAGGAAAGCGCTGCTTTGCTGGACTGCCTCGTGGTCTCGCGGTACAAATATGTGCCGTGCGATCTAGAGGTCCTGGGTTCGATTCCCGGGTCGGGCAAAGTGTTATTGGGTTTTTCCATTAGGAAATTCTCGGTAACAGCACGGAGTCTGGAAATGTGCCCGAAAAACGGCAATAGGCTCGCCCCCTATTACGTGGGACTGATACATACTTGGCGAAATGTGGGTGCAGAAATGCACCTCTGCCTACCCCTTCGGGGAATACAGGCGTGAGTTTATGTATGTATGTATGTAGGAAAGCGCTTTAAGCTCCCTGTTCGGTACCTCGGGGGAGGCCGAAAGGGGTATGTCGGGGTTTTTGGCCTTCCAACTCGACGCGCAGAACAATAATTATCCGCTTAGCTGAGTTGGGTCCCTAACCAAAATCCTACGCCAGCATACCGACTAAAACCTCTCGGCGACCATCTCGCGCATTTAGAGCGGTGTTGCGGCATCTCAGGGTGAGAAGCACCCAAAATGGTCCGCTTCCGCCCGGCGCACCGTCCAATTGTGGACTCCTCCAAATTGGGAGGGCTTAAGATGCCCTTCATTTACGCTTTTTTGGACGTTCACCTCTTGTGAACGTCCGCGACAGTCAAGAGGCTACGCCCTCTGCCGCAAATCTCAGGGTTGCTATCATAGTGTACCGCCCCCGCAGTACGCCCAGCCACCCCAGTGGCGCCCAGCTGTACCATGGCGGAATTCTTACACCCCCAATCTGGGTTTTAAGACACACGTCCATTTATTATATATGGCTATGTTAATTCGTGTTAATACAAAGAAATATCTAATTTCAGAAAAAGAGCGGGACGGAAACATACGTCAACAGTATAATCATCGGTTTCGTATGCATTCTGCCTTATTTTATTAGCGGGGCTTTGGTGAATACTGTGGGAAAGAAACTTCTCCTCATAGCCTCCAGCCTGATATGCGTGGCGGCTACTCTAGGACTGCGATGGGCAGACACAAAGACAACCGTAGTGGCATTGTTTTCGTTGGATATAGCCGTCTCTCAATGCATTAAGGGTCTGATACAAACGCAGGCTGTTGGATGTTTCCCGACCAATGTAAGGTGAGTTATATCATCCTCTAATATTTAATAGTTTACTAATTATGTAAAGATGGAGTCGTACTATTTCTTGATTGAAAAATTAAGAGTAAGTAATCAAAAAATGTTAATTAATTGTAAATAAGAGTGCGGCGCATATTCAAAGGTTCTCGGTTCGATTCTCGAGTTATTGATTTTTTCGTTAAGAAATTGTCAACAACATTTACGTATAAATACGAACCTGTCTACCCTTATGCGATACAGGCGCATGTTTTGAAATTCATTATCATCATCATTAGCCCTTTTACGCCCCACTGCTGGGCACGGGCCTCCTCTACAACTGATAGTGTTTAGGCCTTAGTCCACCACGCCTAGTGCGGGTTGGCGGACTACACACCTAAGAAATTCTCTAAGTACTTTTAGGTGTGCAGGTTTCCTCACGATGTTTTCCTTTACTGTTAAAGTAAGTGATGATTCATTGAGAATACGCACATAACTTTGAAATTCAGAGGTGTGTGGGGTTTGAATCCGCGACCGCCGAGATTCTCGACCGCGCGCTCGCCTTAACCCCGAGGCCATCACTACTTTTTCTATTTTACGTTTTGAAATTCACTAGATTAAAATATTGACTCGCTTGTCATATTATTTCAGGACACTAGCAATGTCAATAATAATGACGTCAGCTAGAGTCGGTACATTGTTTGCTAACATATGGTTCCCGCTTTTACTCGACACTGGATGCGTAATCGTGTTCTTCACCTTAGCTGGCACTATGGTTTGTAAGTATATTTGTGTGTTTCTAAGTCTATTTATTATAAGTTAATTTAGTTTTATTAATAAATTGACAGAGAAAAAGAAAACAAAAATGTTAATTAAATTGGATGTGCCTTTTTGGAATTCATTTGCGATATCCAATTTATTTCAATAAACTTTGGCTTTCTATTAAATTGTCTGGAATACATTTTAATGATTTTCCACTTTCTAGGAAAAACTGGTTATTTAAATGCCAAATGCTAAACATGCTTCGTTTTTGAATGAAAAAATTGAAGCAGTATTATACTAAATAGAGGGGTCTATATTAAATAAATAAATACATCCAACAGACACACACGTAGGTCTGACTCCCACAGTAAGAATTTTGAAGACAATTGCCAGAACTACAATTTTTAATTCCAGCCCCGTATGTTGTCTGGTAGAGATCGCAGCTAGCGATAAGACCGTCTACTGAGCCTATATCTTATTGTCATAGTTTTTTCTCAATTATGTTGTATATATATTATATAGTGTACAAAAATACATATAAAATAAAATAAATAAATAAGATATAAGTCTTGTGTCGTGGTTATCAGATACTACGGAAGACTTTCCAGACTCAAAAACACTCAGACCCGAAACAAATATTTGCGTATCACACAAACATTTCTCTCGATGCGGGAATCGAAGCCGTGGGTTCTTGTTTCGTAAGCTGGTGGCTAACCAACTGTCAAAAATGGCTTTAGATATGAAAAATTGATAATTTTCATTTTCAGGTTTAACAATAACCTCGATAATGTTGCCGAAAAATAAAGGAGAATAAGGAATTTAAGGATATTTAATTGAAGCAGGCAAAAATAGCCCTGTTTAAAATACTACCTCACCTATACTTAAATATGAATTGTGTAAAATGTGTTATTTACAAAATTAAATAAATAAATAGATGTTTTACTTTTCGTTATTTTTTTACTGTTGTTATGTTATTAATATTTTTAACTATAAACATAAACTCACGCCTGTATTCCCCGAAGGGGTAGGCAGAGTTGCATTTCTGCACCCACATTTCGCCAAGTATGTATCAGTACCACGTAACAGGGGGCGAGCCGATTGCCGTTTTTCGGGAACATTTCCAGACTCCGTGCTGTTACCGACAATTTCCTAATGGAAAAACCCAATAACACTGCCCGACCCGGGAATCTAACCCAGGACCTCTAGATCGCACGGCACATACTTGTACCGCGAGGCCACGACTTTTAAGACTGTAATTAATGTTATGTATTGTAATTTTTTGTACCTTCTGGTTTATAAGAATTACATGGCGGTCGAAAGAGCACGGAAACTGACATACATACTTTTACATAAGTACTCAGTGTAACATAAACCACATTAGGTTTTTCTGTACACTTACTGATTCTTCGACATTTGTATATTTTAACACAATACAAACATTACATTAATAATCATCATCATCATCATCAGCCCAAATACGTACCACTGCTGGGCACGGGCCTCCTCTACAACTGATAGGGTTTAGGCCTTAGTCCACCACGCTGGCCTAGTGCGGGTTGGCGGACTACACATCTAAGAAATTCCTAAGAACTTTTAGGTGTGCAGGTTTTATCACGATGTTTTCGTTCACCGTTAAAGCAAGTGATAATTCATTGTGAATACACACATAACTTCGAAAAGTCAGAGGTGTGTGCCTGGGGTTTGAACTGCGATCGCCGAAATTCTCGACAGCGCTCCTAAACTTCGAGGCCATCACTGCTTATTATGTTCTTCATCTCACCCAATATACACAATTTTTAAATCTATACATGACTTAAGTCGAATAAATACGGCTGTGAACTTAGTCTACCAGTCTTAAACAATAGAACTGCAAATTAACTCAGTGTTTCGTATCAAAGATGACAGTCTTAGATGTTCTCTAAAACACGAAACTAATTTTGTACAGAATGAACTTGTTTTCTGAATACACACGTCACTAATTTACCTTCGTCAGTATTCTGCGCGTGGGAGACACGATGTTGTAACATTTACACGTAAACGCTATAAAAGATATGATCAATTATATAGACATAGAGAAATTATTATTATTATTTACATACATACATACATTTTCAAGTATGTAAAAAGGGGCGAGCCTATTGCCATTTTTTCGGGCATACTTCCGCGCTACTACGAAGAATTTCCTAATAGAAAAAGTGTATAACACTTTACATACATAGGTTCTGACCCCACACTAAGATACGAGTCTTGTGTCGTGGGTACCAAAAATTACGAGAGATTTTTCGGTCTCACGAGCACCCAGAGCCGAAACAAATATTTGTGGCCTCTCGTTTCGCAAGCTGGTATCTAGCCAACTGCGCCACGGGGCTGTCATATATTTCAATACATATATTTTTCAGACATTGCCTAATATGCGCAATGCGACTTCATGATTTCATTAGTTACAAATCTATCGTCATTAAAACACGACACGTAATTAGGGAACCACGTAACGTCTAATTCGGTAGCGTTGCGGAAACCGGTACATTGAAATTTTATCGCAGTTTACATAGGCTACAATAACCAGTATAACTTGGCCCATCCTAGTCCCGCACTAAATATATGCTTATAATTGAACACTTGCAAAATTTTCCTTTCTCTCTCACTTGACGTGGGAGCGAGTGAGACAGAACATACATTTTACTGCCAATGGAAAAGGTTGAGTGAAATAGTTCGTAATTCACAAGGGCCGATTTCATGTCGGATTTATGCCCCAAATTTTATGAGTGATTCCACGTAAACGACACTAATGTTTTAGGTTATGGTTATGAGATTACTAGGGTTAAGCCGTTTTCCATCCCTGAACTTTCCATTATACTTTCCGAGTACCAGTTTTCCTGATTAAGGTAGTAGATTTTATGATCTTTGACTATTTCAGTCTCCTTGCTATCAATTGAAATACCTTTCATTTAAAGTAATCTACAAAGTCAAAGTCAAATTATCTTTATTCAAATAGACTTTTACAAGTTCTCTTGAATCGTCAATTTTAAACTATTGCCTATTACAGAATGAATTATTTTTACTTTATAGTGAGTACTACTGCATCATTATTGACCGCAGGATGTTAACTCATAGAGTATACTTATTCCTTGACCTACCTCAAAGTATTCTATATTACTAATAGATCAATTTTAGAGTTTTATTAAAAGTAATTTTTGATTCGTGACAAAAAATACAATAGAACAAAGAAGGAAATTTACCGCAAATGTTACACCGCTCGATAATAAGATGACACAGCTCAGGTTATTCTAGACAATTCAAGGCCTCGGTATCATAATAGATAAATTAATTTCGTCACAACACAGTGAAATGAGTATCAGTGTTTTAACAGCTGACATGATAAGTGGTTATTTAAGATTTGGCAACAAAATATTGTTCACGTTTGACTTAAGGCTGTTTAAAAATGAGTGACGTGAACTTACCAGCTTTGGCGGAAGCGGGCAAGTATTCTTTTAATTATTTGATTTTAGAATGAAAAGTATGGCGTAAAAGTGAATACATACATAGATACATACATAAACTCACGCCTGTATTTCCCGAAGGGGTAGGCAGAGGTGCATTTCTGCACCCATATTTCGCCAGGTATGTATCAGTCCCACGTAATAGGGGGCGAGCTTATTGCCGTTTTTCGGGCACATTTCCAGACTTCGTGCTGTTACTGAGAATTTCCTAATGGAAAAACCCAATAACAGTAAAAGTGAATAGTGTGTTAATATACTTATCGTAAGTCGTGATGGCCTCGACATTTAGGCATTTTAGTGCCTACTATTTATCCTTGCCTTATATTTGTAGATCACACAAACATCTGTCTCGGTGCAGGGATCGAACCCGCGGCCTCTCGTTTCGCAAGCTGGTATCAAGCCAACTGCGCCACGGTGCTGTTAATTTAATGTAACATCAAAATGTAACTTTATCTCTACAATTTTTTTTATATCGGCGATATTTCTCCAACAATTACTCACTGAAGCTATTTGTTTAAGCCGAAGTTTAATGTGCACATTCGTCCGGACGCGACCATTATGTTAAACAGAAGCAGATTATAGAAAGCAAGTTTCGAGAAAACGAGAATGTCTACAATTTTACTGCAGATATAAAGTTTTAGCACGGCTAAGTCTGAATTAGTATGTGAAACATGAAGTTCTGATTAAATAACGTATAATGTTATTCGGGCTTGTTTTAGTGTTGGCGTTGTTAAAATTGTGACCGAGAGTCCCATTTTGCCGAAAAGTTACGACTCTTCGGTAAATAGGGTGAAAAGGGTTGTTTGTAGATAAATAATGGGTGAAACAAATACACGAATTTGTTAACGTGAAATTATTAATGCTTTATGCTGAACGTGTTTATTTAAATACACCTAACAGTCATATACATAGTTCTAACGTCACACTACCAGACTTGTGTAGTGGTTTTCAGAAGCTCCGGGAGATTTTTCGGTCTCAGAAACACCCAGATCCGACAAATATTTGAGGATCACTGATGTCTTGGTGTGGAATTTAAACCCGCGGCCTCTTATTTCGCATGCTGGTACTTAGCTAACTGCACCACAGGGCTGTCAATATACATTCATAGTTCTTTACCATATATTACACAGAAAATTTCACAGAACCGTGCCATGTTTTCTATCATCATCATCTCACTTCTGGGCACGGGACTCTCCTACAATTAAGAGGCCCACCTAGCTGGCCTAGTGCGGGTTTGTTCCATCATCATCATCAGCCCAAATACGTCCCACTGTTGGGCACGGGCCTCCTCTACAACTGAGAGGGTTTAGGCCTTAGTCCACCACGCTGGCCTAGTGCGGGTTGGCGGACTACACACCTAAGAAATTCCTAAGAACTTTTTAGGTGTGCAGGTTTTATCACGATGTTTTCCTTCAACGTTAAAGCAAGTGATAATTCATTGTGAATACACACATAACTTCGAAAAGTCAGAGGTCTGTGCCTGGGGTTTGAACCTGCGACCGCCGAAATTCTCGGCCGCGCACCTACACCTCGAGGCCATCAATGCTTAAGCATTGTTCCATATCCAGTCTTATTTCATTACCTTATTTTGCAATAAAAGTGTAAGCCTAAAATATTGCGTTTCCTCTTCCGTTTCATTCATGTCATATTCAAATAACTCGTTACTGTAACTCAAGCACGGCATAGACACTTCAACCGAAATTACTGCTGAATTATTGAACAACAACCCCGTCTGAATTGCAATGCATTTCTGAGAGGGTGCCGAAACGTTTCGGCTCTAGCAAATGTGCCGAAAGCCGAAAATCTTCCCCCAACACTAGCGTTACTTACTGGAACGACTTATCAGGCTAATACACTCTTAGAGATGGTATTAAAAATAAATTGCCTCATAATATATTCTGTGAAATCATATTACTACGTGTAATAGGCTTTCACACTGAGGATCTGGAGTAGGAGTGACGAGATGAATCTTTACTTAGGTTGTTAGGTAAACTGTGACGTCATTTGTGTGTCTATCGTTTTTTGTATGTTCGGCCCACATATTCTGCTGGGGTGAACTATCAGCTTAATACCCGAGTATATACATAGATAATCTTGAATTATGGGTAAAGTAAAGAGAAAGTGTTAATAAGTCTAATATTAATAATAAGTCCGCCAACCCGCACTAGGCCAGCCTGGTGCACTTAGGCCTAAACCCTCTCAATTTTAGAGGAGGCCCGTGCTGCAGTGGGACGTATATGGGCTGATGATGATGATGATGACTTAATTATTTCTATTGTATTTTGTTCGTGCCTGAATCGATTGTGGACGAAATTAACACCTTTCTCCTTGAAAATAAAACATCATATAGCTTAAAACCGGCTAAATTTTTTAAATTCGATTACATGACATGTTCAATTTAGTTTGTATGATGAGCTTATTACATTTTGTTGCTTTCTTTCCGAACGGCAAATATACTCTCTTAAGAATGTACGTATGTATGTTCAAAGGGATACGTAGAGACATATTTCTATAGCCCCTATTACGTGGGACTGATACAATACTGGCGAAATGTGGGTGCTGAAATGCACCTCTGCCTACCCCTTCGAGGAATACAGGCGTGAGGTTATGTATTTATGTATGCATATTTCTATCACCACGTTTTGCATTAAGTACCTTTAAAGTTTACGAGATTTATTATCACTGCTACTATAAAATTCTTCATAAAATACTTATGTACACGCGTTAAAAGTAATACTAAAATGTTATCTTTCTCCTTATTCTACGTACACATAAATATTTGACAACTTATAAATATGCCAATCCCTTTTTATTACTGTCACTATTCTACATTTTTAAATCTAAAATATATAAAATTTTTGAATAACTTTTTCGTGACGGTGTGCTCGCGCATCGTAAAAATTTACTCTCATCATTTTTCCCTAACGCGCCAAAAGAAATACAACTTCTAAATGAACGCTGTCCCACCCGAGAATCGAACCAACAAGACCTACATAACAACAACTGTACAGCTTACTAATAGTCTAATATTATTACATAAAAGTAAACATTCATTAAAGTTACTTCATATTTCATAATGCTTGGAGTATGCTTCTTATCACTGTTTACACTAGCGTTATTTCAGACGTCGCAATATTTACCTACAGTTTGTTTAATGTTATCTCGCATAATATAGTGAGACATTTTTATTACTATTTCCTTGACTTTAAGATTTTTGTGTAATAGCGTTTAACATTTTAGGAAGCAAGAATACTACGCGTATTAACTTTTGTTTACAAGTTTAATGCGTTAATAAAAACTTAGTCATTAAATTTCCCCGTTTATTTTTGTGCCGAACTTTATGGATATCTCACAAGCAGTTTAAGCGTATATGCGTTATTATTATTTCTGCATGTAATGAATTTGTCTAAATAGGTAGTTTATTTAATTATTTCGTTTTTTTTTGGAGATAGTGGTCCAACTAGTCCAATTTAAAGTTTTTAACCACAACGTGTGTGTTCCCACCACTTAGATGTGTATTTTAACACCCACTTTTCACCAGATATGTTTTAAGACCCACATAAAAATTAGTAATCCTGTTTTATTCTTTGGAAAAATGTACATACTGCATGCCGGTCCTGAGAATTTCCTAAAAGAAAAATGGCTTAATGAGCCTCTTTTAAGTACCTTTCTGTTATTTTGAATGCTGTGGATTCTCAATGGTAACAAAAAGAAACAATAACACTCTGGATCTCTACAAACTACCGCAGGAAAAACAAGCCACTAGTCAAAGTAATAACATCACATTTACGTATCTATGGATGATTCAAACACGAGTCATTCGCTGGCCGTGGAATGGCCTGGCCTCTTAAGGGAGATTAAATATTAATATTTGCGGCAGCGCCCAAAGCCTCTGGGATCCGTCGGAAATTACACTGTTACCTCTTTCGCTTTCAAAATGCAATGCTGAGGAAACATTTAAATATTTTTTACTCCATTATGAATGCGAGGTTCTGGCGAAATGGTTTTTATAATGTACCTTGCAGATTCATATTCTGTTTGGCGGAATGCAAGCGCTCAACTGTTGGGTTTTATTATACTTAATTTAGGAACTATATTATATATTTTCAAGTTATTTTTTGTCCTCCGTTTGGAAGGAACCCGGTTACGTTCTCCAGTCAAGCCAATATTATTGAATTTCTCAGTAATAACATGGAGTCTGAAAATATGCCCCAAAATATTATGTTCGTACTTTCCAGCCGGGAAAAACGTGTATAAATAAACCTCTGGCCACCCATTTGGAAAGGCAGGAGTGAGTGTATATATGTATATGTGTATCAACAAATTTTCCCCACTGCTGTCCTGTGACAGGTCTGTACCTATAGGGTAAGAAAAAAGACTAGTGGACTACACACTACGATTTTTTGCAGAATCTTATCGTAAGTAATACAAAAACTAATACAAGCACCCTTCTGATTCTTAATTCTATGAAAATTATGAATGAAATAATCGTTTATTTGACGTTTCCTTAATCAATTGTCTTGTGACAACAATTAATACTAAACGATAGTGAAAGCAAATTGGTTTAGGAGCTTAAATAGTCGGTTTGGTTTGCCACCAGAATTGTTTGAGTTGGCTATTCAAATACATCTACGTAACTCAAGATTAAAACGAAAATCTATAATTAGAACACTGAATGCAGAAAATTATCCTTGACAGAATTACATTTATTCTAAGTAGAAATTTGTTCTTTTACATCGTCTCCATACAAAAAGAAACTTAGCTGATTTGAAATCTCACAAAATAACCTCCCATCTAGACTCAACTCTTCTCATATATTCCGACAACTCGCCGAATTCTTCAAAAGTTTCAGCGCCTACGTTCCGTACGAGTTTGAATTTCTCTGCTTGTTTCACGACATATATATTACTATACGCGTCATGCCAGCTTTTGTCGTCATCTTTACTTTCTGAAGGGTAGTCGCGCCTATAAAGTTGAAACCACAGGGATTCCTCCTTTGCCACCTTGTTAATCCTTTTACAAGTCTCAGACAAATTTAAGATGTCTCTTATGGGCAAACTCACTAGTATTTGATGTAGAATGTCGTCTGGCATTCCAGGCAGGCTACCGCTCGGGAACCTGTGGTAACTTAATATAGAGCTCTTGAGCGGCATCACAATTTTCTCTTTGAACGAAAAGGATAGCTCGTTGAAATTTGCGAAGTCCATCGGTATACCTAGTTTTGATGTTTGAACATATCTATCTATATCAAAACACGTTGAATAATTCCCTGCGTCTATTTCTGGTATAGTAGCATTGACTAAAACTATATCATTCAAAAAGCATGCTATAATTTTTAATTCAGTTGCTTCGAAATCTGTCAAAACAAAAAGTGCTTCGTAGTCATCACTATTATCATTATGTCTTTTAATAATGTTTTCCTCCATGTTCATAGGTTCACCAAGTTTCTTGAGCAGTATGAAACCACTTTCTCTCATCACATGCAATAGAATGGCAAAGAACAGTTCTCGCTTCAAATGTTCCGGCTTGATCAAAGTTTCGATCAACCTGTTCAATGTTTGTGTCAATTGGAGCGTCGTTTCCTCACTCAGGTCGCGGTCTTTGTAGTTTATATCCATTGTCTATACCTTTTGTAAACACTTCTATTATGATCTTTCGTGAATATTGGCCATTGAAACTCGCGGATTAGATATCAAAAGCTATTGTGACAATGTCTTTATGACGTTAATATTGTATGGCAAACATATGTATGCTATTCTTTTCTTGTTATTTACTAAATAGTTTGAGGTAGGCAATGACGTCAGACGAGTAACATAGAGCGCGAAAATTAAATAAATAATTATTACAATTACTGTGTTGATTGAGATTATTGTTTCAATGCGTTCTCAGTTGATTAAAAATTACGATGACATAGCCACTAGATGGTGTTGCGATCGGGTAAAAAATAATACAAACTAGTTTGTAGGTAAATACCTACTTGAATAAAGCCCAAATAAAGCCTTTTCATACCGGTTAACCTATAATTTTTGTTAATATAAATGTTATTGATAAAAAATCTCAGGTTTTTTTATTGTTCCATTATGGTATTCAAGATCCATTTTCACACTATTGTGGATATTCTATTTTTGTTTCAGACAAGAACAATGCCCTCAAGACTCCGATGCAGGAGATTGACCAAGCATACAAGGCGTGCAAGTTCGGTTTATTTCACATCAGGCTACTTGCAATATCCTTCGTGGGATACGTTGCTGGAGTCCTCGTCGCTTCCACAACGTCGTATCTACTGCCCAGTGCTGAATGCGATTTGGGCATGACGCTGGTTCAAAAGGGCTTGTTAAACGCCATACCATATTTAGGTAAGTAGTAACGTTTTTTTTTGTTTTACTCGGGATATTTTTTTAATCTGATTGCCTCGTGGTCTCGCGGTACAAGTATGTGCCGTGCGATCTAGAGGTCCTGGGTTCGATTCCCGAGTCGGGCAAAGTGTTATTGGGTTTTTCCATTAGGAAATTCTCGGTAACAGCACGGAGTCTGGAAATGTGCCCGAAAAACGGCAATAGGCTCGCCCGCTATTACGTGGGACTGATACATACTTGGCGAAATGTGGGTGCAGAAATGCACCTCTGCCTACCCCTTCGGGGAATTCCGGCGTGAGTTTATGTATGTATGTATGTATTTTTTTAATTATATTCTTCATCATCATCATCAGCCTATATACGTCCCACTGCTGGGCACGGGCCTCCTCTACCATTGAGAGGGTTTAGGCCTTAGTCCACCACGCTGGCCTAGTGCGGGTTGGCAGACTACACACCTAATAAATTTCTAAGAACTTTTAGGTGTGCAGGTTTCATCACGATGATGGCCCTGAGGTTTAGGCACGCGGTCGAGAATCTCGACGGTCGCAAGTTCAAACCACAGGCACACACCTCTGACTTTTCGAAGTTATGTGTGTATTCACAAATAATTATCACGTACTTGAACGGTGAAAGAAAACATCATGATGAAACCTGCACACCTAAAAGTTCTCAGGAATTTCTTAGGTGTGTAGTCGTCAACCCGCACTAGGCCAGCGTAGTGCACTAAGGCCTAAACACTTCCCAGTTGTAGAGGAGGCCCGTGCAGAATTTTAAATTAAAAAATTCCAACAAAATATTTATATTTTAAATATTTTTTTCAATCTAAACCATTCATAAATCTACCTGATAAAACACACAAAAAAAATTGCGTCCTTTTGAACAAAAAAAAATTAACTGCTTAAAATTGCATATCAGAACATACCTTTCTGATATGCGGAAAATAAAAATCCCAGAACTCGATCGCAGCGCCGACTACCGGGTTCTATTGCGAATCTCGAATTCACTTGAACACGCAAACAAAACAAAATCAGTTCAGTCGTTTAGGAAAAGTTCAGTGACACTCTTGCACAAAAGAATTATAAAGATTACGAGTAAATACTAAAAGGACCTCCGAAGTCAAATCGAGTTGGTAATTTTTTATTAATATGGGGCGCGTTAAATCTTTTGCTAAAATATTAAATGGGCCCGTACAAAGCCCGGCCGATTCGTCCTTCGTAATTTAACTACTAAAAGGACGATTAAATGGTTACTTTAAAGGTCCCAGTCATTTCGCTAAGGCAATCCAAAACGCGGACTTTAGAGAAAAGTTAATTTATTGCCTCCATTAACTAATTATACGTCTTTTGTATTTCTTATATTCTGAGTAGGTAGATGCTTGAGTGCGCAATTAATTAATGGACAAGTCGGGTTCACCCGTCATTGCTTCTTTGTAACAAATCTTTAGTTCCATCCTTTTAAAATTATTTTATTCTAAGAAATGTATATACACATAAAAAATAGGAGAGGAATAATACTTGGCCTGACCCAGAATTCAAACCCAGGACCTCCTGATCGCACGCTGCACACTTGTACCACGGGACCAGTGAGGCAGTTAAGAAAGTTTGTTGTTTTGGATGTTATTGTCTTGGATGTTATGAAGTATCAATTTCTTCAATCAGCTTTTGCTCACATACATGATAATCATAACCACGAAACATGAAATAACTTTACAAGTATTTATATCATGTCACTTGAACCCCGAACTCTTAAAACGCTGCGCTTTCCGGTACGTGGCCTCCACTCGAGAACTATTTGGCCCCATCGGCCATCAGTTCTCCACGCTATGTGCCCGGCCCATTGCCACTTCAACTTGCTAATCCGCTGGGCTATGTCGGTTACTTTAGTTCTCCTACGGATCTCCTCATTTCTGATGCGATCTCGTAAATATACATACATACAATTATATTTGTAAATAACGGTATAAATTAAGAAGATGTATCTAGATATAACAACCGTTATAATGATATAACATTATTTTCCAGGCATGCTGTTGTCGACGTTAATCGCCGGGTTCCTAACCGACACATTTGGAAGAAAGATTTTCGTGATGCTCGGCTTCGGAGGCATGTTTTTGTTCATGTTTATAGCGGGTTCCAGCCAAACATATGAGGTGCTTGTGGCAGCAAAATTATTTGAGGGAATTTTGTGAGTAATATTATTATATTTGTATTCATTGCGCGGAGTGCTAGTAACCTATTTTTCTAGCTACCTACTTAGTAAGTAATGTATGAAGTTTTAAAGCCATATATTAATATATATGTCGGGGCAGAAGGGGCTTTGAAGTGTCTTTAAGATGTGTGACGTCATCATTGCTAACGTCATATTTTGGGTTTTCCTTAGGAAAGCTTCACAACTGACGAGCCTAATAGCCCAGTATTGTTGAGAATAATCTTGAAATCCCAGTCACGTTTATAAGCATTTATGTTACATTTTCTTTGATCTAAGTAATACCAGACTGAAACCGGTTATAAAGATATCAGAAACTACATCGAGGTGAAGTTTCTATCTAATTTCACTAAGTGCCGAGCGCTGGGGAGGAGTTATCCGTATTCTCGCGCTTGTCAATTAATCACTACTTAGAAATCTGAGCTAAAACGTCTTAAAGCTTCGAATAATATTATACAGAACATTTTGAATATTGAGGTGAACAAATTATATAAAGAGATAGAATAGACATTTAACTAAAAAAAAATCGAATAATATTCCATTAAGGGTATAAAAATCGCTTTATCAATCTTAATTTTATACTTGGAAAATTGGAATGATAATAAGAAATAATAAAATTAGACTGTCTCTAACTAGTATTTTTACTGAACTCTGTATCTTATAGAGTACGACTTACATATTACTTAACAATTATTTAGATTATATACACATATCAAATAGTCTATACACTACACGGTCAGCTGCTGCAAACTATAGGCGCCGCCACATTGGCCTTAGCTGCACTGACAAGCGCCTTTCACTTTATACCTACTTGGCGGCCGACCATCACGCGACATGCATTACACAGACCAAAAAGTTTAAGACGATTTAATAAAAAGTTTCACTTTAAAAATAATGTAGGTATACGTTTATGTGTGATGTCATTCTATGTGTGATCTGTAGAGCGAACAGTTGCAAAATTGTTTTTCAAGATAGCCACGAAATAGGCTGTGTCTAGTGTGGTTATCATAGTTAATAAGTTAGTTGTAAATTGTGAACTGATTTTTGAATAAATGTGTATATTTGAATAAATATAATTATAAGTTATGAAAATATTAATTGATTTTAACATAAAGATTTATTCGACCACGGATCGTAACAAACATAAATTGACATGACATTTAACATGAATTTGAAATAACAAAATGTTAACATTAATGAGGGTGAATTTAAAACACAAGACAAGCGTTGACGTTCGGACAGAGCTTCCGCACTGTAAACCGGCCGATGAGTGAGTGCCCTGTGACGCTCAGCAGCGCCCGTTATATAGGCAGCCGACGTGATGACGTCTACTGCCACCCGCAACACAAATTTCTTGCTGACAATATATGTATATATGTTTTGAGATATATATATATCTCTTGCCGATTTCGTAACAAAAACTCTACCATTTTAGCTGCATTGTATTATTTAGAGAAAATCAAACATTAAAACTTTTTTTTTTCTTCTTTAAACTGGCACGGCAAAGTGACTCCACTGTACCTGATGGTAAGCACAGTGGAGTCCAAAAAATTAATACAGACCAGCGAGAAACGAAGGTAACCCGCTGGTCGACACAATCATGCCGGCCTGCACAAATGCTTCACATTATGATACCTTAAAAAAATCTGAATTATTTCAGTAGTTCTATCAATTTATTACTTATTTTAGACACTCTTGGCGAGTGGTTAGGATACCTACTCGTATTCCTCTGCATAGCAGCTGATGTATTAAACCTTTGAGACATAAAATAATCATCATCATCAGCCAATATACGTCTCATTGCTGGGCACGGGCCTCCTCTACAACTGAGAGGGTTTAGGCCTTAGTCCGCCACGCTGGCCTCGTGCGGGTTGGCGGACTACACACCTAAGAAATTCCTAAGAACTTTTAAGTGTGCAGGTTTTATCACAATGTTTTCCTTCACCGTTAAAGTACGTGATAATTCATTGTGAATACACACATAACTTCGAAGAGTCAGAGGCGTGTGTGTGAGTGTGGCGGCCGCGTGCCTAAACCTCAAGGCAATCTGTATCGACATATTATTTATTAGCCATTGTTACAAAAAACTGTAACACAAAAAAATATTCAAAATCCCCACTTAAATTTATATTCTCTTTCAGATTCGCAACGTCTTTTAGCGCGGCTATAACTTTAACGTCAGAATTTTGTCACAAGGAAATCAGAGATCGAGTGATGCTGTGCATGTCTTCCTTCGCGGCGCTGGCTCAAGTGATCATTTCTGCCATGTCCTGGGCTATCCTGACTCAAAGTTGGAGAATCACTGTTTTTAATGGATGGCTAGGTAAATAACTCTTAAGAGTCAGTTCTAGATAGTCGTTAATATAAATATTGACAGCCCCGTGGCGCAGTTGGCTAGATACCAGCTTGCAAAACAAAAGGCCGCGGGTTCGATCCCCGCACCGAGACATTTGTGTGATCCGCAAGTTTGTTTCGGGTC
Source organism: Hemaris fuciformis (assembly GCA_907164795.1). Lineage (NCBI taxonomy): Eukaryota > Metazoa > Arthropoda > Insecta > Lepidoptera > Sphingidae > Hemaris > Hemaris fuciformis. The sequence goes on from OU015449.1 coordinate 11,680,126, forward strand.
TGGGTGTTCGTGAGACGGAAAAGTCTCTCGTAATTTCTGATACCCACGACACAAGACTAGCATCTTAATGTGGAGTCAGACCTATGTATGTGACTGTTGGGTGTATTTATTTATTTAAATATTGCACGCATACACACACGTTTTATTGCCTATGCGCTATGATTCCAGTTGTATTTTAAGTCCCAATTAACAAGTTACTTAAGCAGCGAATTGATTGCATTTTCTCAAGTCTGGGTGTTTGCGAGACCAAAAATTCTCTCTTTGTTTTTTTCCACGAGGCGAGACTCGGGTCATAAAGTGAATTTTTATGTGAATATTGAGTGTTTTTTTTATGTTAGAATCCGTGCTTCTTAGTCATTTAAAGTGTAGCGCAATGCAACGAAAAATGGAAGTCTGTTTTTGTTTGAACACTTATTGTTCTTGTGTTATTAAATATTTCCGTTTCTTATCCACAGCGATAACACGTTTCGACGTGGCAATAGTTAAAAAAAAATACTTAATACTGACGATTCAAAAGCACTTGTAAAAGTATATTTAAATAAAGGTGATATTGACTTTGAATTTGAAATTAGCACTGTTTAATATATTATTCTTAAAATGTTTCAGTGCTCAACACGTGGAATTTCTATCTGTACTTGATGTCCTTATGGGCGCTATCAGCTTGCCTGCTCTACACGTTATTCGTGCCAGAGAGTCCGAAATATTTGGTTACACAGAAGAAATTCGACGAGGCACGGGACATATTAATACAAATGTACAGGATAAACACAAGAAAACCCGCAGAGACTTACCCGGTAAAGTACAAACTTTGTGTTGTGCGGTAGAGCTAATGAAGTTCGTATAAGTTTAAGCAAATGTTGGTTATGTTTTGATCCAAGAAACCGGTTTTCATTTATTTTTTCATTTGGTTCGATATCAACATATGAATTGGTCATTGGCACATCGAAATAAATGCATAATGTAATGCATTTACCTTGTTTAGTATATGAGGCTAAGAATAAAATTTATTGGTTATTTTAATCATCTTACTGGCATCATAGTCGTTAAGGCCAGATTGTCCATCTGCAAGTTAATCTATTAATAGTATGGTCTTTAAACAATTTCAATATCAAAAATTACCATCATGTATATTATCTCATGATTAATAATGTAAATCGTAACACCAATAACCAACAACCCCTCAGCACGGTATATTCGTAAGAATATACTGAAATACATGATTGGAGTCATTATTCATTCATCAGCAGTCTTTCTTACGTCCACTGCTGGACATAGGCCTCTCCTATGACACGCCACGATTGGAGTCATACATTCGTGTTAAACAACAACAAAAACAACCAATACCTAGTTCTAATTGTGAAAGCAATTGCACATCAATAACTACTATCATCATCAGCCCAAATACGTCCCACTGCTGGGCACGGGCCTCCTCTACAACTGAGAGGGTTTAGGCCTTAGTCCACCACGCTGGCCTAGTGCGGGTTGGCGGACTACACACCCAAGAAATTCCTAAGAACTTTTAGGTGTGCAGGTTTTATCACGATGTTTTCCTTCACCGTTAAAGCAAGTGATAATTCATTGTGAATACACACATAACTTCGAAAAGTCAGAGGTGTGTGCCTGGGGTTTGAACCTGCGACCGCTGAAATTCTCGACCGCGCGCCTAAACCTCGAGGCCATCACTGCTTGTAATAACTACTATACTGCAACAATTTGAAAGAAAGAACAGGAATCGCCAACTATAAGCGAGGCTTCCTTAAACAGTTCGTTTTATTTGAATAAATTATTCATTACCCACATTGCCGTTCGATTTCGCTCGGCAGTATCGATGTGAAATTATTTAGTCCATTCCTTTGATGTTTTTATTGGACGTATTAAAAGCGTCGGAGTTAAATTTCTCGATAGGTTTAAATTTCGTTTTACATTTCGCAATAAATTGGAGCTTAGTTGAGTATTCTATGAAATAATTTTATATTAAAAGTGTTTTTGCACCCTCGCATCTGTCGCTCTTGAGTCAGTACTCTAATGGGAGACAGGCGTGAGTTATTGTAGGTAGTTTAGAATTTTATTGTTTTTGACGAGTTTTTAATATATGAATGCCCGTTGATGTTGAGGGTTTGGCGTGAACGTTCAACAGGTCCCAGGTTCTATAACAGGTCCAAATAGTGATAATGGAAGCACGAAAGTGTCTTGGATAAATTGAAAACGAGTCCTGGACCTCTAGATCGCACGAGACACACTAATGCCATAGAACCATCGAGACAACTAGATTTTTTAATTCGCTATTTCTACAAACAGCAAACAGTAAGTCCAAATTGTTGCGTAAAATCAACTGCTGAAAATGTTAATACTAAATAATGGGACGAATCTATTGTTTCCAATAAATACGTCCATGCATTTCACGAACCGAACAGAATGCTTTTCAAAATACATATATAAAGTGCAATCAGTATGTTTTATTCCAATTGTCTAACGAGAGCAGTTGAATTCACAGTTCCAGTATTTCAAAGATGAGGAAAGAATAAGTTTTAATAGTAAAGTTTCTATAATAGATAACGATTTTTACTATGTGTAGTAGTTTTTTTTTTACAAATATTATGTACTCGTGCACTTAATGATTTTAAGGTGTATGTTTAGTAGTAATGGCTTCGAGGTTTAGGCGGGCGGTCGAAAATCTCGACGTCGCGCACATTTAAAAGTTCTCGGGACTTTCTTAGGTGTGTAGTCCGCCAATCCACACTAGGCCACCGTGGTGGAAACCCGTGAAGTTGTAGAGGAGGCCCGAGCCCAACAGTGGGACGTAGATGGGCTGATGATGAATGATGATGAGGTGTATATTGTCCCCGGATAGAAACGAATGCGAATGCGAAGTGGGATGAAAAAGAGGGTGGATGGATATATGATTTATTCGGAAGACGCTATTCTCGTTAAAAATTAGTCACTTACGTAAATTCAAATTTATTACAGTACATAAATATATGGAGGAATAAAGTGAAGCAACTGCCAGAAGTGGAGGAAGAAAAGCCGAAGAGCATAAAACATCAAATTGTTGTTGGTCTGCACAACATAAAACCGATGTTTAGACGACCTCTAGTCATATACCTAACATTGATAAGTTTAAGTAATTTCCTTAACATGGCCTTGTAAGTATTTTTTTCCCATATTATACGCATATATAGGTACTCACGATTTTATTACGTAAGAGATGGGCAGAGTTGTATAAGTACCATGAACTCAACTAAGTAAATAAACACACCCAACAGTCACATACATAGTTCTGACCCCACATTAAGATACAAGTCTTGTGTCGTGGGTATCAGAAACTACGAGAGACTTTTCGGTCTCACAAACACCTACACCCGAAATTAATATTTGTGGATCAAACAAACATTTGTCTAGGTGCGGGGATCAAACCCGCGGCCACTCGTTTCGCAAGCTGGTATTTAGCCAACTGCGCAAACAAAACTACCGAGAATTTCACAGCGAGAAACCGTCCTAGAACTTCCCATCCCCGGAATAAAACCTATAATATTATTATTCAATCCCACGCAGTTACAGAGCGGGACCTACGAAACATTCTTTTACACTTTTTTTATTTAAGACATGCAGAAAAACAGTCATACATGTCTATTGTAGCAGTGTGCAAGAATATAAAAAATAGTACAGAAAATGCAAAGTCCCAAAATGTTCGGGGAGGTTATACCTCGGCTTATTTGTTTGAAAGGCTGATTTTAGGAATACAATTTTGTGTACTTTCGCAAAAGTAAAATTATAATAATTTTAAATAAATACAACAGTCACGTACATGGCCTTACTTATAATGGGTAGTTAAATAATCACAATTTAAACGTGCTTTGTCTCGCTTTTCTAGCGTCACGGGTCAATTAAGCAACCAAAAACTACTATGGCAAAAATCAGACAATTTTCTGACAAAATTACCCTGCGATTTTTGCTCAAATTTCGTATAATGTTATATGATGCCGTCATGAACACGTAGTTTAAATAAATGTTATAATGTCGGGTTTCCCTGTATTTAATTAAAATAAATAATTTCAATAATATTTTTATAATATAATATCTTACTAATATTATAAACGCGAAAGTTTGTAATAATGTATGGATGTCTGGATGTCTGAATTTTTTTTTTTTGAAACTCCTTGGTTTTACCTGGTATGTTATAAATGAGAAAATAACTATATTATGACTGTTACGCTTTCACGCCTTAATCATTTGACCGATGTGAACGATTTTTGGTATGGACATAAATGGGACTCTGTGGAATAAAATAGACTACAACTTATTTTCTTTCTGAACCCAACCCTGTAGTCTACGCGGACGGAGTCGCGGGCAAAAGCTAGTTTATTCATAAATCTGTTCACATGTTACAACAATAACTTATATAGTATGATAACCACACTAATAACTTAGGTTAGGTTCAACCTGCATCATAAATGAGTCGGGAAAAATTTATTGCATTTTTTCAACAGCCCCGCGGCGCACTTGGCTAGATACTAGCTTGCGAAACGAGAGGCCGCGGGTTCGATCCCCGCACCGAGACAAATGTTTGTTTGATCCACAAATATTAATTTCGGGTGTAGGTGTTTGTGAGACCGAAAAGTCTTTCGTTGTTTCAGATACCAAAGACACAGGGCTTGTATCATAGTGTGGGGTCAGAACTATGTATGTATGTGACTCTTGGGTGTATTTATTTTACTGTAAGAAATACTTATTACTCACGGAGTCTACAAATAGGCCCATATTACGGCAATGGAAAAGTTGGTCTCCTCTATATGTAGTATATTATAATAGTTGACAGAACATTCGTGTGTGTATTACAAAAGTAATCTGGATAGAAATTTTTACTTTAAAGAGCCACTTAACTTAAAACTCTTGCGACTGATTGCAGATAGGGGAAAAAAAAAAACTTAATGTTTAATTATTTAGTTTTATGACTACAGTTCTCAACCGAATATTATAACGTCTTTGTGTTCTTTATTGTTGCATATAATGAATGTTTCTTAATGAACATTATATGGCCTTTTAGTATCCATTTATATTTCTGTGGTGTGTATGTAAAATACATACATACATAACCTCACGCTTGTAATCCCCGAAGGGGTAGGCAGAGGTCCATTACTGCACCCACTTTTCGCCAGGTATGTGTCAGTCCCACATAATAGAGGGCGAGCCTATTGCCGTTTTTTGGCAACAGTTCCAGACTTCGTGCTGCTGCTGAGAATATCTTAATGAGAAACCCTAATAGCACTGCGCGACCCGGGGATTGAACCCAAGACCTCTAGATCGCACGGCACATACTTGTACCGCGAGACCACGAGGCAGTCTTATTATTAAACTTGTTATTAAAATTTCAGATACAACGTCCTTAGGCTGTGGTTCCCACAATTATCCACAATAGTTGAACATTACGAGCTGGGTGGCGGTCAGGACTTGTGTGAAATGCTAGATACCTACACGTACGACTTGAAACAATCTTCTCTTAATTCTTCTGCATCTGTCTGTGTTCCTGTAAGTACGTTTATATTATAATTTCGACAGCCCCGTGGCGCAGTTGGCTAGACACCAGCTTGCGAAACGAGAGGCCGCGGGTTTGATCTCCACACTGAGACAAATGTTTGTGTGCTCCACTGTGCTTTCGGGTCTGGGTTTTTGTAAGACCGAAAAGTCTCTTGTAGAGTCTGATACCCACGACACAGAACTTGTATCCTAGTGTGGGGTCAGAACTATGCATGTGATTGGGATGGGTCTATTTTTTTATCTTTTTTAAAATCAAATAATAGGTTTAGGCACGCGGCGGCCACACACACACACACACACACACACACGCCGCTGACTCTTCGAAGTTATGGGTCAATTCACAATGAATTATCACGTAGGTACTTTAACAGTGAAGGAAAACATCGTGATGAAACCTGCACACCTAAAAGTTCTTAGGAATTTCTTAGGTGTGAAGTTCGCCAACCCGCACTAAGTCAGCGTGGTGGACTAAGGCCTAAACCCTCACAGTTGTAGAGGAGGCCCGTGCCCAGCAGTGGGGCGTATATGGAATGATGATGACTATAATAATGAATTTTATTCACTCCGGCATGGCTCTACAATTTTGTTTATTTATGTTTATTAACATATATGTTATCATCATCATCATCTTCATCATCAGCCCAAATACGTCCCACTGCTGGGCACGGGCCTCCTTTACAACTGAGAGGGTTTAGGCTTTAGTCCACCACGCTGGCCTTGTGCGGGCTGGCGGACTACACACCTAAGAACTTTTAGGTGTGCAGGTTTCATCACGATGTTTTCCTTCACCGTTATAGCAAGTGATAATTCGTTGTGAATACACACATAACTTTGAAAATTCAGAGGTGTGTGCCTGGGGTTTGAACCTGCGACCGCCGAAATTCTCGACCGCGTGCCTAAACCTCGAGGCCATCACTGCTTTCGTTATACATTTGTATAAATTAAAAGCTTTAACATAAACGTTGGGTGTTTATTAAAATGTTGCTCGTATTTTTAGCTACGTGGGGCGGTTAGTGGAATAATTTATATAAAATTTACCAATACATTCGAATTAGGTCAAGCGGCTTAAACTATAGAGCGTGTGACGGACGCGCAAACACCTGACCCCACCCTATTAATATTTAAACCGATTTGCGCGAAAATTCATTATGTTTTTACTTTACGTTACTTGTGGCTTCATGCTATGGAGGAGGCATATACTCGTATTCAGCGAAGGGATATATGAATCTGTACTATCATCATCATCATCATCAGCCCATATACGTCCCACTGCTGGGCACGGGCCTCCTCTACTATTGAGAGGGTTTAGGCCTTAGGTTGGCGGACTACACACCTAAGAAATTCCTAAGAACTTTTAGGTGTGCAGGTTTCATCACGATGTTTTTCTTCACCGTTAAAGTACGTGATTATTCATTGTGAATACACACATAACTATGAAAAGTCAGAGGTGTGTGCCTGGGGTTTGAACCCGCGACCGTCGAGATTCTCGACCGCGTGCCTAAACCTCGAGGCCATCACGACTTCCTGATCTGTACTATGATAATATTAAATACAAAATGTTTTAAAGGGGAAACGTGTGCCGCCGCGCACCGGCCGGCCCGGCGCTTGATCATTTTTTCGCTGCGGTGTTATTTTAAAATTGCGATATCATATAATATACTCATTGAAATCAAATGATGTAAAGTGAAAATTTCTTTTAAATTAAATATTTGTGATGAATAACGTATTTATTTGGATAAGGATTAATATCATCTTTATGAAAACACCTTCAAAAATAATGCTTTATTTAAGAACAAATTTGGTTAGCATAAAAATGGTTATAGTGAGCCAACCTTAAAAGATAGACATATGCTGTTGCGGACTGTTTTTTAGAAATTTTAAAGGGGAACAATTCTGTCATACATTATTTAAGCGAAACTTTAACCGTTGTCGCAGCGCACGCAGCGGAAGTTCTCAAAAGGAAAAAAAATCCCCCGATTTTGAAACATTATTTATTGGTGCTCCGCTCCTATTGGTCGTATCGTGATGTTATATAGCCTATAGCCTTCCTCGAAAAATGGGCTTTCTAACGCTGAAAGAATTAATCAAATCGGACCAGTAGTTCCTGAGATTAGCGCGTTCAACCAAACAAACAAACAAACTCTTCAGCTTTATATATTAGTATAGATTGAAATTTTACATGACTGCCTCGAGGTCTCGCGGTACAAGTATGTGCCGCGCAATCTAGAGGTCCTGGGTTCGATTCCCGGGTCGGGCAAAGTGTTATTTTGGGTTTTTCCATTAGGAAATTCTCAGCAGCAGCACGGAGTCTGGAATTGTGCCCGAAAAACGGCAATAGGCTCGCCCCCTATTACGTGGGACTAATACCTACATACCTGGCGAAATGTGGGTGCAGAAATGCACCTCTGCCTACCCCTTTGGAGAATACAGGCGTGAGTTTATGTATGTATGGATGAAATTATAAAATAAAATATGGAGGTTTCTAATAATTTTAACGCTTTTCAGAATCTAAGCGGGGCTGAAACCTACATCAACAGCATGATAATTGGCTGTGTGTGCATCCTGCCTTACTTCATCACCGGTGCCCTGGTCAACAGGGTTGGCAAGAAGACGCTGATCGTCGTATCCGGGCTTATATGCGTGGGCATGACCTTGGGTTTGAGGTGGTCCAACTCCAAAACGATCATGGTCACTCTCTTCGCGATAGGTGTCGCTGTATCACAAGTTATGATGAGTTTGAATCAAGCGCTGATTGTGGAATACTTCCCAACAACTACAAGGTAATATTTGTGACATTACATTTTTAGGGTAGCATTGGGTAGTCGTGATGGCATCAAGGTTTATGCACGTGGTCGAGAATCTGGACGGTTGCGGGTTCAAACCTCAGACACACACCTCTGTCTTTTTGAAGTTATGTGTGTATTCACAAAGAATTACCACGTATTTTAACGGTGAAGTTCTTAGAAATTTCTTAAGTGTGTAGTCCGTTATCGCGTACTTTAACGGTGAAGGAAAACTTCGTGATAAAACCTGCACACCTAAAAGTTCTTAGGAATTTCTTAGGTGTGTAGTCCGCCAACCCGCACAAGATCAGCGTGGTGGACTAAGGCCTAAGCCCTCTCAATTGTAGAGGCGACCTGTGCCCTGCAGTGGGACATATATGGGCCGATGATGATGATGATGATGATGATTTTTAGGGTTCCGTACCTTAACAGGAAAAATCAGTAACCTTATTAGTTTACTCGTATGACTATATCTTTCAGTCAAGCCTGGCCCTCTTAGATACGTTCGTTCAGCGTAGTGGTCAGGTTTACTCTTATTATTTGTAGAATACACACGTAGTAGAAACTATATGGACTAATATATTCATAATAAAGTGACCAATCAGTTAAAAAACAACATATAAACATCATTAGTATAACAGATTTAATGCTAAATTCCCCTCTAACCTTTTCCCCCTACTTTTTGTAATCCTTAAAAATTTATTTGCAGACAAAAAGATACTTTAGCCTTAATAATTCACGTTAATGTTTAAGGAAGCACAATCACGAGGCCTTCCGAGTATTTGAATCATTAAGCGGGTGCCAGATCAATATTTGGTTGCTCCTAATTTCCTTTATTGGCTTGCTTTGAATTTCATATTTACTTTGAAAGTATTTAAATTGAAAACTGTTTTAAGTAAAAACCGTGTTTGGTACAATTTGTGTTGCAAAAAGTTTTATTTTTTTTATTTTATGAGTGGTAGTGCGATGCGATAAGATTTACCAAATATTCTGTAAGTGTATTTATATAGTACTCTTCTAAGCCCTCCCCATTTTAATGAGTTTAAAATTTTCCGATTCAGAATAACAGCTTATAAGTTGCGTTAAAATTAAAAAACGTCACATTTAGATTTATTGGTTTTTGTTTAGTTTCGACATGATAAAAATCCCTTCTTTATATATTGTAGATTATCTTAATTTACATACATACATATCCTTACGCCTGTATTCCCCGAAGGGGTAGGCAGGGTTGCATTTTGGCACCCATATTTCGCCAGGTATGTATCAGTCCCACGTAATAATGGGTGAGCCTATTGCCGTTTTTGGGCACAATTGAGGATTTCAATGGAAAACCCAATAACACTTTGCCCGACCCGGGAATCGAAGCCAGAACCTCTAGATCGCACGGCACATAGTTGGGCCGCGAGACCACGAGGCAGTCAATAAATCTTAATTTCTTAATAATTAAACTTAATTAGGTACTTATATAACTTAATTATCTTAATTTCTATCAATCTGATTATTTGCTAAAATATTTTTTATCTTAGATATACTCATAGACATAATATAAACAATATCACAAACGTTTCATAAGCCCGTTGTGACGAAACTGACAATAGGCTGCTATTGATAGCAAGGCTTTGTCTCGGGACAAGGTCGTCTCCACGATAAGATTATATCGAGCGGCGCGATTCAATATAACCATTTGCCTTAATTAAATATCTGTATGCTACCCCAGATTCAGGTGAAGGTTTTAAACGATGCTAGAGCTGGGTAATGTCTCCGCGATTTATAGACCTTTTAAGGGTTATCGTAATTATTTAAAATTACCTGTGCCCGCGACTTCGTCCACGCGGAAAATTTATTGTTAATAAGAAAATTTATAAACTAAAAGTAGCCTAAGTTACTCCTTATTAAATCAGCTATCTGCCAGTGAAAGTCCCGTTAAAATTGGTCCACCCGTTTCAGAGATTAGCCGGAACAAACAGACAGACAGACAGACAGACAAAAATTTTAAAAAACGTTATTTTGGTATGTGTACCGTGTATACATCCATATGCATTTATAGCTGATCCGGCGAACTTCATTCCGCCTAACAGCTGATTCTTAATTATTATTTTTTTGCCTAAGTTATTCCTTATTACATCAGCTATCTGCCAGTGAAAGTCGCGTTAAAATTGGTCCACCTGTTTCAAAGATTAGCCGGAACAAACAGACAGACAGACAGACAAAACAGACACTACAATTTTATTTATTAGTATAGATAATTAATGGAACAGAAATAAATTAAAACGCGAATTAATGCGATTCGAATAAGTTATAATATAGACTTCGATGGAATTTTGGGAAATATGCAAAACACTGACTGCTCAACTGCTTGTCATGAAAATTTGCAATAGTTTGCTACCCCGGCATAAAAGCATATTAACCAAGCAAGTCGTGATGGCCTTGAGGTTTAGGCACGCGGTCGAGAATCTCGGTGGTTGCAGGTTGAAACCATTCCACACACACACATTCCAACAAAATGGTGGAAAAACACACATCTCTGACTTTTCAAAGTTACATTTGTATTCACATTGAATTATCACTAACCTCAACGCAGGAAAACACACAAACACGAAGGAAAACATCGTGAGGAAACCTGCACACCTAAAACTTTCTCACGTTGTTTTCCAATACCGTTCCAGTACACTGTGTTATTCATCATCATCATCAGCCCAAATACGTCCCACTGCTGGGCACGGGCCTCCTCTACAACTGAGAGGGTTTAGGCCTTAGTCCACCACGCTGGCCTAGTGCGGGTTGGCGGACTACACACCTAAGAAATTCCTAAGAACTTTTAGGTGTGCAGGTTTTATCACGATGTTTTCCTTCACCGTTAAAGCAAGTGATAATTCATTGTGAATACACACATAACTTCGAAAAGTCAGAGGTATGTGCCTGGGGTTTGAACCTGCGACCGCCGAAATTCTCGACCGCGCGCCTAAACCTCGAGGCCATCACTGTGTTATTATCCAATTTATTTTTATTGTACGTAATATTATGTTTAACATTTTTGGTTTTTCAAATAAATTAATATGTTACAGGACATTGGCAATATCTATGATTATGATGACGGGACGCATCGGCACATTGGTCGGGAATATCGGCTTCCCGATTCTATTGGACATGGGATGTTCCATACCTTTCTTCACTATGTCAGGAATGGTGTTTTGTAAGTACATAAACAACCGAATATATGTAGTCCTATAAACATGTCTAGCTAACTGTTTTGACGCTCCACTTTAGTGACAATTCTAATATCCTCTTATCGCGCACATGATTAAACTTGATACTGCTACATAAATTTTCCTAATGACTTTCTTATCACATTATGCACGACCCGGAATTGAATCCAAGATGTTTCAATTGAATGCCGTATAATTAGGAGAGACTATTGAGACAGTCATTTATAACTATTTTTTGTAAAATACAAAATGAAGAAATACATATATTATGTTGTTAAAATTAAGTACAGTATGTACTGGCGTAACTTTTATTCTTAAATAAAAGTAGAGATGCGAGGTGACCTGATTTCTACCCCAAAATTAAACGTCCCGGGTAAAATAGGCTCGGTTCCAATTTTCGCCTTTTAAACGTCGCGTCGCGTCGGTGCAGCTCAGTAGACTTGAAGCAATTAATAATTAACAATATTGCTTTAGCCAGTTTGATAGTCAAGAGCGATCCAAATAGACTGTACTGGGAAGAAAAGAGTATATCTCATTATTCGCCTATAAAACAATTTATATTAGTGTTATATAAGTATGTTCCGCCAACCCGTACTAGGCCAGCGTGGTGGACTAAGGCCTAAACCCTCTCAGTTGTAGAGGAGGCCCGTGCCCAGCAGTGGGATGAGTATGGGCTGATGATGATGTATATTAAGTTATGCACCTTTCATCTTTTGTTCACCATGGTATTAGTCCCCCAAACTTCTTCACAAGATAGGTGAAGAGGTTTTCGGCCGGCATGATTGCGTCGACCAACGGGAGATCATCATCTCTCGCTGGTCGGCACTTTTTCTGGACTCCATTACACTAACCATCAGGTGCAATGGGGTCACTTTGCCGTGCCAGTAAAAAAAAAAAAAAAAAAAAAAACTCTGCGCCACCTAAGATTCAACTGCCAGAGAATGCCTCAAGCATTCAGTCCACCTTTACATATAATGTATGTATGAAGTGTAAATAGATAAAAATTTCTTGCAACAGTGTTGGAAAGGTAAGATAAAGATAATAAACACTTTATTGTGCACCATTCAAACATAAAAGCAGGATACAAAAAAAAAAAACACTAAAATACAGTGGACAATCGGCAGTCAGACAGATTTCAGGTCATTTAGGCTATCCTACGTTAAAATTAAATCGAACAGGTGTATAAATGGAAACAAAGAGCTTACGGACTTTTTAACGAAATCTCAATAATATAAATATATACCTTACTATAATGTAAATCATTTGTCAAAAGGAAAAACACGAAGAAGCCAAGCTTATTAATTATCTTAAAGATTTATTCGAACTTTTATGGTATATTCGATTCCAAGGATTTTTGATCCCACAATCAGATGTGACTTTTGATTTGATCTTCATAAATATCTTCGGTTGCTTAGATTTGTTTTCCTCATAACATACCAATTTCCTGTACGCCAGCTAATGTATTTTCGTAACATGTGAGATGTCGGAATGTATATGTTAAGGACAGGGTTTCTCAAACTTTTGGTTTCACGAACCCCTTAAGTCTTAAGTAATTAATTAACCCCCCCCCTTCTCCTGCTCTAAACAAAATAATAAAATTGTGGTTGCCTCGTGGTCTCGCGGCACAAGTATGTGCCGTGGGATCTAGAGGTCCTGGGTTCGATTCTCGGGTCGGGCAAAGTGTTATTGGGTTTTTCCATTAGGAAATTCTCAGTAACAGCACGGAGTCTGGAAATGTGCCCGAAAAACGGCAATAGGCTCGCCCACTATTACGTGGGACTGATACATACCTGGCGAAATGTGGGTGCAGAAATGCACCTCTGCCTACCCCTTCGGGGAATACAGGCGTGAGGATATGTATATACGTATGTGTCTGTTGAAGCAAATTAGATTTTAATTTCAAAAGAAATAGCTTTTTAATATTAATGTCATGGGTTAGCTTGTCTCTTGTCGCAAATGGAGTAAATTTTAGACGTAATTTTGGAAAATTTTAACCTTAATTCTGACTCGGTATCAAGTCGATTTCTATATTTACTTTTTATCATGACCAGGTGTGAAAACCCACTCTCACATAAGTATGTTGTAGCCACTATGTGTGCCGCACGTGCCTGCTAGGCATCAAGACACCATTACGTAAATCTTGTCGCGAACCTCACTGTGTGAAACCCTGCTATAGGACGAATGAATAATTGAGCTCAAAAACGACAATAGACTCCTATTATGAGGGTCGAAAAACAACTGAATAATTTTTGGGGTAGAAATGCACCTCTGCCTACCCAATTGTGGAATATAGGCGTATGAATAATTAAAACGAAATGGAATAATTGAATTAATTAACTAACGATTTAAATTTTTTTCCAGGCGTGACTGTAATGGCGTTGTTGCTACCGAAGAACAAGTGATTTTAATTTAGTATAAAGTATTTTTTAATAAAATTCTTGAATTATTTGTTTTATTTAATAAGGTAGGATAATAATTCAAACAACCCGGAACATATTATTAAAATTGTCATTATAATATTTCAGTTTTGCTGACGATGCCTCTCTCACTACATAAGTATGTATAAATGAGAGCATTGTCGGCCTTCCTCATTAATTTAATATAGCAGAAGAATTCTTATTGTCATTTGCTATATATTTATTTACACTTTATGTCATTGAATTAATTTTAGAGACAGATGCCAAAAAAATACCAATCAGCCGCTCAAAGACTTATGTACATCATTCTAAATACGTGTGTATGTGAGTACTGTATATTATACGTTTGTCATAATATTGTTAATCATCATCAGCCCCTACACGTCCTACTGCTGGGCACGGGCCTCCTTTACAACTGAGAGAGATTAGGCTTTAGTCCATCACGCGGACTACACACCTAAGAACTTTTAGTCATGCAGGCTTCCTCACGATGTTTTCCTTCACCGTAAAGTGTGTGAAGTCATTACTACTTCAATATTATTCTGCCTGACTGCCTCATGTTCTCGCGGTACAAGTATGTGCCGTGCGATCTAGAGGTCTTGGGTTCGATTCCCAGGCCGTGCAAAGTGTTATTGGGTTTTTGCATTAGGATATTCTCGGTAACAGCTCGGAGTCTGGAAATGGGCCCGAAAAACAGCAATAGGCTCGCCACCTATTACGTGGAGTCCCACGTAATAGGTGGCGAGCCTATTGCTGTTTTTCGGGCCCATTTCCAGACTCCGAGCGATACATACTTAACGAAATGTGTGTGCAGAAATGCACCTCTGCCTACCCCTTCGGGGAATATAGGCGTGAGTTTATGTATGTATGTTTGAATGTATTATTTTTTTCAAGAAAAAGGATTCAGTAGCTAATTAAAAAAATATAGCATTGCCAATATAAGACTAGCTATTTCATTCTGTCTGTACTGTTTTCAAATAGTCGACGTTCTTGGCATTTGCATACTGTGATTTAAAATATGCATGCAGTTAAGTGGGGACTCTCGAGTGAAGATAGAAAGACCTTCAAAGAATCTTTTGTATCTACATAATCCTATATTTAATTAACTAAACGATGACTCTATCGACTCAATGTTGAATGTATTGAATGTCACGTGAAGTGAAAATATTATTGTCGCTTTTTCCTTGATGATAAATCACTGAGAGACTATTTCCTTACGTTGTTCACTAGTTTTTCTCTCTATTTGACAACAGCAAAACACTTATTTAGAGGTCGGAATGTGAAACCCGAGGCCTTGGAATCTACAATAAATCAGACAAATATTTGTGTCTTGTCTAGGTGTTAATGGAATCAATGAGTGCCTCATTGCTAAAATGCTTACTCGACAAAAGTTTTATATCAGTCATCATCAGCTCATATACGTCCCACTGCTGGGCACGGGCCTCCTTTACAACTGAGAGGGTTTAGGCCTTAGTCCACCACGCTGGCCTAGTGTGGGTTGGCGGACTACACACCTATGAAATTCCTAAGAACTTTTAGGTGTGAAGGTTTTATCACGATGTTTTCCTTCACCGTTAAAGCAACTGATAATTCATTGTGAATACACACATAACTTCGAAAAGTCAGAGGTGTGTGCCTTTTTTTTTTTTTTCCCCGCGGGGAAAATCCATTTACGGACCATCCCACCCCCGTAGGGGCGAGGGTGTGTCGGACTCACCGGCGCCTTCCGACCCAGCATAGATGTTACCGCCCGTGTTTGAGAGGTGTGTGCCTGGGGTTTGAACCTGCAACCGCCGAAACTCTCGACCGCGCGCCTAAACCTCGAGGCCATCACTGCTTATATCAGTGTTGGGTCAATACTATGTGTGTGACATACATACATACTGTTTTCCCCGAAGGGGTAGGCAGAGATTCATTTCTGCAGTTACATTTCGCCAGGTATCAGTCCCATGTAATAGCGGCTATTCTATTGGCAGACAGCCTTCGTGTTGCAGTTTGATAAACACCAGCTTGCAACACATGAGTCCGTGGGTTCGATCCCCGCACCGAGACAGGTGTTTGTGTGATTTACAAATATTTGTTTCGGGTCTGGGTGTTTTTGAGACCGAAAAGTCTTTCGTAGTTTCTGATACCCACGACACAAGACTCGTATCTTAGTGTGGGGTCAGAACTATGTATGTGACTGTTGCGTGTATTTATTTATTTTATTTGTATTTATTTTTTCAGGGACATTTCCAGACTCTTTTTTTTTATTTAAAAATCTAGTGCAGGCATTTGAACACGATCTCACGTGTTAAGCGACGATGCAGTCGACGATGGAGCATGCCTGCCTAGTAGCAGCCTATTCACGTTTGATTTAAATTTGTCCAGATTATATCGTACGGGAAACACTTATTGTAAACTCCGTGCTGCTATTGAAAATTTCCTAGTTAAAAAACCTAATTACAATTTTTACCTCTATATAGCATGGCACATATTTGTGTGAACACACACTACTATGTGTGTGTCTGTCCTTTTTTGCATTCTTTTATAAATAAAAGCGAGCGATAAGTTAGGTATGTATTATATACATATTAAATTGTTTTTTTTTAAATGATAACTTTACATCTCCTGCAAAGTAAACTATTCAGCAATAAATGAAAACATCACGCAGTAACTAAGATGCACACCCCAAAGTTGCAAGAACTTTGAAGCCAGCTTTAGGATTAAGGTCCAAGTTCTTATAGAACTTGAAATGGAAACTTATGGCCAAGCCAAGTTGGTTCTTTTACATGCAAACAATAAATTTAGCTATTCTTTACAATTCCTTCTTCTATAATATGTGATATTTTAGAAATAAAATTTGACGTTAGCAAAGAATTGGTTTTCAATTTAGTCCTTTGTCGTATTTCCTCAGCTGTTTTCGGAAAGCTATCAATAAGTACTCATATTCATAAACCCTCTCAATAGTAGAGGAGGCCCGTGCCCAGCAGTGGGTACGTATATGGGTTGCTGATGACGATGATGACTCATATTCGCTTGCAAATCTAGGCGATATTGCTAGTAATGCAAGACGCGAATTTTTAATAATACCAGAGTTATATGTATATGACGGCTAACACGTTGATGCGTACTCATGATTATTATTCGACGAATCGCGTGAATCAAAATTGACTAAATGACTATTACAATTGCAATTGCTAGTATAACTTAAAATGTTAAAGGTGCAACGACAGGACCCATATTTGTTTTCTTGCAAACATCAAAATTAGCGCCGCTTTCAAAAAGACAGTAGCATTTAGCCAAGACGGCACTGCGCTCTTCTTTCGCAAGGTGTTTGATGGATGTTTCGCTAATGACGCAATGCATTGTCTAATACTTTCTTTCTCTTGTCAGTATCCTCGAAAGGGGCGGTAATGTATGTTTTTATTGTTATGACTATAACCTAAAGAAAATCATATATCTTTACAGTAATGTTCTCTAATATGTAAATTGTGAACATACAGAAAGTTAGTGATTAATTATACCTCCATAATAAAAAAAATAAAATTGTGGAAGCAAAAACTGTTATGAATTATAATGCCTATGATATCGGACTAGTATTATGATCTGTAGTTAAAACAAGCATAACTTATCTTTAATCATTGAGGGATGAATAATTTCCGATCTAAAACCAATGTACCATAAAGTTCACATTTTAATTCTCATGAAACAAAAACTTTAAAACAATTTTTAGAGCTGTATGCGATTAAGTCAGACGCTGGTTATACGAAACAAGACCGAAACAATTATATTTTCACACAAATTACTTGAGAACAACTTCGGTCGACGTCAATTTATGTCTAAACGAAACTTTTGGCTCATGGAGTGGACCACGTCGGCTACAGTATTTATCAAAGCTGAAATTCAGTTTGAACAGCGCCTAACTTAGCTTTTGCATGTGAAGTGATAAACTAAGTTATGTCCGAGAAGTTTGCTTTTGATGTACTAATCCTGTGCCTATTTTTAAGATTTTAATTTTAGTATCAAATAGGTGTTTTACATATTTAAAGTTCCATAGTAAATACCATTTTTTTTGCGTCACAAATTTTATCGAAAAATAAAACACTACTAAGCTTTGCCTTTTTGTTGCATTTTCCATGTTCAAGTTGTTTGCAATTCTAATTTTTAATCTATTATTTTATTTTTAAGTCGTGATGGCCTTGAGGCTAAGGCACGCGGTCGAGAATCTCGGCGGTCTCGGGTTAAAACCTCAGGCATATTATGTACCTCTGATTTTTAAAGTTATGCGTGTATTCACAGTGAATTAATTATCGGCGAATGAATTATCGTGAAGAAACCTGCACACCTAATAATTCTTAGGAATTTCTTAGGTGTGTAGTCCGCCAACCCGCACTAGGCCAGCGTGGTAGACTAAGGCCTAAACTCTTTAAGTTGTAGAGAAGGCCCGTGCCCAGCAGTGGGACGTATGTGGACTGGTGATGATGATTTTATTTTTACGACAAATCTAACATGAGTCCTAAAGAGAAGAAATTGGTGTGAAATTAACTATGAACATATGTATGTACATTGTATATACATAGATACCTACTAGCATAATACCGGTGGCTATACTTCCGTAGAAGCCCAAAAGCCAAGTTCGCCTTACAAAATTCCGAATAATAATCGTTAAGCTTTAAATCTTTATTTTACAAAGTAAATTTGACATATAAATGAGAATATCTTGACCCCACAATAAACAATTATAAGCTAGACATTACACGATTAACGTGAAACGCTTTTGGGCTTCTGGAAGTACCGCCACTGCATAATAATACTGATATTTTGAAGCAAGTTGTTTGTTTAACGAACCATTTATGTTATAATTTGTTTCTTCTTGAACAAATAACGAACCTTTTATCCAAAAGTTCTAATACTGAGTGGATTATATTCTTCGAAATGCCGAAACCAAGTTTTGTTAATTGTAAGCAATTATGTTTCGGAGTGTGAAGTATTTACACGTGTTTTGAATGTTCTCTATTACAAGTGTTTTGATGAGCTCAACGAGGCGAAGAAATCGAGGACAATTAATTAATCTTATAACTTTTACAAATGACCTTATGTTTTGCAAACTTAAAAGGTGCTATATATACCTATCTATCAAGTCTTGTGTTGTGGATATCAGCAACTATGAAAGATTTTTTGTCGCAAAAATATAAACCCGAAAGAAATATTAGTAAATCACAAAAATATCACAACCTGCTATCTAGCCAATTGTACCACAGGGCTGTCGATTTGTTATTATAATATTCTATATGAAATACTAAATACCGCATCGGCTCCTATGTGTTCCACTGCTGGGAACCGGCAACCAATGAGGAGGTCTTGGTCTACCACGCCCCTAAGTGAGGGATGATGGAGTTTACATACTTGAGAATTGCCTAGCAGAAACTCGTGGTTATTCAGCTTTCACATCAATGTATTTCGCCAAATATGTGATTAATTAAGAATATAGACAACTTGCAAAAATTCAGAGGTGTAACTTGGATTTGAGCCTCTTTCATCCAAAATGCTGTCTCAGAATATTGATTGTCTGAATAACGAAACGATTAAGAACTTTTCATTATTATCTAGGCTCATATAAATAAAATATTTAAAAATATAAATAATATGAGCTGCTTATAAGAAGATCCCATTACAGAAAGAAAAAGGACTTGTCATAAAAAGAAATAAGCCCGCTACAAAGCTTTGACGGGTCGCTTTGACGTGTACTACGAGCGTAGCGCACATACGTAGCAAATTGCTAAGCCGTAGTAACACTACTACGCCGTAGTAACAGTAAGCGTGGTACATATTGAAAGTTGCAGTATTTGCTTTGTTTCGTGGCTCCAACAAAATGCTTAGTGTATTTGCTTGCGGTCCCACATTTATCGCCTTCGGGCGACTACCTCGTTCAACAGGACACGGTTAAAGTTTTGATACCAAGCTTTTGTGCCAACGTAGAAAAGCTAGATTTTATCTCGTGATGCATGTATATTGTTGTATTAATTACGACGTGTAAGCTCACATAAGTTTTAATAGCGCTTTTATTCATTCTTTTTATGCATAGTTAATTTTATGCTATAATTTGTAAGTTCCATTTACACTGCCTTCAAGTAAATATTATGAAGGTTTTAACTTTTTCGACCGAGCATTGGATAATGTTGTAGAGCATAATGTTACATTTACCTCATCGAGGCTGACATGCCCATAGTGTATGGATTATCTGTACTAACAATTACGTTTCGAGTTTGGTCTTGTATTGTAGTTAGGATGGACCAACTAATGTAATATGGAAGTAATTTACTCGAAAAACGATAAGGACGGTTTATACATTTTTGTTCAACCATTCTATAGACGTTTTATTTCATTTAAATGGTTTGAGGATGTTACCATTTAATGAAAGCATTTTCTGGCACCGGCTGCTACTGAGAATTCTTGAGAAAGACACATATGCCTTACATAAGAGATGTACCAAATGTAGCCATAACCAAATTAAAATAATCAATTGAATAACTTCAACAACTAATGCAATTTTGCAAACTTGTAGTTTACTTAAATATTGATTACACTCAATAAAGAAACGTATCCAATATTTCTATACTGTGTACTATTCCTATGTAATTATGAAAAAAAAAGTACTATACCTATCTACTCCTTTCTATATCTAAGACTGTCTGGACCCAATTCTCGAATCTTTGACTCGTCTAGAATAAACAGTACGCACGTAATTATTGTTAGCATCGTCCCATCTATTAGTTATATTCCTATCCTTGCCTGGATGTCTGGTAGAGATCGCTTTTAGCGATAAGACCGCAAATTTATTGTGCCTTATTTTTTGTAATTTTTTTTGTCTATGTTTTTATTTTTGTGCTTAATAAATAAAGAGTTGTGCAGTGATGGCCTCGAGGTTTAGGCGCACGGTCGAGAATTTCGGCGGTCGCAGGTTCAAACCCCAGGCACACACCTCTGACTTTTCGAAGTTTAATGTGTGTATTCACAATGAATTATCATTTGCTTTAACGGTGAAGGAAAACATCGTGATAAAACCTGCACACCTAAAAGTTCTTAGAAATTTCTTAGGTGTGTAGTCCGCCAACCCGCAATAGGCCAGCGTGGTGGACTTAGGCCTAAACCCTCTCAGTTGCAGAGGAGGCCCGTGCCCAGCAGTGGGACGTATTTGGGCTGATGATGATGATGATGATGAAATAAAGAGTTTATTTTTATTATTATTACATAATGGAATGAGCGCAGTAACAAGCCCCGTAACCACACTGCACAATAGTTGTACCAACGTGAATCAAATCCAAGAGAAATTCAGCGTGAGAGTAGTTTCAGCGCGTCTTGCCAACTCGGAACTAAACAGAAGAACGCTACATCATTTATAAATAACTTTACAACGGAAAAACAACCAAGTTTGTTGGCGTGGAGTGCGCTTTAGATGTGTTTAAGTTTTTTTTTATTAAGTTTATGCAGTCGCAATTTATTTTGTAAGGGAATTCTAAAGAACCATTTGATAGTAGTCATTGTCTAAATAGAGTAATATGATGCACTGGTTGTTGTACACCTTGTGATTGATTAATTAAAATTAATTCTTTACATAAAAAAAAATTAAGCATGATTTTTTGCCTCGTGGTCTCGCGTCACAAGTATCTGCCGTGCGATCTCGAACCCTCTCAGTTGTAGAGGAGGCCCGTGCCCAACAGTGGGACGTATATGGGCTGATGATGATGATGATGATCTAGAAGACCCGGGTTCGATTGCAGGTCGGTCAAAGTGTTATTGGATTTTGTTCACTAGGAAATTCTCAGTAGTAGCAATAGGCTCATCAACCTGGCGAAATACGGGTGCAGAAATGCACCTCTACCTACCCCTCCGCGGATATAATCAGTAGATTGCTAAACTTATATTATCTTGTTTATTAACATCCTTTCGTGATTTTTAAGTATAAATGTATGTAATCTATGATAGAAATAAGGCATCGTCTAAAAAGTATCTTTTCAGTTACAGGACATTCAAATAACTAAGTGATTTCTTGGTTTACCAGATACAATAAGCAGCTCTATCATAATGTAAGTCAAACATTTACATCTCAGCCCCTTGTATCTTAATTTAAAATTATGTCATTCTACAACTTATTACACAACTCTATTTAGTTTAATTTAAGCGTTATTAAACTTCATATTCAGACATAAGACATTCAGTATGATGACAGAAATAACAGCAGTTAAATGCACCAGTTGTAAGCTAAAGTCATCCAACTTAATTAGGCTTTCACGGCGCGTCGCCAACTCCCTTTCACTGGCTTTACACTAAAACTTAAGTGGGCTATTTATTTAATTTTCCCCGTAATGTTGCTTAGTGTTACTGGGAATTTGATAGCGTTGTAATAATCCCGTTTCGCTTAATGGAGATAATCTCACTGGGGACTATCGATTTGTGCGCAGGGATGGCGATTTTACTGGAAAATATCCGTTTTTATATAAACTCGAATTTAAATCTGGTAAATCGACTCACAAAAAATTTAAAATTCAATTTCACAAACAATAAATTTTATTTTAAAATAAATCTAATTAAACAAGCGACGAAAAATATATAAAAAAATGATTTTTTTCTACGCAAATTCCGGTGCATTTTCTTTTTGGCCCAAACGGGTCGTTATTTAAAGCGGCCAATACAATTATGCTACCATCAGCGTTGCTTTATTCAACATAATCATCAAAAACATTTTTAAAGCTAACGATGTGTTTGCTCGGAAATTCCATACAAAATGTACATGTTTCTTGCCACTTCGTATCACAATTTCGTAACACGTTATTTTCCTTCTCAGAGACATTCGTTCAAGCCGAGATTCGCACATCCCGAAGGACCTCTTGACCTATATGCTTTCCTTAATACAGCCTAGAGCATTCCAAGTCCCTTACCTTCCCGAGGACGCCACGCGATCTATGACGACTGATAAGAGCCATGAACAGCGCAGAATTACCTGAAATAAAATTATATAATTAATAAAAAAAAAATACAAAATAATTTGCGTTGGTATTATTTAGCGATTTATTTAATAAGCTTGGGTGTAATGACCACGAGGAACCCATTCAGGACATGACGTTACGTCAGTACGGAAACAAACTATGCACGTAAATAATTAGAAATAAAGAATTGAATTAAAATAATAATAATTTGGTATATTATAGTATACGTAGTATCTGGTGAAGGTCTAAAGTCTAGTCTAGCTAATAGAAGAGCACTATTGGTACATGAAATTTATCCCAAACAAAAATATTCTTGTGCTAGCGCCATATTTTATATTTCTTTCTAAGTGTTAATCAATACTGAAAAGCACAGAAACTTCTAAGATATTGACCAATAATTGTGCAAGTGACAGCCACGCAAGTGGCCGAGAAAATAGCTGTGAAAGGAAAAATTCTGCGAGAATTATTCTTACTTCGAAGCTATAGAATATTTTTTGCTAAAGTCAATATTTTTTGTGAAAAACTATAAAACTTTGGAAACAAAAATAACAAAAACGCGAAGAAAATATATTAAGTTTTGTTTATAATACACATAGGTACAATGGGTTACTAAAATTCTTTGTATGCATAATGATAAAAACTTTTTGGTTATGATTGGTACGAGATATTTTAGGATTTAAAGGACCCTAAATTAATACATTCGGCTCGTCGACGATGACATGGATTCAGCACATTTTGTAGCTTGATATTTCCCTTACTTATCCTCATATTTGACTTTCAACCGGAATAATCATCATCATCAGCCCAAATACGTCCCACTGCTGGGCACGGGCCTCCTCTACAACTGAGAGGGTTCAGGCTTTAGTCCACCACGCTGGCCTAGTGCAGGTTGGCGGACTACACACCTAAGAAATTCCTAAGAACTTTTAGGTGTGCAGGTTTCATCACGATGTTTTCCTTCACCGTTAAAGCAAGTGATAATTCGATGAGAATACATATATAAATTCGAAAAGTCAGAGGTGTGTGCCTGAGTCTGAACCTGCGACCGCCTAAATTCTCGACCGCGCGCCTAAACCTCGAGGCCATCACTGCTTATAACATGCAACCGGAATAAACATTCGCGATAATCACTAAAGCACGGATCCTTTCGTCAACTTCAGGATTACTTTCAATGATGGCAGTAAGGATACTCATAGATATCACAACTTTCCATATCCCTTCTTCATAGATTTCACGCTGGAATCCTTCGCTTTCAGTACACTAGCTGGACTGCAAAAGAGCCCCATACCCTCAGTCCAAGCAGTGATGGCCTCGAGATTTAGGCACGCGGTAGAGAATTTCGGCGGCCGCAGGTTCAAACCCCAGGCACACACCTCTGATTTTTCGAAGTTATGTGTGTATTCACAATGAATTATCACTTGCTTTAACGGTGAAGGAAAACCTGCACACCTAAAAAGTTCTTAGGAATTTCTTAGGTGTGTAGTCCGCCAACCCGCACTAGGCCAGCGTGGTGGACTAAACCCTCTCAGTTGTAGAGGAGGCCCGTGCCCAGCAGTGGGACGTATTTGGGCTGATAATGATGATGAACTCTCAGTCCACGGCGCTGGCCTAGTAAAGATTGTCAAGCAGACTCTAACGCTTATAAATATCAAACAATCTAGTGACAGAATTATAATTTAAAGCGTATAATTTAAACTAAGTTCCGTAGAACGCCTTTATAAATTCAGTAGCAGTACTGAGAAATAAATTGTCCAAAACGCAAAATGTAAAACAAGACAATGAATTAATTCCACGCACACAAATTTAAACAAATCAATTCAACAATTCGTAAAGCTTAATTAGAAGGCTTGTTTATGATAAGCTCACACAGGAGAGAATAACGTAAATGAAATTTGCGCAACTTGTCTGTAGCGGAGCTACAAATCGAATTTAACCGGAGATGTTATGGGGCTTATTAGAGCTGCGGAGATCTGCGGACGATAAAAGTCACAGGGAAAAAAACGACTGCGACTTCAAAGGGAATTTTCCATCATGTCCTTGCAGTGGATTTTAATAACGTATGCTCTGTATTCATTCTGATTTCAATCTTGGAAGTGGAGGGTTCTACAGTCAGTTTATAATTTAGGATTATAAATACCTAGTTTCTTACAAGAGCTTATTTCACCCAGATTGATGACATTGAAGGAACGGGTTAGGGATACCATAAGTAATCCTAAATGCATGAACAATTTATGTAAATGATTGAAGCAAAAGTAGTATGGACCAAGCAAAGTGAAGACCCGGCCGGCGGTAAAACAGTCACAACCAAATTATTGTAATACTTATTAGATAAATAAAAAATACTTATTTATTTATTTATATTTTATTGTACACCATAAATACATACACAAAATTGATATTAATAAGCTTAAGGTTAAGTAAACAATAGGCGGTCTTATCACTAACTGCTATCTCTTCCAGACAACCTATTTTACAAAAAGGATATTTAAAAATATGATAAGGTAATCAGTTATAATAGGATAATAATTATAATAATAAAAAAAAAACAATGATGTACTTAAATAAAAAAAAAAAGATAAGTGAAAATACAAAACGGAGAAAAAAAAAGAATAAAAATCAAGTAAAGAAAATCATAAAATAGATACATTACAATATATTAACGAAAAATAAAGATAAATCTAACATTTCTGTAAATAAAATTCTTTGACGAGTCTCTTAAATGTAGAAAGCGACTTAGCTTGTTGTATTGACAGTGGCAGTTCATTCCACTAGCGAGGTGCATGGACTATAAAAGAATTATCCAGACATGATGTGCTATGCTTATATTAGTACTTATTGCAAATTCTAATAATATATGTACATATAAAAGACTGTCTATGATTCGAGACGGAAATTTCTCGGATCCAGTTTCCGGGTCAGACAAAGTGTTATTGGGATTTTATATTAATAATTTCTCAATGTTAGTGCGGTCTACGGAAAAAAGTAAGGTGGCAAAAATGTGACAATAGGCTCGCCAAGTATTACGTGGAACTATTAACTTAGCTGGGAAAATTTGTAGGTGTATACATACATACATATATACCTCTGCCTACTCCTTAAGTAATGTAGGTGTGCAGATATATATATATATGTACCATCTACATATATGTTAAATATGTTTTACGGATAAATATACGCTTTTTAAATTGTCTTAGTCCATCACGTTAGACCGGAGAATTTTTCGTAGTTTCCGATACCCACGATACAAGCAGTAGTGTGGGTTCAGAATTTCTGTGACTGTTTTGTGTATTTATTTATCCTTTTATATCCAATATAAAATATTTCATAAATATTATGATTACATATTATGTCGCAGATATTTGATTGCGTGCTGCGCTGCGGTCGCCGGCGATTTAATGCACGCGACGACCAACTAGCGCGCCAATTGAAAAATTATTTAACTATTTTGTTAGCGCATTTTAGATGCCTTGACCCGGTTGTGGGGTTAATACAAATATGATGTGGTTTGTTTTAAACGGATTTTTTCTTTAGTGACGTGAAATTGCCGTGACAAAAATGAACTAGTCCATTTTAAATCTCCGAGTTTTTTCTATTACATTTATAATTAATTGCGTTAGTCTCAGCCTGATAGTGGGGTCAGATAAAGCGTAACGGGGTGTTTCCTTTAGGAAATTCTTAAATGTGCCCGAAAAACGGCAATAGGCTCGCTCCTTATTACGTGGGACTGATTCATACCTGGTGAAATGTGGATGCAGAAATACACCTCTGCCTACCCTTTAGGGAAGTGTAGGATTATGCAGTTATGAATGCATGTGAGAAATTCTTATTAGCAGTACCGAGTCTGGATATGTGTCCTAAAACAGTAGTGAGCCTGTCTTACGAAGGACATAAAATTACAACTAAGATGCACTTATGAACCCTTTTTCTGGAAATCAGACGTATGGTTCAGTGGCGGGACTTCCATAGAAGCCCAAAAGCGTTAAACGTTAATTGCGTAATGTGTAGATCATATTTGCTTATTATGGGGTCTTTATTAAACAAATTGCTTTAGTTAAATAAAGGTTTCAAGCTTAAAAATTAATATTTGAAATTTTAAAATGCAAACTGGGCTTTTGGGCTTCTATGGAAGTACCGCCACTGGTATGGTTACGTGTATGTTTAAAATTAATTTTGGGTTATTACTCCTACGAGAACTTGCCTACGCAAGTTAGGTTCAGCTTTACTGTTCATTGTCTTTTCTGTGCATACTTCTGTAAAATCAGGTATATCAATCATGTCAGTCAGTTATACAAAATCTAGACACTTTCTAGATTACTACACACATTAATGATGAGTGACACTTATCCAAATGAAATATCGATTGTTAAACATGAATAGCCATTTATTTCAAGGCTTTTTGACCTACAAAAGCAGACAAGCCAATTGTCATAATATTTTAAAATTTGTTCAAACTATGTACGTATATAGACAGCCCCGCGGCGCAGTTGACTAGATACCAGCTTGTGAAACGAGAGGCCGCGGGTTCGATCCCCGCACCAAATTTTTGTATGATCCACAAATATTTATTTCGGGTCTGGGTGATTGTGTATGTGACTGTTGGGTGTATTTATTTATTTTATATTACGTATCATCTAAAATATAGGTGACGAAATATCACTATATTTCATCTATTACGTCACTACGTAATAGATGATACACATGAGGATTATGAAAGTGTAGGCCCAAGTCCACCACTTTGTTACTGACATGATTACGTAAGATGCAATAGCTAGCAAAGCAAAGCTTGATTATAAATGAATTCAACATTTCACGTAAGTTTCTCATATATTACTGAATAACGTTGCGTAGGTTGCTCCAGTTAGTGTATGACTTCATCAATAGTTCTACACTAGAATTGCAATATCGACACGTCTCATATGAACACGCTCCATAGTAGGATTTGCATGCATAAGTTTCGTCTGTATACTCATATGAATATATGGGAGTTATTGCATAAAATTATTAAGTTTTAAGACTATTGTTATGAACGTTGAATGGAAAGTATTGAAGTTGATACTTTAAGGTACAGCTGTGATATAGACTTAAGTCTTCATGTTGAGATAAATATTCTCACATATAAATAAGCGATACGTCTCACGTCTCTATTCCCCGAAGGGGTAGGTAGAGGTGCATTTCTGTACCCATATTTCGCCAGGTATGTATCAGTCCCATGTAATAGGGACCAACTTTGTCCGAACCCAGCACCTCTAGATCGCACGGCACATACCTGTGCTGCGAGACCACGAGGCAGTTAATTAGCGTTTATCTTCTTAGAAGTTGGCATAGGAGATTTTCTGTACCCATGTTTCGTCCAATTTTGTCCCACGTAATATGGTGCGAGTCTATAACCGTTTTTGATCAAATTTCCTGACTCCGTATTGCTTCAGAGAATTTTTATGGAAAGCCCAATAACACTTTAATTCTCAAATTTTATCATTAATATCGGACTTCTATATCGCATGACTCATACTTGTGCCGCAAGTCTCCAGATTGAGACCAATATATCTACATATGTTTATTTATTGATCTTCTTTCTGGTAATAATTATATTCGGCAAAACAAAGCCAAAATAATAGTAAGTTTCATTCTGTTCCTATTCTGTGGACTTTTTAAATGAAGCATAGAATTCTTAACTGTGCCCGAACAAAGCTAGGCCCCACGGCTGGTATTAAAAAAAAAACCTTTTATCTTATGACATCTCCAGCCTGAATTCTACAAACTAATTTTATTTCTCAAACAATTTTAAATTCGATTGAATAAAACTGTGACTCATATGCCTTTTTGTTTGTTTAGTCTTCGCTTTAATTTTCATATTCTGTTTATTGTAAACGATTTATTGTTTTGCCCTTTCTGAGAAATATCACAGTCATTCTTTTCTACATGGAATCGAAACAATATGTGCCCTTTTACGTGTTTTTTAGATAAGTTGATTTCATATTTCAACCGATTGTTGACTGGTATAAATTCTTATGAAAAAAAAAATCATCGAAAAATATATTAAAATTGTTTGTCCAATCGTATTTTTAAATATATTAATTTACCAATATTTTAAAAAGTTAAAGTTTATTTGTTTGATTTGATAAATCATAGAGATTGCCACACCTATATTAAGATCAGACGTCTTTAATCCTAAAACACTTAGGTTTCCTGTAAGATTATTAAGAAATAAATACCAGTTACGCTGTTTCTTTAAAATCACATATTTCGTTTCCCGATCCAACTCTAAACATCTAAGCAGTCGTAACAACGGAAAAGATCATGTCAACATTACGAACTGTACTAAATTAATATCTGAATATAAAATGAAACTGAACAGCGTAGTATAGTCCGCAGACAACCAAGCATTACCCCGTCCATTGCATACGTCACAAACTCTATTCCTGAAAAATTCTCCGCGTATTCTCCCGCTTGGAAGCAAGAATTCCACAAATGGAACATCCAGTCGAATACATGAATTTTGATACGACATATCTCATGGATACAGGAAATAGAATAATTTCGCAGCGTGTTCACTGCTTAAAAATTGTGTAAGCAATTTAAATGTTCAGCTTTTTGTTTGTATGTTGTAGATGCTGTAGTTAGTTTTGTATGTATAATAATAAACACACCCATCATCATCAGCCCATATATACGTCCCACTGCTGGGCACGGGCCTCCTCTACCATTGAGACGGTTTAGGCCTTAGTCCACCACGCTGGCCTAGTGCGGGTTGGCGGACTACACACCTAAGAAATTCCTAAGAACTTTTAGGTGTGCAGGTTTCATCACGATGTTTTTCTTCACAGTTAAAGTAAATGATAATTCATTATGAATACACACATAACTTCGAAAAGTCATAGTGCCTGGGGTTTGAAAAAGCGACCGCCGAGATTATCGACCGCGCGCCTAAACCTCGAGGCCATCACTACTCTAAACACACCCAATAAAAACATATTCTTAAGTTAATATATCCACAGAAATAAAGCAGTTTTAGCGAGACTTACTTTTTTACAAGAATCACCCCTTGATTGCAGAAAGGATTCTGGATATGTGCCCGACATAAAAGAATAGACTCGCCTCTCTAATCACCCACGTAAACGTGAGATTAAAGAAAAAACTGGCGAGACTCCTTAGTCTTTATTTTTCTGCACCTCATCTACCCTTTTGCGGGAACAGTCGTGATTTTGAGCGTACGTACAATAACTTGTGTATTACGGATCTTATTTTTCTTCATGTTAGCTGATGCCGACGGCCGTTGGAGCAGACAAGTGTTGGAGTGGAGACCGCGCTTAGGTAGACGTAGTGTAGGACGTCCTGCACCACGATGGTCCGACGACTTGAGAAAGGTGGCGGGTAGCGGATGGATAAGGGCTGCTCAAGACCGGGATGATTGGCGCCTACTTGGGGACGCCTTCGTTCAGCAGTGGACGGCGATAAGCTGAGAATAGAATAGCTTATGCACGTAAGACGAAACTGTCCAAAAACAGAAATACTTGAAAGCACCAAATAGGTACAAAGGTAGCTATAATAAGGAAACCCAAATTACACCGTCTATTAATTCTGTCTTCCTACGCTAAAATACAAAACCGTACCTTTATTAAATGGAACTGATCAAGAATTCGGATGGAATTATTCATCGAAATCACATTATCGATAAAATTTCCCTCAGAATTGTTGCTGAAGCGTTGGCCGAAAATAGATTCGATGAAAAATTTATGAACTTACCGAGACGAAACAGCCCTAGCTCGGTAATTAGCATGTCAGTAGCACAGCGCCCCCTAGCGGCTTTAAATTACATTATTCTATTACATGGATTAATTAAATCGATATTTTTTTGTCCTCAGTATAATGAAACTGAATGGATGTAACGGGATCAGTTTCGCGATATTCGACATAGTTGTGAAGTTAAATAATAATTTTATGAATAAAGGTTTTTGAAATCGTTGATGAAACCTTCAGCGTGCATTCGATTACGTTCAAAGAGACATAAAAAAGTAGGCTTTATAAAAAAACTTTTTTTTTGGCTAAAATATCGACGATAAAACCAAAAAAATTACATATATACATAAACTCACGCCTGTATTCCCCGAAGGGGTAGGCAGAGGTGCATCTCTGCACCCACATTTCGCCAGATATGTATCAGTCCCACGTAATAGGGGGCGAGCCTATTGCCGTTTTTCGGGCACATTTCCAGACTCCGTGCTGTTACTGAGAATTTCCTGATGGAAAAACCCACACTTTTCCCGACCCGGGAATCGAACCCAGGACCTCTAGATCGCACGGCGCATACTTGTACCGCGAGACCACGAGGCAGTTAAAAAAATCACACTTGCATCTATAATTACAACATAGTTCGTATTTGTGTTTTCATATCGTTTTTTTTAGATAGATACACGTATCCGCACACGTTTTTAAGCCCGAAGAGCTATAGTCAAAATTTTTATTCGTCGTGTAGTTTTCGTGATAACAAAATAAAAAGCTTTAATACCCGTTAAATAGACATAAAATTTCTAAGTATAGGTAATCAAGTCTGTCTTAATACTAATTTTCATTATAACGCAAACATTTTGACTTAAACTGTAAGATTACATAAAGTGTTAAATTAATAAATAGTCAGTCACGTTGGAGATCAAAGTTATTTATTGAAATATAATATCTATAGCATTAACATTCATATCAGTAGGGCTACCATCAACTCTTATTGCGATTCATTTTACGACCTAAACTGAACTGAATCGTTATTTCGTACCATGACATCTATAAAGCGATTCAGTATAGGTTCAACTACTTTGTAACAATTCAGTTTAAGAATTGAATGAAATTTGGTTCGTCAAGTATTATTGTTCGTTCATTTTCGTACCATGACCCTCTGAAACGACCTAAACTGAATCGCTTAACTGTCAAAAAGTAATACATTTAGCGATCCATTTTAAGTTACTATTTTTTCAACAGAATTTAATAGTTTCTGTATGTTTTAGGACTTCTGTGTATTTTTTTAACTTTTTATGATAATAAGTGAACAATTGAATTAAATTGTTGTTGTAAAATTGTGATTTTGTGATCATATTGTTACAATATACATTTATACATAAATAATAACAAAGGTGTCTGAAGCTGCTGTAAAAGACGTTCCTAAATTGTTTTTAGATGACTGAATATTTGATTCTTTTCGAATTTATGGAATGAGACAATGAAGCCAGCACGTCAAGCCCTAAAGAAAGGTGCAAAGTTAGGGAACAGTCGGAATTCGACTGATGGATCCAATTGTTTACTTCGGTCATCGGTGATACTGAATTTACCAATGTCGGCTTTCTAAACATTTGGTTTTAAGTTTGTGTGAGGAGTTAAGACTCTTGTTCAAGGTGCCGGGTAAAATCTACCGATCTTTTTGTGGATAAAAAGGTAAGAAACATTTTATAATTAAATAAAAGAAAGACATTTCATTACATGCTGGATGTTATTTCATACATGTAATTCCAACAACTCATAAGTATTTTTGTATGTACAAAATAGATTAATATGTGTTTTTTCTTGTTAAAGATATTGACTGCATTGTAATTTTATGCAACTGGGTCCTATTAAAGACCCATTGGGGACATCAAAGGACACCTAATGGCACAGCAGACAGTATCATCCATAATAGCAGAAGTGACCACCTGCATTGTTTCTCCACAGATGACAAGATAATATGTATATGCTATCCTAAAACCCTGGCTGAAAGAAATAATACATGGGCTAGGTAAAAGGTTTTTTTTTTAATAAATATTAATACCTTTTATGTGCATTACACTGCTGATCAGACACCTTAAAATTGAGGGTTGTAAGGACTTGTCCACCACACCGCCTTATTGCAGGTTGGTGTTGTAATACCTAAGCCTATACCTTTTATTCAAAAAGCTTTTAAATGTACAAGTTTCTTGAATTTTTTTCCTTTATTGATATAAACAATAATAATTTGGTGAATTTTTATTACAATCTATTACAAAAACAATAATTATTGCAGGTTTTATGAGAATTTCAACTTTCCAGGTGTTTTTAGGTGTATAGACTACACAAATAGCTAGTATAAAGCCCGCTGAACATGAAGAACATTTCTAATGTAGGAAACATTATCACTCATTAAATGTCCAATTGGTGAGATGGATCATCTGTAACTAAACAATCATAGTAACAACAAAAATATTGTCTATCCATATGAGTGTGTCATGTTTTTCTAGATATGTGATGCAGACATGCAAATCACCAGTGTAGATGCTAGCTATGTAGGCGCTACACATGATTCATTTATATGGAATGTGTACCCTTTAAAACATTATTTGGAAAGTCTTGACAAATCTACTTGGTTTCTTATGACAAAATAAATGCATGCAACTTATTATACATAGACTAACTCTTGCCTTTAACATTATACACATTATAAAGTGTAAATAATTTGCTTAGAACATAATGCTTTATGTTCTAAATATATTGCTATATATTTACACATTATATTGGTGTAACCCAAAAAAGTATATTTTTAAGTTGCATTAAGTTAATTACCATGAAGCTTTAAAAATAATACTTGTTTTGTTGCAGGAAATTCTGGGTATCTATAACGCAAATATATGATGATTCCAGTTATATTTGCAGTCCCAGGTACACCAGACAGACACAATACAGCTCTTCATGTCCGGACAAGGAACATAATAGAAAGAACAATTAGGCTTCTCAAAGTGTGTTATTGTTGACTTTTGGTGCACAGAGTGTTGTACTACAAACCAAGAGTGGCAGCATCTATAATAAATAATATTTTATTTACTATATAATTTAATGTAATTTTTTTATACCACCTTATTTGTATTTCAATTTTATAGTTGTAAATAAAATATGTTCAGTATCTTCCTCGCATAATTTCTTTAATTTCTCTTATTTATTTTAACAAAAGTTTAAAAATGTTATTTACTCCACCCGAAGTTTCGCCTGCTTCTGGGTTTCCGCAATTCCCTCACTTGTGATGTTTTGTTATAGCCCATGGCTATATCCTTGTGCTTATAAAGAAACTCCCATAATTGTTCGAGTTCGCCATAAGTACCTAACTCTACACCGTATTTACTATATTGAAAAAAAAGCACTTGAAATACCAATGGTGATACAAATGTTTTTGTAAGCGAAACGGGGTAAAAATTATAAGAACTCAATATATAAATTGATAATGCTAAATATGAATGTTGAAAAATCAATTACCCCATTGTTTAATACAATTTTAATTCAAATTTAATAAAAACGTCGAATTAACAAATCAAATCCACCGCCACATCAACCTCGACTTGACGATGCGAATGTTGAATAATATTCGAAACTTGAACCAATTTTTAATGTTAAATTATTTAAAGAGTTATGTACCGATATCATTTATTTCACTGCAATCAAAATAATTATAAAGACCTTTATACGTCGCTAAATATTATTTTTTATAAAGTAAGTATATAAAAATAATAAAATAAACATAAAAATAGGATTAAAATAGTAATAGTAAATACCGACAATTTAAAATGTTGAGTTTCAGAACGCACTCTACTATGGTGGATGAAAGAAACGATAAATGTATAGCGTTGTCTCTTTCAATCAAAGCGATCCAGTTTTAAGTTTAGTTCATTCACTAGCTGCGAAACAATTCAAATGCGACTCAGTTTAAAGAACGTCATGGTACCAAAATAAACGATTCAGTTTAAGAACCTAAACTGAACTGCTCTGCAATTGAATCGTTTGTTAAAAGGTCATGGTAGGCCTACAGGTCTCTCGTATATTTAAGAGATTATATAAATATATTATTTTTTTCGTCGTGATGGCCTCGAGGGTTAGGCACGCGGTTGAAAATCTCAACGGTCGCGGGTTCAAACCTCAGGTATACACCCCTGTGTATTCACAAAGAATTATCACGTACTTAACGGTGAAGGAAAACATTGTGATCAAACCTGCACACCTAAATGTTCTTAGGAATTTCTTTGGTGTGTAGTCCGCCAATCCGCACTAGGCCAGCGTGGTAGACTAAGGCCCTTAACCCTCTCAGTTGTAGAGGAGGTACGTGCCCAGCAGTGGGACGTATGTATATGGGCTGATGATGAATATTTTATGGTATCAAAAAAACTTTCTTTATACAAAAAAGAAAATAGCATACGATATTTTATATGACGATGAATTAAATGCTGGCTGCGTGGGATTTTCGTATTTGACGTAGAATATCCCCGTCATGCGGCATTACATAGATTATTACGTAGATAAACGGAAAGATAAGCGAATATGCGGACGAACGAAATTCATATCAGTGG
Source organism: Hemaris fuciformis (assembly GCA_907164795.1). Lineage (NCBI taxonomy): Eukaryota > Metazoa > Arthropoda > Insecta > Lepidoptera > Sphingidae > Hemaris > Hemaris fuciformis. Next base: position 11,715,362 of record OU015449.1, read on the forward strand.
CTAGGAATTGTGCGTGGTTTAGCTTGGGATATTTTCTTTTATGTCAAGTATTTTGTGGACTTTTGTGAACTATTCTTGTGAATGTTGGCCCCTTTTCGTGAAATGATGAATAGATGTATGAAAACTGTATCTATGTACTGCCTCTACTGCCTAGTTCGCATTAGGCTAGTATTTTAGTCGATTAATTTAGTGGCTAAACTACTCGCTACTGCACAGAAATCGTTCACATTACGGTCCAGTACAGTACACAAGTGAGTGGTGTTTTGCAAGATGAACGGGCTGCAATGCAAAAGACTGAATAAACTCATTAAGCTAATCGTAATGGCTATTTTAGAAGAGGTGGATGAAGAAATTTGTGTGATTAAAAAAAAGAAGGTATGGGTACGAAAATGGATCTGTAGAAGAGATAAACTAGGAGCTACAAATTGTCTTCTGAAGGAATTAGCATTGGAAGATCCCAAAGAATACTTTACGATGATTTTTGCCGCCACTAATGAACTCGACTAATCAAACCTGTTCGGACTTGTTTAGCCGGTAAACCAGTGACACGAAGGTGTGGTGGGGGGGCGCTACTCGACCGTTAAAATAGAACAAAATGGATTGATTCGACTAAATCATTTACTAACCTACTCGACTAAATTTTTGGTGTTCAGACACATTTAGCCACTAAATTACTCTCTACTCGACTAAAATACTAGCCTAATGCGAACTAGCCATACGAGACAAGCTCTGCTTAGTGTAGAGACAGTAGGTAAATCTAATATTGTAGCCACTGTTATTAAAACATGTAAAATGTAAAAAATGTAAATGTATTTAAGTATGTCAAATTGTTTTAGTTAAATAAATAAATAAAAATAAAATAAATAAATGTAATGTAACGCTGCTTAAAAATATATAAATTGTGCTGTTTTTGTGGAGTTAGGGAAATATTATAGATATGTTTGATGGCAGAATTCAGCGCGTACCGTTGAGACTTAACGAGTTAGATATGTGCTGGGTCAAACAAAGTCCGATTGTGTTTTTCTCACGAGGACTGGGTTTGGACATATAACTTATAAGAACGTAACGCTAAGTTTCCTGAAGCGCTAGTTTTGCTTAAAATTAAGGAAAGGCGTACTCCTCTGCTTATCAATCAGAGGCACAAATAGATAGAGAGTATAAGAAGATAAAGAGACGAGTGTGCAGTTTTTTGCATTTTACTATTTTAAAATATTTACAGATTGTCGAGCTTGCACAATTCTTATTGCTATATGTATCCCATCTATATATGTGTATATCAGTGGCGGTACTTCCATAGAAGCCCAAAAGCCCAGTTTGCTTTACAAAATTCCGAAAAATAATCTTTAAGCTTTAACAAAAGCAATTTGACATATAAATGAGAATATCTTGACCCCATTATAAATACTTATAAACTAGACATTACAAAATTAACGTGTAACGATTTTGGGCTTCTATGGAAGTACCGCCACTGGTGTATATGCATATATTATATATGTATAATTTGTTTATAGTATTGTGAATACATTAACACACCTGCCTCATCTCATCTCTGCATCACCCAAGGTTCGACTGTAAGAGAATGACTTGGGCATTAAGTCCACCTATACAGACTTGTATAAAGTGTAAATAAATAAATGTGTAATAGACACGGCAATAACATACAAACACATACAAAAAGAACATTGGATATAGGGAGAGCGGTGCAATAGCCAGTCAGTTTTGACAAATCGTCCGATAGATTTGATTACGGCAAACAATAAAATCCCGATGGCGCCGCAGTCGGCTCGACAAATACGCCAATGTTTGACCCTTAATGCTGTGTACACAAGGTCTCAGTATAGCTGATTCGTAATAAACTTTTCGTTGGATAGCGATTTACCTTCTGTTTCGTTTGGTATATGTGGCGTATACGGCAGGTGATGGTGCGAAAAATATTTTCGAGACCTCGGTGAGCTGAGTTTGTTACTATTACTAATCTATATTAATATTATTTTTCTAATTCTATTATCTCAATATTCTTTTGAGGTTTAGGCGCGTGGTCGAGAATCTTTACGGTCGCAGGTTCAAACCCCAGGCATACACCTCTGACTTTTCGAAGTTATGTGTGTATTCCCGAAGAATTATTACGTACTTTAACGGTGAACGAAAACATCGTGATGAAACCTGCACACCTAAAAGTTCTTAGGAATTTCTTAGTTGTGTAGTCCGCCAGCCCGTACTAAGCCAGCGTGGAGGACTAAGGCCTAAACCCTCTCAATAGTAGAGGAGGCCCGTGCCCAGCAGGGGGACGTATTTGGGCTGATGATGACTAATATTAAAATGAGGAAAAATTTCCATAAGCGTTTTTTGTTTGCATTAAAGAGGCTCCGTAATTACTAAGCCGATTTGAATGATTCTTGTTATGTTGATAGATGTAATGTGATCCACCGAAGTAACAAAGGATACTCTTTCATAATCATCATCAACCCATATACGTCCCACTGCTGGGCACGGGCCTCCTCTACTATTGAGAGGGTTTAGGCCTTAGTCCACCACGCTGGCCTAGTGCGGGTTGGCGGACTACACACCTAAGAATTTCCTAAGAACTTTTAGGTGTGCAGGTTTCTTGACGATGTTTTCCTTCTCCGTTAAAGTGCGTGATAATTCTTCGGGAATACACACATAACTTCGAAAAGTCAGAGTTTGAACCTGCGACCGGCGAGATTCTCGACCACGCGCCTAAACCTCAAAATAATATTGAGACCGATTCCTCGTAAGGTTTATAAAATGCTTCGAGCAAAACGTAGCTGTGGAATTACTATACTAAAACTCGACGTGGTCGTTGAGATCATGTATGTATGATAAAATACATACATACATACATAAACTCACGCCTGTATTCCCCGAAGGGGTAGGCAGAGGTGCATTTTGCACCCACATTTCGCCAAGTATGTATCAGTCCCACGTAATAGGGGGCGAGCCTATTGCCGTTTTTCGGGCATATTTCCAGACTCCGTGCTGTTACCGAGAATTTCCTAATGGAAAAACCCAATAACACTTTGCCCGACCCGGGAATCGAACCTAGGACCTCTAGATCGCACGGCTCATACTTGTACCGCGAGACCACGAGGCAGTATGATAAAATTCGTTTTTCAAAACACAGTCATCACATTCTCAATAAGAAAATATTAGTCACTTTTAAACTAGCGATTCACCAAGGAGTCCTGGTGCCTACACTAACGTATGGAAGTGAGTCTTGGGTATGGCAGAAGAAGCATGAAAGCAAAATTAATGCAGTTGAAATGAGAGCGTTGAGAAGCATGTGTGGGGTGAAATTGGTAGATAGAGTGAGGAATAGTGTGATAAGGGACAAATTTGGATTGAAAGTCGATGTAGTGACTAAAATTGAAAGGGGGATGCTAAAATGGTTTGGCCACATTGAAAGGATGAATGTTTGCAGGATGACGAAAGAGATTTACTGTGCGGAAGTGAACGGTGAAGTCGGTCGAGGACGGCCCAGGTGCACCTATAAAGAGCATATAGGTAAGTTACTGAAAAAGGGCAATATAAAGAGTCCTCGAAACCGACGTGCATGCATGAAGAGGATAATGTCAGTGGAGGAAGCGAAAGAGGTGTGTTTGGACCGTGGCATTTGGCGCTCTATAGTCTCTGCCTAAACTAACGGGAGACAGGCGTGAGTTTATGTATGTATGTATGTAGTCACTTTTTAAATACCTATGCTATGTATAATAATAAATCTCGACTTCGTATGAAACCCAAGCAAAAACTACAGCCGCGTGATTTACGAACAAAAGCGCGTTTACCCCACCGCTTGGGAACGGAGGCGTGCAATCAATTCCCAGTGAAATTGATTTAAGATTTATTTAAGGATTCCTTTGGTCGGGAACTTCAAATGAGGTATTGTTTGTGCGAAATATTTTCCCGTCGCACAACTACGCGTTTGTATGATAGATTCGGAATTCCAAACATATTTTGTAGAGATTGCCGTGGTGAGTAATAGCTGAGGTGAAAACTTGACTTATTATATTTGAGTGGGATAACACGGATTGACAGAGTGAGGAATGAATGCGTTTGAGCAGAGGTTCGCAAACTATTTTGTTACATAGACCACTTTCAAAATTTTAATGGATCCGGTGGACCTTTTACTGATTATGGAATATGCAAGTTTTTACAAGTAACAGTCACTGAGCTTCTTAAAATATTATCTGCCTATATTGATGGGAGAAGTCAAGCCAACATTTTAGTTCGAAACCAAATTAATTTTCATGGACTCTCGCTTACGATTGTGGATCCCCATTTTTTGTCGCGCCCAACGTAGTCACGTAACGCCCTGTCGAGCGTCCCGTGGACCCCTGGGGGACCACCAGGACCACTTTGGAAATTATTGCGTTAGAGGAAGTTTTAAAGTGGCTCCTGTGATAGATAAGCTGAAAGGATATCGTCTGTCGTAGTATGGGCATAGTATGAGAAGGGATGACACATATGTAGGCAAAAAAGTAATGAGTATGAAAGGATGGACAGGCAGAGGAAGGCTAAAGAAAAGATGAATAGGGTGCGTGAGAGAAGATATGAAAGAAAAAGAGGTGAATGAAGACATGGCGGCTGATAGGGATGTTTGGAAGAATAAAACATACTTCGCGAACCCCTAATAAAATTGGGAACAGGGCAAGAGGATAATGATGATGAAAACTTAATTTTTAGTAAAACTTCATCAACAAATACGTATGTGTATACATATACAATTACATATATGTTCATGACTGCATTTTAAAAATGATACACAATTTTCTTAGTTCCTGGATTTGGTCATACAACTATACGTATACTTTCAAAGGACTAAAATGATACATCAGCGATCCTCAAGCTTCACAGAATTCATAATCATCATCATCAGCCCACAACGCTGGCCTAGTGCGGGTTGGTGGACTACACACCTAAGAAATTCCTAAGAACTTTTAGGTGTGCAGGTTTCCTCACGATGTTTTCCTTCACCGTTAAATCAAGTGATAATTCACTGTGAATACACACATAACTTCGAAAAGTCAGAGGTATGTGCCAGGGGTTTGAACCTGCGACCGTCGAGATTCTCGACCGCGCGCCTAAACCTCGAGGCCATCACTGCTTATATGCGTATTATATGCGTAGTATTTGGTTAAATTCATATATTCTCTGTCGCTAAATTTTAAACACAAGACTCACAAAATGGTAGTTACTTAAATATATAACTAAAATACAATAAATAAGATCTTTAAACGAGATACTTGGTCGACAAATAAAAGTTGGAAATCTTTTCAATAAAAATGACAAAAATAAAAACGCCTCAGAGCAGAAGTCACAAACAATTTTTCTATACAATTTAATCTTCAGAAAGTTTTAAAAACATCTGTATTGAGGGCATAAATCATAATGCCAAAGATAGAGTTGCTGGCTGATTTATACGAAAAAAGTATTTTCAAATCTTTTTAAAAGTAGAACCTTTTTTAAAAAAGGAACGCCGATCTCCAATAAACCAGCAGTTATTTAAGATCACAGCATCACGGCCGGCTACACCTGAATGCCGGTACACTCGTTTGCCTTTCAATATGTGCTGGCGGTCAGGATACGCTTATCAGTTTTCCACTTCATTCTGTTTTTAACTGACGCTGCGATTTATCATAGACTTTTAAAATCGGGGATATTGGCCGGTCGATTGTGAACTGCGATTTTTTAGGCTATTTTTGTTTGGAATCGCGTTTAGACATCCGTGAAACTTCACATATTTTTTTAGCTTCGAAGTTTATATGATTACAAATTGTTTATATTAAAATATTAAGAATATTTTAAGTTGGTATACCACTTCTGCGACAGAGAAGAAGAACCGTTAACCGTTGGGGGAAACGTGTTCTGGAGTGGAGACCACGTCTCGGCAAACGTAGTGTAGGACGCCCTCTGGCTAGGTGGGGTGACGATATCCGCAAGGTGGCTGGCAGCGGTTGGATGAGGAGGGCCGAAGATCGAGCCCAGTGGCGTGCCATGGGAGAGGCCTATGTCCAGCAGTGGACGTGAAAAAGGCTGTTGATGATGATGATGATGATGATACCACTTAGCTTATTATTCGCTACCTTCATCTTTTGACACGCATAGGCAGTGTAACTGATTCTCATGTCGTGACGGAAAATGGCATGACGCTCATTTGTACCGTAATGCCTCGTTTATCATTTGTTTATTTCTGTCTCTATTTTCGGCTTTCATAGACGTACAATTTCTTTTCATTTCTACATCACTTAAGTCCATCCAGAAATAACCGCACACAGAAGCCACAGAATATACCAGCTTTTCTCGCATAAAACTTTTGACATACAATAGCCGAGTTTGTACAATAAAATACCCATTTTCCTTCTATAAATAAAGAAATACTCTCAGCTCACACCACAGATGCGAAAGTTTTTTCCCGATTAACACCTCGACCAGGTTCATAGACTCTCGCCCCCATTGTGCCCGCGCCGGTAGCAACCAGAGCGGAAAATTCAATTGTAGCCAATCTATTCTAGCACGAAAGTCTAGACTTCGTTAGTGTATCAAAGAAACAAATCTGAAAGAAAAAGTACTGGGATTTGTTTTGGCTAATGCGATAAGCTTGTTTGCTTAGTTTTGTATTGGATATGAGAAAATGTAAGGCATTTTCAGATGTAGGTGTACGTAGGCAATTCGGATATAATTTGATAATACAACGACTACTAAAGTAGACGCGATAGAGCTGTGCCATATTCATCATCAGCCCATATACATCCTACTGCTGGGCACGGGCCTCCTCTACCATTGAGGGGGTTTAGGCCTTAGTCCAAGACCTATGCCATATACAAGTGTGTGTCAGTTCAGTCAGGTTCCCGTCAGTCTTCAATATATAGACTGCTACTAACTGATTTTTAACTTAGTTAAAAATTCAAGTACCAGTGACTTCGTTATACCAATAAACAAAAAATGTTATTTGTCTAATGAGTGAAAAGTCATTATAAGCAAAGAGAACAATTATAAAGTTTATTCAGAAAGAATCTTGAATTATGGCACTTCTCTTATTATAAGTCACCATATATTTTACCGTGCTAAGTTTTTTTAATTCTAATTCAAAAGACATAAATGGCGTTTCAAATTTGCATTAATTAAATTTAATAGGACGAGGTAAAGATAAGTGAAGAAGATAAAATAAAAATAAATAACGCGTTTATTATTAGTAGGTACTAGCTCTTGGTTGAATACACTGACTCAAATACGAGCTTCACTTCAATTAGATGAAGGCTTTTTTCTAATGAATACTAAATTTATTTAGAAGTTTGCAAACAAAAGTCACTTTGGATAAATTTAAATGCTTTTAACCTGTCATTGTTTTACTTTAAAAAGCGGCTAGTGGTATATCTTCATTCGCTTTGACGTCAGGGTATTTTTTGTAGAAGCAATTTTTCATTTGTCAATTCGAATTTAAGATCTAAGCTTAGTTTATACGAATGGTATATATTAACGTTTCAAAACATCGATATATTTTATTTATTAAATTTATTTTAATAGACCGCCGCGTAGTCTCGTGGCACGAGTATGATGCGTGCGATCTAGAGGTCCCGGATTCGATTCCTGTGTTGGGTAAAGTGCTATTGGGTTTTTCCATAAGGAAAATTCTCAGTCATCATCATCATCATCATCAGCCCATATACGTCCCACTGCTGGGCACGGGCCTCCTCTACAACTGAGAGGGTTTAGGCCTTAGTCCACCACGCTGGCCTAGTGCGGGTTGGCGGACTACACACCTATGAAATTCCTAAAAACTTTTAGGTGTGCAGGTTTCATCACGATGTTTTCCTTCACCGTTAAAGCAAGTGATGATTCATTGTGAATACACACATAACTTCGAAAAGTCAGAGGTGTGTGCCTGGGGTTTGAATCTGCGACCGCCGAAATTCTCGACCGCGCGCCTAAACCTCGAGGCCATCACTGCTTATTAATTCTCAGTAGCAACACGGAATCTGGAAACGAATTTCAACAGTTCCAAATCTCAGTACACCACTTGTACCAATTCATCCGATAAGGCCTACCGTCACAAACGAATGCCTCCATTAGACGTCTACATTTATGTGTGTCTCATGTTTTATTTATAGTGTCTGTTATCTTATTCACGTGAATCGCAAAGGCCCAACCATTTTCCTTTGAGATAAATATTTCTGTGTCCATAAAGACGATATTTTTCAAGATTATTATGACGTGCCGTACTGCCTCGGCTTACGTTTAGACGTGCTCAGGGAAAGTTCACGACGACTGGCCCGTGGTTAAGTGATGTTTTGGAAAAGGTTTTATATATTTTTTTAGTGACCTACTTGACTGCCTCGTGGTCTCGCGGTACAAGTATGTGCCGTGCGATCTAGAGGTCCTGGGTTCGATTCTCGGGTCGGGAAAAGTGTTATTGGGTTTTTCCATTAGGAACGGAGTCTGGAAATGTGCCCGAAAAACGGCAATAGGCTCGCCCCCTATTACGTGGGACTGATACATACCTGGCGAAATGTGGGTGCAGAAATGAACCTCTGCCTACCCCTTCGGGGAATACAGGCGTGAGTTTATGTATGTATGTACCTATGTGAAAAAAAGAGTAGCAACTAAGGTAGTTTGAAATGAGGCTTTTTTTGATGGCACAATAATCCCTATAGTCGAGAAACGATTATGCTTTTTTTGATGGCACAAAAGTACCTGTAGTCGAGAAACGATTATGCTTTTTTTGATGGCACAAAAGTACCTGTAGTCGAGAAACGATTATATCTCACTAGTAGACACTTTAAAGTGAGCTCACCCCACAGGTGTTCGCTGGTAAAACCTTCTAATAATAATCTTCTGCTGGTAATCTTCGCACGTCACTCACTGAATGTGGAAAGCTTAGCACATAATTGCGTCCATCAATTGGGCACAGAGATCCTTTACAAAGAGAGGAGTTAGACCTTACTTCAAAGATCTAACTACTACTACTACTACTTGGCAGTCTCTCTGCAGCTAAGTATTCGATTCTACTTATTTTTATAAGAATATTAGATTTTATGCAGAGCCAAGTTTTTAACTCTACAAGCAATCGTCACATGAGTTCGTTCACATCATATTTCCTGTCAAAATAAGTTCTTGTAATAAATAATGAAAAGGTCAAGCCACATATTTGAAATAATAGTTTAAAGATAGGGCAAGTAGATTTATAAGCTTGGCTTTCCTAGATATGATCTGAATCCTTTCTGACAATATGAGCCATATGTCTCTAATCAATAATTTCATTCACCATTATCAATGAGACGTGTTCTTGAAATGAAACTCATGCGAACATTTACTCCTATCTAAATTTTGCAAAACATTTTTTATTATTTTTTTATAAAAAAGAATTCTCATAATAATCCGACAGCTTATTATTCTTCACAAGAGGCTGATTCCGCGTAACAAGACAACTGGCTGCCAGAAATGACGAGCTTGTTTTCAAAAAGTTTTTTTTTCGTATTCACGTACTCTCCCTCGGGAGAACACCGTATCTGGGACGCACGGCTTAACATTTGTCCAGAAAAATATTTTCGCTCATGTCAGAAAAATCCGGGACTAGCTTACAGTGTTATGTTGATATGACGTTGATGTCATGGTACCTGTGTTTGCTAAGTGGGACACTAGGGATATTTCTTTTTATGCTAAAGGAGACAAAGGAGCAAGTGATCCACCTGATGTTAAGTGGTCAACACCGCCCATGAACACCCACAATACTACCCTCTAGTATCCTAGAGATGCGGATGTTTTACAATGTAAATATATAATGACTAGAAGAGAATGTGAGGGTTCGGCTGTCTGTATCTCTTTTCACACCCACGTTTCTCAAGCTGTCTTTGTAGTCTTACATAGTACATGGAGTGGCATTGAATCTGAATACGGCTTGCTACACATATATATACCTTCAGAAACGTAATATTACAATACTACATTTTGCTTTTTAATCCTCGACGACATTACGCCGTCATCTGTTCATGGAACATTTGAATTACCGCGTTTAACTACGGCAAACCATACAATTGAAAAATCTATCACCAGTTCTTCGATGGAACCGTACCACATTTATGGATGTTTTACTCACCAATACCCTCATCCAGCATCATCATCTAACATCAGCAGTTTTCCACAATTTTACCTAATAAATACGGTTTAGGAATCTTCAAGAAAAGAGTGTACTTATTATTTACTATTAATTAAGCGACTTTATCCCTTGACTTCTCTGACTTAAAGACAATAAAATCAGATATAGTAACATTCAGATTCAGATCCTGTACAAAGAAGACAAGAATAAGCTGAAATCAATGTTCTCGTCAGACATTCGCTCCCGACACTACATCAAGCGAAGATTCACGAAGAGAGACCATCAAAAAATAATTCCCACGCCCTGCGACGAAACGAAATTAATTCACAAAAAAAATCATAAGGATTTTATCACCAACGAATACAAATAAAGCCTTTTTACGAGATTCACCCAATTTGACATGCATTACCGTCGCCGAGTCTTTTTGCCTTAAAACCTTATAAATTATTCAACTTTATGTTCTATGCCATTTATTTTAAGGTTCGTATTTACTTATCCCGGGCGTGAGCTGTCAAGTTAGGCTGCGTTTATATTGGCGAACAATGCTACAATTTGCGTGGATTTATTTGACGCTGAGATTTTTCTTTTAAAAAATTTATTTTTTCTATGGAGCAAGTTTACGGCCTCTTTGTTACAAGTGATTTTAATCAATGAACTTTACGATGTCTAGCAGGAAAAATATTGCTTTTAATTAAACGTTTATAACTTAATAATTAAATTATTAAATTGATTAAACGTGACAATTCATTTTCATTATATTTGCTCTACATAACAATCTTAGTATCCACAAATCGACTTTTTCACAGGTTAAAAACTCTTATCGACATTATATTACATCTCATATCCTACTTTACAAGCCTTGCTGTACTTGGTCTGAATATAGTCCCTGAAAACAAACTTATCACGTGGCACTTCAAAATATACCTTATAAAAGGTGTAATACATTACTATTTGCATTAAAATTCATCAATCCACCACCTAAAAGATCCAAAATTCAACTAAAAACAACTGAAAATCTCGCTCATAGCCCGTAGCTTGAACGTGTGGGCCATTTCCAGAGTAAGGCAGACGTGAACACAAAGCCTTGTCTGCAGGCCGGCACCCGCCCGTGTCACTAGATGTTCACAATGTTCTCACTACTGCGCTATGCGAAACTTCGCCTCACACGTTTCTGCTTAGCTTTCAAGGAGAAAATACAATCGCGTTTTTAATGTCATAAATTTCGTGATCAGTTAGAAAGCGTTGGTGGCGTAAAGTGTGTTATGGTTGTGGTTTTAGTAATCACTTTAGGGTTAAATATAAATTTTACATACATAAATAACCTCACGCCTATTTTCCCCGATGGGGTTGGCAGAGGTACATTTCTGCACCGAATTTCGCCAGTTATCAGCCCCAAGTAGTGGAGGGCGAGGCTATTGTCGTTTTTCAAAAGCACATATAGGTAGGACAGACATTTTCCTCGTGGTCTCGCGGCACAAGTATGTGCCGTGCAATCTAGAGGTCCGTAGTTCGATTGCCGGGTCGTGCAAAGTGTTATCGAGTTTTCGAGATTAAAATTCTCAGTAGCAGTACGGGGTTTGGAAATGTGCCCAAAAAAACAGCAATATGCTCGCCCCCTATTACGTGGGACTGATACATACCTGGCGAAAGGTGGGTGCAAATTGCACCTCTGCTTACCCCTTCGGGGAATACAGGTGTGAGCTTATGTATGTATGTGTATTTTTATTCTAAACGATATACCAGTTTGTAAATCAAGGTTTGATTTTAGCAGTAACAATTTGTACAAATATTTGTTTCGGATCTGGGGATTCTTGAGATTTAAAATTTTCTCGCGTTTTCTAATTGTAGCATAATTCTTGGAAATAAGTGTAAAGACCAGAAATTTTTATGAGATTGTTTAACGTATGTTAATAAATAGGTTATTGACAATATAACCTTCACCTTATTGGTACATAAAATATTTCTAATTGTGATGTCCCATAAATTTTAATATATTTGTGGGTTTTATACAAACCTTCTTATGTCATTGAACACAATATCATGTTACTGTAATTAGAATCCAGGCATTCCAGTCTTTTATATTTTATGAAGCATCTTTAACTTTCAATATTAAAATTCTTGTTATATGAAGATCGAGTAATCGAATATTTTATTTCAAAGCTTCTATCGATATAAATGTAAGAGAATTTTAATTAAGCAACAAGAACCTAAATATAAAAAATAGAAAATGATTATAATAAAAAAAAAATCAAAAATAATACAATTGCTTTGACGGTTTAACCGTGCTATTATAATATGATAAAATGTAAAAAAATAACAAAGCAATAAAGTATTAATTTGTCCCAATTAATTATAATTAATTAATAAAAACCTTTATAATTACAACAATAACACCTCAATCAAATACACCGATAGCTACTAAACAATAACTTCCATAACAAAACATTTATCTTACCTCGCTACTAACAAAATCCCTTCACTGAAACAAAATAACTCACAAACAATGCCTATACATTTTCTAATCACAACAAAACTGACATTGTGAGGCTGAAACAAATGCAATCTTACAGAAACTGCTCGTAACAAAAGTGTTGCTGTGGAAACTAGGCCAGCCGTCAATGAAGGCCTTAGATCCACCTGTCGATGCCGTAAGCCGGTGAGGTTCCATAAATTATATTAGTAACAAGCATTGACGAGAAATATCTACTGAAAAAGGGCAATATAAAGAGTCCTCGAAACCGACGTGCATGCATGAAGAGGATAATGTCAGTGGAGGAAGCGAAAGAGGTGTGTTTGGACCGTGGCATTTGGGGCTCTATAGTCTCTGCCTACCCTAACGGGAGACAGGCGTGAGTTTGTGTATGTATGTAAGTATTGACGAGAGATTGCCTCGTGTTCTCGCGGCACAAGTATCTCCAAGATCTAAAACTCCCGGGTGTACCAGGAAAACGGCAATAGGCTCGCCTTCTATTAGGTGGAACGAAAAAAAAATTGGCAAAATGTGTGTACATATTATTTAAATAATAATAATAAATACACCCAACCATCACATACATAGTTCTGACATAAAATATTTATAATTGGATACAAGTAATACTAGGATACAAGTCCTGTGTCGTGGGTATATCTAAGCGACTACGAGAGACAAACACCCAGACCCGAAACAAGTTGCGTTAAATAAACTTCTCGTGCCAAATTAATCAATTCAAAAGAATAAGCTTAATAATAACTTTCATCATCAGCCCATATACGTCCCACTGCTGGGCAAAGAACTCCCCTTCAACTGAGAGGGTACTTTAGTCCACCACGCTTGCCTAGTGCGGGTTGGCAGACAACCCACATAAGAAATGCCTAAGAACTTTTGGTGTGCAGGTAGTATCATCTAAATAATCAAAACATAATTTGTAATTGTTGTCGACTTGCAAAAAAACACTTAAAAGATGATTATTTAAGATATGATTATTTATTAGATTAGATTTATTATTAGATGATTCATTTACAATCATTCCATTTCATTTCAATCAAAAACATACATATGTATTCTTAATGGATAAACCTGATAGCGCTTTGCCTGATGCGGGAGCTGAGCCCAGGACATCTCTCTGCGGCACCAACGAAACATTTGGTTTAAGACTCAGTTGCCTAATCGTGGGTGCAAAATCCATGGTTGCCAATCCCTGCGAATGTTGCCGTAAGTTTATAAACATCAGTCAACCAGCTTATACAAAAATAAAATTATTTTTCTCAGGCTATGAAACGAATAAATTATATTTGACGTCCTTTTAGAAGTTTATTAAATACGCCCATTAGCATAACATGGCGAATATTTTTCGTCGCCGCTTAATCTTAAAACGTTTTCATCAAAAAACTTATTTCCTAACATGACATTTCTAAGTACGTAGGATATCGAATCTAGAGGATCAATTTTTTGCACGAGGACGGATTTAGGTGAAAGTCTTGGGGCACAATATTTTTTTCTTAAACCTCAATTAAACACTGTTAATTCTCGTTAAAATAACCAGAATAATTTAACTTGAAAATGTCCATTACATCGAATTCAATTTTTTCAGGATACTGAAATAGATAGATTTTATCGAGTATTTTTTTAGGACCTCTTTCAAGCTAATTAACAAAATTTGTGATGATAGTACAAATAAAATTAAAAAAATTAAGGGTTGAACATGTATAGTAATATTTTGATAAGTAGTATATCTAAGACTATAATTATCACCGTACATTTTAGCGCAATAAGTTCATAGGACTTGTGTGTTTATAAATCAGTCAATAACTTTTTTCTTCTATGTTTGGTGGTATTTTGGTGTAGGTATTGAAATGAGCACTCACTTCCAGGAATTAACTATCGTATATTTATAAATTAACACTAAATACAGACAGAGTTAAACAATAACTGATTTATGCGTCTAGGAACGAGGTGTGCTCGTCACGAGTGACGGTAGACTGTTTTTTTTTCAAACAAATAAACCGACCCTTTTATCGGTCTCCCCGAGTGAGGATCGGTGGGGATAAATCACAAAATAAATATTTTAACAAAAATAAAATAAGGTCTATCCTTTCAACAAAAAATAAGGTCCGCCCAAACATCTGGGATATTGTCCAAAATGATAAATTAATTTCTAAGGATTGCCGTCACTAAAAAGCCTAACTAATACAGTTTTATTGCATCGGCATGAACGGGTAATTAAATTTAGAGAAGTTAACAACTATTAAGCTTACAACAGCATCATTTAACTAATTTTAAACAATACGGCACATAAAAAATTCTCGCTGTAATAACTTTTTCGACTCGCAGATGTTTTATGGTTAAACATCTGCAGTCATATCTTAGAATAAAGACAATGCATGTTTAAATAAAGTTAAAATCACAAATAATAAGCAAGTAAGTATAAAAAACTAAATCTAAGTTGGCGGGTTGCTACCGCCACATATGTATACAGAAGAGAAAGGCCTGTAGTAGTTTTAATTTATATCATTGTGAATAATAGTCTTAATTATAAAACAAATTGCGTAAAAATTGCTATGTAATTGAAAGTTTGTCCCCCAAAACGATTATTAGTACGACCCTGCCTTACCGCACGAGCGTCAAAGTCAACTATGATTAATTGCCTTAATACCGAATAACTTTTTTCCCCAATCTCAACCACAAGGTAAAAATGGGAAAATCCGATTTCAAATTAGATTTTTACAAGAAAAAAGGTTTTTGACGGATTTGACAGCCTCTGTGGCGCATTGAGCGTTTGACACGAAAGCTCAAGTTCGATCCCTGAATAAAAATATGTTATTGTCAAATCAACCTCAACACATCCATTGTTCTGATTTATATCTTCATCAAAGATTACTGAAGCGAAGCATCGGAAATGGTTTGCTCATAGAGATCTTGTTTCTTAATAACATTCATATTGTAATCCCTGTTTCTACGAAGGCGTAGGCAGAGGTGAATTTCCTAAACTCACGTTTTGCCAGTAATTTTTGAGATGGAAATTTCTTTAGCGGTGCTGTGCAATTTTTTGATTGGTGAAAAATGTTAAACGCGTCAGATCACGTGACACTGATCGAAAATGCGTAAGACGTTTGATGTCATGCGTTGTTTTCGCGCTGTAATTTTTGTGCACAATAGCGCAATAAATATTGTATTTTACCACGTAAACTAAAGCGTAGCTGAAAGGAGACCGTCTGTCGTGGTATGGGCATGCTATGAGAAGGGATGAATCATATGTAGATAAAAAGGTGATGAATATGAAAGTTGAAGGATGTACAAGCAGAGGAAGACCAAAGAAAAGATGGATGGAGTGCGTGGCTGAAGATATGAAAGAAATAGGGGTGAGTGAAAACATGACGACTGATAGGGATGTTTGGAAGGATAAAACATACTGCGCCGACCCCAAATGAAATTGGGAGCAGGGCAAGGCAATGATGATTGCAAATTACAGATGTTCTTCCTGCTTCATCAATTCACTAATCGAAAATCACAATAATAATTTTCCCTAACAGTTAATAGTACTCGGAGCCTGGGAGGAGCCAATTGATTCCGCGAAACCGGGGCAATCATTAACTCAAATTAATATGCAAGCATATTGCACCATGAAACCCATTTCGAATCAATGGATTGCTATTAAACATAAACAATGAACAATTTACACGAAAAATATATTGAATACAGTCAATCAAAAAGCATGCATAGTAATGAGTCGAAATCGAATTCAATTTTGTACATAGCTCGGCGACATGTTGCGGCGGCCATTTTAATTGCCAAAATCGTCGTGCGACTCCGCTCTGTCAAGTCTTGAGCATACTGAGGGCTTGAAATTGACATCAAATATAAAACGTTTTAAAGTAAAATATTGTTAATTTTTTTATATGAAACATTGGAAAATTAAATTCTTTTAACGCGTTTCACGTAAAAATTCATTTTGGTGATTGGAATATTTTTTGACAAATATTACGGTATTCATCATATTGTGTCAAATTTATATGTAAATTTAACGCTCGAATTGACTAAGGTTATAATATTATTTGTTATTTCTAGTCTTCTAGTCGCCAAGACGGATACATCAGGATATTTTTGGGGCAGTCTTGTCTCCAGTAGACGGTATTCTGCTGCTAATTCACTAAATTCGAAAAGGTTTGGTTCATGAATGTATATAAGCAGAAATAGATAACCTATGATATTATGGCATTATTTTTTTTCAGAAAGTATTTAATGATAAATAAAATAAAGCGAAAAAAAACGTCATTGTAGATGTTTTAACCAAGCATCGTTATTGTTTCATTTGAACTTCAATTTTCATAGTACCCTGACCTCTTACTCATCAAAGCTATCTCGGTGTTATCTCTAAACTAACTTGAGCACTATTTTATTTAATAATACGCTAGCATTACTGAAATTCACACTACGCTGATAAGACCCACGCTTGTTTCGAACGATCTCTAAATCATGAACGATGTGTAAGATAACAGCCATAAATATTATTTATATACCTTAATATAAGTAAGTTTTTGTTTCATTATTCGATTTATATATTTGTTTAGCGTATACAAATTAACTAATTTATATTTTATTTATTTTATCCAGATTTCGACCGCGTGCCCAAACCAAGGCCATCACGACTGGCATTTCGAAGTTATGTGTGTATTGAAAAAGAATTATCACGCAATTTAACGGTGAAAAAAAACATCGTGATGAAACCTGCACACCTAAAAGTTCTTAGAAATTTCTTAAATGTGTAGTCCACCAACCCTCACTAGGCTAGAGTGGTGAAATAAGGCATAAACTCTCTCAATCGTAGACGAGGCCCGTGCCCAGCAGTGGGACGTATATGGGCAGATGATGATGATGATGAACCAGATTTAAACATGCTTCATAAACCCTTTTTTTGAAAATAGTTATGCTTAAAGGCATCTTGTCGTTTTTCGTACAGGATCCAAGATCACAACTAATTGGACGATCTAAGTTGCTAAACTATTCCATAGTATTAAATTATTTCGTATTTCTAGGTCTTCTCACCAGAGAAAGATTCCTTGAGCTCCATCAAAGAACATCTGAAGAAGTAACAGCCAAGAATAATTCCGTAGATAAATTAAGAAACTCGTAGGATATTTGTTCTTTTTTGTGTTGTACTCGTTTAAATTCTTAATTCAGACTGTCTGTATGCTAATTTTATAGTGCTCGTATATGTTAATTTTAGAATATGTCTTAAAAGTTATTTTCCGTCTACTTTAGTAGTAAAAGACAAATTTTGGGATAGCAAACATTACTTGTAGTGTAGTCCGCCACCCCGCACTAGGCCAGCGTGGTGGACTAAGGCCTAAAACCTCTCAGTTGTAGAGGAGGCCCGTGCCCAGCAGTGGGACGTATTTGGGCTGATGATGATGATGATGATGAAACATTACTTAATGTGTCGGATGGGTAGATCAAGATCTCATCTCTTGGAATAATTTGAGGTACCACACTCCAATAATTCTTATAAATGCGTGGTAGTTTGAAACATTTCTTTTTTCACATATATACATTCATGGAAAGTACACTGGCACAGCTTAGTATTTCACGAGTTGTGGAATTTACCTTTGAAACTTCCACTGTTATTTTTTGGCCTACCTTTCGTAGCTTTTAGCGAGCTCGCGCCTCTCTGTATCCCGCAGTCTTTTTACGTATCCATTTGGGGTCACACCTACGGATAGGCGACGATTCGCGTGCAGAATATTGCCTTCATGGCCGCGCGAATGGTTTTTTAAACAGCTTTCTAGTGATTGGCACATGGCGCGGCGAATGTTTCATGTATGCATTTTAATTGAATGCAGTATTGTGTGGATAAAGTTCGGAGGGTTAATAAAATGTAGTAGGATTGCGCATGGATTGAAGGCAGTTTTATGATTTCAGTAGTGCATACAATCTGACAATTAAGGGTTTAGAATTGTAAGAAACACCATCCATAAATGATACCACAAACTTGTAACTACTTCCTTTACTTTTGATATACAATCACTCGATTATTATACTGTGTAAACGTCGTAAACTTTTCAACACAATCATCAGTTTGGAATCTTACAAACGTTCGGTACCGAATATCATCCAATCTGTCAGTGTCGCCCATATTTATAGCCTCCTACCACCAATTCCCCACTTTAAAATCTATAACCCCATTTTTGTTATTTTTATTTACCCACATTTTATTAATATTTACACAAAATAATAAACTTAACAAATGTAACCTTACAGAATATAATGAATGTAAATAATATAATAATAATTTAAGGTAATGTAAACGATACCAACCTATCTCTATCAAGCACATAAACATTCCACTGCTAGGTACGGGCCTCCTCTACAACTAAGAATGGTTACAGGCTTAGTACACCACGCTAATGTAGTGCGAGTTGGCGGACGACACAACTTCATAAAACTCTTTATAGGAAATCATGTGTGCAAGAATTATGACGATGATTTCCTTCACTTTTAAAATATGTGATAGTTAATTGTGTATAAACGCATAAATTTCAAAAGCCAACACTTTATGTTTGTATACCTGAGACTTGAACAGCGGTCTTCGAGTTTTTGTCACGACCACGCCCCTAATCTTCCAAGTCATAACATTGACACAAAACCATCTACAGAAAAGTCCTCAAAATCAACAAAATCAAATGCTTTCAGCCCGCAAAAGTGGAAGAGAAAATGCAAATGGCTGAAATTATTTCCTCTCAATTAAGGAGTTCGGGGCTTCAACACAGTTTAATGCGGGACACTTTTACATTTGTTCCGAGTAATGAGTCAAAAGAGACGGGCGACGCAAAGTTTTTACATCTTCGTGTCGCGGGAATCGTTAATAAACTAACGTTACGTGACGCTTTTTACGTCGTGTTCGAAGTAATACTACTAATGCGAGAGGAGTTCGCAGTTTGTAAAAGATCATTGTAGGGTAGGGTAGGCGAAGGCGCATTTCTGCATCCACATTTCAACAATAGTGTTTTCGGCCCACGTAATAGGAGGCGAGGCTATTGCTGTCTTTCGGGCACATTTCCAGACTCCGTGCTGCAACTGAGAATTTTGTAATGGAAAACCCAATAATATTTGCCCGACCTGGGATTCAAACCTGGGACATTTAAATCGCACGACATATACTCGCGCCGCGACACCACGAGGCAGCATTGTTTATAATTCGGCAAAATTGTATATCCAGCTAAAAAGGTAACAAACCTAAAAAAAACAGAGCATTGGCAGAATTACATAACTGTAAGAAAATGTCCTACATTCTTTGAAATTACCAGTCTACAGAGCGCATAAACTCGATACGATCAATATCGTTACCCATCGTTGCTAACAGTCCCGCTCCTTGTTACAATGTAATGAAATATTTGCGAAGCATAGACGGTAGAGTGAATTTCCGTGAGCAAGCCCTGGGGATATGGCAGTGGATATTAGAGACTTGGACATCCATTCTGATTTTTATTCTGATATCGATAAGCCCCGTGGCGCAGTTGGCTAGAAACCAGCTTGCGAAACGAGAGGCCGCGGGTTCGATCCCCGCACCGAGACAAATGTTTGTGTGATCCACAAATTTTTGTTTCGGGTCTGGGTGTATGTGAGACCGAAAAGTCTCTCGTAGTTTCTGATACCCACGACACAAGACTCGTATCTTAGTGTGGGGTCAGAACTATGTATGTGACTGTTGGGTGTATTTACTTATTTATTTATTATTTTATATTATATCATGTGGTTCTATGCGATCTAACCTACATACATACATATATCTGTGGTAATTGTTATTAAATAATAACGGATTTGCATTTTAGAATAGTCTAGAATATTAATGGCGACATTCATTATACTAGATTTATTTTATTATTTAGATTTGCCAACACTTTTTTACAATAGATGTTTACATAATATGTTGTTACGTGTTACAAAAAAAAAGATAAATGCAACAAATAGGTACTTAAAGGCAAAAACCGCATGCACTAAACAATCTAACAAAAAGTTATAAAAAGTTCTATAATTGTAGTGAGTATATAAAAAAATATATAACAAACAATTAACACTATTAAAAATAACACTATTAAAAATAATAATCATAATAATAATATTTAAAATTTGGAGCATATTGTGATTTAAAATAATACAGTTTTATTCATTAAAATACAGTCAATATCCGAGAGATGCGCAATAAATAGTTTATACAATGCAGCAGGCGAGTGAAAGTTTACGTCAATGACATCACTTATACCATTTATTAGTTTGGAGAATCTTGTTAATGGAGAATTAGCGCCTAGTACCGTTATTCTTAGAGAAGATTCTTACTATAATATCATAAAATGGCGTGTTGTAACACCAAAACATTTTATATGTGACATTCCGATATGGGTATATTGATATATGATTTCAAAGACTCTGAATAATTTTGTCGACTGTAATATGAGACTGTTGCGTGCAATCTAAGGTTTTTTCTCAGGCGGACAAAGTGTTGCTAGATTTATTTTATTAGGCACTTTTATCGCGCCTGTTAAATTCAGCAACGTTTGACACCATTATATTTGAAACGTCGAAAGGTAGGCGTAAAAACACACCTCTAACTAGCCGTAAATATGTGGTGGGAGATAATCACAGCTATTGTGGTAACACTGCTCTCTCATTGACGTAACTCTGGGTTGTTAATGAAAACCAACGCTTTGTTGTGGCTCACGGTACAGTGACGCAAAAATCACGATTTAGCCACATTTTTGTCACAGCTAATGCTTGGCTGTTTAATTATAATTTGTGTGTATGATTCTGTTTTTGAATGTAAAACTGAGGCAGGTTATAGTTGTGTTGATTAGGAGATCGTCAAAATTTTTTTTTTTCGGGAGTTTTGTAGCGTCAATGTACATACATACATACATAAACTCACGCCTGTATTCCCCGAAGGGGTAGGCAGAGGTGCATTTCTGCACCCACATTTTGCCAGGTATGCATCAGTCCCACGTAATAGGGGGCGAGCCTATTGCCGTTTTTCGGGCACATTTCCAGACTCCGTGCTGTTACTGAGAATTTCCTAATGGAAAAACCCAATAATACTTTGCCCGACCCGGGGAATCGAACCCAGGACCTCTAGATCGCACGGCACATACTTGTACCGCGAGACCACGAGGCAATCGAGGCAATTAGCGTCAATGTGTTTGTAATTAACTGTTTTGGTTTTCGATCCAGTTTCCATGTATATGTAGCGAACAATGTGCCCATCATTACTAATACTATTGTCAATAGTTAAAGGACGCTTACTGAGCTATATGACGTGACTGAAAACATTCAATACGAGTTTTTCGAAGCCTCTCGATACAAAGATGTCTCGCAACCTCTTTGAAATAGCTTTTCCCTTTTTTTTTTCATTTTTTTTTCTTTACACTATCTGCAATACGGCTTAAATAGAATTTACTTTGGATACAACAATAACGATGAACATAGATACTTATCTTACAATTTTAAAATTATCAATATTTTTTTCTACTATTTCGTTTCCGGATAAACAAAGCAATACAAATTGTCTGTGTCACCATAGCAGATTTCCACCTTATTTTATATAATTGGTTAACTGACCTGGCTGATTGTACAAGTAGAATCCACATATTTTAAAATTTTAAAAATGATTATTACTCTCCAAGCAACATAACACTGGTTTGTTTGTAAAAAGAAGAAAAACATAAAAACTCATTTACCCAGGAATTTTTATTCAAACGCACAGTTTCATAATAGAACAACAGTTAGTGGATTCAGTCAGCTCTTTGTTCTAGCACTGAGGGCGTCTGGTGCAGAGTCACATAAAACGCTTGTAACATTATTATTGCATTAGCCGTGCCTTTTGTTTTAGTTAAGTCTTTGTGAAGAAATAACAGTAACATTGTGTTTAATGCATTTGTAGTTGAGTGTACGGAGTTATTTATTTTGTTCAGCTTTGTACTTTTCAAAATGGCGAAGTGACCGAACGGGCTAAATGTTGCGTTGATATTTTTAACAGGTTTTGTTGAATTGAAATTGGAAATATGGACACAATGGAGTATCTGTGTTGGCGTATGTTAAAATATATAATCTGACAACAGGTAAAATGTGTTTGGAATTGGTAGGATGAACAAAAAAAAAATATTTATTTTGCCTCAAATCCGCTACATGAGTTTGCGGCGTGCGATAAACAGGTAGAGGGTTTGATACGAGGGTCGGGTAGACTGTAATTTTGTTGATAAGAAATTCTCAGTTGCATAATAAATTTTAGAAATGCATTTGGTCACCCAAGTCATCATCATCATCAGCATCTATACATCCTACTGCTGGGCACGGGCCTCCCTAACAACTGACAAGGTATAGGCTAGTTTACTACGCTGGGCTAGTGCGGGTTGGCGGACTACACACCAAAGAAATTCCTAAGAACTTTTAGGTTTTCATCACGATGTTTTCCTTCACCGTTAAAGTAAGTGATGATTCATTGTGAATACAGACATAACTTCGAAAAGTCAGAGATGTGTGCCTGGGGTTTGAACCCACGACCGCCGAGATTCTCGAAGGCGCGCCTAAGCCTCGAGGCCATCACTACTACCACCCAGGATATACATACAATAATTACCGTAACTTTGATACAAATTACAAATATGCCATACGGGAATGCTAGCGAGAATGCATTTAGAAGAATCATTTATATGGGAAAATTACATTTTGATCACTTTTTCTTCATTTAAACTATGAAAAATTTAAATCATGCAAATCATCTTCCGTGCAAGCAATGTCATAAGAGATTTCACTCCACGTATTAATAAACTAAGGAAGCAGAAATGATGTTATTGCTACTGATATGAATTAATCATTCTTTAATATGGTTGTATTTATTTGTGTATATAATATAATATATTTATATATAAATATACATAGTTATTTTTAGTTTTTCGCATCTGTATATTTTTAATTTGCATTTATATTTTATATTCTCTCGTTTTGTACACACTGCCCTCCCAACATAATTCCCTTGAGATTATTCATCTTATGGTTGTCTTGAACAAATCGCCATTTGCGATAGGGCCGTCATTTATCCTCTCCTGTTTTTTACTATTTTTTAATGCTTGACAACTAAGTGTACAAAAAAGTGTCAAATAGATAAATAAATGGTTACAAAGTAATTGTATCACTGTTTCTCATAATCATTATAAGATCATTTATGTACATACTTCATTTATTCTTATATTTCATAGCTGTACAAAAAAATTATAAAACATAACAAATTTTAATTTTTTTTATTATACTAAATGAATTTAACTTATGAAATTATATGTAGAGACTCGAGAAAAGTGAATAACGGTGCCAAAACAAATCAAGCTGCCGGAAATAATGGACTCAATACTATATTTAATATACTCAGGTCGAGGCTCTCAAATAAAGGGGAAAAATCTCATCAAATCGAAGCGGGCGTTCAACAAAAGAGTCGGGAGGAAGCTGTCGAATAAATCTCTTTTTTTTTCTTCCAAAACTCGTAACAATTGAAACAAAAGTAAATTATGGCGGCCGAGACCACCGGCCGGACCGAAATTATGAGGAATGGCCGAATTTCTTATTATATTATACATGCTGAGAGCTACCTTGTAGGTTTCCAGGCGTTTTTCTTTATTGTCTTTGAATTAGTTTTGGATTATTTGGGTAATGTTGTTGAGTAGGTTGGTTTATTTGGAGTTTATTTTCGATTGCTTATTTATAAGAGACAAATGAATGCATAAAAAACTTACCGTACCAAAAAACTACTATACTTTTAGTTTTAAAAGTACCAGACTCGAAACAAATTATGTAGATGTTGAATCATTGATATGTATATAAACCATTATTTAATTTTGTTTGAGCACTAGGATCTTCGGTATTACAAACAAATTAGTATAATAAAATAATATTATTATGCACTATTACTAAATAATTTACATAAGTATGTATTCTTAGGCATTTCTTCCACCATACCCCACCATGCCAATGTGATGGACTAAGGCCTAACTCTTCTCAATTGTAGAAGTGTACCGAGCCCAGTAATGATACCTATATGAGCTGATATTGATATAAATATAAATAAATAAATACACCCAACAGTCACATACATAGTTCTGACCCCACACTAGGATACAATTCCTGTGTCGTAAGTATCAAAAACTACAAGAAACTTTTCGGTCTCACAAACACCCAGACCCGAAACAAATATTTGTGGATCACACAAACATTCGTCTCGGTGCGGGGATAGAACCCGCGGCCTATCGTTTCGCAAGCTGGTGTCTAGCCAACTGCGCCACGGGGCTGTCATTAATAAAACCTCCTCCCTCATTTAATTTAGACGAGGCCGTTTAACAAAGGACTTGTGTAAATAGACATAAAAACATTGCCATACGAAACAGTGTCAGGCCGCGCGTACGAAATATTCCATATTTCCTTGAAGATTCTCCGCATTTAATACTTAGTTCGCGGCAACATTCACATCGCGTCGATCTGTGCGGTGACGTCATTTCTTCCACAGCCAATTGGATGATTTCCCTTACGCAAATTGTGTTACGTATCGCTGACGTACTCTTTATTCCATCCCACAAATCTCATCTTTGTTTCTGATGGAATTATCGAGCTTAAATTACGTTACTGTTATCTAAGAGTCGCTTTTTGGATTAACACCACAGAACAGCTGAATAGGATTGGAAGAGAAATAAACAGTATTTTGTATGGGGACGAGTGTCGCTGCTTGTCTGTCACCTGTTCATTCTACTACGATACACACGACCAATGAGAAAAAATTCAAACAAAAATAAAGAGCTGCTATTGGTTGTCACACATTTATAAAAGTATTGATATTACACGCTACCCGAATTACTAAGAAGCGGCCGTGTCAAACATATGATAGTCTAATCGTAGTTACAGCACGCTCGGCATGCTGACATTTCCTTTCTAATCTTATTCAACTGTTCTATGATTAATACCACCTTTTTCTGGCTTGTTTGCTAGCTTTCGTAACTACTAAATATATTCACGCAAATATCCCTAAACAGTTCGGCAGCGATGTATCAATCTTCGTCTGAATCAATCTTAAGTTAGGTATGTTTTAGTACTACGTATTGGGAGTTGAGTCAATTGAAATGTAAGCGATTTCGTGCTACTATTGAGAATTCACTAAGAGATATAACATTTATCGCAACACCGAATCAGGGGTCGCACGCTCTTTATGTCGCGGGATTGAAGAGACGGTCAAATAAATTAGAAGTAGTGCCTGTATCAATGCATTGCAGAAGCAGTGATGGCCTCGAGGTTAAGGAGCGCGGTCGAGAATCTCGGCGGTCGCGAGTCAAACCCCAGGCACACACCTCAGACTAACTCAAAAATGAAAAAATATATAAAATGAAAGTTATTATCGAGTGAGTTTGCGAAATCATTTCTTGCAATTTATTACTAGTTCCATTCTTAAATGAAAAGTTAGTGATAAAAAGTAGTACGAAGCACCTCATACTTTTAAAATGACATTTATTTTCTCGTTAATTATTTTAGATTTCCACGGAAACACTGCATTTTCCGGGATGAAAAGTAACCTATGTTATTTCTCAAGATCTTATCTACATCCATACCAAAAATTATATAAATACATTAAGTAATTTTTGAGTTTATTCCTTACGTACATACAAAAATACAAACTACAAACTTTTCTTTACAATATTTTTATAAAATAATAATTGTTGTTAACACTTAACATCGATTCAAAAACAAAAATACGTGGTATTTAAGGTGGGCTTTCAATGCATAGGATTCGAGAACAAAGACTCACTTGATGATAAGACATAACTGTCTATAACCACAACCCCTGTCGATCGTAGATGCGTCAGATATTTTCAATGGACGAGTAAAGTAGAGAGGGACTCTCGCTAAAATAGGGGGGAAAGCTTTAGGAACACCTTGATTAATTACTAAGGAGTTTATTCATCGGTTTGCCTTTGAAAATATATAAATCGAAGTACACACATACAACTAAGTCGCGATGGCCTCGAGGTTTAGGCACACGGTCGAGAATCTCGACGGTAGCGGGTTCAAATCCCAGGCAGTCACTTCTGACTTTTCGGAGTTATATGTGTATTCATAATGAATAAATATAAAGTACTTTAACGGTGTAGGAAAACATCGTGATGAAACCTACACACCTAAAAGTTCTTAGGAATTTCTTAGGTGTGTAGTCCGCCAACCCGCACTAGGCCAGCGTGGTGGACTAAGGCCTAAACCCTCTCTATGGTAGAGGAGGCCCGTGCCCAGCAGTGGGACGTATATGGGCTGATGATGATGATGATACATTGAAGAGTAAGTCCAACTCCTAATCAACTATAATTGAACGAACAGTAATGCTGGCCTTCTAAACTCATTAAAAACAAAACTAAAAAGATCAGGCGCAAGCTATTTAGGGCACGTTTTCTGACCTATACTAAGCTCTTTTCTAAAGGTCATCGTGCGAGGCTTTTAACTGTCCCCTTAATTAAAAAGGGACTGGGTCCTTTGCGCGGCAAACTTAATGAAACTGCGGTACAGACAGTGTCGTTTTGTAATTTTTGACGCGTTTTGTTCATTCGGATGTCGTTATGGATCAAAATGGCCTGGCAAAACTGAAGTGGTTTGAATAAATAATGAGGGTGCTGTAGTAGGTTTTGATAAAGCCTCATCTGTGGAGTTACACGGGTGCGAGACGTAGGGTACTTGATTCGTGGAAATAACAATTCTATAAATCCTTAGTTGCAAATTATTCTTGCTGCTCGGCACAGATCTCTACTGTCATCTGAAGTTTGGAGCTTAGTCCACTACCACCATAACCTAAGATTTTCAGGGGTGTAGAGGAGCATGTGCCCAGCAGTCAGACTAAATGGGCTTATAATGATAAGTGTTTGAAAGAAAACATACAATACAATAACATGGTTGCCTGGTAGAGATCGCTTTTAGCGATAAGGCCGCCAATTTTTATGTGCCTAATTTTATTATTTATTTTGGTGTTAATGTCTTTATTGTGGTGTACAAATAAAGAGTTATTATTATTATTATACACTTTTGTGTGCACCCTTCAAGGTGTATACAGGTGTAAAAAGACCGTGACCGAAAACTTAAACAGGTAATACTTACGGTGAACAAAAACTCACTGACGTTAAAAAAACCGACAAAAAAAAAATGTTTTCCTTATCATTACACATATTTAATACTTGCGGTTGTTAGGAAAATGTCAATATTTTTATTTTTTGTCCTGATTTTTTAAACGTAAATGTGTTACTAATAACCGAACTATTACCTGTCTTGGATTTCGATCAGAGGTGTGTTTTAACTGTCACATAATAAAAGGTTTCTAAAAAATATATATTAGTTGAAAATTTCTATAACGCTATGCCCTAACAGGGATTAGAATCAATGAATTCTCGATCGCTCACCACACACTTACAACACAGAGCTGACGAGGTGCTTCAAGAGTACAGATAAAGATACGATAAGATAAAAAAACACTTTATTGTGCACGATTTAAACAGGAAACAACGATACAAAAAAAAACAACTAAAATACAGTGGACAATCGGCGGTCTTATCGCTTAGAGCGATCTCTTCCAGACAACCAGGCGTGATGGAATATTTAACGAGTGATTAGCGAAATGTGGGGGTGTTTAAATGGTTTAATGAATATAATTATATATAAACACATACATACACATAATACATAAATATAAAAATAATTATATATATATACAGGGTGTATTCAGACCGTGATCGGAAACTAAGGCAGGTAATAGCTAAGGTGATTACAAACCCCCTGGTGTTATAGAAAATTCTGACAAAAAATAAAATTTTTGACGTTTTCCATACAAACCGCGTACATTTAATACCGATGGTTGTATGGAAAACGTCAAATTTTTTATTTTTTGTCAGAATTTTCTATAACACCAGGGGGTTTGTAATCACCTTAGCTATTACCTGCCTTAGTTTCCGATCACGGTCTGAATACACCCTGTATATATATATATAATATAATATATATACAATAACAAAGATTACTAGGAGTTAGAGAGGTAGTATGACTTTAATTTATTTTTAAAAATATTTAAAGATTGCGCTTGTCGAATTGTCGACGGCAGTGCATTCCACAGGCGTATAGCCTGTACTGTGAAGGAGCCGTCAAAAAAAGTCAGATATAATTAAGTTGCAAATCTGTGACAAATTGGTAATCATTTATGTACGAGGGCAGTCCGATAAGTACTTAGCCTACAAAAGAAAAACGAAAATTTTGGAAAAGTGGCGATTTATTTCTCATCACAGTCTTCTTTCAACTCGATTCACTTGACCCAGCGATGCTCCAACTTCTTTAAGCTGTCTGAAAAGAACGTTTTCTGGAGGTCTACAAAGTAGGCCTCCGTGGCGGCGATAACCTCCTCATTCGACTCAAATTTCTGTCCGGCGACGGACTTTTTCAAGTTTGGAAACAAAAAGAAGTCACACGGGGCCTAATCTGGAGAATACGGTAGATGGAGCAGCTGTTCGTAGCCTAATGTGACCAATTTGGCCGTTGCGACGGCGGAGGTGTGAGCCGGTGCGTTGTCATGGTGGAAGAGCACTTTTTTCTTCGCCAAATGGAGCCGTTTTTTCTACAATTCAGCGTTGAATCGGCCCAATAGTTCGGCATAGTAGAGCCCTGTGACCGTTTTGCCCTTCTCCAGGTAGTCGATGTAAATCACACCTTGTGAAACCTAGAAAACGGTGGCCATCACCTTTTCGGCCGATGGGACAGTGTTCGCCTTCTTCGGAGCACATTCGCCGGGTAAAGTCCACTGTTTCGACTGTTTATTGGTCTCTGGTGTGTACCAGTGAATCCATGTTTCGTCGACGGTCACGAAACGACGCAGAAACCCCTTCGGATTGCACCTAAACAGTGTCAAACACTGCTCTGAAGTTGTGTCACTGATGCGCTTGTCGTCCGAAGTGAGCAAACGCGGCAGCCATCGAGCCGACAGCTTTCTCATGCCCAATATTTCATGCAGGATATGACCCACGCGGTCTTTTAAGATGCCTACTGTCTCAGCTATCTCGCGCACCTTCAATCGGCGGTCTGCCAATACAAGATCGGGACTTTTCTCACGTTATCCTCCGTGGTAGCCGTTTTTGGGGCACCTGGGCGTGGCTCATCAAAAACTGACGTGCGACCACGTTGAAACTCGTTAAACCAATTTTTGACGGTCGCCATTGAAGGAGAAGAGTCACCGTAAACAGCATCCAAGCGCTTTTTGATATCGCTGCGCGATTTCCCTTCCAAAAACAAGAATCAAATCACCGGCCGATATTGCTCTTTTTCCATTTTTCGAAAATCCGCGGACACGTCCGCTTACACACGCGGTCAAAACAAAACTACAAATCCAATTCGGCTGAAATTTTGACAATAGCCGTCTACGAAGATGTGCTACATGATGGTAAATTTATCTTACGATAGTGGTGCCATCGGGCGGTGAGGCTAAGTACTTATCGGACTGCCCTCGTATGTTCAGTGAAGAACGATTCATAGAATCACTAGATTTACCGAGCTTTCCTATAAAAACCAGCAGAGGTCGCTGTAAAAACCTTTCCACTTTGACTAAAACTAACTGGCTACTAGTTCAACGAACAAGAAAATGAAAAAAAACAAACCTTTTCAACCTAATTGATACTTCTTTTAAAAGAAAAGTACGAACCAGCTCGGCGAATAGTTTTCAGCAAAGTTTGGAATTGCTTACAATATAATTGTGCAAAAGTAAAGCAGAGTTAAGTAAATTTTTAGAATTTAAAAGTAAGAACTGTACAAAGTTTGTCGTTGTGATAAAATTGTATCGATACTGGAGATTACAAGATAATCAGCACATAAATGTTTTTTTTTTCTGGTGGTATTATATTTGAATTTTTTAGGATAACATTCATCTTACAATATGTGATCATCATCAGCCCATATACGTCCCACTGCTGGGCACAGGCCTCATCTACAACTACAACTGATAGGGTTTAGGCCTTAGTCCACCACGCTGGCCTAGTCCAAGTTGGCGGACTACACACCTAAGAAATTCCTTTTAGGTATGCAGGTTTCATCACGATGTTTGTTTTGAGTTGAAATTCATATTTTAACGGCTTGCAAAAGTGCTCGGGAATCGTCAAAATACCCATTTCTTATTGCATTTGAGTGACAAGATAATTTGCAAAGCAACGAAATACGCCTACTTTAACTCTATCATTGATACGAGTTGGTTAAGAATGTGTATAATAAAATTCTAGACTTATCACTGCTTCTTCGTCTAGACAAATAAATGTTCCGTTTCTCGAATACCGCTCGTAACCCAAAATAGACCTACAATTTTAGCACATTCAGATGGAAATCTACGCATATGTTCACCATTATATGAGGTCGCATCACGAAACACTAAGACAGTAGATTTGCGTGGTACATTCGTATACATAATATACGACGATCTAGTCCTATAGTTATGAAATGAAAGGAACGACGCTCCACTTTACCCGATGGCTCTTAAAATCCTTAACCCCGACGAAGGGTCATGCAGCTGTTTATAAGTATATTTCGTTGGTATAACAAGAGTTGAGAGTTATGCTTCAAAATATATTTTGTTTTTCGAGAATTGGTGGCACTTGAATGATTTAAGATGATATAAAATGTGAGGTCATCATTTTATTGTGAAATACTTGTTTATCCTGAAATAGTTTTGCAATTAAAGCGTTTTCTGTCAATAGAAGTAGAATTTTACCATCCTCCATTTGTAATACAACATATATTTTATTCTTACAGAGTACATTCGGATAAAATATTGTCGTCATCAAGTAATTTATTACCACATTAGACGAGACTGTTTCGTTCCTAAGGGCATTAGATCAAGCCCTTAGTACAACAACAACAATCAGAAAACATGCATACTTTTTTTTACTATCGTGAAATAATAATTATAAAATATTTAACAATGAATTATATAATCACTATCATGCAGTAAATTATATAGTTTATAGACGCTATTATCGTTGAGTGTATTAGTTTTTATAGATATTAGATGATTTTTAAATTCACATCTTCCTTTAATTCCTAAATAATACATCTCTTTATTTAAAAAAAACCGAAAAACGGCAATAGACTCGCCCCCTATTACGTGGGACATCAGTCCCACGTCCCAGTATGTATCAACATACTAGGGGAAATGTGGGTGCAGAAATGCACCTGTGCCTATCCTATCGGGGAATACAGGCGTGAGGTTATGTACATATGTTATTTAAAATTTTCCTCATTATCAAATAAAATAAATCTTGAATTGAGGACGGAATCTTCATGTAATAATATCTTTCATTCACAAATTTCTACAAAAGAAATTATAACTTTCCTCCACCGACATTTCTCTCTATATTGAGAATTCGCATCACATAAAAAGTGTCGATTCAAACATCCACAAAGGCTTTCTTAAAATAATTTCCGTTCGAGCGGATCGCCAAAAAAGATTTCGTCCGTCACTAAAGCTATAATATTACATTTTACGTAACTCGCACTCAGGGTTGCCAGATAGAGGAAAATCGCGAGATGGGCAAATTTATTTTTATAACATAATAAATCTGACCCACAGAGGAGATTAAAAATGTTCCAAAAGCAAAGAAAAAGAAATTTCGCCATTATATATTTGTATTATAAACCCTATTATAAGGATTAGCGAGCTGCAGTGACAGTGGACAGGTGATATCTGTCGCAGAACTGATGACCATTGGGGGAAACGTGTTCTGGAGTGGAGACCACGGCTCGGTAAACGTATGTAGGACGACCTCTGGCTAGTTGGGGTGACGGTATAAGCAAGATTGTATGAGGAAGGCCGAAGATCGAGCCCAGTAGCGTGCCATAGGAGAGGTCTATGTCCAGCAGTGGACGTAAGAGAGGCTGATGATGATGATGATGATGATGATGAAACCATATAATATTTTACTAAACTCTTTTTTTTCTTCATATTTTAATTTAATTTTATATAATATAAGAAGTTTCAACTGACATAAAATATTATTTCACCTTATATATTCTTCAAAAATTCTCGTTCTTAATTTGTTGATTTTGGTTATGAATCAAAAACTGCCTGGATTTATTATTTTATGTAACATGTATTTTTTTTAACATTTTAAATGTATTTTAAAGTAAGTTCATATAAATTGTATAAACAATTTACAATAATTTAAATAAATTTACAATATTATTTGCAAATGAAGCACATGAAATGAAAGAGGCCGTGTTAATTAATAATGTTCAACCTTTTGTTTTCATAATTTTTGGCTTTTCATTGATTTTATGGCAAAGGATGTCAATAATCAGGCAACTTATAATCAGCAAGTTATTATATTTTACATACATTTAAGTACGAAACTTCTTCCTTACTTAAAAATACTGCATCTTAAAAAATGTGTGTGTTTAAGTGACCACCTCTGCCCAAGTACGCTCAAAAGAAGTATTATTATTAAAGAACCCTATTTTTATATATTTTCAGATTTCAAAATTCATGTTAAATTGCTGAAAGCGTAGAGTCTTCTTCACATCAGATTTCTGAGAAACTAGCACTAAATCGGTCTAGCTAGTCCAATTACTGTGAAGTCCAAACTGACTACACGGTGGCTCTATCACTAACAAAATGTGTATATGATCACAAAAACTTCTATTGGTACCCCTAGCAACACTCCCTGCCCTTAACCCAAATATTTTCTAGCCCTTTCTGCCCTAATGTCGAGGGGGAGTGATTTATCTACTTTTCAAGGTACATAATGTGGTAGTTGGAATAATCTGATACCGCGTTAGTGTGATGAAATTCATAGATTTTTTTGAGAGCGCCGCCTGCTATAGATTTAGTACATCGATTTGCAGGAAAAAACCTTCAGGTGTCTCGGGACAGATTTTCAAAGCTTTGACGCTGCATTTAGACGAGTTAATTCTGAATAGAATTACATAGTGATTTTATTAAAACAACACCTAATTACTTTGTTATCAGTACGTTTATTTCCCTTTTGGTTGAACGTCTCAGACTTTTATGTTCGTAATTGATATGGTAGGGGTTTTTATCCTATACGCTTTATAATTATCTGACTGCCTCGTGGTATGTGCCGTGCGATCTAGAGGTTCTGGGTTCGATTCCCGGGTCGGGCAAAGTGTTACTAGGTTTTTCCATTAGGAAATTCTCAGTAGCAGCGTGGAGTCTGGAATGGTGCCCGAAAAATGGCAATAGGCTCGCCCCCTATTACGTGGGACTGATACATACCTGGAGAAACGTGGGTGCAGAAATGCACCTCTGCCTACCCCTTCGGGGAATACAGGCGTGAAGTTATGTATGTGTGTATATATGCATGCTTTATAATTAAGACGCCATTTACCCCATACTGCTAATAATATTTTTTGTCAATTGCTTTTAAAATTTTAACGATATTGTAATTATCAAAGTGATTTAATGACTCCTACGTCGAAACCAAAGTCGATTTTTGTGTTTGCGTGTGATAAAAAGAGAAAAAATATCTTTGGGTACCTATACGAGTAGAATTAATCGCTCCAAAGATTTCCTTATTTGACATATACAGTATTTTACAGCAGATCATTTACCACATTTGATAGTAAGGAACTAAGAGATTAGAAGTATTAAATTTTTTACACCCAAGCTATAAATAAACCAAAAATCCAACGTAACTATGACTCCTACATTGAACATAACGTCAATTTTATACGACAATATTTGTTTTTATGGGTTCCCCTTTATACGCGTCCTTTAATGGGCCTCACGAGAGGGTTTATGGACCAACTTTTATTACGTATCTACATCCGATTGCTAAGGGACATTGATTTTGATAACGTTAGCGCTTGTTTATCTAAGGAAATTTACTGGGTGCTTAAAATAAATGGTGCGCGATGGCCTGGGGTCTTAACAACCCAGTACAATCTTAGGCTTACATACAGGCATATACAGGGTGTATTCAGACCGTAATTGGAAACTAAGGCAAGTAAACGGTAAGGTGATTACAAACCCTTGTTAGGAAAACTTTTTTATTTTTATTTTTTGTGGGGATTTTCTTTAACGCCATGGGGTTTGTATTCATCTTGGCTATTACCTGCCTTAGTTTCCGATCACGGTCTGAATAAATTCTGTATACAAACAGGTATATACAGAATGTATAAAGACCGTGATCAAAATTATGTCGTGATTTTTTTAAATGTCACGATGTTTGTAATCACCGTGGTTATTGCCTGTCTTAGTTTTCGATCACGATCTTTATACAACCTGTATACATAAACGCGGTTATATTTTCCCAACCCAGGAATAGAGCACTCTAGTTCTCTATCTAGCAGTATAACGCTGGCCATCTAAATTGTTATTTAATTTTAAAGATATCAACGATGTATATTGCATTATAAAACTTCAGTGTTGCCTGAACGTCAGAATCGACCAACGTTAATAATAAAATCAGTTTGTCGCATTTCAGGGCTGACTAGCATACTCGTACATCATAATTTTAACCAGTTAATATTGTTACTCCATGGTACTGTATTTGCTATCAAACAAATTCCTATCACTGCAGTGAACAAGAAAATAAATAAATACACCCAACAGTCACATACATAGTTCTGACCCCACACTAGGATACAAGTCCTGTGTCGTGAGTATCAGAAACTACGAGAGACTTTTCGGCCTCGCAAACACCCAGACCAGAAACAAATATTTGTGGATCACACAAATACTTGTTTCGGTGCGGGGATCGAATCGCGCCACGGGGCTGTCAAATAAAATCAAAATAAAAAGGACACAATCACTGCTTATGATTTATGTAAAATGTGTGTCTTGTGTTTTGCATAAAGGTACGTTTCATAAAATGCATACGAATGATATAGGCATTACTTATATTACTTCGTCGAGTACAGTAGACAGTGGAAATCTATGACATCCGGATGTCTAGGAATTCTAATAATATGCATCGTCGACGTTTTCATTAACCGGATTTGCGGCAACGGAATTTGTTGAAGCAAAGCTATTCTCATACAATGCTGAATTGATTCTCATCACTATGAGAATTATATTGATGAACTCGCTAAGTTAAGGCCATTTGAGTGATAACTGTTTATTAAATTAATATTTTGTGACAAAATAAACAAGTCGTGATGGCCTCGAGGTTTAGGCACACGGTCGAGAATCTCGACAGTCGCGGGTTCAAACCCTAGGAACACACCTCTGACTATTCGAAGTTATGTGTGAAGTGAAGTCGAAGTTACTTTAACGGTGAAAGAAAAGATCGTGATGAAACCTGCACACCTAAAAGTTCTTAGGAATTTCTTAGGTGTGTAGTCCGCCAACCCGCACTAGGCTAGCGTGGTGGACTAAGGCCTAAACACTCTCAGTTGTATAGGAGGTCCGTGCCCAGCAGTGGGAAGTATATGGACTGATGATAATATGATGACGAGACAAAATAATCCTGATAATTTTTATACAATTTTGAAGATTTCTGCATTGGTCTTATGGAATAAATTGCCATTGGTGCGATGTCCCTGGTCACTAGTTTAATTGTCGAATAGGGGTTTTTTTTTTTTTTAATATTGCATAGAGTACTGAAATCAATAGGTTTTATTATTACGTGGGACTCACAATAAGCTGTAAAAACTTGATGTAAAATACATCTCTGTTACGCGATCATTGTCATATGCCATTATACGAGTATATTTATTGTCTGGAAGAGATCGCTCTCAATGATAAGACCGCCTATTGTTCCACTTTTATTTTTTATTTGTAAAATCTATGTAAATTACTGTATAAATGTGGGTGTCATTAAAGAGTTATCTATTTATCTATTTATTTTAATTCATACTTATATTTCAGATAGAAAAGCAGATCATTTTCCATGCGAGCGAGGCGAATATATCAGAAACTAATAATAACTTTCGAATAATAATTACGGAGTTTTATGTATTTATGACTGTAGACGGGAGATAGTAAAATAACTTCAACTTGTTAGATATTTTCTATCAAAATATCGGGGGAAATAGCAAGAAAAACTTTTCGATTTCCGTTGTCAACAAAAATTGTTTTTGTAAAGGTTATTCACTCTGAAAAATAACGGAGGGTCTATTTGTCTCGGAAACGATACTTGCATACTCATATTTTGTTCATTTTTATACTGGGAATTGGTTCTAGGAAATGAATACAAGTGCCAAAAGTAAAAAGACGCCTCCATAAATTATTTTTCCCTAATCTCTTATAAGCCATTTTACGAGGACAAATATAGTCTTATATATAAGTGTATTCTATGAAGCTTTGTGCTAAAGTTCATTGAAAACCAGTTCATCGACTTAGGTTTTATGATGTTAAAAAATACTTACTTCGTACAGAACGTGTATGGCATGCGATATAAATTTTACGAGTTTCATTTTCAGATCTAGAAATATATCATCGAGTTTTTTATAGGAAAAAATTCAATAGCAGAACACTAACTGAATATGTGCCTGGAAAACCACATTAAGCTCACCCTCTGTCACGTGGGACTTAAAAAAACCCAGTCAAGTGCATGTGAGGTCACGCATAGGGTTCCATTGCTACCCATAATGGCTCGTGGTTTTAGAAGGCTGGGTTGGCATTAATTATTTTGAATAAATTAATTGAACAAAACGGTTAAAC
This sequence comes from Hemaris fuciformis, assembly GCA_907164795.1. Taxonomy (NCBI): domain Eukaryota; kingdom Metazoa; phylum Arthropoda; class Insecta; order Lepidoptera; family Sphingidae; genus Hemaris; species Hemaris fuciformis. Next base: position 11,752,649 of record OU015449.1, read on the forward strand.
CATTATTATATTCCTAGTAAGCGCATTTTTTAATTTATACCTCTATGACTCCTAGTTCAGGACAAAGTTATCTAAGCCGGTAACATTATCCTTCATCACAGTTCATCATAGAGGAGTGGGGGGATGCCTATTTCAACAAAAAAATGCGCTTTTAAATAGAATATTTCGCAAACGGATGCCCACATAAAAAAATCTTTAAATGTTTATAAAAGTCCTATCTAGTGATACCCCACTATAGGGGTACGTAGAGGAAGAACCCTAAAAAAAATTCGTGGATTTTATTTTGTCATCATGGTAAACACACTATCCGATTGGAATATAAAAACCTAAGGCCTAAACCCTCTCAATTGTAGAGGAAGCCCGTTCCCAGCAGTGGGACGTATATGGGCTGATGATGATGAGGACGAAGACGACGACGAGGACGAGGACACGAAGATGGACGGACGCCCGGACATGACTAAACTACAAGGGTTCCGAGACTTGAACTACGGAACGCTCAAAATCGATTAACGAAAGTGGGTGTGTCCAAAAACACTTCGGGCTTCGTGTAAATGTTATAAAAATAGGATCAATTCATTAGACGAAGCGATAAGTTATAAAAAAAACTTTGTGAGTATGCTTATATATAAATCAAAAACTAATCCCTATTTTGGAATTTATATAAAGGTATTTGTCGTTTGTGTGAGGAAAATCTAAAAGGCTTTCGCGCGTCTATATTTATTCTCCTCTTGAAAACCATTTTCTAATAGGACAAAATATAATTTATAGACAAAAGATTAGCAGCCGCGCTCGCTACGGCGTAGCACACACTTCGTAGGTACTCCGCTCGTAGCAATTTCGCCTGACCTAATTTATTTCATCTCAAACAATCTGAAAGTTAATAAAGTCATTCTTTGTGCCCAAAAAATGTCTTTTAATCTCACTTTTATTAGTCTAGTAATAAAAAAGTAAACCAAAGGGCATTTTTCACAAAACCGCCAAGTAGGATCATATGTAATTAATTGGGCATACATAAATTTGGATATCCCTAACTCAACAAGGCTCAGTTACCCCTCGTCTGTTTCGTACACCGACCCCCTCCCCCCTCCACCCTGTTTAATTATCGTTTAATTATTTAAAGAGCGAGTCGTCGATGCGGTATCGAATTACGCTTAGTCACGAATGGGGCTTTTTATATGGGAATTTTATGGGTTTTGTTTTATCGCACGAAGCTTTACACGTCGTAATATAAATACGTGACATACCCAGTAGTATTCGAAGTGAACTTAACAACGATATTAATAATAACAACGATAGTAAGTTGCCTTTGTTCGAATTTGTAAATTTTTGGAATACAGCAATTTCGCGAATATTAATTTAATTATTTTCGACGGTTCCGCGGAATAAGTTTGATTCTCGGTTTGGGTAAAGCGTTATTACTTTTTTTTATTAGAAAAATCTTAGTGGCAGCACGGAGTACAAAATAATATCCTGGAAATTAAAAGCCAAAAAACTGTCTCCCTTTTGCAGGTTATTTAATATACAGTGGGAGAAAGGAGAAAGGCGGCGTCAGTGTAAAAATGTAGCAGATTCCCTCTTAGTTTCCAAAACTTTGATTTATCAAAGTTACGAATTAAAATATCAATCAATTTTCCTTGGAAGGAAAACATCTCAAGGGTTGAATGGGAGTTTGTGTAAGTATAATGAAGTTTATAATTTAAAATTAAAAAGTTTTTTTAAATTTTATTCAGACGTAAAGCTGAATGTTAATTATAATTCATGAATTTAATGTTGACAATATGAATTGGATCCGGTCTAATAAACCTCAGTGTACTAAAAACGTTTTTTTTTAATTGGCAACTTGTGCCCAACGCAACTGTGATGACAATTTCTAAGTGCATAATTATGAAAGGATTTTGTAACAGTTGCGTCATCCAATACTCCGATCTCTACAGCAAATGCATCATCTTTCAACCACCTTCTATGAGGGTTTTACAGAAGGTATTAAATTTTAATAAGAATTTTCTTTGAATTCCGTGCACATTCCTTGGGGATACTTGTATTTTCCCGGAATAAAAAGTACCCTTCGGCCTTCCCCAAGGTCCTGCCTATCTTCATACCAAAAATCATTCAAATCGTTCTAGTACTTTAAGTGTGAAAACGTAATAGAAAAAAGACAGATACTTTCGCATTTAAAAATTAGTATGGATGTAAATAAACGAACGCAATGAATACCCCTACCCTATGGGACGCACAATATGAGCTAATAGACACGGAGAGGACATTAAAATGCACTAAAATAAAAGTAAAAAGGCGGTGTTATGGTCCATAGCGTGTTATTGTTGGTACTATTTAATTACCATACATTATATTATCAAGATTTATGTAACCCTTACTATACTCTAGGGAACTATAAAAGAAATACACCTAGCGCAGACAGCTAATTTAATATTAATATTTCCTTGTTATGGACCGCCTCGTGGTTTGGGTCAATGCTCGATATCATCATCATCAGCCCGTATACGTCCCACTGCTGGGCACGATCCTCCTCTACAAGGAAGAGGGTTTAGGTCTTAGTCCACCATGCTGGCCTAGTGCGGGTTGGCGGACTACACACCTAAGAAGTTCTTAAGAACGTTTAGGTGTGCAGGTATCCTCACGAAGTTTTCGCTATAATTCGTCGGAGGTGTGTGCTTGGAGTTTGAACCCGCGATCACCGAAATTCTCGACCGCACGCCTATACCTTGAGGCCGTCACTGCTTTTGTTGCCCGATTTATAAAATAATTTTTAATATGTTTTTACATTAGGAAATTCTCAATAGCAGCACGGAGTCTGGAAATATGCCCGAAAAACGGCAGTAGACTCGCCCCAATCACGTGGAACTGATGCATACCTGGCGATATGCATCTCTATCTACCCATTCAGGGAATATAGGAGTGAGGTTATGTCTGTAGGTTGCCAGTCATGCCTCAGAATGTATGATGAATATTGATTCACCGACATTTAGGACTCAATGAAGAGTTATAGGCTATTTATATCTCAGATTTCTTATAGCACTGGATAGTAAAATTTATATTGACGGGAGCGCTATCGAAGGCTTCTAGTTATTAATACTTTATGTATTCAGCAGGCCAATGGAAACGTGGATTTTATTTTATACCTAGTTATATTTGTTGTAAAAGAAAAACGATTAAAAAACGGAATTTACTACAAAATATTTTGAAATTAGGCATCGCAGTATGGCTAGTTTATTTATGATTGAAAGAAATAGTCGATGGTAATGAGGCCGCTATTTGTTACATAAGAGGCCGTCCATTAATCATGTGAAGCTAGAAAGGTGGGGGGGGGGAAGGGGTTTGGCAAATCACGAAATATCACAAGGGGTTGGGGGGGTGTAGTAAGTTATCACAGGTTTTTACTTTTTCGTTAAACGCGCGATTTCTAAACCGAAAAGCCAGTCACAAACAACCTGCAATCTTTCTGTCTAGACATTTTTATCATGATCCTTAATTTCAGAATAAAACATAATATTCTAAAACTTTTAAGATTCTTTGTAGGTACTAAAAATACACCTGATTTTGCGTGGGAGAGGAGGGTTAGTCTTAAACCTCACTACGTATCACCAAGGAGGCCGGGGGGGTTAAAATTTGCTAAAAAAAACGTCACGTGATTAATGGACGGCCCTAACCTAATTTTTTTTTTATTTCTTGGTGTACAATACAGCGTAAATAATATAATTATTTATTTTAAAAAATATACCATTAGAACAAGTCATATTTCTTCAGACATTTTACTTTCAAACTTTAACAAATGAATCGAGACAGCTACGACAAAATGGGACGTACAAAGATATTTTCCCTGAAACTTCCAAAACAGCTTGTCGGGTACGTTCATTCCGTTGCAACTAATGATTACTTTAAGTTTTAGTTTCGCCAACAATATCGCTTGCGAATGTAGACTAACAGCTCGAGGATTTGTATGATTCCGAATCATTTAGTTCTGGAATTTCTATATAATTTAGTATGGGAGATATTTTGTTTTGATTTTGAACTTTAACCCCGTCATATTTTTGTATATGACCCACTGTTGGACATAGACTTCGAAAAATACGTTATTGGTAACTAATATTTAAAAAAGGTTGGTATCATTTTGTTTCAACCAATATTTTGAAAAAAGACACGGAAATCTAATGTTCTTCTGGGATAAAATTAAGAAATTTTTCGAAGGAATTTGTCATTATTACCTCAATAGTTTTAGCTTAAAACGAAGCAAAAAAAATAGTAAAATTTTAAAAAACAATAGGGATCATATAAGTCATCCAACTATTAATATCAATTATTCAGGCCTTAAATGAAATGAAATTATATTTATTTTATAGATTTAATAAATATATAATTTCATTTCATTGCATTTTAAGTATTAGTTACCAATAACGTATTTCTCGAAGCCTATGTCCAACAGTGGGTCATATACAAAAATATGACGGGGTCGGACCCGCAACCTTTCTAAAGGACTTAAGGCCAGGTCTTCAAAATGTATTACCATATTAATTCTTCAACATAACTAACCAACATTCAAGACCCATATAAAATAATAACCCATATCAAAACTAAACATAACAATCCCTATAAACACAAGCGGGCCAATCATATAACATATTTTACTTGTATTAAGTCGTAACGCAAAATAAAAACACTTTTATTGCCGTGTGTATGTTTATTGGTATAATAGAGGTAGACTTTGTTTCGCTGTTTCATTTTTTTTACTGTTATAACGGTTATTAAACAGGGATTTTTCGATGAAATATATTCAGTGGGTATTCGTATCCGGACGAATATCGAGCATCGGACAAAAATGTATTCGTCAAAGTGAGTCAAATTCGTGTTCCGTGATCGTGTGTGTTTTTGAAGCTGTCATAAGCGCGACGAGTCAGTTATGACTTAGCTGTACTATATCATATCAATATTGTTCCATTGATACCGAGGCATAAGTTATTACAGCACCGTGGCGCAGTCGGCTAGACACCAGCTTGCGAAACGAGAGGCCGCGGGTTCGATCCTCGCACCGAGACAAATGTTTGTGTGATCCACAAATATTTGTTTCGGGTCTAGGTGTATGTGAGACCGAATTTTTTGTAATATTAAATGTTTCAAACACAGAACATTTTAAGAGATGAGGAACTTGGTGGGTGTGTCAAAAAATGTCTATAAGAGCACTATTCATCTACGACACTACATAATCATGAAGGGACGAAGTTAGCGCCGAAAACCGTTCTACGGAAAGTAGGACAAAAAGGAGTATATATTTTCGCGGTTACGAAAAATTAAAATTATTCAAAGCTTTAGTCAATTAGCCTTCCTTGATCAACTACGGCGTTAGAACTTCAAATACAAACCAACAACACGTCCAAAGGTTGCAACAACAACTCACCTAGCAAAACTAGAACATGAAGCATCCAAAGAAACTTCAGCGTGGAATTAAATGAATTCTCACTTGGAACAGTCAACAAGCAAGGCTTCGTCCAGATAACATACTTTGCGCCACATTTAGTACTCAACTGTAACTCAATCGTGTTGGGCTTGGGGACTGGGCTCGCTGAGCAACTTTTAATTTTGTTACGGGAACATGTATTATCTCCTTCGTACAACTTGTATTTTGTTTACGTGACGTAATTGGATTGCATTTTGCGATCTGTTTTTGGACGCTCGTGACCCAGTTTTGAATTTGTATGGTTAATTGTTCGTTCCCGAGGGCTTAGAAGCGCTCCATAAACTGTTACCTGATAATACTTCAGCTACAACAGTTATTCAAGTTGTATATGAATGAGCTAATCATATAAATAGCTATTGTAGCTTTGTTGTTGCTCGTGAGACCATGTAGGTCTTATTATACGTTTGGTTAGAAAGACGTGTCTAACCGACCATCATAATCATCAATCATCATCATAATCATCATCATCAGCCCTTATACGTCCCACTGCTGGGCACGGGCCTCCTCTACAATTGAGAGAGTTAAGGCCTTAGTCCACCACGCTGGCCTAGTGCGGGTTGGCGGACTACACACCTAAGAAATTCCTAAGAATTTTTCATTGTGCAGGTTTCATCACGATGTTTTCCTTCACCGTTAAAGTAAGTGATAATTCGTTGTGAATACACACATAACTTCGAAAAGTCGGAGGTGTGTGCCTGGGGTTTGAACCCGCGATCTTTTAAACCTCGAGGCCTTGACTACCTACTATAGCCGACCAAATATCTGTTGAAATTTCATAAATACCTTTCTTACGTTCCTTTAAACCTTAGATACATACATACATAACCCCACGCCTGTATTCCCCGAAGGGGTAGGCAGAGGTGCATTTCCGCACCCATATTTTGCCAGTTGTACAAATCCCACGTAATAGGGGGCGAGCCTATTGCTGTTTTTCGGGCACATTTCCAGACTTCGTGCTGCTACTAAAAATTTCCTAATGGAAAAACCCAATAACACTTCGTCCGACTTGAGAATCGAACCCAGGACCTCTAGATCGCACGGCACATTCTTTTGCCGCGAGACCACGAGGCAGGAAACCTTAGATTAGGATTACACGTTAATTGTGCAATGTCTAGTTTATAATTGTTTATTGTCGAGACAGTATATTCTCATTTATATGTCAAAAATCTTTAAGCTTAATTTAATGCTTTTGTTAAATTAAGCTTAAAGATTATTCGGAATTTTGTAAGGCAAGCTGAGCTTTTGGGCTTCTTCTGGATAGGCGATTGAAAGCTTACGGATTTTGCTTCTCTGGATGACACGATGTCTTACTTAACCCTCGAGGAATATGCCATGAGTATATAGTCTAGTGATTCCGTAAGCCTTTTCGTGGACGTTGGTGCAAATTTACATGAGACGCCACTTACTTCTCTTAAACATGAATTTTTATCAAGCCTCTTAATTCAAGCTGACGCCATTATAATTATGTACACAGTTAAGGTTTAAAATTTAAGAAATTACCAAACATCAAGTTATCAGTTTAATTGCATTTAAAGTTTTACGTTAATAATAGTCGTCATTATCATTTTAATTGTATGTTTTATTTAAAATAATGGCACTTAATTCTTAATGGATTTCGTGGAAACACTAATTGCCTTCTGCAACTTTTAAAAAAGAGCTTAGGAGTTTTTTTTAAGCGGCGGTCAGAACAAGAGTTTTGCATTTGTAAAAAGTAAATCTCGGGTTGTTTAAAAATAATGTGCTGAAATTTAAACGAATTTGGACCTATATATTTATTTGGATTTTGTACCTATGTACATTAGAAGAAAATTGATACAAAAAGAAAGAAACTATTATTTGTATTAAGTTTTTAAAACATTAGATAATATGCATATTTATCCTCATAGTCACATGGAAGTTTAGTATGGCCTCAAAGTTTAGGCACGCGTTCTAGAATCTCAGCGGTCGCGGGTTCAAACCCTAGGCACACACCTCTGAATTTTCGATGTTATGTGTGTATTCCCAATGAATTATCAAGTGAAGGAAAATATCGTGTGGAAACCTGCACACCTGAAAGTTTTTAGGTGTATAGTCCGCTAATCCACACTAGGCCAGCAGCGTGGTGGACAAAGGCTTAAATCCCTCTTAGTTGTAGAGGAGGCCCGTGCCCAGCAGTGAGCATAAAATTTTAAACAAAAGCTACCGTCCTGCCTCACTTTTTTCTCAGTCACATTTGTAAATATCCAATAAAGTTTGAGAACCGAATCGCCGTTAGCAATCATCTCTCGTGGGAAAAATTTGCAGACGCATGCATAATGCGCCGCTCAATCAACGTCCTCGTTTCTGAGTGATTTTGCATATTAAATGTGCATGAATTTAACGTCAAACTGATGTATTATGTCTTGAAAATCTCAATTACAGTCTTGAGGTTGGTTAAAAATGACTTTAATTTTTTGTGTGGTAATTTAGTTGTCTTGAATAGTGGATAAATGGTTAAACTGAGTCGTGACGTAGGTGGTTAGTGATGCTGCTTATTTTAAATTATATTTTAGTGTTACTTTGAGCATGTTATGAGAAGGGATGAATCATATGTAGGTAAAAAGGTGATGAATATGAAAGTTGAACGATGGACAAGCAGAGGAAGGCCAAAGAAAAGATGGATGGAGTGCGTGACTGAAATGAAAGACAAAGGGGTGGCTGAAGACATAACGGCTGATAGGGAAACAAATAAACATACTGCGCCGACCGCATATGAAATTGAGAGCAGGGCAAGGCAATGATGATTTTAGTGTTACTTTTGCGTATAACCATTACAAGTTTCAAAAATAATATTACGTCAAAATTGGCTCTACCGTTTAGGAGCTGGAGCAAACACAAAACATAGTGAATGGAGAAGTTTTTTTTATGGTATACATATATGGCCTGTGTTCCCCGAAGGGGTAGGCAGAGATGCATTTCTGCACCCACATTTCGCCAGGTATTTATCAGTCCCACGTAATAGGGGGCGAGCCTAGTGCCGTTTTTCGGGCACATTTCCAGACTCCGTGCTACTACTGAGAATTTCCTAATGGAAAAACCCAATAACACTTTGCCCGACCCGGGAATCGAACCCAGGACCTCTAGATCGCACGGTACATACATGTGCCGCGAGACCACGAAGCAGTATTATAATATTTACGTAATAAAGCTACAGAAATTCCTTAATTGTCACGTAATTGAACTTAGTCCTCAGGGAACTAGTTTATAATCCGGGATAAAATATTCCAGTTGTAGATTAAACTTTGTGCTGGAAGCTGTATCACTAAAGTTTATAATATAACTTCTCTTGGGTAATGGCCTTATCACAGTAACAACTTAGAAGATACAAGTAGAGTAAGGTACTGAAATCTTTTGAAGAGACTAGAATTTGGGATGATAACTATATACATACATACATAACCTCACGCCTGTATTCCTCGAAGGGGTAGGCAAAGATGCATTTCTACACCCACATTTCGCCAGGTATGTATCAGTCTTACGTAATAGGGGGCGAGCCTATTGCCGTTTTTCGGGCACAATTCCAGACTCCGTGCTGCAACTGAGAATTTCCTTATGGAAAATCCAATAACACTTTGCCCGACCCGGGAATCGAACCCAGGACCTCTAGATTGCACGGCACATACTTGTGCCGCGAGACCACGAGGATGATAACTATCATTGTTTAATTTACCTCTTCTCTTTGATCTTTATGCGAACTTAGTGCGAAATGGCAGATTTTACACACCTAAATATCATGTTTTAAAATTTTAGGAAAACCATTAGTGGTGAATGAATCCCGGCCTTGAGCAGCCCGCATAGTGTGTGTTGTAGGGGGACAAATAGCATTAAACGTTTTCAACTGCCAGCAGACGATACACCTTGCAAACTGGTTAGGCTCTGGCAGCCTTCTAGTGGCGGTGTAACCAGTTCTACATGCTAGAATGCTTAAAATATCTTGTGTGGGTTGAAGCACTATCAGCTAGAGTTCTAGCGACAGCGGTCACAAACGCGCTAGCTAAGTGTGACTATGACGAAATCATATGGTATTGAATATTAATTAAATAATTACAAATGTTTCGTAGGAATGTTTACAGGGCGGAACTCAGGTCATAATTCTCACGTATAAGTTACGTCCTGAACAATGGACGGAAAAAAGCACCCTGAAGAAACCCCAATGTATGAAACAATAAATGTCTAGACCTACAGGTCGAATAGGCGTGAATTTATGAATGTCCTGACCCTACACTAAGATGAAAGTCTTGTATCGTGGGTATCAGAAACTACGAGAGACTTTTCGATCTAAAAAACACTCAGACCCGAAACAAATATTTGTGGATCACGTAAACATTTATTTTTGTGTGGTATTCGAACCCGCGGCCTCTCGTTTCACAAGCCAAGCCAACAGCGCCGCGACGCTGACAGTGGGATTTCAAGGTTTCTTTATAGGGAGAAAGCTAGACTTTTTATATTTTATCTATTAGAGCTGTAAAGGCAACTACGATGGAACACGACCGACCCATAAGCGGTTAAAAGCTTAGATAACTAATTACTCGGAACAATTTATATCACAAAAAGAATAGTCGAACCTTCAACATGCGTTGCGGGGCCGCTGGTTAGTCCTTTACGTTAAGCTGATGGCACTTGATAATAGCAATATTACTTACCATCAGGTGTTTTTTTTATTATTTGTATTTTATAAGAAGAAGACGTAGGCGTGTAGCAATGTTCACAAAACGTGTTTGCACAACTTTTTTTAGAAGGAAAATTTGTTTAAAACAATTTCTATCACAGAAATGGCGGCCTAACGGACCCGGGTTCTATTTCCAGGTCGGACAAATTGTTATCAAGTTTTTGCATTATGAAATTTTTAAACGCAGTATTTGATCTATAAATGTGTCCGGAAAAAGGCAGTAGATCTCCCCCATTACGTGGCATATAAAAAAAATCGTACCCCTTGGGGGATGTGTGTATGTGTAAATAAATACACCAATTTTCCCATCCATATTCCAAAGGTCGGAGATATCCCCTCCGCTCACCAGGAAGTTACGTAAGGGCGAAATTGAACCCCGTTAATAATTTAGTATACGACCTGTAGGATTGACAGCGGGTCATTATTTAAAGTAAACTTAGTTTGAAAGGCCGCGCGCTGACGTTTACAAGTTATTTGTTATATGTATTGCGTAATTGAATAGAACGGGGTAGTGGTTCGAAGGTTTTCACGAATAAACGCTGTTTTTCCAGTTTTCAGGGGAGCTCAGTAATAAATGTGTGTTGTGTGTTTGAACAAATATTTGACAAATGGCTTGGCTTAATGGTCGTTAAATAGAGAGTGTTTTCTTTTTATATAAACACGGGTTACCGAATGATAAATTTAGTAGAGCTCCTTGTAGTATGTTTAACGTATGCGGTATTGTAAATTATTGTTGGTGAGTTTTTTAAGATACGTACATACATACATACATAAACTTACGCCTGTATACCCTGATGGGGTAGGCAGAGCTGCATTTCTACACCCACATTTCGCCAGGTATGTATTAGTCCCACGTAATAGGGGGCGAGCCTATTGTCGTTTTTCGGGTACATTTCCAGACTCCGTGCTGCTACTGAGAATTTTCTAATGGAAAAACCCAGTAACACTTTGCCCGACCCGGGAATCGAACCCAGGACCTCTAGATCGCACGGCACATACTTGTACCGCGAGACCACGAGGCAGTCAACATTACATCACATATACCAACATTTACATAAAATCGTAATTTAACATGTTGATTAAAAGAAAAAAAAAACAGATACTCTATCCGTTGATAAATAACGGAGCTGCTCGTGCAATGGTGCAGGCGCGTTACCCATTGTCATAGCCTTATTTTGTACATACGAGCGCTCACCCCTCGAACTAGCTCCGACTGGACCTTGCCACAACTTGCCATCAATCTCGCACCATCAGCACCGCCAACCACAACCATACTGTTTTAATGCGGTAACATTGATAAGGTTCAAGGCTCCTAATAACTTTTGTTTTTACCTCCCTTTCTCCATATTTTACCAATAAAATAGTACAATGAGGCAATAAAAAGTGTTCCCATGAAATCAAAGGTATGCTTTGCCATACAACTAGGACCGTAATTCGAAAAATCCCATTCAGTATAAAAATAATAAAATAACATACACCAATATTATTTCGAGCAATATTTTCGTTTTTAAATACTCCGAATCGTCGAGCCGAATTCTTTCGCTATATTTTCTCATCAAATACGTAATCGAAAGTCAGACAGGCCGTATCAAACAATAAATTAAGCTGCGTATGTAAATAAATAAATATATTTCACGTATAACTTGGAGTAAAATGGACTTTGTCTTTCAACTTTGACGTTGCTATACATCAAATTCGAGTCCTCATTACATTGGCTTGGTTTTTACACTAAGAAGTTTTCATTTTAAGTTTTCATTTCGCGTTATACTAATATAAAAATGACACAGTCTGTTGTGAGGTTTTGTTCTGCTTGACCTAACGGATATTAGCGGAATTTTGATTAATTAAATTTTAGTCGCAGTGTTGGACCACCCATAAGGTGGACTAACGATCTCATGAAGATCGCAGGAAGCTGCTGGATGCAGTCGGCTTCTGGAAGTCTTTTAAGGCTGCCAATGTCCAGCATTGGACATCTGTTAAAGATGATGATAGTTTATATTTTTCTGGAAATTGAATTCGGGACTTCTAGATCGCACGACGCACTCTTACACAACAGGAGTAACGAGGCAAGCTATTAAAAGACAAAAATATAAACATATAGGTTCAATCTGACGATTCATTTCACGCAATTTTACCAAATCGCTCAATATGATAAATATTAACGTTAAATTATTTATTAATGAACTGATAATAATTCATACAGCTTCTTTACAACACAAAGATAATTTATAAAAAAGCTAGCTGTTGCATAAAAAAAATAATAAATCCCACTTGGACTTGCTATATATATAATAATATTACTCGGCTATTAATTAAACGATTTTCCACTTTGGGATTTATTACAAAAACAAGTTTGCATCCCCTATTAAAAATGATATCCAAAATGAATACAGTATATATGTACTATTACTGTATTAAGTTATATTTGCGGACTGCCTCGTGTTTTTGCGCTACAGGTATGTGCTGTGCGGTCTAGAGGTCCAAATCGAAATGTTATTGAGTTTCCATTAGGAAATTTTTAATAGCAGCACTAAGTCAGGAAAAGAAAGAAAATGCACCTTTGTTTACCCATCGGAGAATACAGGCGTGATGTTATATACTTATTATATTTGCCATCTCTAGCATTAAAATATATATAAAAGCTAAAACTAAGTTTTTCTATTTAGTTTCTATTAGTAGCAAAGAGTGTTGGCCTCGTTTTTAGATTATTAGACGCGCACTCGACTGGTCCGCCGACAAATCGCAACTTAATATTGGAGCATCTTTAGCATCCAAGTTGCTTATTTTCATCTTATTAGATACAGATATTTCTGCATCAATATTTTAAAATATGTTGTATGTAATGGCGGTAGTGTTTTTATTAATATTTATCTTATCATCTAATACATACCTGGCGAAATGTGGGTGCAGAAATGCACCTCTGCCTACCCCTTCGGGGAATACAGGCGTGAGGTTATGTATGTATGTATGTTATCTTATCATCTATGGATTAAAGTGATAATTCCCTCTTCACCAACTCTCTTTAGTCCCTGAAATAACTTACTACGCAGATGACAGCCCCGTGGCGTAGTTGGCTAGACACCAGCTTGCGAAACGAGAGGCCGCGGGTTCGATCCCCGCACCGAGACAAATGTTTGTGTGATCCACAAATATTTGTTTCGGGTCTGGGTGTTTGTGAGACCGAAAAGTCTCTCGTAGTTTCTGATACCCACGACACAAGACTCGTATCTTAGTGTGGGGTTAGAACTATGTATGTGACTGTTGGGTGTATTTATTATTATTATTTTATTATTATGAAGTTGCAGAAAAAACCCTGTTCTTTATGCCTTTCTTTATTCATCCGTAGTTACATGACTTTCGTACTTTACAACTATGATTGATCTTGAAACAAAAGTAGCTCAAACAATTACCAAAAGATGTCGCTGTACGAAAGTTCTTACAACACCAATATAACTTGCTTATATGACTCTTGTGATGGATAAGACCTAGTTTGCAAAAATTGATGCCCTAAATTCTTAGTGACTTATTGAACAACATAAATAAATCTTTTTTTCTTCTACTGCTGAGATTTATACGTGAAAGGGTAAACTTTATATTATTTACGATTACATTCGAAGTGATTTATATCGGCATATACGACATTAATTTGACAGCCCCGTGGCGCCGTTGGCTTGATACCATCTTGCGAAACAAGAGGCCGCGGGTTCGATCCCCGCACTGAGACAAATGTTTGTGTGATCCACAAGTGGTCTGGGTGTTTGTGAGACCGAAAAGTCTCTCGTAGTTTCTGATACCCACGACACAAGATTTGTATCTTGATGTGGGGTCAGAACTATGTATATGACTGTTGGATGTATTTATTATTAATGTCTATACAGAGTGTATTCAGACCGTGATCGGAAACTAAGGCAGGTAATAGCTACAGCCATAGATATTAAATGTATGTGGTTGTTAGGAAAACCTCAATATCAAAGGTTTTCAAAGCAAGATATTACAATATCAGTGCCTGCTACTAATTCCGGTCAAATATGCTATACAGCTGGACACGGTCCTCCTCTACAACTGAGAGGATTAAGGCCATAGTCCACCACGCTGGCTTAGTGCATATTGGCAGACCACACACCTAAAAAAATCCTAAGAACTTTTTAGTGTGCAGGTTACCTCACGACATTTTCCTTCACCGTTTAATGACGTGATAATTCAAATAAACACAAGGAATGAATGATTACCTGGTGAAATGTAGGTGCAGAAACGCACCTCTGCCAACTTCTTCGGTGAATACAGGCGTGAGGTTATGTATGTATGTATAATAATTACAAGACAAAGTAATATGAGATTTATGTGAGACCGAAAAGTCTCTCGTAGTTTCTGATACCCACGACACAAGACTTGTATCTTAGTGTGGGATCAGAACTATGTATGTGACTGTTGGGTGTATTTATTATTTATTTATTTAAGATCACGTCAACTAAGCTGCTTGAACTATCTAGCGAATTACTTGTGGATAAAATCGTTTTCCTACAGTATTTCAGTGCGTGATAGTTCAAAGCTTCAAAAGGTTAATATGTACATATTATTCTAATTTGCGTCTATCTAGATGGTATCTCTTTATAACCAGGTACCATGAGTTTTAGAATGCATCGCCTTTTCATATATCCTAGTCAAAATAAAAGATATCCTGATGTCTCACATAACATCGATAAATTATAAGAACACCGTATTACAATAACCATTAATAACGTCGGGGAATAGCTGATGGCTCAAGTCCGTGTAATTAATTGTTTTAGTGAGCTCCACTACATCCTTATCAACGTTCAAGGAAAAAGTTTTATCAAGATCCCGAACTAGGCAGGTAGAGTTAATTACGTCTTACAACCGTTTTATGTTTGTGATAGTGTCATTAGTCCATAATTCTTCAACGGTAGTTAATAATTGTTTATTCTATTTTGTTCTGGCTGGTTAGTGACTTTGTTCACTTCGGAAACGTAATAAAAAAATTATAATTTATATTTTGTTTCATCTAGATTTTTCGATTGATTTTTGACTGCCTCGTGGCATCGCAGCTCAAGTATGTACCGCTCGATCTAAAGGTCCTGGGTTCATTTTCGGGGTCAGGCAAGCTGTTATTAAGTTTTTCCATTAATAAATTCTCAGTAGCAGCACGGAATCTGGAAATGAGCCCTAAAAACGACGATAGCGTCCCCTATTACGCACCACTACTTACCCCTTCGGGGAATACAGGTGTGAGATTATGTATGTATGTTTTTCCAATCACTCCGTTGCAAGTTTTTACTACAGTATAAATACTCTGCGTAAAAAAATCTTCAATACAAATCATCCAGGGTTATATCACTATTTCGCCCTGTGGACTGGGGGCATAAAAATTCCGCCACGGCATCCCCTGCCTGTCGTGAGAGGCGACTAACAGGGGCCACTGGGGTGGCCAGTGGGCGTACTACGGGGGCGATGCGCCATGACTAAAAGAAACCCCGAGATTTGCGGCAGGGAGCGTAGCCAAATCAAGCCCTTCCAATTTTGATGCGTCCATATCCGGACGAAGCGCCGGGCAGCAGCAGAAATTAATGCAGGATGCCTCTCGCTCTGAGATGCCGTAGTACCGCCTCAAATGCGCATGACTGATACCGGTTTTAGTCGGTATGATGGCGTAGGATATTGGTTAGGGACCCAACTCAGCTAAGCGGACAATTGTTCCGTGCGGTGAATTGGAAGGCCAGAGACCCTGACAGACTTTCGGCCTTTTCCGAGGTACCGAAGGCGCTTTCCTCTCGTTAAAAAAAAGAGTTTTTTCACCATCACAAAACTGTCTTTATGTTATACTATTAAATTTCCGACAGTGACGAGGGATGTGTTTTATGAGTTTCTTAATTTTATAAGAGGAAAGTTAATATGAGACATATAATTCGCCGTAACTACATCAGAGAAGACAGTGAATTTTTTTTTTAAATACTACGGCAAAGGGACTCTACCACTCGTGACAGTAGGTGTATCAAGTGGCATAAATAGGAAAATCTACACCTCTGAATCTTAAGTGTAATAGGTCGTTAGAATTATGTCGATTATTGAGGGATGGTTGCGGTAATTTCTGACTAGTCGATAAATAAATTAACAAACAAAAGAAACTTATAATCAATCATAATTGGTACATTAAAAATAAAATGCTTTGTTCATACCACGGTGTACCATCGAATATCATTTTGGCATTAATTAAAAGTATTAAATTCCACACAGACACGTAAAATACCAATTTACCTTTAAAAGCATCTATTCAAGATTAATGTTATAGTACAACTTGTTAACAATATACCTCAGAGTAAATTGAATTAAACCAAAGTTTCTAAATATGTGTAAGTCTCGAAGGATCATTAGTTCTCCATAATAGGCAACGTTTGGTTAGCTACCACTTGCTTCAAGATACAAGATCGTTAGAAGATGTACTAAGTTAATATTCTAGTCGAGGTCTGCTAAAGTAACGCTAGCGGTTTTGCGGTTCCCATCTACACAGGGATTGAAATGAATAAGAGCTCTTTAAAAATAGATTCCAATTTATAGTCGCCACTATTCACTGAAAAGGAATATTGGATTGGTAATGGGATTCACTTCTAAAACTGATTCAAGGAGAGTGTGTATTATTAAGTAGCGGTTCGGGCTTAACTTAATTTGTATGAAAATTCATTCTCGCTTACTCATACATATGTATTATGAAGATACAAAGATTCTGGTCGCTCCAAACAGGTAGGGTGAGGTATACACATCTCCCTATAGGTGCATCACTATTTTAAAAAAGGAACGAGTCAACACTCGTAATAAAAATGCCACGCTGACCCTACTCTACTCCAAAACCTTTTAAAAAAAAACGTATTATGACAAAAGTCTTAACAGATGAAAAAAAAAACAGTTCGCCATGTGTGCGCACTCCAATTCACTTCGTATGCTGAACGCGCATTTTCGACAATAAGCTACGGACTGAAAAACCGTGGGGACGCGAGTTTTTCGCACCACGTGTGGCAGTTTAATTTAGGAATCTTGTAAAAATAATATACTCTAATAAAGACTCCTTTTAATAGAATATCAAGTGCAATCACTTAAATACACAATAAAAGTGCAACCACTTTTAAACATAAGGTGTACCTTTACGTCCACGTTTCGTCAGATGAATTTAAAGTCTTACGTAATGGGTGGCGAGCCTTTTGACACTTACCAAGGATATGTAAATACAACTACAAGTACAACGCATTTCCCGGATCATGAATCAGATTCCGAACCACCTAGTCTTCCTAGCCTACAAATTAATCCCAGAAATGTGAAAAAAATACTAATTTGGGCAGATCACACGCCAGATGTCAAGTAGGCACGAAATCTTAGACGGTTGATAACAATGCCTGGTAAGGTCCCGTGGCGCAGTTGGCTAGACACCAGTTTGCGAAACAAGAGGCCGCGGATTCGGTCCCCGCACCGAGACAAATGATTGTGTGAAACTGAAAAGTCTCTCGTAGTTTCAGATAGCCACGACACAAGACTTGTATCCTAGTGTGGGGTCAGAACTATGTATGTGATTGTTGGGTGTATTTAGTTATTTATTTATAATACCTGTTATCCCAACCCAAGATACTTATCACCGCGTGTGTCCAATCTTTTACACCAAGCTCGACATCGAAATACAAAAATCTTAACACCATCTACATATTCAAACCCTATAGGAAATAAAAACCATTTAACTGCCTTGCTAAACGAAAAGGGGTAGTCAGCGTTTTCTATTAGAAGAACAGCTACCGAAATTTAAAAAAATGTCGATAAAATCTTATCGCGTTTTGGATTAGGGACGGGCGTCGAGTCGATAAGCCTATCTATCGACAACACGATCCCAAACGGGGCTTGATTGTCGCGCCAATGTCGTATTACATAGAATTACGCCACGCCTTTTTAAAGTTAAATGCCCAATAAATTGGAATCTCGTTGCGTACGTTGCTTTAAATCTAATTGTGTTCTGCAGAATAAAAGGCAAATAAGGCTGGTGTTGTTTGTAGAATTACGATAATTGTGGTTGAACAAAAACATTGGATAGAGTGATGTTCTATATTCGCAGATTGCAGGCAGGCGAATAATGAAATTCACTCTAAGATAGTCTGTATAGTGGCCTCGAGGTTTAGGAAAGCAGTCGAGAATCTCAGCGGTCGTAGGTTCAAACCCCAGGCACACACCTCTGACTTTTCGAAGTTATGTGTGTATTCACAATGAATTATCACTTACTTTAACGGTGAAGGGAAACATCGCGATGAAACCTGCACACCTAAAAGTTCTTAGGAATTTCATAGGTGTGTAGTCCGCCAACCCGCACTAGGCCAGCGTTGTGGACTAAGGCCTAAACCCTTTCAGTTGTAGAGGAGGCCCATGCCCGGCAGTGGGACGTATATGGGCTGATGATGATGATGATGATTATGATGATCAAAATAACCTGACGCGATCATTTGGTGGCGGTGGTGCCCGTGGGCAATCTCGGCGTGGCTTTCGGCTTTAGACGTGCTAAACATTGTTCTTGTTAATTAAATATTTCTTTTTGATTTATAATTAAAAAAAAAACATCTTTTTTCAAGAAGGGTTTATGAGTCCAAAGTCTGTCATTGTATGTGATACTATTGACACAACACTTGCAACTTAAAGATCAGAGATATTTGCGTGGCTGTTGAGCTTATTTATTTGTTTGATTTGAATAAAAAATACATAAACTCACGCCTGTATTCCCCGAAGGGGTAGGCAGAGGTGCATTTCTGCACCCACATTTCGCCAAGTATGTATCAGTCCCACGTAATAGGGGGCGAGCCTATTGCCGTTTCTCGGGCACATTTCCAGACTCCGTGCTGTTACCGAGAATTTCCTAATGGAAAAACCCAATAACACTTTGCCCGACCCGGGAATCGAACCCAGGACCTCTAGATCGCACGGCACATACTTGTACCGCAAGACCACGAGGCAGTTGAATAAAAAATGTTTGATGTATTCTACCGAAGAATACACAACATAACCCACAGTCAGTAGTTTTAAAGCGTACACACGAAGGGGCCAAATGACAAATATAACGATAATGACGTTTCGGGCCGGCTACGGTATTCGTGCTAAGACCCCATGTGTCACTGTGACAGGTAACATTTACCCGAATCGTAACTCGAATTTACGTAACTGTAATTTGGCAGTACGTCTTTCAGTTTTATTTATAACAAACTAGTTTTTTTCTGTGGCTTCACTTATTAGGAAATTTCCAGTTGATGGAATATTTGCCTCGTGGTCTCGCGCTACAAGTATACACCTGTTATATCCATAATTAGTTCGCAGTTAAATGCTAACATCTGCAATATTTATATTATATGTAGGGCCATAAGCCACGCGGCCAGAGAGTCGCAGATAGACCACGAGCCGCAGAAGTCGTTACAACAAGTCAGACAGTTTGTCATTTTTAAGTAAAGAAAAGTGAGGCATTAGGTGTTTGTGTGTGTGTAAAAACTCTATTTAAATAAACTGTGGTTCCAGCTGACATAAAAGTGTTTTTGTAAAAAAAGACAATCCGCGGCTGCCGCCTAATACACCGTGAAATAGAGGTCCTGGCTTCGATTCCCGGTTCAGGATAAGTTTTATGGAGTTTTTCCGTTAGGAGATTCTGAGTGGCAGCTCGGAGTCTGGAAATGTGCCCGAAAAACGGCGATGGGCTCGCCCGTATCACGTAGAACAAAAAACAAAATTAGCGCATACAGGCGTGAGGTTATGTAAATATGTATGTATATACAACCATATAAGTCAGTGGCGGTACTTCCATAGAAGCCAAAAACCGTTACACGTTAATTGTGTAATGTCTAGTTTATAACTGTTTATTGTGCGGTCACGATATTCTCATTTATATGTGTAATTGCTTTTGCTGACATAGTCATTTTGTGACCAAACCCTTTTCAATAAAGATTAAAAAAAATTGCTTTTATGAATTAAAGACTTAAAGATTTTTATTGGGCATTTTGTAAGACAAGCTTGGTTTTTAGGCTTCTATGGAAGTACCGCCACTGATATAAGTATGGAGTGAGAGCTGTAAATTGGATCTTACCGCTCTTCTTTAAAACCGATTTTTTTATCTTCCATAACATGCATAACAGACAATACCTTTGTTTATATATAGTACAGTTTAATAGACATTCCATTAACCCTACTATTCCCACTGACATTTAGACGTACAGAAATCAATCTTAACATTTCTACCGAATATCGTTTCACCGAGTAACAAGTACACGACAACCGCAGTAGTCAGACCGATAGAAATTCCGACTTCAACCGCGAAGGGCGCGGGACAGCTGAAGTTAATACATCACAGAATTCGGGAGAAACTTAGTTGATGAGGTATTTATATTGCTTCTATTAATAGTCGATAAAGAAATAGTAAAATCAATTGATATAAGTTAAGACATGTTTGACAGCAGTGATGGCCTCGAGGTTTAGGCGCGCGGTCGATAATTTCGGCGGTCGCAGGTTCAAACCCCAGGCACACACCTCTGACTTTTCGGAGTTATGTGTGTATTCACAATGAATTATTACATGCTTTAACGGTGAAGGAAAACATCGTGATAAAACCTACACACCTAAAAAGTTCTTAGGAATTTCTTAGGTGTGTAGTCCGCCAACCCGCACTAGGCCAGCGTGGTGGACTAAGGCCTAAACCCTCTCAGTTGTAGAGGAGGCCCGTGCCCAGCAGTGGGACGTATTTGGGCTGATGACGAAGACATGTTTTTGCCATTAATTAACCGTCTTGAAGTCATACAATCAAAAAAAAATTGATGATTCTCAATGCCAACACGAAATCTGACTTAAAATACTAACTTAATACACTTAGTATAACGACTGAAGCAATTTAGAGATGCCTGGTGGTTAAGGCACATGCGTGAGCCGTGCAATCTAGAGATCTCCGGTTCGATACCTGATTCCAGCAAGTGTTATTTTATTAAGGCAATTCTCAGTACCACACGGAGTCCCTACATTATGTGAGCCCGAAAGCACCCTTGCTTAAGAAAACCTTCGCCTACCGCTTCAAGAATAAAAATGCATAATTAACTTTTGCCTACCTCTTTGTTAAACCTGGCGTAAATGTATTGTATATAAAAATTGATACTTTGATAAAAATATCCCAAATACATTTCGCAGCCATTCTCTTTGAATTTGTGAAGCAAACATGATTTTACGGGGCTGGCGACTAAAAGGGGTCATTCGGACCGCAGTGCGTATAACGTGGAAGCGACCTCGAGATGAACACAAAATGGGTAGAGGGTATGGAACTATGGTATGGCTACTCTGTAGTTGCCTTGAAAACATACATGCATACATAAACTCACGCCTGTATTCAGCGTATTTAGGCGTTAATTTTTGTATCGAAAATTTGTCTCTATACATTTCCATTTCTCTGTGCATCTAAAACTGATTTTCACGCGAAAAAATTGTCAAAGCTAATACAGTTATTTTTGTTCAAAAGACATACATATATACATAACCTCAAGATTGTATTCTCCGAAGGAGTAGGCAGAGATGCATATCTGCACCCACATTTCGCCAAGTATGTATCAGTCCCACGTAATAGGGGGCGATCCTATTGCCGTTTTTCGGGCACATTTCCAGACTCCGTGCTGTTACCGAGAATTTCCTAATGGAAAAACCCACGACTACGAGGCAGTTGCCTTGAAAACTTGATTATATTTTCCAGATAAAGCGATTTTTGCTTTAGCTTTCTGTATTGAAGGGATATTGGAAGTGGATATTGGATGATAAAACTGACGGAATGGTGGCGAATATTCAGAGAGAGTTGAAAACATAACGGTTGAATAAGATTAGAAGGGGAACAGTATTTTGTATGGAGGCGAGTGTCACCGCTTGTGTGTCACCTATTCATTCTACTACGATCACACGACAAATGATAAAAATTTCAAACAAAAATTAAGGGCTGTTATTGGTTGTCACACATTTATTAAAGTCTTGACGTTACACACCACCCGAATTACTAAGAAACGGCCATGTCAAACATATGATAGTCTAATCGTAGGTTCGGCATGCTCGGCATTATTTCGGCATCGGCATTTAACACTGATTTCCACGCGAATAATCATAGCCGTACAGTTAAATTTGTTCAAAAGAATATCGCAAAAAAGGTGTGCACTCAATAGCATAACTAAGTCATCCAAAGATTGCCGTATCCAGCCTATATCTATACAAATAAATAAAGTTAGAGTGCCTGTTTGTGATATTGAAATAACCGCTTTTTAATAAATGTATATGGGGATGTATACCCGGTACATATACCAAAACAACGTTTTTTACAATTTTGATTATCTGTTTGTAATATTGAAATAACCATTTTTTACGACATGTATATATGAATATATTTATATGTATATACGGTACATACACCTAAATAACATTTTTTACAATTTTTGTCTGTCTGTCTGTCTGTTTGTTCCGGCTAATCACTGAAATGGCTGGACCGATTTTGACGGGACTTCTATTGGCAGGTAGCTGATGTAATAAGGAGTAATTTAGGCTAATTTTAGTTTATAAATTTTCTTATTAAAAATTAATTTTCCGCGCGAACCAAGTCGCGGGCACAGCTAGTACAAAATAAATCGGTCGTCTGATCGACCGTCTGAATCAATAATATCTCACACTGAATGAAACTCATCTACCATCTGCTTCAAAGCGTATTAAATTAACAAAATCACCAATCCAACAATAAAATCAAAACAAAAATAACATTAAGACTAATAAATGAAATAACAGCACGAACTCGATACACTCGCCGGCTTAATGAAAAATATTAATAAAGACGATTCAAATTGAATCGTACAGATCGAATTAACTATTGGAAAAATCCGATTAACCTTTTAATACTTTCAACCGGGTGATGTAACGTGGATTATATTCATTTCCAATGAAAACTTAATGCTTAGCTTTATGATAATTATAAATAAATAATGTAAATTTTATTCTCTACTTGGTAATTATGGAATGCGAGTACATAAGCTGTTGTCCGCAACAATACGTAGACTGAATTTCCCGATGAAAGACCCTGTAAGCCGACCCCAGAATCGAATGCGAGTCCTCTAGATCGCACGGTACATACTTGAGCCGCGAGACCATGAAGCAGTCAGCCACCCACCAACTAAGTAAGAGTTTTTTTTTTATACTGGCACGGCAAAGTGACTCCACTGTACCTGATGGTAAGCACAGTGGAGTCCAAGAAAATAATACCGACCAGCGAGAAACGATATGGTCACCCGCTGGTCGACACAATCATGCCGACCTGCAAATGCTTCTTCACACTTCGCTTAAAGGATCCAGGATCATAGGAAGGATGGAACACGTGAGGCGGCAAACCATTCCACAGCTTGATGGTGCGGCAAAAGTAGGAGTATTAAGTTTTAATGATTTTACTTACGTCTCCCAAAATTCTCCGAAGCATTAAAACAAGCGAACTCGTGGCAATTGAAAATTGTAAGCCAAAAAGCGCGTCCCCACGAAATCTCGCCACGACTTTACAGAAATGATCTTACAAAGCGGGCAGAAATTTAAGCTATTCCAAGATTTTCTCAAAGTCGACTACCTCTGGGCTTTGAGCGTTTCACAGATTAAATGTAATATAACGGGGCGGACTGATGAATAGTGTTGCCAGAATGGTGCTATATTTTACCAAATATTATTACTTGGGGTTGCCATTTGAGATTTTAAAAATGGTAGAATTTTCGCTACGAAAATGTTATTATATCTGGAACTTTAATTTAAAATGTTGCATGCGTCGTGCTTATCTAGAAATGACAAAGACGCTAAGATAATATTATAGAGCTCTGTAAACAGTTTACTTTTGAAGGTAACTAACAAAAGGTGATTATTAAATTATTTTCTAGTGTTACGGGAATTTTCAAATTGTCTGGAAAGTAAAATTTGGCGAAATAAGGGTATAAAATTACTACTTTCTTACACCAGCTAACACAATTTTGCCGGTCTGTTTATGCGAAATTATATTTTTCCTATTTATAGGATACCTATGTCTTAATATTACAAACACAACAGTGAGTTTTTATTTCACAATGAAATATCACATAGTTTAACGGTGAAGGAAAACATCGTGAGCAAACTTACACACCTAAAAACGTTCTTGCGTATGTAGTTCTCCAAACCGCACTAGACCAGCGTGGTGGACTAAGGCCTAAACTAAAATAAAACTAAAAGTGCCCAGCAGTGGGAAGAATATGACCTGATGATGAGTTTGATGATTTGAACGAATTTTGTGATTAAATAAATTTTAGCAAAGAGACAAATATAACAATTTTTGTTTGACAAAAGTATTTTATACAAGTTAAACTGCCCAAAGATCGTGAATATTTTTTATAGCTTTTAAATGCACTTTTAAATTTTATAATAAATTACTTTTTATGACTTATTAAAAGACTACACCATTTTGTCTAAGCTACCGGTGAACAATACTTTTTGATGATTCAAGATGAAAGTCCAAAACTCATAGAAAGTTCTCGAAAGTTTTACTGTATCTACTATAGTAACTATGTGAAAATTAAGGAAATTTAGCGAAGCGTAAAGGGGCAATTAGTTGGGTCGACATAATCTTTGTTCGGGGTTTTCGCCCAAACCCTGTACGCAGCAATAATTTTTAAACTTCATTGTAGTTAATAGCGTAAAATTATTAATTAAGGGACAGTAAAATTATTCTTAAATTACTTACTTTATTACTCATAAATGTTAATTAATTTTACTACTTTTTAATCATACTTTGGTTCTGTCTATTGATTTAACTATGAATTTAGAGAAAACGAGACTATATATAAAGCAGTGATGGCCTCGAGGTTTAGGCGCGCGGTCGAGAATTTCGACGGTCGCAGGTTCAAACCCCAGGCACACACCTCTGACTTTTCGAAGTTATGTGTGTATTCACAATGAATTATCACTTGCTTTAACGGTGAAGGAAAACATCGTGATAAAACCTGCACACCTAAAAGTTCTTAGGAATTTCTAAGGTGTGTAGTCCGCCAACCCGCACTAGGCCAGCGTGGTGGACTAAGGCCTAAACCCTCTCAGTTGTAGAGGAGGCCCGTGCCCAGCAGTGGGACGTATTTGGGCTGATGATGATGAGACTATATATTCCGCCTATCGCCGTCCAATGCTGAACATAGGCCTCCCCAAGTAGGCGCCAACCATCCCGGTCTTGAGCAGCCCGCATCCATCCGCTACCCGCCACCTTTCTCAAGTCGTCGGACCATCGTGCTGCAGGACGTCCCACACTACGTCTGCCTGTGCCCGGTCTCAACTCCAAAACGTGACTAAGCGGATATTAAATAAAGAAACAAATAAATAAAAAAATACACCCAATAATCACATAAATACTGGATGTATTTATTACCTAAATAGTTCTGACCCCACACTAGGATACAAGTTATGTGTCGTGTATATTAGAAACTACGAGAGACTCTGTCGGTCTCACAAACATTAAGACTCGAAACAAATATTTGTGAATCACACAAACATTTGTCTCGGTGCGGGTATCGAACCCGCGGCCTCTTGTTTCGCGAGCTGGTATCTAGCCAACTGTGCCACTGGACTGTCAATTTTGTCTATAATAACTTGATCTGGAAGCTCTTTCATCCGTACGCCCGAAGCATCTCTACTTAATCAAGAGCATAGGTAGAGCTTACTCTACGTGCGAACGCAGTGAAGCCATACCGTTTATTTAGGCAATATTCATAGCAGCTTTCACAGGCTCAGAATAGGGTAATCGCTTAAGGCGCTTTATCCAGACAGCTTTCATAGACGTAAGCCTGTCATTCATTATCGTGCATACATCGTCGTTATGCAATAATAGCAGTACAAGGTTGTGAGTAATTGATAACAGGCTGATATCAATTAATGTTAATTTTAGCTGATCATCAGTCATCATCAATTTTAGCTGAGCTGGCACTAAAATGAAGTGCAGTGATGGATTTGTTCGATTTGAAAGCTTACTGACAGATTTCCAGTATTTGTTGAACATCATCAGCCCATATACGTCTAATTTTCTGTACCATGCTGTTGTGGAATAGTTTGTCACGTATTCCCTCCTTACCGGAATTATTTGTCCATTGTCTATTAATTGTCATCATCATCATCAGTTCATCAATTTTCTGTACCATGATGTTGTGGAATAGTCTGTCACGTATTCCCTCCATACCGGAATTATTTGTCTAGTGTCTATTAAGTGTCATCATCATCATCAGCCCATATATGTCCCACTGCTAGGCACGGGCCTCCTCTACAACTGAGAGGGTTATTAAGTGTAGCGTGGCATAAATTTACTTGTATTTTAGACGGCGACATCTACCGTGGTTAGTTCAAATATGTCCTACATTCCTTTCAATGTATTTAGAAATATGAGAGTTAGTCTCCGTTTTTTTACTTTTGTTATTTCTTACTACAAATATACGAGTTTTACATTAGCGTGCCAAAAATACAGCTTTAATAACACCGAGAAAACATTTGGAAATACAAACCTTTCACTATTGTGTAATATCACATCCTTCCAAAAATAACATGACAATTCGCAGAGAAAAAATCACGTATACCTTATTATTTACTGTGACTTGTATGAAATATTAACAAATTTTTTATTAAAGGATGTTGATATCTTTCATAACATATATATTTAATTCACTACTTACTTTATATATATGAAAACCTAACCTATGTGCAAAAGATTTTTTGTCAATTTAATCAAAGTAATATACACGGTAAAAATACTAGGAATAAATGCAATCTCGTTCAACACGTAACTCGTCTCTGGAAAATTAATGACTCTTTTACGGGCAAAGTATATGCTTCTATAACAAACTTCCGAAGGTTATAATAGACCTCACCTTGAAAAAGTTTAAGGAATCAATTAAAAATAAACTACTATACTATACTAGTAAAAAAAAGAGTAAAAAACATACCATACATACATACATAAACTCACGCCTGTAATCCTGGGAGGGGTAGGCAGAGGTGCATTTCTGCACCCACATTTCGCCAGGTATGTATCAATCCCACGTAATAGGGGGCGAGCCAATTGCCGTTTTTCGGGCACAATTCCAGACTCCGTGCTGCTACTGGGAATTTCCTAATGAAAAAACCCAATAACACTTTGCCCGACACGGGAATTTAACCCAGGACCTCTAGATCGCTCGGCAAATACTTGTACCGCAAGACCACGAGGCAGTCAGAGTAAAAAGCAAACTATAACATTTCAGATTATATTGAAGATTATAAGCCCTGGCAGTATGTAATTTGATCAGAGTTTTATTTTGTTGCTACATTTTGTATCGTTATAACATTTATGATGTAAAATTCATCATCATCATCATCATCATGATAATTGAATAAACAATATGCCATTTCGTGATGCTGAGGGAGTTTCTTGACGTTTCTTCTCCACAGCGATAACACGTTCGGAAGCACGACAATAGCTTAAAATTGACAATTCAAAGGCACTACTAAAGTATTTGAATTACTATTATTTTGACTTTGACTTCGACTTTAACTAATAACAATTGTAAATTTATAGTTTTCATTTTTCTGAATTTTATATTCACAAATATCACGTAATGTTTCAGTGAAGAAAAACACAGGAACTAAACCTGAACATCTAAGAAATTCTCCACAAGTTATTCCTTAGGTGTGTACTTCAAATTGCACGTAGCCAGCGCGGCGTTGGCTCAAGGCCTAACCCTTCCCAGCTATGGAAGAAGTCCGTTCCTAGGTGTGAAAATCATAATATGAACTGATATAGATAGAAACTTTAGCACGTGACTTCGAACATAAACAATGACTGTAAATAATTTTAAATAAATAAATACATCTAACAGTCACATACATACATAGTTCTGACCCCACACTACGATACAATTCCTGTGTCGTGGGTATCGGAAACTATGAGAGACATTTCGGTCTCACAAACACGAAACAAATATTTGTGGATCACACAAACATTTGTCTCGGTTCGGGGGTCGAACCCGCGGCCTCTCGTTTCGCAACCTGGTGTCTAGCAAACTGCGCTACGGGGCTGACAAGCAAAAGAAACAAATATTCCATTAATGTTTGTAGAGGTCTCTCTTACCAAGAAATGATAAAATTATTTACAGCTACAATGAATACCAAAATTAAAGAAAATTATGTTTATTACCGTAGTATACAATATACATAAAAGCAACATTGATATTAAATTACATTCAATTGTGAAGCGGTGTCTATTACACCTTACTTTTATAAAAATGTAATCAAACCAATTTTCTATCAACAATATCCTATCTCCAATCAATATTTGACATTCACGCAATGCTTTATTAACCTGATTGTGTTGATTCTTACGTTATTATAAATAGTGCTATTGTTACACAATTATCCAAAACACCGTCTTAATATTCTTAGCACATAGCTATTAGTCATATAGTCATTAGACTTCTTTTAGTTTAGTAACGGTCTAAAGATTATAATAAGTCAGCTTATCTAATACGAGCCTAATATTTGTCACCAAGATTTTTTTGTTAATATTATTGAGGGATATTTTCCTACTAAGGCAAATATAACTTCAAACTCAACCTAACCTTAATGATTTCCAGTCACAAAAAAAAAAATACATTTTTTACTTTAAACTTGTAAAACAAGTATCCAGACCAATGAAACTGACAATAGAACGATCGATTAATAACAGCAATTCCAGTACAAGCAAAAGCTACGTCAGGCTGCTCAAACACTATTATTAAGTTTCGATGTACAAATGTATCAGGTAAATATCGCAGTCTAGACAAGGTCGACGAAGTCTGACACTAAATAACTGAATGTAAAAGAATTTCTAGCGCGACACGCGATAAAATTTACTTTAATGAGTTTCGGAAAACTCAAAACTATGTAGTAACTTATTTTGTTTAACTTTCTGAGTATTTCTTATGCTGTGAATGTTTTTGTTCGCTCTTGTATCTGATTGGACTGTTTTGAATATTTCTAGAGGAAATTTTGGTACAGATGTAAATGTTCTTCTTGTATTCATCCTATGGTTGTCTGAAAGAGATAAATGCGACAACACAGCCATTTTTTTCATTGCTTTCCACTTGCTTTGTAATACAAACGCACAGTGATTTTAAATAATTATATTAATACTCTTTGGTATCGGTAGTTGGAGGGGCTTTTAAGTTTTTTAGCATCATCAAAAATCTAAAATCATGACTGAAATCTGGTTAACCTAGTACCTATGCATAGTTCTTCTCGCAGTAGGAAAATGCTAATTATTATAATGACATGATTTTTTTTGTACTTACAACTTGCTAAGATAAATTTGAACTTTATATGGCTAAAACTATGATCTTTGTTGAGACTTCTGAACATATCATTAATTGGTACCGTATCATACCGTGTATACATCATCATCATTATCAGCCCATATACGTCCCACTGCTGCGCACGGGCCTCCTCTACAACTGAGAAGGGTTAAGGCCTTAGTCCACCACGCTGGCCAAATGCGGGTTGGTAGACTGTATATAGGTACATATCTTATATAAAATATTAATTTCTTTCTTTACTCCTAATTTAAAAAAGAATTAAAATGTAAACATTACAAAGGTCATGTACTTTGTATTTATGTAATGTTTGATTGAAATGAACGGTTATGGACGAAAACAAGGCTTGTAAGTGTCAAGTCGTCAAGAGACTAGTTTTTGTGGAGATCTGTAGGCTGATAATATTAATGACAAAGCGAAATAGAAATACAAGCAAAAATATAATTTGGAAATGTAACTTCTATGTTGGGTCAACTTTTGCCCTCATCATTTTCACATAACTTATTCATGGAGCGTAGGTGAAAATAGTGATACGCCCTTGCGACTTATTTAATGTCATGATATAAATAGGGCACTGTTTAACAAAGCGAGAACACGTGTTAATGTCACAGCAATAGCTTGTTAAATAAATAATGACGAATGGTTAACGCGACTGGAATAAAAATTATTGCTTGGACACAATATTACATATAATATTTATTTATTTATTTCGATTGACAGCCCCGTGGCGCAGTTGGCTAGACACCAGCTTGCAAAACGAGAGGCCGTGGGTTCGATCCCCGCACCGAGACAAATGTTTGTGTGATCCACAAATATTTGTTTCGGGTCTGGGTGTATGTGAGACCGAAAAGTCTCTCGTAGTTTCTTATACCCAGGACACAATACTCGTATCTTAATATGGGGTCAGAACTATGTATGTGACTGTAGGGTGTATTTATTATATTATTTATTTTATATACCTATATATATTTACATGATATAAATGTTTGAAAATCTACTTTATAACCCACATTGGAAAATTATATATGTTTATTCTTTCCAATATATCTCCCGATCATTCTATTTCGACTGCATTATTAGAAGTTGTTTTAGCTTTCTAAGAAAAAACTTAAAGGTAGATTAAGATACTATTTCTACTAAAATATCTTTTCAAAGATAAGCGCAAGGTTCCAACCCCACAATTGCCCCATACCGATCAACGGAATTTACCCCTTTAAAAGCCACTCTGAGACAAAAGGCTCAAATGACAAGGCACCAAGTGCCTTCAGAATATAAAACATCTCTTAAAGACACAATGGATCTGCCGCATTCAAGTTTTAATAAGTTTTCAACATTCAGCCAGGTCAATTTATACCCCGCTGCGGCTGCGAAGTATGAGATGGAGACGTTAGTGTTTTACTGTCTCTCAAGTTTAACGAAGGTTGTCAGTGCTAATTTTATGCTCCCTCTATGGCGGGGGCCTTAATGAATGCACTATGTTATGAGTCACACGTGCTGAGAATTACTTGGGTGTATACTGCAAAGTTTGGCAGTTATTCAAATTTTATTTTGTCACTTCGCGTGAGGACGCTGTAGTGTAACAGTTGGATTTTACAGTAAACGATATTTTATTTGCGTATTTATTCAATATGACTTGGCAATTGAAGTTTTGCTATTATTTGCTGAAGACAGATTATCATCATCAGCAGCCTTTCTTACGTCCACTGCTGGACATTGGCCTCTCCTATTGCACGCCACTGGGCTCGAAGCCCTCCTCATCTAACCGCTGCCAACCACCCTGCGAATATCGTCACCCCACCTAGACAGAAGGCGCCATACACTACGTTTACCAAGTCGTGGTCTCCAATCCAGAACCCGTTTCCCCCAACGGTTGTCGGTTCTGCGACAGATATGACCTGGCACTTCAGCTCGCTAATCCTTTGGTCAATGTCGATAACTTTGGTTCTCTGACGGATGGCATAATTTCTAATCCTATCTTTCTGTATAAAACATATTTTCAGTTCATCTACGAGTATAATCATTTTCAATCTTCTATAATACTCGTACCAGTACCACATTGTCACTGCATTATTAACGTATTAATAAAATAAAAATTAAATTTATTAGACTGACAATAAATTAGCTTTTTTAAGCTTGGCATTGATAGAAAATAATATAAAAAGTTGAAAAAAATTTGTAAATAAGTATAGACCGGCAAATTGCCTTCTAGATTTTTATTATTACAAATTGTTGTCTCCCCCTCCAGTTAGTAGTTCCGTATAAACAGCCTAGTCTAATGGAACAATGTCTAGTAACATATTTTCGGTGTAAGCGTCGTGGGAATGATAAATCGCCTATTTTATTTGACATTCATGGCTTAAAGCGGCATTTAATTGTGGGAACAGAAGTAAGTAATTTAATGTATCAATTTCTGCCATTGTATTTCCATGTTGACCTCGACGATTCAGCACGCGGTTTGTCGAGACACAAAGGCCGTCACGGATTACTTACGAGTTTATTTCTGATATTTTTGGTAAAATATGCCTTTCAAACTCGTTGGTAAAAAAGAATGCCTGAATATAGATAAATAAATACACCCAACAGTCACATACATAGTTCTGACCCCACACTAGGATACAAGTCCTGTGTCTTGGATATCAGAAACTCCGAGAAACTTTCCGGTCATACAAACATTTATCTCGGTACGAGGATCGAACACGGGGCCTCTCGTTTCGCAAGCTGGTATCTAACCAAATGCGCCACGGGGCTGTCAAGGGCTTATTTGACAAAAACTGTTCACATTTTCAATGGTATATCATAGCATCATAGATATACATACTTCAGAGCTCTCCCAAACCCGAATGTCATCAGAGTATGCGGTAAAATATTTACAATATGGTAATTTGTCATCGGATTTCATATTACACGCAATAATAAACCATGTCCATTGAGATGGACGCCAAGACCGAAGGGGTTAAGTACCTATATCCGTAATAACAACTTCAAAACCATATTTTTGCTTTACTTTGCATCCAAAAACTAAGACCTGAGTACAAAACACGATAAATCCAATCTGTGTTTACGACTTCACGCTTGCACATTACTAAGGATGAAATTTTTATGATGGTTTAAGAGTATGCTCTCCAACCAACCTATAAACCACGAAGGGTTACCCGAGTATATCTTAGAGCACAGAGTCATAAATTCAAATTCATCCGTTTTAGAAGAATTTTCGCCTGAATACGTAAATTCAAAGAGGAATTTTGAGAAAAGTATATTTTAATATTGTGGGTATAAATCACTTTTCCCTTTTAGCTTTACATAAATTAGTAGTTTATAGTTTTCATTAAAAATAAAGTTAAATGGAGTGCTAATTTTGTGTAATAAGTGACACATCCTTCTCAGACATTTAACCCATTACTTCCCGAGCATCGACAAGATTGGTATTTTTAGATGAAGTGTATAAATTAAGTTCTTAGTACATTAAGAAAAAAAAATATGAGAAAAAAAAAACGTATTCGCGATATATGAAGCCGGATCATAATGCTCTTCTTTAGTCGACAAAAATTATCAATTTGAAAATGTTAGATTGAAATCACCTTAAATGTTTTACAGCGAAAAAAATTTTTTATTTTTTTATTTGACTGCCTCGTGGTCTCGCGGTACAAGTATGTGCCGAGCGATCTAGAGGTCCTGGGTTCGATTCCCGGGTCGGGCAAAGAGCCCTAGCTACTAAAAAAATTGAATATAGTGTACTAAAAATAGGACAGTGGAGAGGAATGGGTTAATAAACTATAGATACACTGGAATATTTGCGCCATTGAAATCAAAGGATTTTCTTTTTAAAATATCGCATAAAAAACGATTATCGCAGTTTAAAAACTATCAAAAGCATATTTAATATGATACAGTGTCTTTGATTATGATTAAAATTGGATATTTATCCACACAAAAATAGTTATTGGAATGAAAAACCCAATAACACTTGCCCGACCGGTAAATCGAACCCGTAATCTCTAAGTTGCACGGCATATGTACCGCGAGACCACGAGGTAGTCAGTAAATATATAAAAAAATAAACATGAAATGTACAATTCATACTTGGTAGCAGAGAAACCTTCAAAAATGTTGGCTTCAAGATAAAAATAAATTTTATGGCTGCGTTCTTTACAATATTATATAGTGTTACCTTACTAAAATGTGAAAAACTTGTATAGTAAAACCTTTACTACCTTACCTTTACTTTTTACTGTCGCTTTTTCGTTTCATCGACATTGAAATCACAAAGATGCTAAATAAGTTTTCATTTCAATAAATAAATTCACCCAATAGTTGAATTTGTAAGAATACTCATTATAGAGTCATAGAGTCATTAGCGGGGTCTTCCCGAGCCACTTGGCATGACGTCAATCAATAACATGACTGCATATTTTAGAACAAAAATACTGTTAAAACAAATAATGAAATATTCATGCGCGTATGTCAATAAAAAATTCCACATCACATTCCAAACTAGAATACATTATGCATGGAATACGTCACGCGTAATGCTGGAGTTTTATAAAAAAACAATTGTCATCCACGAGTATAACTGCAACGATGGCTTGGCAGTAGGCAGCGTGCGATCTTAAGGTTACTGGTTCGATTTCTTTGTAGATTAATGTGTTATTGTTTCCATTGGGAATTTTTCGGTAGAAATTATGCTAGGTCGAATGCGGTCCAGAGCTGGGCACGGGCCTCCTCGAGAATAAATAGGGGTTGGGTATTAATGTATGTGTATTTATGTATTCAAAATGAATTGTCATCTACTTTAGCGGTGGAGGAAAATATCGTGAGAAAACAAAAGATTCTGAGGAATTTCTTAGGTGTACAGTCCACCATCCCGCACTAGACCAGCGTGGTGGACTAAGGCCCAAGCCCAGGAGTTTTGAGTTTGAAGGGACAGCGCACTGTAAATAGCATAGTAAAAAACAATTACGTCTTTACTACACCAGCAGACGCGATCACGTCTGCATCAGAATTCCAATCACTATCTCTTAGATTTCTAACACTATTGCTTAAAAAATCATCACATCTTTTAACTTGCTAACTAAAAAAAACGCCAAAGGTCGAAACTTTTATACTCTAGGGTCGAAGACATAACGTTTATTTAAGCAGAGCTCATGCCTTTGTTTATTGAACCAAATAAATCTCAAACGATAAAACGCGAGGCCCCAATACCTACATCAAATATTCGAGTAAACAATGTATTTAATGAAAATATTATTAAACAATAAACCACTCAGACCTTTGTTACCTTAATTCTGAACTTGGGACCTTGACAAAGCGGGTCCCTTCCCAAAAGGCCTATCAATAATATTGACTTATTCTCGCAACAAACTAAGGCGAATCCTTTGTAAATAGCACTTCGTAATTTCGTTCGCTTCTCGGCTCAATTGGTTTTGCTTCGTAGGGATTTAAGTAGAGTTCGTGGGAAAAAAAATATTGTCAATATTCATCATCATTATGATATCTATATATTAATATACTATATTTGCCACTTATTAGTAACTCACGTAGCCAATTAGGAAACCAAAAGATATGTATTCAATGTACTGAAGAATAACTATGAAGAAGTCTATTCGGTTTAAATTTAATATAAACAAAACTCTATTTTTTTCATACCAACGACCCTAACACCTTATTCCTTGGGTAATGACACAAAAGCGCAATTTTTACTTTTATTAAGAAATAATTGGTTTCCTATATAAATCATCTCTTGTTTTATTTTCGATACAAAGGTACTTTATTCGATCTTAAGCTATAAATTTAGTATTATTTTATTATCATCAGCCCATATACTTACGTCCTACTGCTGAGCACGGGCCTCCTCTACAACTGAGAGGGTTTAAGCCTTAGTCCACCACGCTGACCTAGTGTGGGTTGGCGGACTACACACCTAAGAAATTCCTTAGTACTCTTAGGTGTGCAGGTTTCATCACGATGTTTTCCTTCACCGTTAAAGTTCGTGATAATTCATTATGAATACACACATAATTTCGAAAAGTCAGAGGTGTGTGCCTGGGGTTTGAACCCGCGACCGTCAAGATTCTCGACCGCGTGTCTAAACCTCGAGGCCATCACGACTATCACAGGAAGATGTCGACTTATGAGCTGAGTAAACTAAATTTTTCACAATAGTTTAAACCACTCAGATGATTAAAACATAACAAAATGTGATCGAATTTTAAAAACTTCATTTAAGGATTTTTAAATTACCTAAACTGCTAAAGTATTCTTCGTACCATTCATTATTCCGTTCGAAACGGTTCATTATAAAGTTCTAATACTAAGCTCTTTTTCTAGGAGCTCACGTGTTTGGTTTTGCTCGTCATGTGTCGCTCGGCTTACGTCACCCATCACGTGACTTACTCGTGACCTATAGTCAATGAGAAGATAATAACGACATACATATGACGACGACATACGACGACGATAATAATGACATCAAAGATACTGGGTAGAAGGAGTACATGACCTATTCAAATAATTGATATCTACACAGAAATCGAGTGGTTTTGATTCTCGATCGGGCAAATTTCGCCGTGTTACTGTGGGCGTATTCTTTAAGAAATTATTATTAAGTAAGAATGTGCTTAAAAAGGACAATACGAAAAACATTTCATCATCAAACTTCAAACACAGCTCTTGAAACATCATCAACAGCTCATATATGTATGTGTATATATTTATATTTATCTATGTATGTATATGTATATATATAATTATTTATATATTGCATTGTCGATATTTATGCACCTTTTCGTGTTTCTCTGCACCACCCTAAGGTTGACTGGCAGATAATGCCTTAGGCATTAAGTCCACCTTTATACTTTTATGTATATGAAGCATAAATAAATAAATAATTATTATACTCCATTTTAGGCACGAGTCTCCTCTACGACTGAGAGGGTTTAGGCTGTTGTCCACCACGTAGGCCTAGTGCGGGTTGGCGGACTACATACAAACCTAAGAAATCCCTAAGAACTTTTTAGGTGCGCAACTTTCCTCACGGTGTTTTATTTCACCGTTAAAGTATTGATTTATTGCCTGGGGTTTGAACCAGCGACCGCCGAGAATCTCGACCGCGCGCCTAAACATCAAGGCCATCACTAGTTGCTCTTGATACTTAGGCATCAAAATACGCTTCCAGAGATATAGATTTAATTGGTTGTATGCAGACATAAAGTTGTAAGCAGTGATGGCCTCGAGGTTTAGGCGCGCGGTCGAGAATTTCGGCGGTCGCAGGTTCAAACCCCAGGCACACACCTCTGACTTTTCGAATTTATGTGTGTATTCACAATGAATTATCACTTGCTTTAACGGTGAAGGAAAACATCGTGATAAAACCTGCACACCTAAAAGTTCTTAGGAATTTCTTAGGTGTGTAGTCCGCCAACCCGCACTAGGCCAGCGTGGTGGACTAAGGCCTAAACCCTCTCAGTTGTAGAGGAGGCCCGTGCCCAGCAGTGGGACGTATTTGGGCTGATGATGATGCAGACATCATCCTCACATATCAAAATACGACCTATGAAGCTAGACACGAAACGGTTAGCAACAAACAATTTCATCCAACGATTCCCTACATGGGTAAAGACCCGACCGTCCCAAAATATGATACCAAAACAATATTACGAAAAGGTCACTGAATTCCGTAGTTAATAGAACAGAAAGCCGAACCGTCGCGAATATGCCAATTAAATTTCATCATGCCACCGTTTGATTAGAATGGTTAATTGTTAGTTTAGGATCCGTGCAATTAACATTTCATAGTGAAATTATAATGTTGTAAATATTCATGGGCTCAACGATGGCTCGAGTGAATGTGTCTCAAGACAATCGAATTTCCACTACTATTGGTGTTCATTTGTATTCATGCCTTATAAACTTGCTGTCCGTCTTAGTTACGCTTATGTAGATGTCAGTTTTATTCCTTCTCCCCTTTATCTTTATTAATTTATTAAGTTTCATTTATTTATTCATTTATTCATTCAATATAATATACTTATTTACCCGTGGTGTGTTAATTGTGTCTCATTTCACTAATTGCAATTGTCTTTTTTACGTGAGGGTGAAACCACATAGTTCCCCTTCATCATCATCATCAGCCCATAAACGTCCCACTGCTTGGCACGGGTCTCCTCTGCAACTGAGAGGGTTTAGGCCTTTGTGCACCACGCTGGCCTAATGCAAGTTGGCGGACTACACATCTAAGAAATTTCTAAGAAGTTTTTGGTGTGTAGGTTACCTCACAATGTTTTCCTTCGCCGTTAAAGTTCGTGATAATTCATTGCGAATACCCAAATAACTTCGAAAAGTCAGAGAAGTGTGGCTGGGGTTTGTACCCGCGACCGCCGAGATTCTCGACCGCGCGCGTAAACCTCGAGCCAATCACTACAACTACTCGTCGTCGTCGTCGTCGTCGTCGTCATCAGCCCAAATAAATCCTACTGCTGGGCACGGGCCTCCTCTACAACTGAGAGGGTTTAGGCCTTAGTGCACCACGCTGGCCTAGTGCGGGTTGGCGGACTACACATCTAAGAAATTTCTAAGAACTTTTTGGTGTGTAGGTTACCTCACAATGTTTTCCTTCGCCGTTAAAGTTCGTGATAATTCATTGCGAATACCCACATAACTTCGAAAAGTCAGAGAAGTGTGGCTGGGGTTTGTACCCGCGACCGCCGAGATTCTCGACCGCGCGCGTAAACCTCGAGCTAAACACTACAACTACTCCCCTTATTAAAGAAATAATTTATGTTAGTATCGCCAGAATGAGGCAGAAGTGTTATTATGAATGTACATAAACGTTACTCTAAGCATGTTTTAATCTCCACGAAATTTGAAGTAAGAGTACCTAATTTACCTATCACATTTAAATTCTAGTGTTACTGGAAAAGGGAATGTCAAAGTCAAAGTAAAAGTCAAAATAATCTTTATTCAAATAGACTTTTACAAGTTCTTTAGAATCGTCTATTTAAACTATTGCCGCTTCGGAACGTGTTATCGCTGTGGAGAAAAAACGGCAAGAAACTCCCTCAGTAACACGAAAATTTTCATTTTTATTAAAATAAATTAATCTTTATTTAAATTTTACATTGTAAATGTCATAACGATTCAAACTATAGCAACAAAACAAAACTCCGATCAATTTACTTACTCCCAGGGCTTATTTATTATCTTCAATGAACCAACTAAATAAAATGATTACCCTAGAACCGTTTACGCGATTTCTTGATCGCAAACTGCACACTTTTACCTTGTGTCTAACTTCACAGTCAAGGCTCCTTAGCATGGTGGATTTCAAATATGGTGGCGTGAAAAAACATTTAGAAAACAGCAAACATTTTGACTTTAATTAATTTTAAAAGTGACTAGACCACCTCAAGATGTTGCGTAAGTTTTTTTTTGTCAAAAAGTTTTTTATAAGCTACAAATTCGATAGAAAAAAATACAATCCACTCTAATATAAAACTTAGGTGTATAACGTGAGAGTAGAAATGCACCTCTGCCTACGCTTTAGAGACGTAGGCGTGATAGTACATATGTATGAACGTTATTTAAAGAAGGATAGAAACGAAAATATCACTCAAGGCTATTTAATATGAACAATTCATAAGTTTATCATTGTACACATTTCTATTGACAAAAATTAAAACTATTGCCCTATCCCGTGTGGGTTGGACGAATGAATTCAAATATTGGACAGCTTGGTCCAATATTCCTTATGACGTAACCGCGGATTATTAGATTTAGAGTGTCTCTAAATAAAGTGACGTCATGGAGGCTTATAGATAGGATTTAGTTTGGCCGGACTTTCTATTTCTGTACCTTTGAAGTGCAGTCTAGACACAAGCTTGCGAAACGAGAAGCCGCGGGTTCGATCCCCGCACCGAGACAAATGTTTGTGTGAACCACAAATATTTGTTTCGGGTCTGGGTGTATGTGAGACCGAAAAGTCTCTCGTAGATTCTGATACGCACGACACAAGACTCGTATCTTGATATGGGGTCAGTGGGTTGGCAGCGGTTGGATGAGGAGGGCCGATGATCACCTAAGCTATTACCTGCCTTAGTTTCCGATCAAGGTCTGAATACAACCTGTATATCGTACATTGTACATTGAAATATGAACAGTGCTCACTACCCAGGTGGATAGGAATATCTACCATCAGCAATATAGGTCTCTGGCAACCTCATTCATCGAACGCAACGCAACAGTTTTGCTTCTAATTAATTTTCTGTAAGACTACGGCCCATTAACGAATAGTTACCTAGGTCTCTATAAATTTTGTCTAAATTTATGTTATTATATTAGAAAGTTTAAGCTAGTCTCAAATTATTACGTTAGATTTACTTAGTAGACTTGTTAATATTTTGTTAATGGAACTTTTGGCCTTGTGTGTCCATTATTTTGTACAATTAATTAAAACGCGTAATAAACTCGTCTGAAGATAACGTCACAAGATTAACGTTGTAGTAGTAGTAGTGAAGAAAATAGTCTGTGCTATTTCTTAGGTGTGTACTCCGCCAACCCGCACTAGGCCAGCGTGATGGACTAAGGCCTAAACCTTCTCAGTTGTAGAGGCCAGTGACCAGCAGTGGCTGGCCACGGCTGCTAATAGCCTGATGATGATGTTTTTTTTTATATAATTTTTTTGGTTCATACATACATATAAATTTCATAAATAGGTAGGCATACTTCCATACGTGTATTCCCGAAAGGGTAAATAGGTATACTTCTACGTCTACGGTTCGCCAGCAGTGTTTTTAATACAAAATAATTCATATCAATGATCAATTTTGACAGCCCCGTGGCGCAGTTGGCTAGACACCAGCTTGCGAAACGAGAGGCCGCGGGTTCGATTCCCGCATCGAGACAAATGTTTGTGTGATCCACAAATATTTGTTTCGGGTCTGGGTGTATGTGAGACCGAAAAGTCTCTCGTAGTTTCTGATACCCACGACACAAGACTTGTATCTTAGTGTGGGATCAGAACTATGCATGTGACTGTTGGGTGTATTTATTTATTATTTATTATTATTAAAAGTTATAAGCAGCTTGTCTTTTGCTTTTTTTGGGCACTTTTTCAGACTACGTAGTAAATAAATATACACCCAAAAGTCACATAAATAGTTCCGACACCACACTAAGATACAAGACTTGTGTCGTGGGTATCACAAATTACGAGAGACTTTTCGCTCTCACTAACATCCAAAAACGAAACAAATATTTGTGGATCACACAAACATTTGTCTCGGTGCGGAGATCGAACCCGCGGCCTCTCGTTTCGCAAGCTTTTTATGGCACAAATATAGACTACGTGTTGCTACTGAGAATTTCCCCATGAAAAAACCCAAGCACTCTAGATCGCACGGTACATTGTAGAGTCGCGAGACCACGAGATACTCGTGAATGTCGTAAATTAATCGTAATTACAAAACCAATATTTGCTGTATTTTTTTTATTTCGTTTAAAACATATTTACAAAACTTTTATTTTTAATATGCACATGATATTATTGTTACAGGAAAGAAATGTGCTGATACTAATGAAAGAAAGCCTTAAACTACGGTCAATTCCAATACTATATTCCTGCTATACCTACTGCTGACTCGTGAAACTGCAGAATGTTCACAATTACTATAACTTTCTGTCTATTTTTGTATTATATGTATCTATTTTATATTTTTATTTATTTATATATGTATGTGTATTATATGTGTATTATATTATATGTATTTTGTCAATAGTACTGTTTTGATATTTTACACACCTGTCATCTCATCTCTGCATCACCCTAGGTTTGACTGGAAGAGAATGCCTTAGGCATTAAGTCCACCTATACCAGCTTTGTATAAAATGTAAATAAATAAATAAATATTCCCATCGATGTATACTAGCACATAAAACCGCACCTAACAATTAAAAAAAAATCAATTTTAACTCCAACCTATTTGACCTCAATAAGTTTAACCCGCCTCAATAGTCTAAAGCCGTCAAATCACATACATAGAGTTTCTATACAATCGACAACCTTCAGTGTCTACATGTCGCATTGAAGTGTCGTATTGCCCTCATTAGGTAACTATGATAATTAATTGAAAGGCCATCAAAGCCTAATTGATTAAGTTAGCTAAGTCTGATCTTATTGAACACTCTACGATCTATTTTTCATCTCGCTCGCACTCGCGCAAAACTACCATGGACGAAGTGAGATCACGTGCAGTAACTTTACTCCCAGACCTTTGTGGTAACGTTTAACGGCCCTGGCTATAAATAATGGAGAACGTTCCATTTTTAAAAGCAGTTTATTTTTTCTGCGTTTAAAAAAAAGAAAACGGTGTTGCAGTTTTATTGTTTTAAACACACGAATTTCATTAATTATTTTAGCTTTTTAAGCCTTTTTCAGTGTTGCCTTTTTTTTGGGGTTGCCGAGTTAAAAAATAAATCCAAATTCTACAAATACATTAGCATGCCATTTTTCAATTTGTATAGGTTTAAATGTGTTGAATGGTAAAAGGTAAGCGCGATTTTCTAGTTTTTCCATTTCACCCGCACTGCAATTTTTTCAGGTGTTACTGCACTTTACCATACCAATATAAAAAATGTACTCCACTCTTTACACGTCACCGTGGTCGTATAAAATGGACCCACTGTTTCACCGTTTCACCCTGCTTTCAACTCTCAGAATTCGGCCTAGTAACGAATAAGTTGTCCAAATTCTTTTTTTATTCATGTATGTATTCCCAAAAGCAAAACTCGAAGCTTTACTCTTTTCAATACATCAGTTATTAGAAATCACAAACTGAAGCAATACAATAAGTACTAAAACTAACTAAATAACCTTGAATTAAAGGCTGAAATCACTTTTACGTTAGGGCCAAGCCAACTTCCATACTTCAAAATTAGTGAAGGTAGGAAACCGGAAAATTGGAAAAGGATTTCAAAATAGCAACACCAAGCAGTAGAAAGTAAACCGTATGTGAGGCAATCCATTTACTATTCGTTTGTCATCATCAGCCCATATACGTCCCACTGCTGGGCACGGGCCTCCTCTACAATTGAGAGGGTTTAGGCCTTAGTCCACCACGATGGCCTAGTGCGGGTTGGCGGACTAC
Organism: Hemaris fuciformis; assembly: GCA_907164795.1. NCBI lineage: Eukaryota > Metazoa > Arthropoda > Insecta > Lepidoptera > Sphingidae > Hemaris > Hemaris fuciformis. Next base: position 11,795,327 of record OU015449.1, read on the forward strand.
ACACCTAAGAAATTCCTAAGAACTCTTAGGGGTGCAGGTTTCATCACGATGTTTTCCTTCACCGTTAAAATACGTGATAATTCATTATGAATACACACATAACGTCGAAAAGTCAGAGGTGTGTGCCTGGGGTTTGAACCCGCGACCGTCGAGATTCTCGACCGCGCGCCTAAACCTCGAGGCCATCACGACTTCGTTTGTCAACTAATAGTTTTGTTTTTTATATCGAATTCGAGTTAAACACATGTTTCAAATCGAACTCAACACTTTTCCACGGTATATTTTCCAAAAAAAAGTAATACGAGTATAACAATAATCTATATCTATAGCAACCTACATATATGTATACGTCCCACTGCTGGGCGAGTGCCTCCTCTACAGCTGAGAAGTGTTAGGCTTCATCTACCACGCTGGCACTTATGGCTGGAACTTCAAGTAACTGAGAAGTTCCTCATGTACCATACTCGGGCTTGCAGGTGTCTTCACGACATATTCCATCACAATTAAGGTGTATTAATTCATTAAGAATACACATTACTTCGAAAATTCAGAGGTACATATTAGGTGCTTGGGATTAAAACGCGACCAATCCTCAAGGTTACTAAGGCTTTCCAAATATAAGTTATATTGGCGGGTGTTAATTTTAATCATCTCTCGCTAGTATATGTCTATCCGGGTCAATTTAAATTAAACAAAAAAAGATTTTTTGCATAAAATACGGTCATATTCTACTTTTATGAGTCACTTGAATTCTGACTTAATATGTTCTTTTATTACAATTTTTTTTTTTCAAATTTATTTACCTTTCTTAATATTACATTTGCATACTAGAAGCATAAAAGAAATGTATGCAATAGTCTTTCTGTAATTAACGACTATGTCCATCATTGGATGCCTAAACCCTAAAAAGCCATGATGATGATTATGATACTAAAAGTCTCAGCGCTAGGATCAAATGCACATTTATAAATTAAGCCCAACAAAACTTTCGCACAAAGCTCTATTTAAAAATAAAACGAGTTACGGTACAAAAAAACGAAATTATAAAAAGTGGACAAAGTTGCCAAAACTCATTTAAGTTTCCGTAGGGGACATAGAGGGTTTGTTTATATTTCAGGTAGAGTTTTTCCCTTTTCCTCACAAAACACTGACGATCACACATTTCCCTATTAAGAATTCATCGCGGTTACTTAGACATCTTTCTTTTACTTCCTAAGAGGACGTGCTCTTGAAAAATAATAATTAATTAATTGTTATTATTTACCATTCTGGTTTTCAAGTCACTCGTATTAATATTAATAATTATGTATTAAATGAATAAAATTGTAGTATTAATACTAGTGCGGGTTGGCGGAATTAATACTAGTATTAATACTAGTCCGCCAACCCGCACTAGGCCAGCGTGGTGGACTAAGGCCTTAACCCTCTCAGTTGTAGAAGAGGCCCGTGCCCAGCAGTGGGACGTATTTGGGCTGATGATGATGATGATTAATACTAAGTCAGAATCAAAGTCAAAATACTCTTCATTCAAATAAACTTTTACAAGTTCTTTTGAATCGTCAAGTTTAAACTATTTTTAAAATATTGCCGCCTCATATACTCGTACACATCTAATATGTATTCTATATAAGATAGCCCGTTGTTATATTTGTTTTTATTTCATCATCATCTTCATCAACAGCCATTGTCACGTCCACTGCTGGACATAGGCCTCTCCTATGACATGCCACTGGGCTCGATCTTCAGCCTTCCTCATCCAACCGCTGCCGGATATTGTTTTTATTTATTCAGGTCCTAATGTATAAATGTGAGGATTAAATAAATATTTTATATTTCATTTTAAAAAGTATTGGTGTTTCTACTATCTTTAGTTTTATTTCGTTTAAATATGAAATTACTAATTATTGTCGGAACCGAAATCGTGACTTAGTTGCAAAAAACATCATAAATATTTAAAAGTAAAGACCGTTTACCGATGTCACAAATATGGTTAATTAAAAATAATTGTTAATTAAAACTAATTACCAATTAGAGCCACCGCGAAGGTTTATTGGCAAAATAATAATTCAGCTATATTTTGTTACAGTAAAGGCTAAATTACAAGTTGTGATGGAGCATTGAATTCATAAAATTTAATTTTTATACGGCACAGAAATAAGTAGTGATGGCCTTTAGGCTCGTGTTCGAGAATCTCGGCGGTCGCGGGTTCAAAACCCAGGCACACACCTCTGACTTTTCAAAGTAGTTTGTATTTACAGTGAATAATCATGTACTTTAACGGTGAAGGAAAACATCGTACGGAAACCTGCACACCTAAAAGTCCATAGGTGTGTGGCCCGCACTAGGCCAGCGTAAGGCTTAGGCCTAAACCCTCTCAATGGTAGAGGAGGCCCGTGCCCAGCAGTGGGACGTATATGGGATGATGATGATGATGGATATCACTCATGGAACAAAACTTCATAGTTTTCTACGGTACTACCCCGGTCGAGTCGACTCATACGTATCACAGTCATGTCTGACAGCGCCGCGGCTTAACCACTTTCAAGATACGATCATCTTTCACCATTCGCAAAAATATGCCCGGGTGTTCGATATCGAGTGTACAGGTTGATCAAGAAACGAAACTCATTTGCATAAGTCAAAAGTCTATAAACCTTAGTTGCCAGAAAATCGGTCTACCGGTAATTTCAATTTTCGAACGAAACAATATTGATAAAATATTTTTGTGAGACAATGGTACTACCTCAGCCGAATCAGCCCGTACGTACCACAGTCCTACCTGACTATAAGTTACGATTACCACCAAATCCACTAAAATCGAAAATAATTATGCCCGGGTGTTCGAACACGGATGTACACAGGCTGTTCGAGAAAAGATACACCTTTTTATAAGTCAATATAACGGATGGTACTGCTTATATCAACAAAAAGATTTCAAAAATACAGAATTTGTGATCAAGTTTTTGTATATAGAAACGCCTATTTGTGAATGAATATTTAATAAATCCCACGTAATTGTTGGATAAGACAGAAAACTACTTTTCTATTAATTCACAGGTAAATTTTAATTAAACGTGAACTAAATGAATTGCCGAAGCTGAGAAAATTCAATGATACCTAAATAAGAACAGAATGAATAAAGACTAAAGTTGTTTTCTATGAATAATTTAATTGTTCTTGAGTATAATTGATGCCTTGCACAGCAGCTTATTAAATACTTTAAGATAAATTGTAATCTGTTCAGATATTGTATAGGTACTATGTACCTAAGAATACCTATTGTATTTTGAAACAAAATCTTGGTTTTGTAATAGTAGAATTGTACATATGTATGTATGTGTTTAAGACATTTCAGATGATAGGATATTTGTATCCGACCGGATAGCATTAACCGTACATAAATGTAAAACCCGCATTAGTGATACACGTAAATAGCGCATTCTGAGATCAGCTATAGTCATTCCTTACCAGTTGAAAATGTTTGTTAATTTTGATGTTATATTTTTTGTTATACAAGGTGTATTTAGACCGTGATCGAAAACTAAGGCAGGCATTACAAACCCCCTGTCGTTGAAAAAAATCCCGACAAAAAATAAAAAAAAATGACGTTTTCCTAACAATCATAGATATTAAATAGATATGGTTGTAAGGATAACGTATTAAAAAAAAAAAATTGTCGGGATTTTTTCTACAACGGTATTGTGTTTGTAATCACCGCAGATATTATCTGCCTTAGTTTCCGATCACGGTCTGAATACACCTGTATACATTCAACAGTATTCATAGTTCTGACCTCACACAAAGATACAAGTCTTATGTCATGGGTATCAGAAACTATGGGAGACAACCTACTGCAAAATGGACGCATGCGAATATCACACACCGTAAAAATCCTGCATTAATCTCAGGTACGTGGATATGCTTACGATGGCCGTCGTTAAATGATTCATTAAAAACAAACAAACCAAAATTAAATATGGTAAAGTGAATGCGAACATATGTGGCTGGGTGTTATTTAAAAAAAAATCTATTTAAACTTAAATGTTATACGTAAAAGGTTATTTAATTAATTTATGATTAGAAACAACAACACTTATGAATTTTTCATGGGAGTTCATTCTTTCTTGCGCTATATAAATATAATATTTTGATAACTTATTAAGATCACAAATTATTAAAACGTTAAATATTGAAAATATGCAAAAGATTATATTTATATAATTATTTATTTGTACATGAACGGACTTATGTATACCTATAATTAGTAAAATAATAATACCTTTAAGAAGAAAAAACATTCTGTTATAAGCCCCTTTTATAACAACGGACGAATCTTTTTTTGTGATTAAACGCTCATTACCGAAATTTATTCAGCGGAGTAATGGATATTAGGTTTTACTAGATTGATAGAAAAACTTAGACACCTTTACATAATTGCAATATAAATAATATTCTTTGTTTCATATGTCATTAAATTTGAGCCATGTAACTAAAGTTAAAAATAAATTATGTATTATAATTGTCTATATTTCATAATAACCTAATCTTTAAAACAAGATAATTTAATGGAAGAATGTATCAAATATATATTTTCACGATAAAAATACACTATAATATCAAGCATATAAGCAATAGTGCACTGTAATAATATTATAATCTCGATAAATAACTATTCAATGTATATATTTCTATACAGTAAGAGATCAAACGAAACCCACATATATACATAATATGAAAATATCCATGTTTCACATGAACGAAGCATGATGAAATGTAATCAAGCAATAAATTCAAATCACACGCTTTTGTGAACACCTCTTGAATATATAGAAATGTGTAACCTCTACAGAGATGTGGCTGAATAATTTTTGTGCCTTCGCCTGAAATTCAATTTCGAAAAAATATATGGCTGTTAATAACCGTAATCAGAAGAATAAATTGGATATCGTTCTAAGTTTAATTACAGGTAACAGTGGTTAACGCTTGCGTAATTTGGGTACATTTCTAAAATAGCTGGAAACAAGAAAATACATATTTTTACATAAAATTTCCGTTTTACCATACAATTACAAAACATAAAAGATGTATCCGAAAGTAGCACTTCTAATTTTACGCTTAAATTTGAAAATTATATAATTCTAAAGACATTATTCAAAATAATTAATATTTGAAACGAGTAATAGAAAATTACCTCCTAATTTGAACGGCGCAAAATAGTAAAGGGAAAATTTTCGCCCTAATAATTAACAAGTCCATCAAACGATCAAAGTAAACGTACTTAACGTAAAGACTCACCATTTTCGCTCACCATCAAACGGGCAGTACGTCGCACCACCAAATCACAACACACAACATTTGTCGTACGTCACTCAAAACTCGTTTCTCACCACAACATACGAACACACACAAACACCGTGTATTTTTTGGATTTTTTACAACAACACGCCGCAGCGGGACGTAGACGGCGATCGGCTGCGGCTCCGAAACTGCCGCTACGGCGAGCCGAACTCGGCCGAAGCGCGGCGGAATCGGCCGAACGCGCTCGGGTGCCGGGGCGAATTTCGCTCAGTCTTTCATATTTTATATCGGTCGGGGAGAAGCGGAATTACGGAGTTTGCTCGTGTAGGTTTTTATAGCGTAACGGAACCGGCTGGCATTCTATTTTCAAAAGGTATTTTTTTCGAATCGTCAGCGGAAACTGAACTTTTTAATTTTTTTCCACGCTCCATACAACGGCCGAGTGTTCAGATGATTATTCTGCTATTACCCCCGCATTGTCTCGTGTCCCTTCACGTATGTAAACGCAGGTGCTGCGTGCGAATTGGAACTTTTCGTCAAATGAAAGTTCGCGGAAGAGGACATGTAGGACCGATTCTAATCATTCAACGTCTGTCATCTATGCGTGTTTTTGACGAGGATCTTCTTCCTGGAACATTTTCTGACGAGTTTTTTTTTCTGTAGATTATACGCGTAAACATTGTGAAGTAAAAATGAAATATTTTTCTGACTCCTATTAAACCAGTTTGATTACAAAATTATAACGTAATAAGTTCGTTATTTGCTGGTAAATGCAAATCTAAATACATACATACACATTACACATACATAAACTCACGCCTGTATTCCTTGATGGGGTAGGGATCAAAATACATCAATTTTTTTTTTTTTTTTTAATAGAAAAAGGAGGCAAACGAGCAAGTGAGTCACCTGATGTTAAGTACCGAATGATGAGTCTGTGACTACATGGATTTTGCAAGATTTATCTAAATTGGCTAATCTTGCGACCAAGTTGTTGGGGTCAGAATCGCTTTATACTTTACATACAGTGGTCGTTATCCTAAGGGAAACAAATAGCAATATTAGGGCAAATGGCAACAAAAATTTTATTACAATAATATATCACCTAGATTGATTAACTTTCGTATGTATTATTTTATACCCCTGTTTATATGTAAGTGTGCGTACGAATGTGGTCCTCGATTTGATTCCCGGGTAGAGCAGTGTTAATGAATTTTGGAGTCTAGAAATGAACCCAAAAATATTGGACATAATTATTGGTGAACCGTGGATGTAATATAATATTCACATATGTGCAAAGAAAAACATGGAATAATAATTGTCACTGATTTCATTATCAGCCTATATACATACGTCCCACTGCTGGGCTCTGGCCTCATCTACAACTGAGAGGGTTTACGGCTTAGTCCGCCACGCTGGCCTAATGCGGGTTAGCGGACTACACACCTAAAAATTTCCTAATAAATTTGAGTTATGCCGATTTCCTCACGATGTTTTACTTCACTGTTAAAATACATGATAATTCATTTTAAATACACAAATGCCTCCGAAAAGTCAGAGGTGTGTGGCTGGGGTTTGAACCCGCGACCGCCGAGATTCCTGACCGCACGCCTAAACCTCGAAGCCACCACTGCCTAACCAATATTACCCTCATTTTTGTCTGCATTCGAGAGGTTTCATGACTCCCTACAACTCTTCTACGTGCATAATTTGCCTCCAACTTCCGAAGTCGAAATTCATAAAAAAAAAATATATTAAAAAAGTTGAATGAAATCAGTTATCGCTTAACTTTGGTGTGCCGCCACGCGGATCCTCTGCTTACGTCATGTGTGATTTTATTGGGGAAGGGTTGAAAGGGAGGGGGGAGGGTAGAGGTGACAGTTCGAGGCAATAATGCTTTCATTCAGTATGTTCTGGGATGAATTGCGTTGTTTAACGCGCGCCATTCAGGCATAATGACCCGAGACTTTTTTGGTGCTTTTTACAGCTGGCTCTATACGAGGATTCCAGAGTTTCTGTTGTTATTTATCGCCAGGCTGATGTAGTACCGGTGTAAAATTGCATTGAGAATACTTTTCGACACAGTTCAGAAATATTTTTAATGGCGTGGTTAGATATGGGCTCAGTAAACGAGAGGCAGGTCGATCCCCGCACCAAAATAAATGATGATCATCAGTCCATATACGTCTCACTGCTGGGCACGGGCCTCCTCTACAACTGAGAGGGTTAAGGCCTTAGGCCATCACGCTGGCTTATTGCGGGTTGGCGGACTACACACCTAAGAAATACCTTAGAACTATTTTCCTACACCGTTATAGCATGTGAATATACATATACCCCCGAAAAGTCAGAGGTGTGTGCCTGGAGTTTGAACCTGCGACCGTCGTGATTGTCGACCGCGCGATATCAAGACTATATAAATGTTTGTGTCAAATATTTATTTCGCTTTTATGTATTTGAATTTGTTTATTCATAGTCTATGTTGTTGTTTTTATTATTCCCCAAATAAATATATTTATAACACGCAACATAATATAAATATACATGTTATAAAATTTAAAATACTTCTATTGCAAATAAATCCTTTTTCTTCGTTTTTTGTTAAGCAATTTGACATACAATTTCACCAACATAGGAAACATTCAAACCAATGTAGATCGCAATATTCAAATTCCTCGTTGGAGTCAGGAAAAAAGCTGTTAAGCATTTAATAAATGACAAGACTGAAGACAATTGTACGAGCCACCTATTAAACTTACATGACTGCAACATCCAACAAAACAGTAGACTCAGCGTCCAAGACTCGAAGGATCTTTGTGCTGTTTTTGTGCAAGGAATTTATAAAGAGATCGCAAAGTAGTCTTCAGGAATTGAATATGGCATTATGGTATTAAGCGAATGACAGTGCAGAAATAAAAGTAGACATACTTTTAATCAGATTAAATAAATATATTTGAAGTTTAATAGTTAGTATTATAAGGAGAAAAAAATATTTCGAGGATAGCTGAGGTCGTCATCACGTTGGCTGCTACACACGCTCATCGGCCGGTTTACAGTGCGGAAGCTCTGTCGGAACGTCAACGCTTGTCTTGTGTTTTAAATTCACCCTCATTAATGTTAACATTTTGTTATTTCAAATTCATGTTAAATGTCATGTCAATTTATGTTTGTTATGATCCGTGGTCGAATAAATCTTTATGTTAAAATCAATTAATATTCTTATAGTATAATAATTTTGATCCCGCGTGATAAACTGGTGCATGCGGGGGTGGACATAGTTTATACATACATAAACTCACGACTGTATTTCCTGACGGGGTAGGCAGAGGTGCATTTCTACACCCACACTTCGCCAGGTATGTATCAGTCCCACGTAATAGGGGGGGAGCCTATTGCCGTTTCTCGGGCACAAATCCAGACTCCGTGCTGCTACTGAGAATTTCCTAATGGAATAACCCAAACACTTTGTCCGACCCGGGAATCGAACCCAGGACCTTTAGATCGCACGGCACATACTTGTACCGCGAGACCACGAGGCAGTCACATAGTTTATATATTTACAAAAGCCCTTAAAAGTCCCACTAGTGGACACGGAGCTCCTCAATACTGTAAGGGGTTGTTCCTTTGTTCACCACGCTGGCCTGGTGCGGGTTGGTAGATTACACGGCCCAAAGAAATTCTCGATATAAGTATGTTTTTGTGCAATTAAAATGAACGATAACCAATGAAAGATAAATCTCGAGGTTTATGTCGCAGGTTCAAACCCCAGGCACACACCTCTGACTTTTCGAAGTTATGTGTGTATTCACAATGAATTATCACTTGCTTTAACGGTGAAGGAAAACATCGTGATAAAACCTGCACACCTAAAAGTTCTTAGGAATTTCTTAGGTGTGTAGTCCGCCAACCCGCACTAGGCCAGCGTGGTGGACTAAGGTCTAAACCCTCTCAGTTGTAGAGGAGGCCCGTGCCCAGCAGTGAGACGTATATGGGCTGATGATGATGTGATTTATCATTATGTAACTTCTTAGTTATATTCACCCATTAGCGATTTATGAAGTCCATGTACAACGTTATATGGTGCATTGTGGCCTAGCAGATATATTATTATTATTTGACCTCAGTAATACCAATTCCACCCTAAGCAGTTGGATAACAAATAGCAGAAGTATTTCACGGTCGTAAATAACAGAAATGCCTTGTACTTTGTAACAAGATCTTACTTCAAGGAATACAAAAATATTTTCATTAATTACGCTCAGATTTAATAAATTAATTTGGTGACGTTTTCCCTTGCTAATTATAAGTGTTTATAGCAGTTTATGTAAGGATTGCCGTCCGTTTGTCGACTCTTGTTACGTAAATTAATCTTGCTTTAAAATATAATGACCTGTCTTATTTCCTGCACCGGCGTATTTAGTTTTTGGATAACGTTACTTTGTAGCTTAAAATAATCGTTTTAATGAGCATAAATAATATGTATGCGTTTTCAGTCGTGATGGCCTCAGGGTTTCAAACCCCAGGGGTTTCAAAACACACTTCTGACTTTTCAAAATTATGTGTGTATTCACAAAAAAATATCACATACTTTAACGGTGAAGGAAAACATCATGATGAAACCTGCACACCTAAAAGTTTTTAGGAATTTCTTATGTGTATAGTCCACCAACCCGCAATAGGCCAGCGCGGTGGCCTAAGGCCTTAACCCTCTCAGTTGTAGAGGAGGCCCGTGCCCAGCAGTGGGACGTATATGGGCTGATAATGAAATACGAAATAGTATGTATGTGTTTTATTCTTAAACATGTTATATAGAACATGAATGATTAAATGGTATAAAAAGGAAAATATTTTTTGATTTTCATAATAAAGAAAATTTAAAATAAGAAGAAAATATTTTAATCGTGTTTCGTAATTCGTAAAGGCAGGCAGTATTTAGCTTGAACTGCAATATGAATGGGCTAAATAACTGGGGAATCACAGAAAATCGACATGAAGCTATACTGTGGCGTCGTTTTTGGTGCACTCACCAAAAATCAACAAATCTCACTAGATTGCCGGAGGTGAAATTTTCTGGCGGTAGTCAAAGTTAAAATATTTTTTATCCGAGTAGACCCTTACAAGTAATTTTGAATCGTCAGCTTGAAAAAGATTGGTAGGATATTCGTATCCGCCTGCACAGCGAACACATGAGTGTATTTAGTAGCATCAGGCTACCATTATCGACTGGCGACGAATTCATTGCAATCGGGACATTATTTGGACTGACTTGCACTGAGCATAAGGTGCAGTGATGCTATTTAGCCGCAGCATCATAAACTACACTTTTAACGATTACTAATAAAACACTCCTAAAAGGTTGCAATCATAATTAAATTGACTATGACGAAATTTCTAAATCATCTATAAATCGTGCCTCGACTGCCTCGTGGTCTCGCAGTACAAGTACCTATGTGTCGTGGGATCTAGAGGTCCTGGGTTCGATTCCCGGGACGGGCAAAGTGTTATTGGGTTTTTCCATTAGGAAATTCTCAGTAACAGCACGGAGTCTGGAAATGTGCCCGAAAAACGGCAATAGGCTCGCCCCCTATTACGTGGGACTGATACATACCTGGCGTAATGTGGGTGCAGAAATGCACCTCTGCTTACCCCTTGGGGAATACAGGCGTGAGTTTATGTATGTATGTATGTATAAATCGTCATCATCATTTCTTTCCTTCTTTATCTGGTAGTCAATGGTTGAGGTCCTTTACTCCTATTCCAGTGTAACGAATACTCTTGAATTTATATACTAAAACCTTTGAAATTTTAAAGTCGCTTCCCGTATAATGACTGCAATGAAAATAAATATTAAAAGTGGCACATGCGGAAGATAACGCGCGCATTAGCACGGGAATGTGGAAATTTGTAATGTGCGGTAATACACTCTCATTACATGATGAGGTGACACTGCCTCGTAATGTACAGCTTTATTACTTGTATTGACTCGCCGTAATTAGGTTGAGTATGACTCTGGGTGGGTGAAATGAAAAAGAGGGCCTCATCTCTTTACATACTAAAAACTATATAAAGCCCACTGATTTAGACGTGTAAGGGTAACATACAGACGAAGTTACACTTAGGATATGATGTAGTTTTATTATTCGTTTGTATCGACTGTTGGTAACTACACAGGAATGTATGTATATATATGTATACTAGCTGACCCGGCAAACGTTGTTTTGCCATATATATAAAATTCTCGTGTCGCGGTGTTTATTGGCAAACTCCTCCGAAACGGCTCGACTGATTTTTATGAAATATTGTGTGTACATATATTGTAGGTAGGTCTGAGAATCGGTCAACATTTAAGGGTTTAACATTTAGGGGTATGTTTTTTTTCTATTGACTTTATTTTTTATGATTCAGCATTGATAAATTATTATAATCATAAATTTTCAACCTTCTACGATCAACCTCTATCTTATACTGACCATTTTAATTTGATTTTTTTTTATTAAAATGTAAATAAATGATAATAGCACTGAAAAATTATAATGATACGTATAACAGTCATTGCTTTGATCGATATACAAATTAAACAAAAAAATATGGTCAAAATTGTATAGAGTGAGATATACATATACATGAAACATCCTCCGAAACGGCTCGACCGATTTTGATGAAATTTTATATGTATATTCAGTAAGTCTGAGAATAGGTTATCTATTTTTTATACCCCTAGGGTGGTCCAACCCGAAAAGTTTTATTTTTATTTTGTGGACATTTTTTGTTTTTATTTTTTTATGATTCAGCATTGAAAAATACATATAATTCCATATTTTCACCCTTCTACGAACAACACCTGTTTTGTAATTGCAATTTTTATATTTTTATAGCTTTTGTCCGTGACTCCGTCCGCGTAGACTTCAGGGTTGGGCGCAGAAAGATAATCTATAAATCGTCCCTCAAGTGCCCAAAATGGCACTTACTGAATTAAAAAAAGGTCAAATCAATTCAAATGGTTGAGGCGTAAAAGTAAAACTCTGACAGTTATTTTCGTATTTTTAATAATATGTTTATCCCAATGGGAACATTACATTTTCCTGGGATAAAACATAGCCTATGTTTATGGATATACCAAAATTTTTGTTTTTGCGTGAAAGCGTAACAAACATCCCTACATTCACATTTATATAATAGTAAGGATAACCATTCCCACCTATGTTACTTCGGTGGGTCCCACCTATCTGCATACCAAAAGTCATTCAAATCTTTTTTCAATCATTTTTCAATTCTTTTATCCTCCGTATTTTTTTTTTTAATAAGAAGAATCCTATGTCCTTTTTTATATCTCGAAGACTATGTGTACAAATTTTCATGATAATCGGTTAAGTAGTTTTGGCGTGAAAGCGTAACAAACAAAACATTAACATTTATAATAGCTGACCCGGAAAACTTCGTATCCCCTAACAGTCATTGAATGTTACATATTTACATATTACCTGAATTTTATTTTTGATTGTATGGAAATAAATATTAAGTTCAGCACTTTATTGAGATAAAAATACAGAAATAAATAAGTACGAAAATTAAATGCATCAATCGTGTCTCCGCAAGTCATGATTTAATTAAACATGTACATATGGGATGGGATGTAGTCGGTTTTAATTCTCTTCATTGAAGCATCAGTGTGGTGGACTGAAGCCTAAACCCTCTCAGTTGCAGAGAAGGCCTATGCCAAGCAGTGGGACGTACATATATGGGCTGATGATGATGATGCACCTTGTGATATACATTTTTAATATATTTTTTAATTGTCTAAAAAATCACAAACATATTTTGTTAATCGTCATTGCGAAGGCATGACGAATCGGGAACTGAATTCGTTTGAACTCAATGGTCATACCCGTTGGGATCAATGAAATCCTTAGATCAATCTATTTGATGAATTCTCAAGCACCAATTATTCATCTCTAAGTTGTCTTTTCAGTATCGTCACGTGAATAACATTACTCAACAATTTTCTTAACACAAAGCGCATTCCATTGCATAGTTGTGGGTGTTTTAGATTTCAAAGCGTGATGACTACCGAACCTGCCTTCGTTTGTAAATCAGGTACAACCAAGGAGTTTAAAAATACATTTCTGAACGCACGCATAAATATTTGACAACCAATAAATATGTCAATCCCTTTTTATTACTGACATTATTCTACATTTTTAAATCTAAAATACGCAATTATTCGAATATTCTGGATATATGTTGTCGATTCAAAACCTTTATTTAAATACGTTCTTTAATTTGAGGGGACCATCAACCATATTGACGGGATAAACATAAAATGTTTGACAGAATATTAGGTAGAACAGTTTATATGAGAAAATTAAATTGTTGTTTTTACCATATTCCTCGCAATTTTCTTAACTTTTTCTTTCATAAGATCCTTCTCCTAACAATAGCAAACACAACAAAAAAAGAATTAGCGAAATCGGTCCAGGCGTTGTTGAGTTATGCGCTTACCAACACATTTTGCGATTCATTTTTATATATAAGATTAGCCCATATACGTCCCACTGCTGGGCACGTGCCTCCTCAACAGTTGAGAGGGGTTAGGGCTTAGTCCAACAGGCTGGCCTAGCGCGGGTTGGCAGACTACACACCTAAGAAATTCCTAAGATTTTAGGTGTGGTGTATAATTATGAATTCGCACAACTTCGAAAAGACTTGATATTTCATTGTTAATACATATGTAAATAAATTCGAAAAATCTATATCTACATACGTGTTTGAACCTGCGAACGCCGAGTTTTGGCCCGACCGTTCGCTTAAACCTTGAGGCTATATAAGGCCAAAGGGCTAAGCTAAGACGCTAGTAATACATACTTACATATAGGTAGCATCTTCTACATACGAGTAATATCCATTTACTAGCAAACACATTATAACTTAAATATTTTATAAAAATCAGATATACAAAGGCCAACTCACTAATTAGAAAGTCAGGCTTCAATTAGGGATAAAAAATGTACAGACATTTTTTATATACTGTTTCGCCAGTGTCCTGAATGCCACTTGGCAATAAGAGGTCTTTGCAAATAGAGAATTTCCAGGCGAGAACCGTCTACAACTTGTTTTTGATTTTTCATTCAATTCATTAACGTATAATTAATTCCATTGCTCCATTCACGATAGATTTACGTTTATTGAAACACTGAAAGGACTTTAATATTTACTGGCAAATTTAGTGGTAATTTCCTTTAATTAAATGCTTTGTTGTTTTGAAAGCAACATAGCCGTATACTTAATGAAACTAAAAAGGAATTCTGTTATAATCGGAAATTAACGCAAATACCTAATTTAATGTTTAAGAGACTTTGACAATTTGTCTTTATATTTTTTTTATATTTCCCCTTTTTTATAAATACCTGCTCAAGACCGGGATGGTTGGCGCTTACTTGGGAAGGTTTTCATTCAGCAGTGGACGGCGATAGGCTGAATATTATTATTATAAAGCAGAAGAGTTAGTTAGTTTTTTGTTTGCTTGCTTGTACGCGCTAATCTCAAGAAATACTGGTTAATTTGAAAAATTATTTCAGAGTTAGATAGCCCATTTATCAAGGAAGGCTATAATATATATATGTATGTCATCACGTAACGAGCAACAAGAGCAGAGCAGCAATAAGAAATGTGGCAAAAAGGGAAAAGAAAATTCCCAACAACCAGTTTTAAATATGAGATTATTAGGCGAAGAATTAATCTAAGGACAATAGCTAAGTTTTACTTGGCCATAACGCCTCTACTCTAAGAGATCAAATTGGACATTAATTCAATAAAGCTTCACAAATTTCCTTAGTCTTTGTGTCACGAATGGAACGTGGCGCCTTGTTGGAAATTCGTTGAACATCCCCAACCACAGTGTGTCAAATCAATTCCATCAATTAATATTTGCTTAGTATCCATTTCTCATCTAGGGTGCTGTTCGAAATAATAACTTATCCTAACTTTGTCCGCATAACATCAAAATAGTTACAGTGTGTTTCTAGCAATTGTTTTAAAACAGTAAAACTGGACTGGAGTAAATGCTGGAGGATTAAACACCGGTCTGTAATTAAACCATTTAGTGTACTTAGTTATCGATTTCATAACAATTTTCATCATCATCATCATCATCTACAGCTCATATACTATCCCACTGCTGAGCACGAGCCTCCTCTACAACTGAGATGTTTTAGGACTTAGCACCAGGCTGGCCTAGTGCGGGTTGGCAGACTACACACCTAAGAAATTCCTAAAAACTATTTTCATCATCGCAAGCCAAAATACGCCCAAAGCCTGTAATTTACCTCTCTTAAAGGCTTTTAGAGTGTCCAGTTACAATCAACGTGCATACAGCAGTCTCCCGTGGTCTTTTTGAGATTGTCAGTCGAATTTTCAGCAAACTATTTTTTTTATTATAAATTAACGTGCAATTTAACAATGAAGAAAACATGCGAGGAAATCTGTATACATGAGAGGTCTCACAGGGAATTACTAAAATATATGAAACCTCTGCACAGTGAAGGATCTGTTTCCAGCAGTGGGACGTACGAGTGTGGATAATAAATATCAGCAACGAAATTACACTATGATTAAAGTTCTTAGGTAAAAGGCATGTTCAAAATAATGAAACAATGAAATTAAGTATTATGACGTATCGATGACTGATGAAATTATGCCGTGTCGATGACTGAAAACATAATCAAGAAATTATTTTGCAAGACTTTTTAATACGTCCTTTAAGAACATGTACTCTACCAAACCATTCGCGGTTTGTGACGGGACAATAAACTCTCGACAAACATTTAATTAGTATTCCAATTATAAATGAATTTATTACATTTTATCATACCTCTATATTTATTTAATGTCATAAAACATTTGCTTGACGTTATTCACGTCCGTGTGTCACGGATAGGTTGATTAAAACTTGCAGTATGTCTCACAAGGCAGTGCTAACCTCAAAGACTTAATCACAATTCCGTCTTGAATAGTGCAGAGAACCCACGTTACGTCATCTTATGTGGTGCATTAGGGTCCATGTACAATTAATTACTATCACTAAATTGGGTTCTGATGTAATTATTGGTGTATTTTGACAGCCCCGTGGCGCAGATGGTTAGACACCAGCTTGCGAAACGAGAGGCCGCGGGTTCGATCCCAGCACCGAGACAAATGTTTGTGTGATCCACAAATATTTGTTACGGGTCTGGGTGTTTGTGAGACCGAAAAGTCTCTCGTAGTCTCTGATACCCACGACACAGGACTTGTATCCTAGTGTGGGGTCAGAACTATGTATGTGACTGTTGGGTGTATTTATTTATTTATTTTATAATTAACTAGCTTTTGCCCGCGACTCCGTCCGCGTACACTACAGGTTTGGGTTCAGAAAGAAAATAAATTGTAGTCTATTTGATTCCACAGAGTTCCATTTATGTCCATACCAAAAATCTTTCACATCGGCCATTACTATTGCAGTCGTCAGCGAGTGTTTTCCTCGCTTCCGGAAGATGGCGCGGTCACTGGTATACTGCTGATCGTTAAAAAAAACTGCTTTTTCGCGGTCGCGGTTATGTGACTGATGCAAAAAATAGATAAAAACAATCCTTGATTCGGATATATTATGCTAAAATTTCAGCTCGATCGGTGCTGAAATTGATGGCCTCGAGGTTTAGGCGTGCGGTCGAGAATTTCGACGGTCTCAGGTTCAAACCCCAGGCACACACCTCTGACTTTTCGAAGTTATGTGTGTATTCACAATGAATTATCACTTGCTTTAACGGTGAAGGAAAACATTGTGATAAAACCTGCACACCTAAAAGTTCTTAGGTGTGTAGTCCGCCAACCCGCACAAGGCCAGCGTGGTGGACTAAGTCCTACACCGTCTCAGTTGTAGAGGAGGCCCGTGCCCAGCAGTGGGACGTATTAATATTGGCTGATGATGATGATGATGATGAATTAACTTTTATACTTGCGTTATTATGCATTTTATACAACTATCCTTATAAAACCAGAAAGTTTCAGGAACTTACTATTGGGATATAAAAGTATATCTGATTAGGCTATAATTGTTTCCAGGGACCCTTTAACCTGTATCAAAATTTATTGATCGGTTCAATGGGACAAAAAGGTTGAAAAAAACCCACTTTCATTTACATACATACATAAATTCACGCCTGTATTCCCCGAAGGGGTAGGCAGAGGTGCATTTCTGCACCCACATTTCGCCAAGTATGTATCAGTCCCACGTAATAGGGGGCGAGTCTATTGCCGTTATTCGGGCACATTTCCAGACTCCGTGCTGTTACCGAGAATTTCCTAATGGAAAAACCCAATAACACTTTGCCCGACCCGGGAATCGAACCCAGGACCTCTAGATCGCACGGCACATACTTGTACCGCGAGACCACGAGGCAGTCTTTTTTATAATATTAACATGATCTTAAAGGTAAAATTGGTCGATTGTTAAAATTGAAGTTGTGGAAAGATTTGACAGCCTAAGTGTTACCTTATATAGCAATAGTTTAAAATTGACGATTCAAAAGAACTTGTAAAAGTCTATTTGAATACAGATAACTTTGACTTTGACCTCGTTTCTATTATCTTGGGTTCTTTAAACGTCGCGTGAAGATGCATCTAAACAGACCCACATAAGTCCCACAGACAACCCGCGAAAGCAGTTTTGTGGGATACTGTTTTTGTTGTAAAACTGTCTTTATTTTGTTTAAATATCAATCCAATCCATCAGCCAAAAGAAGTCCACTGCTGAACATAGGCCTCATGATCCCAATGATATCCACAGTGACTCCACAGGTCACTGTGTTTATATATAAAGAAACATATATTTTTTTTAAAAGGTGTGCTTTCTTTTTTATTTTAAATTTCTAAACAAAATACTACCACGTAAAGCACGTTTAATGCAGAAAGTAAATTTGTCTCTCTACCAATGAAGCTGTGTGTCCCAATAGAAATCAATTGTAAACCACCACTCAGATTTGATTACATTCGCCGCAGCTTTGTGTGACAAATGTTAGACAATCGAGATCAACTCGATATTTACTTGATGGTCGTCGTAGCAATGTGTCAGATGTCTATCAGATTGCTTTTAGTAATATGAATATTCATTTGAATTGCCTTGTGCTACGCTCGTGTAGATACTTTTTAAAAATGACGGGTAATCGTCGATTCGGATACGATTCAGTTTAATTCCCGGGTCGGGCAAAGTGTTATTGGTTTTTCCTTTGGAAAATTCTCAATAGTAACACGGAGTCTGGAAATGTCCCGGAAAAATGGCAATTGGCTCGCCCCCTATTACATAGGTCTATGGGTGCAGATATTCATGAGCACAGGCATTAGGTTATGTACATAACGGATGTACATACTGGTGTATGTATGTTCGGATAATCTTGTCACCAAAAGCCTACTCGATCGTTTTTTTTACAATTGAGTCAAAGATGGGTTATACATACAATCAACCTTTTTCAAGACTTCTCGTAAAGGTACACCCAACAGTCACATACATAGTTCTGACCCCACATTAAGATACGAGTCTTGTGTCGTGGGTATCAGAAACTACGAGAGACTTTTCGGTCTCATAAACACCCTGACCCGAAACAAATACTTGTGGATCACACAAACATTTGTTTCGTTGCGGGGATCGAAACCGCGGCCTCTCGTTTCGCAAGCTGGTGTCTAACCAGCTGAGCCACGGGGCTGTCTAAAAGGTGAAGACGATCTGTATGTTACACCCAAGTTTAGAGTCGTTCAGTGTCATTGGGGTTTTCCGTTGGGACATTTGATCGCAGAGTATAAATTTGTCTTGATATGGGGCGCGCGGTTGAGACAAAATCTCGGCGATCGCGGTTTGAACCCCAGGTGCACATCTCCGACTTTCCGAAGACATGTGAGTATTCGCAAATGAATCATCACGTACTTTAATGTAGTATATGAGCTGATATTTTGACAGCTCCGTGGCGCAGTTGTCTAGATACCAGCTTGCGAAACGAGAGGCCGCGAGTTCGATCCCCGCACCGAGAAGTGTTTGTGTGATCCACAAGTATTTGTTTCGGGTATGGCTGTTTTTGAGACCGAAAAGTCTCTCGTAGTTTCCGTTACCCACGACACAAGACTTGTATCTTAATGTGGCGTCAGAACTATATGCATATGTGACTGTTGGGTGTATTTATTTTTAATAAAAAAAATATATGAATAGATTCGCCCGCTATTACATAATAATCATCATCAGCCCAAATACGTCCCACTGCTGGGCACGGGCCTCCTCTACAACTGATAGGGTTTAAGTCTTAGTCCACCACGCTGGCCTAGTGCGGGTTGGCGGACTACACACCTAAGAAATTCCTAAGAACTTTTTAGGTGTGCAGGTTTTATCACGATATTTTCCTTCACCGTTAAACCAAGTGATAATTCATTGTGAATACACACATAAATTCGAAAAGTCAGAGGTGTGTGCCTGGGGTTTGAACCTGCGACCGCCGAAGTTCTCGACCGCGCGCCTGAACCTCGAGGCATATTTCAAAAAGTAGTATTCACCAAGGCCTTAGCCCTCTTAATAGTAGAGGAGGCCTGTGCCTAGCAGTGGTACGGATATTATTAATAATAATAATAAATTATTTATTTCGGATCCTTACTTATATCCATACCTTAAAATTAAAAACAACAAAAACTTAACCTAACTTACAGCTATTTAAGGTAGGTATAAGATGTCCTATGAGAGGACATCCAGTGCCACACCAATGCACTATCACATCTTTGTCCCACAACAGACACAAGTTTGTTGGGGCTACCGCGCACCCGCCGCATCATGGATGCCATTCTGAGGCGCAGGATGGCGTAAAAGTCAGGAACTCCCATCTGAGCAAACATTCCTGACGCACTACAGAAACGCGGTAGCCCCATCATCACCCGGAACGCGTTGTTGTATTGAACACGCAGAGCGTTGAAACACTTGCATGTGTAATTGACCCACAGAGCACACGTGTACAGTGACTCACAATATGCTCTAAAAAGTGTAATTTTGACACCATTTGTACACCGCGCGAATCTGCGGGCCAACATATTGCACCTTACTGCCAACGCTCTACGTTCCCTTTCTAAGTCTAAGTCATCGGTGAGCCCGTCGGTGACCCAATGTCCCAGGTACTTAGAGCAAGTTACTCGGGTGAGCGAGTTTCCTCCTAACATGACTGGAGGAATATTGTCGTAGGTTTTGCTACCTGCTTTGAACAGTAGGATTTCACTTTTACTTGCATTGTACCTGAGACCGTGACATTTAGCATACTTCTCGCAGATACGTAGAAGTGCCCTAAGTGCATGTATGGATGGAGTCAACAACACCATGTCATCCGCATAGCTTATATTATTTATACAATGCCCGTCAATGGAGCATCCAACCTTGGCATTGCTAAGCTCGCATATCAATTCATTTATGTACAGGTTGAAAAGCGTAGGAGAACAAAGACCCCCCTGCCTAACCCCACATTCCAGCCTGTATGCCTCCGATGTGGCATCTGCCCATTTCAAAAAGTTATTTTGATGGCTATACCAGTACTTCAAAATGTGTATAACGTCCTTAGGAACACCTGTGTCATTCACAAGTTTGTTCCAAAGACAGTCATACGACACTAGATCAAAGGCCTTTGAGAGGTCCAAAAAGCACGCATATACTGGAGTTTTTCTTGTAGTATAGTATTGGACAGTCTGCTTATATTAGCTGATGATGATGTTTATTCACATTAGTTATTTCGATACGGTACCGCTGTATCTCAAGTAAAAGCCGGATGAGATCAAACAAGACTGTGTTACAACAGTGGGCTGCCCATCCGCCACGGCGGTGTGTAGCATACGTCCGGATATAGGAGAACCACTTAGTTCAACACTAATTGCAGACGGAATTATAAGTGTTCCCGGAGTTTAATTGAAATGGTGTTATTCTTCAATTACTTCGCATACATATCCTTACTAACATTGTAAATGCGAAAGTAACTCTGTCTGTCTGTCTCGCTTTCCTGCAAAAACTACTGAACCGATTTAAATGAAATTTGGTACACAGATATTTTAGACCCTGAGAAAGGACATAGGCTATTTTTTATCCCGGAAAAGAGGTTTTAAGAGGTTGAAAGGGGGGATGAAAGGTTGTATGGAAGTATTGTCATTTTTAAAGCTAGAAGCTTGAAACTTATTTTTTAGGCTGTTGATTAGATATAAATAAATATGACATTAAAAGTTTGTAAAAAAATGTACCTTTAAGGGGGTAAAATAAAAATAGGGGTGAAAGTTTGTATGGAAATTCGTCATTTTTGAAGCTAGAATGATGAAACGTCGTGTAGACGACTGTAACTATGTATATATAACTATATGACATAAATGAGACTCTGTGGAGTAAAATAGACTACAACTTATTTTCTTTCTGAACCCAACCGTGTCTACGCGGACGGAGTCGCGGGCAAAAGCTAGTTGTAAATAAAAATTTCGAATTGCGGGATATTGGCACGTTCTTCTTTTGTTGAATTCGTAGCATGAAGGATACAGGAGTCTTATATAGGTTTAATTTCTGCTAAATAGGTTTTTCTTTTGCTTATTTATGGTTTCTCACTTTCATTATGGAAGTGAAAAATTTAAGGTTCATATATTAAGGTCATGGAATTAAATCCTTCAGAGTTGTATCGTTATTCAATCACGCAATAACGGCTTAAGTCTAATCCAAATTTTGCACTCAGGTTATACTATAAAATCTTAATAAATGCTTATTATCATCAGCCCATATACGTCCCACTGCTAGGCACGGGCGTCCTCTACAACTGAGAGGGTTTAGGCCTTAGTGCACCACGCTGGCCTAGTGCGGGTTGGCGGACTACACACCTAAGAAATTGCTAAGAACTTTTAGGTGTGCAGGCTTCATCACGATGTTTTCCTTCACCGTTAAAGCAAGTGATAATAAATGCTTAGGATACTTTTATCTCAAAAGTGCCACTGCTATTTACTCATAGTGAAACTGACCTATCAAATATATATTTTAATCATACATTTTTATTGCACAAGCCCAGTTCTGAGGTACGTGATGTGGCAAGCAAACTACAACATTATAACTCCGACAAATTTATTGCGAATTGCCAATGAGGTCTTTTAAGGTGGCATTATTCATTCTCAGCCCAACGCCGTCCACTGCTGAACGAAGGCCTCCCCAAGTAGGAGCCAACCATCTCGGTCATGAGCAGCCCTTATTCATCCGCTACCCGCCACATTTTTCAAGTCGTCGGACCATAGTACTGCAGGACGTCCTACACTACGTCTACCTAAGCGCGGCCTCCTCGCCAACGCCGACAAGACAAAACATCATCATCAGCCCATATACATCCCACTGCTGGGCGCGGGCCTCCTATATAACTGAGAGGGCTTAGGCATTAGTCCACTTCACATAAAACAATAAATCTGCAAACAATCAATCCTAAAATCCTAAATCATAGATAATGAGTAAATTTTTGGAAAGTAGGAAATTGAAAAAGAGGGAGAAAGTATTGTGAGGAATTGTTGATCCTCTTCCAATCTTTGCAGCGTTTCAATCAGTTCACAAAAGTTTCCTATAAAAAAAGGTACCAGGCTGAACATTGGCCGTTTTCTTCCCCGTACAACATCCATATATAATCAGCTCTGTTTAGCAATATTTCCGGATTATTATGACCTAGGAACTTTTGGGAAAATAACCTCAATTTTTCCCATAGGCTGTTAATGTACAGATGACTAAAGGCTCTACCTAAAAATATACCTTCAGCAAATATAAAATATGAAATGAAATTATCGTTTATTTATCATGCAAGCAATAATATAGAACTTATGGCACGTCAATACATGTTTACAAAAAAGAGAAAAACAAAGAAAATTAATTGAAATATAACTGGCGTAAAAACTAAGTATTTTAATTTTGTTCTGAATAAGTTCTGGAATATGAATGGAAACTATTTATAGGCAGGCGGCGTCGGTGTGCCTGGTAGCGGGCACGTGGCGACAGCGCCTGGTGTTGCGTGTATGAGGTGATGTGCCGGATGATGATAAATGCGGGCGTGAGCGCAATGATAAGCGTAAGCAGTCTATAGCATTTAATAGCACACACAGTATATAATACAATAGTCACGGCACAAGGAGATAAATATAGTTCACACAACACAATACAGTCACGATATAATGTACAGAAGGAGTGAAGACATATAGCGGTACAGAAAGTTCTCAATTGTCAGCTGATTAGCTATGTTTAAGCAACGTGGTCGGCGCGTGGTAGCAGTAAGTAAGTAAGTAAAACTAAATAAATAGTACTTATGTTAATAATCATCTAAAAATAGTTTCAAGGAGACATACCGTCGCAGCAATAACTATTGTCTTCATAACCTAGTTACATTCAGTTTGGAACTTAAAAAGAAAGTTGCCTCAACCTTGGCACTTTTGTTTCACCGTCGATGTTATTCTCCTATACCGTGAAGGGTCCAACTACCCAGCTGATAACTTTTGCAAATTATCTAAAGAAAATTTCACTTTCCCTTTCAAAATTAAAAGAACTTTGCTCGTCTTGAACGAGAGTTTCGTTTTTCTAGAAAACTTCGTGACATTTATTTTGTTCTGTCTTGTTAAGCTTTTTGTGCTGATAATGGTAATGAAACTTTTTACTTAGTTTTTGTACAACATGTAGAGTTGCTATACTATACTTGACCATACACAGGACATACTCGCGCTTGTATTCTCTGAGGGGTAGGCTGAGATATATTTACACCGATTGATGTTCTTCGGTCGGTTGGAGGTTGATGTTTTACGAAGTACTAGGATCCAGGCGTGTTAATATGTATGTCTTAGAAAGGTTTGAATAAAGACAATTTTCACTACTGGAGTAGTGATGGCCTCGAGGTCTAGGCGCGCGGTCGAGAATCTCCACCACAGGTTGTTGGACCCCTCTCAGTTGTAGAGGAGGCCCAGCAGTGGGACGTATATGGGCTGATGATGATGATGATGATGAAAGACACTTGTAAACATTTTTCTCAAATAAACCCACGAAGAAACTGTAATAGGATCTAGAAAGTATTGAAAACACAATGCAGTTTTCGAAAACAAATATTTCTCTCAATGCGACACAGTGAAAAAACAGATTGTTTTTCCAGCGTAGTTGAATAAAAATAGACGGTTCCATGGAAAATAAAATTCAAGCCCACGTATCATGTAGACTTACTACAATTAATTAACATCAATTTGTTTTCGTTCGTGAAATTCACACAAAACTAATTTGGACCCCTCTCAGTTGTAGAGGAGGCCCAGCAGTGGGACGTATATGGGCTGATGATGATGATGATGATGAAAGACACTTGTAAACATTTTTCTCAAATAAACCCACGAAGAAACTGTAATAGGATCTAGAAAGTATTGAAAACACAAAGCAGTTTTCGAAAACAAATATTTCTCTCAATGCGACACAGTGAAAAAACAGATTGTTTTTTCAGCGTAGTTGAATAAAAATAGACGGTTCCATGGAAAATAAAATTCGAGCCCACGTATCGTGTAGACACTGACTACAATTAATTAACATCAATTTGTTTTCGTTCGTGAAATTCACACAAAACTAATTTAGAAATATAAATAGAGGTAGGCACTAATTTAAATATTACATACAGGGCAATTTACAATCATTACTTTATCTTTCATTGTGTAAGGTAATTACAATTTGTAATTACTTACATACATACATAACCTCACACCCGTATTTCCCGAAGGGGTAGGCAGACGTGCATTACTGCACCCTCATTTCGGCAATTATGTATCAGTCCCACGTAATAGGAAGCGAGCCTATTGCCGTTTTTCGGGCACATTTCCAGACTCCGTGCTGCTATTGAGAATTTCCTAATGGAAAAACCCAATTATACTTTGCCCGACCCGGGAATCGAACCCAGGACCTCTAGATCGTACGGCACATACTTGTGCCGCGAGACCACGAGGCAGTCGACAATTTAATTATATTTATTAAACGACACTTGACGGTGGAAAATAAGGGAAGGCCATGTATTTTGAAAGTTGAATCTTAGGATATTGTCGTAGCAGCCTACATTACACATTCATAGTATTATATCAGCCCATACACGTCCCACTATTGGGCAAGTGCTGCCTCTACAATCGACATGGATAAAGCTTTAGTCCGTTACGCTGACTTAGTGCGGGTAACTAAGTAAATCCTTGTAGATAATTTTTGGTGTATCTCTTACATTTGTTCTAAATCGTCAAAGTGTGTTATAATTTATTTTGAAAACACACAACACTTTTGAACGTCAGAGGTGCCTAGTATTTGAACCGGCGACCGCCAAAATTATGCCGAGTCTGCGTGCCTAATCCTCAAGGAAACCTGACACATACATATATAATACATGAAACTTTTAAAGAACGGAAAGAATAAACCCCGTAAAACCGCCCGCTTTATCAAACCTTTTAATGTTATCTTATCTTTTGATTAAAATCTCATGAAAGCGTACCTTTTTGCGCTGCGATCGGCTCGAATCGCTCCGTTCCGCTACAACAACTTTGTCTTTTTCCACTCGTGTTGGTTGAAGCAAATGTAGTTCAAATGTCTGCTGCAAGATGTCGCAATTAAAAATGACATTGTGACATTTATATTCGTGTCGACTGAGTTATTGTTGTGAAATTATTGTCTTTGATTAGACCTGTTTTCCTATTCTTAAAAAGTCTTGAGAGTATTTTTTTTTATTTTATTTTTTATTTTACCGCAAAACTAAATTTTATACCCCTCTTGCGTTAATTATAGGTGTTTTACTTACTAATTTTAGCCTTAAAAATGTAATAAAAAACTTCCTTTTGGAATAAAGTTATATAACATTAAGCTTCGCTATAATATTCTATAAATTGTGACCATAGGAAGGAAGAGATATTTATCGAATGAGTTGATATTAGGCGTGGCGCCAGGTATATCATACTCAACTCATTCTCATGAATTCAACCAAGAACTAAGTACAATTTAATTTATCTATACAAAGTAAGAGTTCATGCAGTTGGCTAGACACCAACTTGCGAAACGAGAGGCCGCGGGTTCGATCCCCGCACCGAGACAAATGTTTGTGTGATCCACAAATATTTGTTTCGGGTCTGGGTGTATGTGAGACCGAAAAGTCTCTCGTAGTTTCTGATACCCACGACACAAGACTTGTATCCTAGTGTGGGGTCAGAACTATGTATGTGCCTGTATGGGTGTATTTATTTATTTATTTATTTAAGTACATTTTAATTTATGTATACAAAGTAAAACTTCACTTTTGTTACTTATAAGTCTTTTAATTGATAATAAAACAACAAAGAAAAACAATAGAAATGTGACCATTATTTGGAATAAGTTTGTATCTCTTGTTAACTTACAAAACTCTATTATTAATTAGAGTAAACATAAAAACCGGCCTGTATTTAAAAAAAGAAAACCTTAATACTGCGTTACTTACAATTTTTAGTCTTCATAATTCACTTCGTCCCAGTATTTGTTTACACGCTAACTGCTTCCTTGCTTCATCAAAAAGTATGCTCTATACATAACATATATGACAGCCCCGTGGCGCAGTTGGCTAGACACCAGCTTGCGAAACGAGAGGCCGCGGGTTCGATCCCCGCACCGAGACAAATGTTTGTGTGATCCACAAATATTTGTTTCGGGTCTGGGTGTTTGTGAGACCGAAAAGTCTCTCGTAGTTTCTGATACCCACGACACAAGACTTGTATCTTAGTGTGGGATCAGAACTATGTATGTGACTGTTGGGTGTATTTATTTATTATTTATCTAATGTTACTTATAAGTCTCCTTTAATTGATAATAAAACAACAAAGAAAAACAATAGAAATGTGGCCGTTATTTGGAACTACGCTTGTATCACTTGTTAACTTACAAAACACTATTATGAATTAGAGTAAACATAAAAACCGCCCTGTATTTAAAAAAGAAAAAAAAAACCTTAATACTGCGTTACTTACTATTTTCAGTCTTCATAATTCACTTCGTCTCAGTATTTGTTTACACGCTAACTGCTTCCTTGTTTCATCAAAAAGTATGCTCTATTTAAATAATAACGCTCATATACCTAAATATGGTACGTTATCCTAATGGATATATTATCTGACAATGACGTAGAGGAAGTTGGTGTGTGCCGGAGGTATATGTAAGAGGGTTATGTAAAATTATAGACCTCTCCCTTTACAGCTGACTCATACATTACACTAAATGCATCCTTAGTATCTTCCGTAAAACAGTCCAATTTCTTGGCTGCGTTTTCGACAAATGGAGAAAGATAAAATGAGAAGTCAAAGTCAAAGTCAAATTATCTTTATTCAAATAGACTTCTACAAGTTCTTTTGAATCGTCGATTTTACACTTTTTAATATTTTTAAACTATTGCCGCTTCGAAACGTGTTATCGCTGTGGAGAAGAAACGGCAAGAAACTCCCTCAGCAACACGACATGTCATTTTTTTTAAAATAGCAATAAATGACTTTTTTTAATTACATTATTTAAATTTTACATTGTAAATGTCATAACGATACAAACTATAGCAACAAAACAAAACTCCGATCAATTTCGATCAAAATAGTGATGACCTCGAGGTTTAGGCACGCGGTCGATAATCTCGGCGGTCGCGGGTTCAAACCCCAGGCACACACCTCTGGCTTGTCGAAGTTATGTGTGTATCCACAATGAATTATCTTTACTTTAACGGTGAAGGAAAACATCATGATGAAACCTGCACACATAAAAGTTCTTAGGAATTTCTTAGGTGTGTAGTCCGCTAACCCGTTCTAGGCCATCGTGGTGGACTAAAGCCTAAACCCTCTCAGTTGTAGAGGAGGCCCGTGCTCAGTAATGGGACGTATATGGGCTGATGATGATGATACTCTTTGGATCGCGATGCACTTACTTAAATGCACTAATGCGTTTGTATGACAGTATAAAAAACAATCAATTTAGACAAAGCTTTACCAATAAACTACAAATTTACGCACAACAAAAACGATTGAAAACAGCTATTGGATTTTTTCTCGTTTTTAACGTACAAAATAGTTTTCGGCACGCACTGAATCAAATGTAATCTGCGTTAAAAAAGCGCTTGGCTTTCAGCGGATTTTTACAGTTCATTGGTTCTCTATGGAATGTTCGAAGCGACTTAATTATATCTACTTTAATCCTATCAGGCTAGTCGGATTAAATGTACCACTACTGAAATGTAGCAACGTCATTATGTGTAACTATTCATATAAAACACGAGTGAGCAATAAGCATTTTCTGGTAGAGTAATCGTGAATACTTCCACTTATGTATGGGGGTAGCCAGAAGGGTATTTTTACACCCACATTTCGCCAAATTATTGGCATTTTAATTATTTATATTATCATTATAATAATTATTATTTAATTATTCAATTTATTTTTAGATAATATACACAGTATCACTTTCCCCGACCCAAGAATCAATTCTCGGGTTCGAACCCAAGACCACTCGTTAGCCACAAACTTATACCCCAGCAACAACAGAGCATTGGAATACGTACAGTGCACTGCCGTCAGACTTCCGTCGAATTAGCATCATTATATGTTATTACTTATTTATACACCTTTATTTATTCTCGCCTGTGTATACCTGAATTTCTAGACAGAATTTTATATCCACGTTCAGCCATTTATCGAGACTATACACCCATCTTTTTATTGAATGAAAAATATTTTATATCAATAATACATAAAGTAAAGCAGTGATGGCCTCGAGGTTTAGGCGCACGGTCGAGAATCTCGGCGGTCGCAGTTTCAAACCCCATGCACACACCTCTGAGTTTTCGAAGTTATGTGTGTATTCACAATGAATTATCACTTGCTTTAACGGTGAAGGAAAACATCGTGATGAAACCTGCACACCTAAAAGTTCTTAGGAATTTCTTAGTATGTAGTCCACCAACCCGCACTAGGCCAGCGTGGTGGACTAAGGCCTAAACCCTCTCATTTGCAGAGGAGGCCCGTGCCCAGCAGTGGGACGTATTTGGGCTGATGATGATGATGATACATAAAGTAATATATCGCGAGTAAAAAATAAAAAAATCCTGATAAAATAAGTAATAAAAAAATTAAAAATACCTTTTTTATTATACAGTGTACTCATGAGTTAAACGAATAAATATATTATCAACTGAAATTTTAAACCTATCGAATATGCTAACCTTGGGCAGGCATAACTGGGTTGGCAAGTTAATATATCAATATATTCAGATCTTAAGACTATGATGGCACCAAAACACAAAGCCTTGAACATCTAAGTTCTAAACCCTTAAAGATTTGTTACATTCAATAGCATCAGTTACTCTTTATCCCAGAGTGAAACGGAAACTCGTAAGCCCTAACATTGACAGGATTACTAATCTAGACATCTAGTAATTTCACACCGACCCTTGTCTTCATTAGCCTCCGTCATTTGATCGATGATTTAAGAGGTTCACAGGGTTAGGGTGATGACCTCACTGACCTTAATCCATACGATTTTGTAATAGTGTTGAAACACAGAACAGCTGAATCAGATTAGAAGGGAAATAGATAGTAATCTGTATGGGACGAGTGTCGCCGCTTGTCTGTCACCTATTCATTTTACTACGATCACACGTCCAATGATTAAAATTTGAAACAAAAATGAAGGGCTGCTATTGGTTGTCACTTTAAAAGTATTGATGTTACACGCTACCCGATTAAATAAGAGACGGTCGTGTCAAACATATGATAGTGTAATCGTTAAACGCTCGGCATGCTGACATTTCATTTCTAGTCTTAATCAACCGGTTTTTTTATACTGGCACGGCAAAGTGACTCCACTGTACCTGATGGTAAGCACAGTGGAGTCCAAGAAAATATTACCGACCAGCGAGAAACGATATGGTCAAACGCTGGTCGACACAATCATGCCGGCCTGCACAAATGCTTCTACACGCTTCGCTTAAAGAATCCAGGATCATAGGAAGGAGGGAACACGTGAGCCGGTAAACCATTCCACAGCTTGATGGAGCTTGTTCTGTGTGTTGAAATATTTAAACACAATATTGGCATGAAAGAAACTGCTTATTTTTTGTTAGACTACTTCTTTGAGTGCGTGCGTTTGAGATCTCATATTCGATGCCCAGAACACACGAGGAATCTAAAAATTTGGGATTAAAATAGCTAACGCGTGTAATATATTTTTCTCTGCCTACCTTCCCGATATGGATGGCTATACGTGTGCAGAGAGTATATAAAAGACGGAAGGTCTTTATCGGGTGAATATAACAGTAGGGTCATGAATGCCATAGGTCACAAATTTTGACTAAATTGAGATACATGTATGATATTGTATGTATGTTGAGATACACTCTTAACCGACGGAAATTTATAAGAAGAAATAATACATACATACATACATAAACTCACGCCTGTATTCCCCGAAGGGATAGGCAGAGGTGCATTTCTGCACCCACATTACGCCAAGTATGTATCAGTCCCACGTAATAGGGGGCGAGCCTATTGCCGTTTTTCGGGCACGTTTCCAGACTCCGTGCTGTTACCGAGAATTTCCTAATAGAAAAAAAACAAATAACACTTTGCCCGACCCGGGAATCAAACCCAGGATCTCTAGATCGCACGGCACATACTTGTGCCGAGAGACCACGAGGCAGTAGAGGTAGTAGAAGAAATAATAAGATGTTTAAACATCGTCCCGTATGGCATAGTTTCTGTCTACCCGTGTAGGCCATGAACATGTATACATATAAAGATTATAATACAAATGCAATTCAGATATACATTTTTCTGTTTGTTACTGAAGATACATATAGCAAGCGAGTCCAAGCAATTACACCACAAAGGACGCCAGATAGCATAAAGCTTCATTGTATTTATAAAAGAATACAGCTTTACGATGTACGTGTGGATGTTATAATGCTGTTAGTAACAGCCAACGGTAATTAAATTGTTAAGAATCTTGGAGAGTTCAATGTACTGGATTTTATAGAGGGGCTGGAACAAAAGAACAAGATCTTTATTAAATATTGAAGACTGAACGTGACTTTACAATAGTGGAGAAAAAGCAATGACAGTTTATGAAGCAGTAAGCGTGGGCTTAGGTGTAAATCGAAAAGCCGACAATGAGCTAGTTTATTGTGTTTGATGAAGACCATTATTTTACCATAATATGGTTTATCTAAAGTATTAAAAGTATATTTGTTTGGAGGCAGAATCGAAATTGGTTGAAAATTAAGGAGATAGGAATGTGTTTGAGTAGGAAATGTGTTTGAAAAACATCATTAGTCATACCCTATTCTGTGGGGCTTAAAAAAACATACCTTGGGACAAAAATAGGTGTAGGTAATACACTTCTTATCACTATTTTGGAGAAATAGCGTTGAATGTCACTTGTGTCCTTTTTATGTTGATAATGAAAAGGATAAACAATTCACAATGAATTTTCAATTACTTTAACGGAGAAGGAAAACATCGTGAGGAAACCTGCACACCTGAAAGTGTGCAGACTTTATCACTATGTTTTCCTTCACCATTAAAAGTTCCATTCTCGATCGCGCGCCTAAACCTCGAGACCGTCACTCTACTTTCACTATTTGTGATAATGAATGAAAAGAAAAAATCAAAAGCATTTAGTACTAAATATGTAAAACAATTTACTATGGAACTACAAAAATACATTTATACTATATTTACTTTTTCCCTTGAGTTTGTAAACCAATGCTATTGGCAAAACTTTCTAACCCCAAGTTTGATTAATAGTTGAATAACACAACTATTACGCAACAAAAATAAAAAAAAACAAAGCATATGTTCCCCGCGTGTTTGTCTCGCTCAGTCGCCAAGTAATTTATGCACATTACGTAGTTAATGTGCCCCGAGGCACTTGTTGATTTATGTTACTTGTTCACTGCTAAGTTTAGCATTTATGGAGATGTAAATGTTAAAATTCATTAGCCCTAACTCCTCGGAGTGCGGGCTGGGTAAAAACATACAGTTACGCCTACATCCCCGGGGGTAGACAGGGATGTACCAATGTCTACTTCCATAGAAACCCATAAGCTTGTCTTACAAAATAATATAATCATTAAGCTTTTAATATTTATTTAACAAAATAAATTTGATAATTACTAGAGAATATCTTGACCCCACAATAAACAATTATAAAATAAACATTACATAATTAACGTGTAACGCTTTTGGGCTTCTATGGAAGTACCGCCATTGGGACGTACATATGTATATGCCTACAGTTTTCCAGCCGTTTAAGCGTGAAGTACTGAACGGATCTAGATTAAATTGGGCACATTGATAGCCTTGTTTTTGGACGGATTTTTTTCGCCTTAAAAACCTGATTGGCAAGCCTCTTCTTAGTCCATCACGTCAACTGAGTACAGCTTGTTGGAAACATTTTCCCTAGATATTTTCTTTGACATTTGATTGCATATTCAAAATATGACATTAAAGTAAGGCGGGTTGATGCATGCGATCAAAAGGACCTGGGTTCGATTTGAAGTATATTCACAATTCAATACTTTTTGCATGACATCGTAAAAAATAAAAAAAACATGTAAGCATATCATATTATCGACTTATTTTCCATCTTAGTCACTTTCTTGTATCTTATCTTATCATATTACTAAACAGCTAAATCCCCTGAGTCATTCCATTATTCCTATAAACAAGATTGATCCGACTATCGATGGTCACCTTTATCCGGGCGGTTATTGGGCCGGTTATCCGGGCCTAGAAACTTCGGTAACAAGCTTTACGTCCGTGAACATTAATCGTCGGAGGCCCGGTGCTCAACGACATAATGGATTTGTTGGACGAAATCATAATAGTTACTGTAGATAATGTATTTTGACGTTATTTGGTTCTGTGGTTTGAGTTGTGTTAAGTCTAACGTAATGGATTTGGTATAGTCTGGTGGTGTTTTGATGGCGTTTCTAAGATAAGCATGTATATTTATGTATGTGTACTCTATTGTTGAAAGATAATGGTAATCTTTTCTTGTTACTTAATATTATTATATTGATGTGCCGTGGGATCTAGAGGTCCTGGGTTCGATTCCCGGGTCGGGCAAAGTGTTATTGGGTTTTTCCATTAGGAAATTCTCAGTAACAGCACGGAGTCTGGAAATGTGCCCGAAAAACGGCAATAGGCTCGCCCCCTATTACGTGAGACTGATACATACCTGGCGAAATGTGGGTGCAGAAATGCACCTCTGCCTACCCCTTCGGGGAATACAGGCGTGAGTTTATGTATGTATGTACTTAATATTGTTCCTGCGCTGCACTATCTTTACCATCATCATTTCCTTGCCCTATTCCCAATTTTATTTGGCGTCGGCGCAGTATGTTTTATCCTTTTAACATCCCTATCAGCCGTCATGTCTTCATTCTCCTCTTCTTCTTTCATATTTTCTCTCACGCACTCCATCTACCTTTTCTTTGGCCTTCCTCTGCTTGTCCATTCTTCAACTTTCACACTCATCCCTTCTCATAACATGCACATACCACGACAGACGGTTTCCTTTCAGCTTATCTATCACAAGAGCCACTTTCAAACTTCTTATAACGTATTTATTCCTTACTCTGTCAATCTGTATCCAACACATTCATCACAATATTTCTGCTGTATCCAGTCGTCTATCTTTCGTCTTTTTCGTAGCCCTACACTCCGATTCATATAGTACGACAGGTCTTATTATGGACTTATATATTCTGCTCTTTAATTTGAGGGGCATTCTGGGATCATATATTGTGGATATGCTGCACTATCTGGTGCATTAAAGCGAACATAACAACATGCAAAAACTCTTATTACATAATAAATAACATATGTACATAACTTCACGCCTGTCACGATTGCACCTGCACCTGCACCCATATTTTTCATCAGTCCCACGTAACAGGGGACGAGCCGTTTTTCGAGCACATTTTCAAATTCCGAGCTGCTAATGAGAATTTTCTATTGAAAAAAAAAATATGCCCTAAAACAGCTTTAATAGGCTCGCCTAAGCTGGTAGAACATGTTAGGAAATAAAGCTCTATCTACCCTTCCAAAGATAAGACGTTAGTGTGAGTTTTCCATCCAAAGCATTTATAATTCGACCGTATAATATCACTTATGCCTCCCATGCAATTTAATGCAGTGCAAGTCTCATTTCATCTTCATAATAACGTATACTCGTACAATAATTCTCGGCCGGCGGATACATTAAAAATTTACCATGTATCGATTTATACATGTGTGTGTATGGCAAGGCAGTCTGTGAAATTATGCATGAGAAATACTTAGAGAATATGAATACAATTTTTTTTCTACGTAGAGACTTTTGGGATATTTTCCTTCACCGGCAAGACACGCGTTCAATTCCAAGTTGGGCAATGAATTATTTATTCTCATTTTTTATATTTAGACCTCAGTATAACTCTGCGGTTATGACCTTTAAATTTGATTGTAAGTAGCATGATTTTCTCAAAGAGATTAAGTCGAAAATTATTTATATTATTTGATTAATTTGTATTAAACTTTATTTAGGTAGTATACAATAAAAGGTTATCTACCTTGATCCCATTGACCAAATATAATTTTCAACTCACGAATCCCAACAAGACGGTCATGAAGTTATTAAGAAACATAAACAGTCTGAAACAGGACAGTATTTAGATTATCATAAAGTGACCAAATTAACGGGTAGTTGCTGAATTATTCATGACAAGTAGAGACGGGCGCTGCGATCGCTTTAATTGCGGTCTCCATTGGACCCCCCACAAATTTATGATGTTCGATCTATAATATATTAGGTGGATGGGCCGCCGTAATGGCCTCTTCGGCGGCTATCAATTTGTAATTAAGTTTTGGGGGGATAAAGAATGTACTGGGGGCTTTTAGGTCTTAAATACTGTACTGGTCTGGCTTTTATTAGGGAATTCTTGAGAATGAAGTTGTTCAGTGTTATTTAAGACGCAGTTTTTTAGGCGCAGTTCGGGAAGACCATTTGATGAATGCTATGGCATCGATGGATGGATTTTTAAAAAGATGATGTTCTAATGTTCGAACAGATCGTTTAGGAAGTATTTGAAAGTGAACGTCTTAATGCTAATGATGTTGAACACCTAGATGGTGACTCCTCAAATACGTCTCGACTCCCAGTTCTGAGTGTAAATAGTTCTATTTGAAGCCTAAAATTCGCGTGAAGGAGATAACATCAATATCATCAGCCCATACACGTCCCGCTGCTGGGCACGGGCAGAAAGAGTGAAACTTTTAAGTGTGCGGTTTTTTCACGATGTTTACCATCCCCGTTAAAGCACTTGACAATTCATTATGAATACACTCATAACTTGGAAAAGTCAGAGGTGTGTGCCTGGTGTTTGAACCTGTGACTGCCAAAATTCTCGACCGCGCGCCTAAATCTCGAGGCCGTCACTACTTTTGTAAAGAAGATAGGAAGATATTATTAACCCTAGATTACTAAACTTGCCTACAAGTGACGTTATTACTAAACATTCGTAAAAAATACGACAGCAAAATAAAACAGAATAAAGTTACGAATCATACATTTTAATTATTTTGGAAATTACAATAACTTATTGTTTGGGTTTAAGAGATCATATAATAATAAAAATAGTTAATTTTTTTTTACTCTACACAGTTTGAACAAATATTCATGTTGTGCGCCCTACATATGGCTCTTTTACATTTCATGCAAAAGTTAGTTGTCATTTTTCTAGCCTTAGACGGACGCAAGGCACATGTTTTTCTAGAATTTAATTATTGCATAATTGCCGCTTTAGGAATAGCTTCAATACCTAAGATATCTTTTATGAGCTCTTTGATATCTCGCCGCAATGTTGGTTTATCTTTTAGGTGAAATTCCATAAGAGCATCAGCCATTTCGAAGATGTAGTCGCGCCTGGATTTACTTTTTTTGTTTGTTTTTGCAATTGATGCTAACATAAATGACGTATTTGTTTATAATTATAATATTAATCATGTTATAAAACAAACAATGTCAGTCGTGGTCCATTTATGTCCATTTTTGCCTCAATTTTTTTTTCTTATTGTGACAACCCTGGGATTATATAGCGTTTTGTTTTGAGTACTTTGATAAGTTTCAATGTTCATAGAATCTTCAGAGTGTGAAGAATTAGATTCTATATGCGGGTATCGCTTTCGTAACTGAAAAATAGGAACATCAGAATCAGTGCTTTCCACGATATCCGACATAATTGTGTATTCTTCTTCATTATCACTATCGGTCAACTGATGCTCTTCCACTTCTAAGTTGTCTTTTGACTCACTCAGTATCTCTTGCCGCTGTGCGCTCTCATCGTCATCTTCAGCCACCTCCATAACTGACAAATTTCATTATCTCCAAAAATTCGAGATATATAAAACAATATTTTATTGTATATATAAATACAATATATACATTATATTATATAATATATATTTACTATTATAAATAGTAAACATATATATGTATATATACTATAATCAACACAAAATCTTTGTAAAAAGTGATAAAAATAAGTACACTTACCTTTGCTCAAAACTCGCGCAAACACTAAACATTCGTAAATTTTACGACACGTTAGTTATTACTCAATATACAAATCACATCCGACCACAATGACAGCGCGTAGCAAACCGATAGACGCAATTAGGAAGGTACAGTGAAGCAGGGGACGCGGGAATGACGAGAACTTTGTTTTTTCCAGGAATCATGATTTTGCCGTCGTAAATTTTACGATAGTTTAGTAATCTAGGGTTAAAAAGCTGTTAACAAATAACAGCAAAAAGTTTTAAAAAATATTCGCGGCTACTGCAATCAAACAAAAGAACATAATAGTGTTGAACCTCAGCCTTTCATCCTTTTTCCTTACTTAGATAAAAAAAAAGTGTGTGTGTGTGTACTTATGTACACGCGTTAGAAGTTATACTTCATACATAAATATATATTTTCTTAAATAATATAATAATATATTATAAAATAATATTTTAATAACTTCATGGTGTCACTATTCTACATTCTTAAAATTTAAAACAAACTTTTTCTGAATAACTTTTTGGTGTCGGTGTGCGCGCGCATCGTAAAAAATCACTCTCATCATTTTTCCCTAACGCGCCAAAAGAAGTATAACTTCAAAAATAATAGGTTTCTTTACCAATATTTGTTACTGGCCATTGTAACAAAAATTCTGTCAGAAAAATTTACACAAGATGGGCTAATGGAATTCACATTACCGAGTCGAGATTCCAAATGTATCAATCTTTTTTTTTATTATACCATATAATGCATTCGTGAAAAAATCAACGCATGCATCAGTCTTCAAATGAAAATGGAACCAATACGTCTAGTAATAAAGCTCAAATTAGTTGTTCGTTAAAATTAGGTGCTTGGAGAATCATCCGTCACGGGATGAGACGATGTCTCGTAGTGATCGAACGAAATAATCTACTAAAAGCATCGATCGGTAATGACCTGAAGACTCGGCTCTCTATTATTTATTTTATATTTTTGAGACACTTTTCGTGGATGTGAAAGAAGCGTATGGTTCTGATGATTGATTCAAAAGCGTCAATCCTTAGGCATATTTACTTAACTTTTCGGAGCTAAATATAAGACACGCTTAAAAAATTTAGAGATGTTTTTCTTCAACCATTTTTCGCTGTTCGTGTATTTTGACCTTATTCAATTTGTAAATTAGACAAAAAAACAAAAAAAAGGATTTTTTCAGATGGATTTTCACATCATCTATTTACATCGTTTTTCTTTAAGTCGAGTGACCGCGGGTTAAATTCTTATAGGGACAAAAACTCTGTGAAATTTATGTGAAGAACAGACCCACGATAATAAAATTGCGATAAATTAATGTTGGTATTTAAATTCTTTAATTGTATATTTTATGTTATGCTTTAGTTAACCTTGAAATTACCATAAGCGTTGTTGGTTGATTCCACAAAGTTTCAACGTCGATGTGCTCTACCACAACAATAAAACAACTATAAAGGTAAAAATCCTTATAAATAACATCGTAAAATTATAACTCTACCGAGCTCTACATTACGTAAACACCAAAGCCTCTACCTCTGAAAATATCAGAGCTATCCAAAGTATGCGCTACACGAAAACGTAATTTACCAAAAACCGAAAAACTTGTTATGAGAGAAAATGTAGAGCAAGTTAGTACAATCACGCCGCCGATATTATGAATTGTTTTTTTTTACGACTGCCTCGTGGTCTCGCGGTACAAGTATGTGCCGTGCGATCTAGAGGTCCTGGGTTCGATTCCCGGGTCGGGCAAAGTGTTATTGGGTTTTTCCATTAGGAAATTCTCGGTAACAGCACGGAGTCTGGAAATGTGCCCGAAAAACGGCAATAGGCTCGCCCCCTATTACGTGGGACTGATACATACTTGGCGAAATGTGGGTGCAGAAATGCACCTCTGCCTACCTCTTCGGAGAATACAGGCGTGAGTTTATGTATGTATGTATGTAATTTTTTATCTCTTTTGCCTAGAAGTGGAGTTTTATAATCGAACTTCGTCAAAACCCTTTTGTTGGAATTTAAAAAGAACTAAAATAATGTTTGGTTTAATTACAACGGGTTTAAAATTAAATTGTTATTTAGTTTGTCTACCAAAATATGAAGGTTGTATCTTATAATCATAATTTTATCTACATTTGTGAACCCTTGACACTTGTTTGACGTCTAGTGACATAAAATTCTACCTACCCCTTTGGGCATACAAAGGCAAGTATATAATTTATGGCTATAAGAAGCTTCAATTGCTACGTCAACGATATCAATAGCTAGCTACTTTAATAGCTTGTACTAATTTTAATTAACGCATAATTATTTTAACTTTTAAACATACGAGTACCAACGAAGTAGAGCTCATCTCCTACTTCTACCCCACCATTGCCCACCCCGACAACGTCGCTGCATTTCCGAATTAGCAATTGAATTTGACAAATTTTATAGCTCGCACCATAAGACTATAAATCGTCGTATCCTACGAATAAAGGCGTAACTGCAAAATAACAACTTTACAGGAGGAGGTTTTTTGTGTTTTATTTAAACACTAAGGGAGATTTTTGAGTTGTTAACATTTGAAGTGTCGATAAACTGTTCGGGGTTTGTTATAAAATCATTAATATGAATTTTTTGTCAATATTTCTGTCAAATTTGTCCCTTATGTCTTTATTCTTCGGAATAAAAAGTAAAAACCTGGAAGCAATAGACATTATGCCTTTTTACGTCGGAAGATGCCAAGTCGTAAGCGCATTAAGGGCTATTTATTGTTTTAATTTAAAGAACCTGCTCACCTAACAGCTCTTAGGAATCTCTTAGGTGTGTAGTCCGCCAACCCGCACTAGGTCAGCGTAGTGGACTAAAGTCTAAACCCTCTCAGTTGTAGAGGAGGCCAGTGTCCAGCAGTGGGACGTATAAATGGGCTGATGATGAATAGTCATATAAATACGCCCCGACAGCCCCGTGGCGCAGTTAGCTAGTAACCAGCTTGCGAAACGAGAGGCCGCGGGTTCGATCCCCGCACCGAGAGAAATGTTTGTTTCGGGTCTTGGTGTTTGTGAGACCGAAAAGTCTCATGTAGTTTCTGATACCCACGACACAAGACTCGTATCTTAGTGTGGGGTCAGAACTATGTATGTGACTGTTGGGTGTATTTATTTAATTATTTACTACAACTAATACAATATTGCGTTACTTATATAGGAAATCTAAATGAACAAATCAAAATACAATATGCAAATTCTACGAAAGGCAAAAATTAACATTATTTTATATTTATAATCGAATAACGCGCTACTTTAACTAATCATATTAAAAATTAAAATCTAGAAACAATCAAGTAACAACAATCAAGCAACGAAATCTAAACAACTTTTGGTTAAAATAATCAGACAATAGTATTTCCAAGAAACATAAGTTTTTACGTAAGGTAAGGTAACATAACATTGTCAGCAAAGAGAATATTAACATCATAAATTAATAACGACATTGAAAAGGAAAATGAGTGGAAAACAGAATAATCTGGTTTAAATAATTTTGAACAGGCAAATACATCGAAACAACACAAAGATCTTACACATTTATGTGAAAAAAAAGGATTATTTCTGAAGAGTTTCATATTTTTTGAAGCGCCGAGTGGATGATGTCTCCTTCATTTTGGGTATGGCCAAGTTCTAGAAATCTGTGAGTGATACTTTCGACGTCGTATTTTTCGACAATGTATTCAAAGTCAAATTATCTTTATTCAAATAGACTTTTAAAAGTTCTTTTGAATCGTCAATTTTACACTTTTTAATATTTTTTTTAAACTATTAAACTATTACCGCTTCGAAACGTGTTATAGCTGTGGAGAAGAAACGGCAAGAAACTCCCTCAGCAACACGAAATGTCAATTTATTTTTTTTTTAGAAAATCGCATATTTTTTTTAATAAACAGTTTCAATTTTACATGATAAATGTCATAACGTTAAATGTCATAACGATACATGTCATAATGATACATTTCATAACGATACAAACTGTAGCAACACAATAAAACTCCGATCAATTTACTTACTCCCAGGGCTTACTATCTTCAATAAAATCTGAAATTTTATAGTAAGCTTTTTGGTAAAGTTTATCTTTTATTAATACTTTAAACTTATT
The DNA here is from genome assembly GCA_907164795.1 of Hemaris fuciformis. Taxonomy (NCBI): domain Eukaryota; kingdom Metazoa; phylum Arthropoda; class Insecta; order Lepidoptera; family Sphingidae; genus Hemaris; species Hemaris fuciformis. The sequence goes on from OU015449.1 coordinate 11,836,395, forward strand.
GATACAATGTAAAGAGGATGCGATTGTGATTTTGGCCACAGCAGTTATCCGACCAAAATCAGAATTCTATGATTGCCCCTTCTATCTTAGATTGCATAAATAATATAAGCCACTACATATTTCATTGGCTCCCTTTTTACCATTTACCTCCGACCACATGTAACAATAGCCGGTTTTATGTGTCATATCATAAACAGTAAAATTGTAAAGGTTCAACTTTCTTATATAATAAAAAATGCCCACGTTTCCAAATGGAATGTTATAATTTTTTGCATGTCAAAACAAGCTGTAACTATCTCGCCATCTTGGTATTTCTCAGCTTTAGGTTTATCAGTTTCTTAATGGGTTCTTGCCGAAGTTTTGTGTCGTAAATGTATGTCATGTTTGGCGTTTTGGTTTTCAGTAGGCTTTAAAATATAATTTGTATGAAATTGAAACAATTTAAACAAATTAGTTCAAGTTTGTTAGTAGAGATAATAAAACGTTAGTTGTAAGTATAAAAAACTCATTCAATATTTTTAGCACACACAATTCCTAATGTTAAAAAGCCCCAACCACCACTAAGACTTTTTACAAAGCCATAAAATATTTTTTACTACTGTGTTATTTAACAATATTAATATTTTACAGTATTTAAAATTGTTAATGAAAGGTAAGTTAATGAAAATAATATTAAATTCATGCATGCAAACTGCATAGAAATGTGAAAAAACAACAAAATAAATTTTGTTCGGGGAATAAGGCCACAAAAGCGATTAGGGCTAAGAACTCTTCATACTAATAGCATATGACAATTCCGTGGAACAAAGCCACAAATACCACAGCGCCTTTTTTCTTCGGAGTTCCTATAATTACATCAAAAACCAAGATTTATATACGTTTCTCGCTACAACTGGGTAATATTCTTAACATTTCGGTTTTCACACTTCATAATCATAATATTGCATATGCTACGCATAATCCACTATACAAAAAACAAAAAAAAAACAAATGAATTTTAACGCACAGGTGTAAACATTGTTTGTAGGTACTTTCTTCGTGTTGGCTACTTTGACATTTCAATACGACTCATTTTGTCCTTTGCCAGGGATATGTTCATATTGTTTCCGTCCTCTTCGTTTCATTATAGTTTAAGCAAACCCTTTAGTATCTCAAAATGATTAGGTATTATTGCAAACCAACGGCCCAATCGTGCAGCCACGGTGCAGTACGTGCGAATGGTGAGTCCGCGGAATAACGGCGGAGTGGCGCCTGCGCCCGACTCACTCCCGCGCTTGCCCCGTGCTCCCGGGACGAAAAAAGACATTGCGACTGTTGTGGCTGTTTCCGTCGGATGATTTCAGAGGATAACAATAGTGGCTATTTTTAAACCTTTATTTTCTGGTGGATAAAATGTAATTTTCTGAGTTTTTTTTAATGAAGGTGATGTAATAGGTGTAGCCGATATTAATTATGCAATAAAAATAAAAAGACACAACGGCCATAGTGGCTTTATTCGTAGGATACGACGAAATAGTTGAACCGCATAATTGCCAGTCAAAGAGTGCAGGAGGCGTGTATTTACGATACTATTTGGCAACAATGGTAATATTATGTACGATGAGAGTACAGTACGCGCTAAATACTGCCGCTTTGCGGTTGCAGCCAGAGCCCACATGATTTAACACGGATTTTAATTCTGTGTTACGGGTATTAAAACTGAATGAAAAATTATTTTAATAGTGTAATTAGTTCATTAAATTATTATACAGGCTGTTAAGGATTAATACAATTACATGTACGAATGGTTTCTACTCATAAAGATCACGAAAACTGTTGGTTGTAGGCCAGACTGACAAAGCGCTCTTAATGTCTTTGGGAGAGGCCTACGTCTTCTTTGGGCTGATGATTGTGATAATGTTAGATCCCGGACCGTGTTTTTTTTTTGTACATAATAGCATGGAGTCTGAAAATAAGGAAAATGGTCAACGGCGAGCTGGTTCAATGGGATTTCATAAAAATGACAAAACGTGGGCGCAAACATACAACTTTACCTATCCCCTCAGGTATACAGGGTTTAAAAGGACCATGATCGAAAACTAAGGCAGATAATTATACTTACGGTGATTACAAACACATTGACGTTAAAAAAATCCTGAAATAAAAAAAAGGTTTCCTAATAACCGTATATATTTAATATTTACCTATGGTTGTTAGTAAAAGGTTCTTTTTACTTTACAGAGTGTATAGATATTAAACTTTTCAATTACAAATGAACAACCATTATTTGTCTATAGTGTATGCTTATAAACTTCTTAAACAATCTATAAATACTTTATTTAAGAATCAAACTCAAATAATTACGGTCAACACATAATTCACGCCTCTACAACATACTCTTAACTAAGCGCGATAAAATGAAATACAAAACCGTTGGTTGAATAAACTTCGTTCAATGACGCCGAGTAGCCAATTAATATTAATTGATACATTCAATAACGTGATTTCAATGTGAAAAGGATTAATCTGTGATTTGATTATATTTTATCATAACCTCGGTATTATCGCCACGGATTGTTTACTTGTCCTGCTTTAAATTATTGACAGCCCCTTGGCGCAGTTGGCTAGACACCAGCTTGAGAAACGAGAGGCCGCGGATTCGATCACCGCACCGAGACAAATGTTTGTGTGATCCACTAATATTTGTTTCGGGTCTCGGTGTTTGTGAGACCGAAAAGTCTCTCGTAGTTTCTGATACCCACGACACACGACTTGTATCTTAGTGTGGGTCAGAACTATGTATGTGAGTATTGGGTGTTTTTCTTAATATTTATTTATTATACAGATTGTTAGGTAAAAGACCGTACATACTGAAGGACACGTTAGTCAATGGCTTCAAGTAACCATTAAAAATATAATGCAAGAGTAATATAAATATACGGCACAGTAAACGATACGAAATTATTGTAGCACAAATGCAGAAAATATGGACACCCTACATACATCGTGACTTGAATAAAAAATAATAACTAGGTACCTACCTCTTAGTGTATGCAGCGTCCACAATGGTAGAATATGTAGTATTTATTTACACCGATTCACTTACATTTACTAAGTATTTACATTTACACTATTTACATAAAATTAAACGTATTTTAATAATTATTCAAAATGATCGCCTCCTCGCGCAACGCAGAGTTCGGCGCGTTTTCGCATATTGTTTTTCACCCGGCACAACACAAACGTATCACTTCGAACCTTATCAAAGGCGGCTAATATTCTAGCCTTTAGTTCATCCCGGTTGGAGTATTCTGTAGCGTACACAAGCCGTTTCACTTCACCCCACAAGTAAAATCTAACGGTGTAAGATCAGGCGAGCGCGCCGGCCACGGCACGGGCCCACCGCAACCTATCCAGTTATTGCCGAAGTGACAATTTAAAAACTCGTACACTCGTACACTGTCATTAGCTCGGGCATATGCACGAACCATTTCCCAGTATTCTTCGTTTGAAAACGACATTGCACTTGACACAAAACACACTAACAGTTAAAAGAGGTTTCCGCAAATAATCAAATATTGCATCACGGGCGACTCGCGACCTTTGACTGGCGCCCGCGCGTGCCGCGTGCTCGGCCGGCGAGGCGACGCACGGGCATGAAAGGGCGAGTGCGGGGAGGGGTGCGGGAACAGAGCGCTGTTTGTAAACAGCTGATCGCCGATGACCGCACTTACGCAATACTTAGAATTTTTTTGGATAAATTATGTAAAAAATAAGGTACCAATTTTTTTACAAATTCGGGGTCAGAATTGAGTGCCTTATATTTGACTTCAGTATGTACGGTCTTTTACCTAACACACTGTATATCACAATATAAAATAGACGAATAGTTCTATCAATTCGAGCGTCTAGCAACAAGGAGCCTTAATTGTTATCTGTATAAATAGATGCATTTGTACAAAGTGTACAGAAACCAATAGACCGGCGAAACTAATAGAACAACAAGTGTTTTAATGGTCATAATGCTTAAGCCTTTAGTATTGTTTTCGTTTAGGTTGTAGACACACTTATTTTAACGCTAACTACCTTAAATTTAATAGTAGTTTTATGTATAACTCGTGGTGAGCCCTGCTTCACTCAAGCGCAGTCTTACAAAAATAAGTAGCTTATTTCCTATTTAGGTCTCATCTACCTTGATACCAAATTTAACTTTAGACTTGAATTACCACGTATTTTAACGGTGAAGGAAAACATCGTGAGGAAACATGCACACCTAAAAGTTCTTAGGAATTTCTTAGGTGTGTAGTCCGCCAACCCGCACTAGGCCAGCTTGGTGGACTAAGGCCTAAACCCTTTCAGTTGTAGAGGAGGCCCGTGCCCAGCAATGGAACGAATATGGGCTGATGATGATATTAATATTTACTCTATACGAGTATATTAACAGTATATACTCTGCAGTGTGCCTCCACCATTACACTTCCCTATATATTTGAACCTGGCGATGCTAATTGAGTGCGGATCGAACCTCCTCCAGCCTGGAGAGGATTCCCCCGAGACCTCGTTACACGTCGGAGTGGTTCACACACAAGTTTGATCATTTGGAGTTGTGTTTGATATTGTTCGCCTGGTCTGTTGCAAATTATTGTTTGTATTAGTTATATTAGGTATTGGACGTAATTAGATTTTAATACGAATAATATAATTTGTATTTTCTGAATAAAATTTATTTTTATTTATTCTACAATTATAAAATACGTAAAAATCGCAAACATGAATTTCCTATCTTGAGTGTTTCTAACCGATTTAACGGTATACACTTCCATACTATGTTGTTAACCACTATACATACATATCATTCATACATAAACTCACGCCTGTATTCCCCGAAGGGGTAGGCAGAGGTGCATTTCTACACCCACATTTCGCCAAGTATATACATATGTATATGGTATCTTATGTTAAAGAGTATCAAAATGACCCCAGATGTTATTATGTCATCACTATTTTCAGCACATTTACATACTTTTACTCCTGTGTTCTAGAAAGTAATTTTTGCAGCCCTTAGAGCCCCGCATGTTATGTTTTAAATTTCACGTAATGGCTAGATCTTAACGCCGTTTTCTGGGCACAAAATATTCAGGGATCGACCGTCAAAATCGCGCCAATCAATGCCACGAGGACAACGTAGCAGCCTTTAATGGACATAAATCGAATTCTCCACAATTCTTGAATAATTTTTCTCAGCACTTAATTGCAGTCAACATCGCATCTAGAATAGAATAAATCTGTCTATATCTGCTGACGCCTACTCGCCGAGTGAAGCTGAATTCAATCGGCCGGCACTAACAAAATGTTTTAGCCATTAGGGTCACTGGGTTAGCTCCATCGGTGTTTATAATTCAGCAATGGAGTGAAAGAATTATCGTCTGCGGTCAGACTGCGAGGCAGGTGATTTCTTTATAAAATTTACGGGGAGCTTGTCTGTCTTTTTACAGGCCTAATGTTTCAAAAATGCGTAGGCTATCCTCCAAGGCTATTCTTCATTTCTATTACGGTTCTCTAAGGTCCCACCTGCCTACGTCGCAAAATTTATAAAAATCAATTCAGTGGTTAGACGTGAAACCGTAGCATATTAAAAACGAAGCCTTCCTTGTTTTAGTAACGTTTCGTTAGGTTCAATCTACTCGATACAAATAAATTGATAGATATTACATGTTATTATAAGTACCTCCTTGACTTATATGACTTTAAAATGATTATAATCTAACGTGCTTAAGTATCATCATCATCATTAGCCCATATACGTCCCACTGCTGGGCACGGGCCTCCTCTACAACTGAGAGGGTTTAGGCCTTAGTCCACCACGCTGGCCTAGTGCGGGTTGGCGGACTACACACCTAAGAAATTCCTAAGAACTTTTAGGTGTGCAGGTTTTATCACGATGTTTTCCTTCACCGTTAAAGCAAGTGATAATTCATTATGAATACACACATAACTTCGAAAAGTCAGAGGTGTGTGCCTGGGGTTTGAACCTGTGACCGCCGAAATTCTCGACCGCGCACCTTAACCTCGAGGCCATCACTGCTTAAGTATGCCAAAAGTTATTTCATACACTATACATAAATATATGTAGTTCCGATTTGTATTTTAACCCAATGACTTACTAGGTACCTATTTTTGAAATTGAAGATTGACAGACCTGCGTGTCCTAAACATTTTGTTTGAACACGAACTGTTCGTGTTTAAAAAAGTCGTGATGGCCTCGAGGTTTGGGCACGCGGTCGAGAATCTCGACGGTCGCAGGTTCAAACCCCAGGCACACACCTCTGACTTTTCGAAGTTATGTGTGTATTCACATAGAATTATCACGTACTTTAACGGTGAAGGAAAACATCGTGATGAAACCTGCACACCTAAAAGTTCTTAGGAATTTCTTAGGTGTGTAGTCCGCCAACCCGCACTAGGCCAGCGTGGAGGACTAAGGTCTAAACCCTCTCAGTTGTAGAGGAGGCCCGTGCCCAGCAGTGGGACGTATTTGGGCTGATGATGATGTTCGTGTTTATTGATATAAAATGGCAATCTAATGTTTATATTTATTTACAAAGCAAATTTAATAGGTAAACTAAAATGAAACTGAAATATAACTAATACGCTACACTTAAAATATTATAAACAACGGAATAACTTTGTAAGTTAATAAACCACCAGAGCGTAACAGCAAAGATACTTGAAAATTAAAATATCAAAATTCCGAGCGCTCGAAAATGATCTAAACATTTTCACAAATCCAATGAAGCAGGCGACGTGATTATGAGCGAGTATTTATGCAAACATTGACCCAATTGGGCATCCATCCGACAGACGCGGAGGGGCATCAGCAAAAATTGGACGCCACAAAAAAATATCCAAACCGCAGGCCGTGCTCCGATAAAATGCAAGTGCTGAGAATGAAAAAGCAGAATCCGCCGTTACCATGAAAAAAATATATAAAAATCAAAATATAACTCAGAGTGCTTTTACAGGTTACGACGACGTTTTTTTTGGGTTTGATTTAGAAAAAATTTGAAGGTTAGATAAAAAAACCTTAATTAAATTAACATGGTGAAGTAATAACACTAAAAATAAGCCTATATTTATATATATTTATGTATATGTTTAAATATAGATTTATTTACCTCGGGACAAAGAAACCTTGCCAAAAAATACTAATTTCTTGATCCAGCGATCTTTTTCTAAGATCGTTCATTCAGACACAGTTCAAAACTCAAACAAGAGTTTATAATACCAACTAATATCGTATCGGAAACGTCACCTTGTCGTCCACGCTAAAAGTCTTCGTCTAACTGTATTCAATGTTATTTTCGAATACGAAGCGTGTTGAATGCAAACCTGCCAGTTTTCAAAAAGCGCACCGGTTGAATAGAACGCCGGTTGTAAAATATAAAAAGAAAAAACGAATTTCTTTTTTGAAATATTATAAAATCGTTGCCCGCTTGCCAGTGTTTTTAATGGACTTTCGAAGGGCGTTTTCACAATACACGATATTATATTAGGCATAATTATTTCAAGCATACTCCGTGAAAGAGTCCTTGGATTATATTTTATGTATCGACATTTAAATAAATAACATACTTACATAACCTCAGGCCTGTATTCCCCAAAGGGGTAGGCAGAGGTGCATATTTGCACCCATATTTCGCCAGGTATGTATCAGTCCCATGTAATTTGGGCCGTCATGATTGTGTCGACCAGCGAGGGATCATATCGTTTCTCGCTGGTCGGCATTATCTTTTTGGACTCCACTGTGCTTACCATCAGGTACAGTGGAGTCACTTTGCTGTGCCAGTATAAAAAATAAAAATGAAAAAAATAGGGGGCGAGCCTATTGCCGTTTTTTGGGCACATTTCCAGACTCCGTGTTAATACTGAGAATTCCCTAATGGATAAACCCAATAACACTTTGCCCGACCCGGGAATCGAACCCTGGACGTCTAGATCGCACATACTTATGCCGCGAGACCACGAGGCAGTTAAATAAATAAATCACATCCATATTTCGATGAATTCTTTGATTGAATTATTAACTTTGACTTTCCGAAGCGCTGCTTTCTAATATAATCTAATCGAACTTTTTTGTGACTTACACGATAATGTATCGGTAACTTGTTTACAAATAGAACACAGAACAATTAAATTTTCTAGGCGTACCAACAAAATTAGCCTTTCTTTTTTGTTTAAGGTTAATTAGTTGACTAGATAAACTTGGATAACATATCGGCTAAACTTAGCTAGTTATTTATAGAACCAGAATTCAGGATATCTCCTTAAACCTACAGAATAGGACGTGCAAATAAGTAATAAAAGCTATTTGAATTTGGCAAATAGCATTAAATTTTAGGTGAACAAACTGCGAGGTACATAATTTAGCGAAGCAAATACTGTCACCTCGCTCGCGAAGAGAATAGACAATTTACCCATATATTTAGTTTGATTAGCGTATTTAAATCTATCCTTCCTTGCTATTTCTGGAACACTTGGGATTGCGCCAGTACTAAAGTAGTTACACTTGTAAGAATTGTAGATCGGTAAATGATAGAAGGTGGCTGGAAGCGGTTGGATGAGGAGAGCCGAAGATCGAGCCCAGTGGCGTGCCATAGGAGAGACCTATGTCCAACAGTGGACGTGAAAAAGGCTGATGATGATGATGATAAAATATTGGGAAGAATCCGTACTGTACAAAGCTTGGAACGAAATAAGACAAATGGGCTTTTTATTAAAAATTATTAATTATTATGAACAAAAAATAACCTAGATTTTAATGGAATAACAGAAATGAATAAATTAAAAGCCGCAGGAACGTAACATTTTTATAAAATAAAATAAAATGCGTCAAAATTAATAAATTTTATCTCACAAAAAATGTTAAAGGCGAATATTGCTGTATTTCATGCTTGCAAGCCTAACAAACAATTTCGCATTTTGTTAAACCCTGTTTCATACATGCGCAAATACATCTAAGTAACCATTTCATCTTCTGTCCTTTTCTTTACAAGGGGAAAGCCTCTTAAGGCTCTGCTTCCCACCGGCCTCTTTGGGTATGAAGCGTATGTCGGGGTCACAGAGAAGATTTTAATACCAACACACTACAACCTAACTAACCTAAGTGAGTGAGAAATGAATGGTGAAGTCGGTTTGGACGGCCCAGGCGAACCTATAAGGATCACATAGGTAATTTACTTAAAAAGGGTAAAATAAAGAGTCCTCGAAACCGACGTGCATGCATGAAGAGGATAATGTCAGTTGAGGAAGCAAAAGAAGTGTGTCTGGATCGTGGCATTTGGTGCTCTATAGTCTCTGCCTACCCCATTGGGTGATAGGCGCGAGTTTATGTATGTATGTATGTATGTACTACAATGTATGTCGGTATACCGAATTAAACCCCCCAGTGGCCCTCTTCGCGCCAAGACGGAAGGCCACAGCCGGCCAGAAGCGACTATAATAATTCCTTAGCTGCCTAGTGCTCCTTCGAAACGAACCGTGAATACCAACTCTGGATCACATTCCCCCGCAATATTATGATGGGATTCTAAAGTCTTCTTACCACAGGGCAGAAATAACCTGTGTCCTTATCCAAAGTTCTATTTTCATGCCAGGAATCATGCAAAATTCTGTCCATTATTGACTGTTACTATCGAGCAGCAATGTGGTTAATTAGCCGCAATTAAATTGCCCATGTGAACTCTACTTAATTTTCAGCAAATAGCAAAAAACCGAATCGCGTGAACTTGGTTTTTTAAACTATACAGTTGAATTTTTCGAAAACGTTAAACCCGGAAACCGCTTACACAATGAAAGGATGCTTGAATGAAATTTAATTATGAAGGTATGCTGCAGTAGGTAAACGAAATAAAAATTCGTGGAAAATACCTACTACTTACACTTTTTAAGGATTTTATCGTTTGCCAAAGTTTGACTATGATCATCATATTGACAATATTTAAATGCTGTGTAAAGATAATATTTATGGGACGGTGTTAGTAATATTGTTGAATTTATTTTGACTGCCTCGTGGTCTCGCGGCACAAGTATGTGCCGTGCGATCTAGAGGTCCTGGGTTCGATTCCCGGGTCGGGCAAAGTGTTATTGGGTTTTTCCATTAGGAAATTCTCAGTAGCAGCACGGAGTCTGGAATTGTGCCTAAAAACGGCAATAGGCTCGCCCCCTATTACGTGGGACTGATATATAACTGGCGAAATGTGGGTGCAGAAATGCACCACTGCCTACTCCTTCATCAGGGTTAGACAAGTCCAACATAATTATACCGATTGCTGGTAGTGAGTTAATTAGAAAAACGCAATTTAAAACATTAATTACTATAACGTATTTCAATATTAACGTCGAAATATTATATCCCAACGATATCTTAATTGCTAAACCTCCAAACCATTTTAGTGCAGACATAATACGAAACGACGTAATTAGCATCTGACCGCAACCGACACACAAAGCGTGCCACGTTTTAACAGCAGTCAAACAATGTGCATGATTTTTTCGTTTTGCTCTGAGGCCAGAAGTTATTTGATGTTTTCCCAAACCGCCGGAATCCGTTAATAACCCCCTCCCCCCATATTCCCCTCCCCGCAAGCTCAGGTGCGTCGGCCTGTGTTTATTTTTTAATGTTGGCACAATGGAAACTCGGCTGTTTGCATGGGACTTTTGAAGTGAGATAAAGAGTGTAATTTCGGGATTAGCTTTTTAATTTAATTGGCTTATTTGGGTAATTGGAAAGTGGGTCAATTGGCGGGATAAAACTAGTCCACGGTAGCAGTATGCGGTTTTGAATATTGATTTAAAATTTGCGGAAATTTTTGGTAGTTTGAAGCTTAGAGAATATGACGAGCATTAATTTACTGTTTCTTGTAATCATCAGCCCATAAACGTCCCACTGCTGGGCACGAGTCTCCTATGCAACTGAGAGTAAGCCCTTATCCACCACGCTGGCCTAGTGCGGATAGGCGGATATATATTGTATTATATATAAATGTACAAATATTTGTTTCGGGTCTTAAGTATTTACGAGATCGAAAAAGCTCTGATACACACGACACGAGGCTTAGAATGGAATATATAATGTGTTTTTTGGAACCTTGAAATTCCTCCCCAAAAAACCGAACAGTAAACCAATAATAATTAGAACCAAATATCAGACGGTCTCAAGACGCACATAAATCATCATTACAAGAGCATTATGCATGTCAATCACCCGTTCAGTGAGCGATCGATCAAGTGATAGCCTAGTGTCGTGTTCTCGTACTCTTCACATTGGGAGACTTTAATTCATCTTTATATATCGTCCCAATTTAACGGCGAAGGAAAACATCGTGAGGAAACCTGCACTAAAATTTCTTAGGAATTTCTTACGTGTGTAGTCCGCCAACCCGCACTAGGTCAGCGTTGTGGACTAAGGCCTAAACTCTCTCAATGTTAAAGGAGGCCCGTGCAGGTGCTTAGCAGTGGGACGTACATGGGCTGATGATGATGATGATCGTCGTACACAATCTAAGTGGAAATGTGCCTCGTATGCTACAGAAAGAGTTGAGGCTTTAGTCCACCGCGCTGGTCTCGTGAGTGTTTGTACAGAAAGTAGAAACATTTTTTTTTTGTTATTGAAATTCCTTGTGGTGTTCAGGATTTTAAGAGATGTTTCCGTTTACCAACAGTCATCATCTTCGAATTGTACTGGGAATAAGTATAACATTCAAAGGGACCTGAATTTATCGAAACACGTGCAAATCGCATTTAATACATACTAAGTACATACAATATATATATGTACTTAGTAATGAATGTACGTAACCTCACTTATACTTACACAACTCAAAAAAAAAACTTGTATTTAATTGCTTGCTCTATACAATTTTATTTATGACAGTCGTAAAATACTTTACTCATATTATAGGGAAACCTAAAAGACCCCGTACGTATGTGTATTTACTACTAGATGACAGGACTGTCTTATTTAGTTCCACATTTTACCGTTACACTTCAGTGTGGCGTGCAGTTTAACCAGACATTACACAACACTTATCGTAAACCAAATGATGTGAGTGCCTGGGCTGCATTTCTGTGAATCTTGCAGAGACATCAAAAAGCCTTCCGCCTGTATGATTTACGCAAATATAAAAGTTTTACCTATCGTTTGGAGGTAAAGGCATGGTAGTGTGTGTACCTATGTGTTAAATGGACATGCGTCAAGGATTTCGATTTGAAATTTAGACACATACATACATAAACTCACGCCTGTATTCCCCGAAGGGGTAGGCAGAGGTGCATTTCTGCACCCACATTTCGCCAGGTATGTATCAGTCCCACGTAATAGGGGGCGAGCCTATTGCCGTTTTTCGGACACATTTCCAGACTCCGTGCTGTTACTGAGAATTTCCTAATGGAAAAACCTAATAACACTTTGCCCGACCCGGGAATCGAACCCAGGACCTCTAGATCCCACGGCACATACGTGTACCGCGAGAACACATTTAGACACACCAAATTTAGACTACTGAAAAATTTGCAAATACGTAGTTCAACAGATTTGTTTCAGGTCTTGGTGATCCTCGTAGTTTCCGATACCCACGATAAAGATTAGAACTATGTACATATGTATGTGACTGTTGGGTGTATTTTCTTTTCTATTAACATTTTCATTTTAAGTCGCATGCAGAATCTACCAATTACCAAACACAATTTCATTTTACTTATTAAGTAGGATTTACTCGTATGATACTTATTAAGTAGGATAATTTTTGAAATCTAAGAATTTTAAAACGTGTAATATTCAAAAGTGATGGCCTCGAGGTTTAGGCACGCGGTCGAGAATTCCGACGGTCGCAGGTTCAAACCCCAGGCGCACCTCTGACTTTTCGAAGTTATGTATGTAATCACAATGAATTATCACTTGCTTTAACGGTGAAGGAAAACATCGTGATAAAACCTGCACACCTAAGAAGTTCTTAGGAATTTCTTAGATGTGTAGTCCGCCAACCCGCACTAGGCCAGCGTGGTGGACTAAGGCCTAAACCCTCTCAGTCGTAGAGGAGGCCCGTGACCAGCAGTGGGACGTATTTGGGCTGATGATGAAATATTCAAAAGTACTCCTCAACTTCGACAACGTATGCATCCTTGTTGAGGCTAAAACGCCCAAAATAAGCGCATTGAAAATTCAGCTTGAATACAAATGATGCGCTGGCAGTGACGTAGTTTATCCCGAATATCATCCAACACCTGGCATCGTTGCTTTTATAGTCCCTAAATCACGTCTGCAGTGGCTGGTGATTTGAAATTTCATCAGGTACCGCGCGGTCGTAGAGAACCTACGCTTCGAACGTGGTGTAAAGCTGAGGGCATAGTGTGCTGTGCTTGTCCCCTACTGATCATTTGATCTGAAAATAACTCTGCCTTTATTTTTTATGGTATAATTAAATTGTGATTGTGAAAAAAAAAAGGGGTGATGGCCTCGAGGTTTAGACACGCGGTCGATAATCTCGACGGTCGCGTGTTCAAACTCCAGGCACACACATCTGACTTTTCGAAGTTATATGTGTATTCACAAATAATTATCACGTACTTTAACGGTGAAGGAAAACATCGTGATGAAACCTGCACATCAAAAAGTTCTTATGAATTTCTTAGGTGTGTAGTCCGCCAACCCGCACTAGACCAGCGTGGTGGACTAAGGACTAAACCCTCTCAATTGTACAGAAGGCCCGTGTCCAGCAGTGGGACGTATATGATGAAATTGTGATAAATAATGTGGTTTTTAAATTTATTGGTATGCTCCATGACGTAGTTGGTCAGACATCAGACTACGAAACGCGAGGAAGATAAATGATTGTGTGTTAGGGCGAATCTCTACAAATGTGAGACTCTCGACACAAGATTCGTATCCTTTTTTAGATTCAGAATTCTGTTTTTGCCTGTTAGGTTAGATTATTACTTTATCTTGGTAAAAACAAAGACCAAGTCATGACTTTAGATATCTTAAATGTTGTCAGAAGCTCGGATGTTACAGAGGTTACGAAAAATGAAATTTTACATTTGCATGCGCGGGGGAGGGGATTGAGGAGCATGACACTGCTTTGAAGTACTGATAATATTTTATATACTTTACCCTTCTCTAATAAATGACAAAAATAAATTACCGTTAATGTTGCCAGCGCAATGATTATTACCTAAAAAATACTCGCTAAGTTGTTTGCGTAAAAATCTATCTCAAGACCATTTCCCAAGCTCATTATATCCCAGCATGTGCTCCCATCTTTATAATAGGACGCGCGACTCTTGCAAACGACACCGGGACTTCCTCCAAACATTGTGTTTAACTCCCCAACTGTTTTCCACTTCATTTGCTACGTTTTTATGACACAGGAATAAAAGGGGGGCGAGTCTATAAAACGAATATTGTACGTAAACATGTTTTCGGGTTGTAAAATGATAATAAATTCTTATTTAGTACGTTGATAACGTTTTATTGTCGATATAGTGAAATAAGTCGGCTTATTTAGAAATTTGATTTACCTATTCTACTATGAGTAGGGAAGACTTCGTGGTTTATACCCGCGGTCATGAATCTCGGCGGTCGCAGTTCAAACCTCAGGCACGCACCTCTGACTTTTCTAAATTATGTTATCAGGAATTTCTTTGTCGTACAGACCGCCAACCCACACTAGATTAATAAATAGGTCAGCGTTGTGGACTAATGCCTAAAACCTCTCAGTTGTAGAGGAGGTCCGTGCCCAGTAGTAGGATATATATGTGCTGATGATATATTTTAGTATAATATTACTGACTAATAAGTCCAAATATAAACATGCCGACAGTAGGTATTGCCTTAGATTTCCTTGTTGGACAGTGTTATATTTTCCAATAAATTATTACCAACAATCGTAGGACTTAAAACCTAGTTAACGAAACACACCAAAAATATACCTTTTGAAAGCTTAGATTGCCTAGTAGGAATACAGGCTTGAGTTCCTACTTAGAATAAATAAGACAGTCCTATTTTTAAGTAAAGAAATAAGTAGTATATTTCTGTTAGGAACTTTATCGATCGATTTCTTCTAGGCTTTAAAAGGCCAAAGTAGGTACCTAGAAATATGAAAGTCATAAAAAATACCATTTCGGTCGCCAAATCCTGTCGCCATTTCTATAGCTAGAAACCGAACAAATTAATATTATAATTTCAAATAATTTTCCTGAAATAACATACTTCATCCGTGTTATTTGGTGGTTAAAACACCCATAAGGCCAACGTGATGGTCTTTTTTTAAGAGAAAAGTGCAAATACATAATACGTTTTTTTCCGGTACTTCTAGTAATGCTGGACAAATAAAGACAAATATCAAAAGGAAACTTGAATTTTTTACAGTTCTCTAGAAAAAAAAATTGACCGCACTAGGCCAGCATGGTAGGCTAAAGTCAATCCATCCAACAGTCACATACATACAAAGTTCTGACCCCACACTAAGATAGATAGATATAAGATTTTTGTGACGTGGGTATCAGAAACTACGAGAACTTTTCGGTCTCACAAACACCCAGACCCGAGACAAATATTTGTGGATTACACAAACATTCGTCTCGGTGCGGGGATCGAACCCGCGGCGGTTTCGCAAGCTGGTGTCTAGCCAACTAGTCAACTAGCCACGGGGCTGTCAAAGTCCAGACCTTCTCGATAGCAAAGCAGTCCTGTTTCTAGTAACTTGTGTGGTGTGATATAAATAAATAAATTAGGCTACGATAAGGTCTTTAGTATTGATAGCATTGTTCTGATTATCCTGCAAACACAAAGGGACTGCAATTGATGGTAAGCCGCCCAGTTAGTGTATTATGTAGCGGAAATTGCCAATCTTTAATCACTCGACTTAATCACATCAATTAATATAGTAGTAAGAATATAGAACCCTAATATAATATACCTACGTCTAATATCGTTAATCATACTTAGGTATTGCCAAAGTAGGTAAATCAGTTCTCTAGTATTGTAAATGCTAAAATTTGCTAAAAGTTTGCTTTAATATGTTCCAAATCTAATTCACAAACTTTATAAAACTTTGTACAGAGATAAATAGTGCTAGGAATAAACAAAAACACGCGGCTCGAAAATATTGTAATATGAAATACGAGCAATAGTATGGCTTATTAGTAAACTAGAAATTTTCATAACAGAATACCTGACGTGTTTGCAACTCCAGCATAGGGTATTTCCCACGTGCAACACATCGCTTCCACAAAATTTCCATTTACCCCAATCCGTTCATTTGTCTGAATAAAATATTCTACATATCTTCCGTGCAATATTGCAGTGTGTATTTTAAGCATGCCGTGTAACTTCATTTTCTGCGAAATTTCCCCCAAGATTTCAGTATCTCGTGTAAAATCTATAGATCGTTAAGGATAAGGCTGTATATACGTCGGGCACGTGACTGGGGAGCGAACTGGCTCGCCTCACTCCCAACGCTTTGAATTTTTACCTCGTGGTTTGCTAAGTTTGCTATAAGATTGGATCATAGCCTTGCATGGCGCTGTACAAGTGTTGAGAATGTTAAGGAGGTAACATGACATCAACTGCCAACTGTAGTGCATTTCTAGTTTATATTTTGATTTTGATTGATTCAAGTATGATGTTTTGCCTATAAATAAAATTCTCTGTTGATCGTCGGATCAAAGAAAAATCTTTAAAAAAAATGCATATCTGATTTCTTCACAAGCTTTCGGCAAAGTTGACTGTGACAAATTGTTAAGACAGTCACAAACATAATCTCTTGGATGTGTTGTTATTTCTTAGCCTTGTGCTATTTTTATGGAGTTTGCACATCTTTTAAAAAAGATGATAATTAAAAAGGCATCAAAATCTGTCGCATGATTAAAATTAAAAAAATAGAAACGTGAAAAATGACATTCTTTTATACATTTCAATATTTGCAACTACTTTATATAAAAATTTGATAAGGATTGTAATATAAAATTATAATTAAAAATAAACAACATTTAAGATATTGTTCTTTTTAAGCTATCATGTCTAAACTACTGAACTAATTTTGGTGATTTTACAGACATACGACACAGTTCATAATTATTTATAGGTAAGTTCTTTACGTATAACTTTAATTGACACGATTTTTTTCCACCATCAAATCTGCTGGATAACATTTTTTTTTTTTTTTTTTTTTTTTTTATCGAGGGGAAAGCTGCTTATGGCTCTACCTCCCACCCACCCTGGGGGGAAGGGGGGCGGGAAGCGTATGTCGGGGTCACCGGCCTTCCAGCCCGGCGCGTGGTGACGTCATGTCCACGCAGATGTTAGTGCCGGGCTGGGTCCCTAACCTACACCGGCATACCGACCAAAACCCCCCGGTGGCCATCTCCGCGCCGAGTGGGGCGACCACGGTGCGTGGGCGAGAAGCGCCCACAATGATTCCGCAGCCGCCCAGTGCGCTTCCGAGACGAGAGCGTCTCGGCCCTCTCAGATTTTTAAGAGTTTCACCCCCACTTACTCGATTTGGGCACCAATTTTGGGCGCCGGCGACGGTATCTGCTGGATAACCTAGTATTTCTTTGATATATAATAATCGTTAAAACTGTAAACTAACGTAACCATATTTCGCTTCATAACATACAATTAAATTTAATTATATTGAGAAATATGAAATGCATTTATGTTTTCAGCCAGCGTCAAAGGGCGTTGGAGTGCGCGGGTCAAGGCATATGTTAGCCGCGCATTCAACGCAGCGCCAAAAACATTTTAATTACTTTACTACGGATAAGTAGCGCTAGGCACTAATTAAAATAAATCATAGCAACGGCTGCTATTTAAAACTCACTGGTTTCTGTATGTGTTATCATTTGGAATATAGGGATAAAACGGGGATGTTTGCAGAGGGAACATATTCTAGTAGTTTATTTCTCATTCTAGTATTTTATTTCATAGATGAGTTTATAAATTACTCTAAATACTCAGAACATTAACGTCACGACAATCCTACATATAGTTCTAACATCATAAGATCTTCTGACGTGGGTTTCAATTATTAAAAGTTTGTATTCTTTAACAATGAAATCCTAAAAAAATATATGGAAAATGCAAAATATTAATTTCAGTGCAAGGAATAAAATGTAATTTCACAGCCTGGCTTCTTAACGACCTCGGTACTTAAATAATTGTTGTGTATTCGGATAAAATAGAAATATTAGCAAACATGAATCCTACAATTGGTAATCCTACAAGAGGCACGCTGATTAATTAATTTTAGATTGCAATATAATTGACGGACTCGCTTGCTATAAATAGGATTTAACCATAAAAGAAGTGCTTCCAGAGACGGTTTGGGCACATTCCCAGACTCATTGCTGCTACTGAGAATATTTTGATGGAGAAACCCAATAGCATGACACGGATTTTGAACCCAGAACCTACAAATCGCACGGCACACACTTGTGCCACGCGACTTCCATTTTTTTCGACTTTCCATTTCATATAATGTTCCTACCATGATTAAATATTAACATACGGCGTCGCCGGGATGTTCACATATTATCTCTTGTCTACAGTATTCTGTTTAATCCTTCGTCTCCGCGCTACCTTCAGGAACGATTTAGTTACCTACACACTGCAAATTCTCATTCTCTCAGGTCATCAGAGAATCTAATGTTAAAGTGTCCAGCACACAGAACTTCTTTCTATGACCGCTCCTTTGCTATCCAAGGAGTGCGGTTATGGAATGCGCTCCCGCTAAATATAAAGCGATCGCCTTCGCTGGTTGCTTTCAAACGAAGGGTTAAAGCTCATTACCTATCGTTAGATAAATAAGTCCTTTTTATTGTTTGCTGTACTTGTATATATGTATGTAAGTATAAGTATTTGTATGTGTGTGTGTATGTATGTATGTATAAATATATATATGTAGATATATTAATTATGTGAACTTATATGTAAGTATATATTCTTGAGTACTTATATTTGTTTATTTTTATTACATACATACATACATAAACTCACGCCTGTCTCCCGTTAGGGTAGGCAGAGACTATAGAGCGCCAAATGCCACGGTCCAAACACACCACTTTCGCTTCCTCCACTGACATTATCCTCTTCATGCATGCACGTCGGTTTCGAGGACTCTTTATATTACCCTTTTTTAGTAAGTTTCCTATGTGATCTTTATAGGTGTTATTTTTATTATTTTTTATTATATATTGTAAGCGCCGTCCCGTCTATCAGCTATATTCCTATCCTTGCCTGGTTGTCTGGCAGAGATCGCTTTTAGCGATAAGACCGCCAATTTATTGTGCCTTTTTTGTATTGTTTTTTTATTAATTTTTTTTTGTCGATGTTTTATTGTGGTGCGTAATAAATAAAGAGTTTTTATTATTATTATTATCAAACCATGTCATTTTCATGAAATCATGTTTTTAGCAACGTAAATATGTACATAATCTGGCTCTAAAAATTTATACTCTACTACCCTTTACCCGTTTACCCCTTTCATATAACATTGTTCAAAATTAATTAAATCTTTTCTTCAGCCTTTTAAAATAAAATGCCGTGTCACAATAAAGACTGATATATCTGAGGCACAATGGGCGACAAATAAATGGGGTACGCAACCTCCGACCCAGCGGTAGCCATTTGTACCCCATGCGACCCGCGGTCGCCGCGACCCATTTGAGTGTGGATTGACGTAAATGTGAAACCAATACATCTGAATTGACTTTGAACTGGGGACGGAGTCAGGAAACATTATGGGGTAAAAGGGAACATAACGTTTTTATTGCAATTAATTTAAGCTATGTATGTGATAAAAATTGTCAAATAATGTGGGTCGTAAAAAAAACTGTGTAACCAAAACTGGAAAGTGATAGAGTCCCACCATAGTCAAATGGAAATAATGTATGAATGGAATTCGTATTATCACATAATAACGACCTTAAGTATTTTATCTACCATTTAGCATTGTTGTTTTTTTTAGTTCAAACGCTTTTTGAGGATCATTAGACGATCCCTTCTTTTAACTTCTCATCCTCATCATCTCATCTCATTTCATCCCATTACCAACATAAAAGTTCATAGTTTTTAGAAAACAGTTTAAAAGATCAATTTGCAAAAAAAAATACAACTGTGTATTAGAATTGAAAAAGTTTAAATAATGTGAAAAAAATATGAAAAATTTGAATTTCAAACATATTTTCGCTTCAATACTTGGGAGTAAGTGCAGACATCTAATAAAGACAATAATGGGCGACTATTCATACCATTCCAATCACAAATCGTTAATATGTAACCCACCTACTTGCAACCGAACAAACAAGACTTATTATTTATTTTTACAACGTAACAAAACTTTTTTTTCAAAAATTCCAAGTATAACCCAAGGCAGCGTTGAACTTCTATACCAATTGTTACAAAACGTAACACGTTACCCCATGTTCCTACTTATGATACAGGTAAGGAAAAATTACGCTGAAACCTTTTTTGACCTTTCGTGCCCAAAATGTAAAAGAGATACCCTTGTAGAACTATTTGGAAGTGTTTCTGTATTTTTAAATAACATGACCTCATGGCTTTCTGAGGTAAATGAGTATTCCATTAAGTATACATTGGGTATTAGAAACTTTCATTCAGAGTATTATCATAGGTATAATTTTCTTCACCCTATAAAGTATTCTTTTGTACATTTATTTGATAATTTTCAGGTAGCTTACCTTAAAATTCAACTACACAATATTATATATTTATCATCATCATCAGACGAAAGACGTCCACTGCTGGAGATAGGCCTCTTCCAAAGACTTCCAAAGCGGCATGCATCCAGAGGCTTCACACGATCTTCGTTAGAACATTAGTCCACCTTGTGGGTGGACGTCCAACGCTGCCTTGCGTTTGCTTATGTACACTAATATATAATTAAGACTTTTCGAGTTCAATTGCCGTACCAGAGGAAATTTTAATTGTAATTCAATGTGCGACTAATTACCAAGCAATTTTCTAATCAAATATTAATATATTATTAAATTTAACACTTACCAAATTTTTGATAACATTTCACGTACAAGCGAGACCATCGACAAAAATACTAGCCTTAAAATCGCACTTCATTCATAAAAATCCTTTCATGTAACATCAGACACGACAAGAAGTCGTTACAAGAAACCTGAAGTACAAACAATTAGGTTACATCTCCTATACTAAAGTGTCATAAGTGCTGTTTAATTGTCAAGATTATTAATAAACCCTAATTTCATGTAATTTCAAAAACAGAGTATAAGTCCGACATACATCATCATCATCATCAGCCCAAATACGTCCCACTGCTGGGCACGGGCCTCCTCTACAACTGAGAGGGTTTAGGCCTTAGTCCACCACGCTGGTCTAGTGCGGGTTGGCGGACTAACATACATATGTTGAAACTATGCAACAATTCTTCATGTTATGGGTAGTCAGGGGTATGACAATATGCCGTTCGAAAAATATAGAAGGTGATTTTAAAAAAAAAAACTTGTTCTTTCCATTCTGTTTAAAATATAAGGAGATTGAAAATTCAGCGCACACAAAGCACATTCTCACTGGCGACGAATTTTTGCATATTTCAAATGACTTGTCATAAATACCATGGGAATTTCAAATATTCTCCCCGTTTCGTGCTGTGGCGTAAAATATGATGGCAGAAAATTCAATACTATTTATTAAGTTGCAAAAAAACCCGAGATATTATACAGGGTGTAAAAAGACCGTGATCGAATAATAAGACAAGTAATAGTTACGCTGATGTTAAAATTCACAATGAATTTCACAATGAATCATCACTTGCTTTAACGGTGAAGGAAAACATCGTGATAAAACCTGCACACCTAAAAGTTTTTAGGAATTTCTTAGGTGTGTAGTCCACCAACCCGCACTAGGCCAGCGTGGTGGACTAAGGCCTAAACCCTCTCAGTTGTAGAGGAGGCCCGTGCCCAGCAGTGGGACGTATATGGGCTGATGATGATGATGATGATGATGTTAAAAAATCCCGACAAAAAATAATACAGGCACGTCGTAACGGAAATTTTGACGTTTTCCTAATCACCACATACATTTAATACGATTGTTAGGAAAACGTTTTTTTTTTAACGTCAATGTGTTTGTAATCATCGTAACTATAGCCTGTCTTAGTTTTCGATCACGGTCTTTTTACACCCTGTCATTATCATCATCAGCCCATATACGTCCCACTGCTGGGCACGGGTCTCGTCTTCAAGGAGAGGGTTTAGGCTTTAGTCCACCACGCTCGCCTAGTGCGGGTTGGCGGACTACACACCTAAGAACTTTTAGATGTGCTGGTTTTATCACGATGTTTTCCTTCACCGTTAAAGTACGTGATAATTATTTGTCAATACACACATAACTTCGAAAAGTCAGAGGTGTGTGCCTGGGGTTTGAACCCGCGACCGTTGAGATTCTCGACCGCGTGCCTAAGTCTCGAGGCCATCACGACTTACCACTCTGTATGCATTAGTAAAATTAACAATAATTATAATTTAACGATGTAAATCACAGAGCATGTTACCAAAACCATGAAGTAAAAAAGAACACTGCATTATTGGTGTCAAAAGCGTGTGATTTGCGGTTCTGGTTTGATTCGCGGAAAGAGGAAAATAGTACCTAATGGGTTTTTCCATTAGGCATTTTTCAATACTGGTACGGAGTCTAGAAAGTAACTTACAATAGGATCGCCTTTCTTTACGTGAGACTTAAAACAACACGGCTGGTGAAACATAATGCATAGAGCACTTCTGCCTATTTCTACGGGGAGACAAGCGACAGTGCGTGTATATATTGAATTAATTAATTAACCTAACAATAAATTAATTTACGTTATGATAATATAATTTCTTTATTGGTCTCATGGCAAAACACAATTGATATCTGCCTACACATACATCCTACTGCTGGACGGGTCTCCTCTGCAGCTGAGACGATCTTTAGCTCTTAGTCCACCATGCTGGCCTAGTGCGGGTTGGCGGAAAAATAAAATATTATAATGGACAAACAAAGCTTGTAAAAATTGTTTCTTATTGTGGCCCTGGAAAATTTTCCCACGATCTTTTCAACATGTTGTGATGTAATTTGTTTAAAAACGACACATTTAAAGACATGGTTTATTATTAAATCAATCCAATCCATCAGCCAATGGAAGTCCACTGCTGGACATAGGCCTCTCCCAATGACTCCAACAGGGACCTGTTGGAAGCAGCCTGCAACCAGCGACGTCCCGCGACCTTTACTAGGTCATCTGACCACCTTGTTGGACGTCCCACGCTGCACTTCCCGGTACGTGGCCTTTCATTATTAAATACGGAGCAATAACAAAAATTAAAAGACGTTAACAATCCTTAAGAATTTTTTAACTGGCAATAAAAACGAAAAAAAATACTGAATCATGTACGTAAAAGCTACCCCGGATTCACCGCTTCGTTGCCCCCGGGCCGCTTTAACTCCTTGACCGGTTTATTTGCCGACATCCGGGTATATCCGGCTTATCCGGTCAACGCTGCATTTATAAAAGGCTGGGGATGAATGACACAGTCGGATGAACTCTTAATCTCCGCTTAGAAGTTCTATACGATGTCTGGGCTTTAAGAAGCCCTGGAAAAGGGCCTTATTAGTTGGGCATTTTTTTTCAGCAATTTTTTCTTTGTGTTTTTTGGTTATGAATAAATAAATACACCCAACAGTCACATACATAGTTCTAATCCCACACTAAGATACAAGTCTTGTGTCGTGGGTATCAGAAACTACGAGAGACTTTTCGGTCTCACAAACACCCAGACCCGAAACAAATATTTGTGGATCACACAAACATTTGTCTCGGTGCAGGGATCTAGCCCGCGGCCTCTCGTTTCGCAAGCTGGTGTCTAGCCAACTGCGCCACGGGGTTGTCAAAGCCATATAACCAGTTGATTCATGTTTTATAGTGGCGTTTTATAAGGCTCGCTGATACGTGGTCGCTCGGTTGCTATGCGTTTCGTTGTAGATCCTAGTACATAATAGTTGCAGTAGACAGTGTGTGGGTGGATAGAATAGTTTTAGAGCGTGTTCAAAATGAAAGTTAATAGCTCTGGTGACTACAAACATATAAATAGATGCTAAAAATGTTTAAAAAATTGCGTGTTTAAAAATGTCCAACTTAGATTCGCTTAAATATTTTAAACAATAGATACTAATAACTGATTTCAAAAACACAAAAATAGGCACACTTTTAACATTCCAAAAACGTCACCATAAAATAAGCGAACATTTTAAAATTTCAGCCAGTGTGACGTCTATTCACTTGCAGACAATAAAAATGGTCGTTGAAGATTGTAAAAATATTACGTCCAGAACTTTAAAAGTGTATGGAATACCGTAAAATCGGTAAGTAAAAGTATTTATAGATCAACTTTTATTGCTTTAAACGGAAAATAAATACCAAAATATGTTTACGTGCATCTCACGCCTGTATTCTCGGAAAGGAAGGCAGAGGAGCACCTCTGGGTGTAGAAGTACACCCACGTTTTAATTAAAGTACCATATGATTTACTGGTAGAGAATAAAAATATGACCGCAAGGTTGCTGGCAGTGGTTGGATGAGGAGGACCGAAGATCAAGCCCAGTGGCGTGCCATAGGAGAGGCCTATGTCCACCAGTGGACGTGACAAAGGCTGTTGATGATGGTGATGAATACTAACAGCATCAATTCCTCCTTTAGTCGTCCGTTAATAAATAAAAAAGGTGCCAGTTTATTGCCGTATATCGGCCACATTTCCAGAATCAATGTTGCAACTAGAAATTCAAATATCAAAACCCGTTAAAAAAATCAACTAAGAAATCTAACCCTAATACACTTTGATCGCGCATCTCAACCTAATCCTCAAATGATTATCTATGAACGTATAGATTATGAAGTAGCAAGTTCCATTTTCCGACAATGTCGTGTCAAAATTTGATACTCATGGTGCGTGAAATGTAAGTTTCGTATGTAACTCGGGGCTCTTTGAGGCTACGATGAAACTAGTGGGCCCGGGCTTGTGTTTCGCAAAGGAACTAGTTACACTCAGAATTGGACTTAACAAGGCTGATTATTTAGCTCTGCAAATGTAACCGAATATGTGGACTAACTTTGACAAACGTCGATCTTTATCTCTTACGGTTTAACTCAATAATAACCTAGATTATAATCACCTGAAAATAATAAAAGAAGATAGGTTAATAAATAATTAATTATACAATAGAAGCTTTTGGGTGTGCAGGTTTTCTGGCGATTTTTTAATTCATGACAGGTGTGTCTGGTATTTAGAGTCCCGACTACCAAGAATATTTCTCCTGCGCGCGTCTTATCCTCAAGGTCATCATAACTTCACATAAGTCGTAAAACATGTAACAAAATTCTAAATGCATTTCGGTGAAACAATATCCAAACAGAATCCTTTCCACGCTCAGCCGGGCGTGTTAATAAGCGTGTTCCGCAAACATTAATTATCATCAAATGTGAATTCGTTTTCTCAATAAACAACGTTTAGCCGTTTCACATGAACTTCGTGGCGCAGATTTCACATCAAACAACCATGAAAAAAAACCTAATGGAATAATATATTCGAAATAGACTGTCCTTTTGAGAGGTTTTAGCTGGTACTCGCCACGCTTGGCAAGCGGGTTGGCGAGCTCAAGAGGGGACTCATAGGTCATGTTCAGCAGTAGACTTCCTTTGGCTGTTGGATAGCAGAATAGACTGTCCTGTTTGGTGTATGAATATGGATTAACGAAAGAGCGCTAATTTAGATGTTTCTAGGAATATCTTAGTATCCAAATCATAGTGTAGTATTAACAATAAGCAACGCTGTGGTTTTTTATATTTCAATGTTGAATTCTAATTTCAGAATATTGGAACGGTCAAGTATTCCTTGACCAGACTCCTAGGTAGGAATGTCATGGTGGGTTTTCTGTTTAGAAACTCTCAGCAGCAGCACGGCGTCTTCTAATATGCGCGGAAAATGACAATAGACTGGCCATTAATTACATGTGACTATAAAGTCCAGAGAAAAATAATAATATTGTGTGCGTACCTACTTATGTACACGCGTTAGAAGTTATACTAAAATTTTATCTTTCTCCTTATTCTACGTTACTCATAAATATTTGACAGCTAATAAATATGTGAATCCCTTTTTATTACGGTCACTATTCTACATTTTTAAAACCTAAAACATATAAACTTTTTGTTATATAACTTTTTCGTGACGGTGTGCGCGCGCATCGTAAAAATTTACTATCAACATTTTGCCCTAACGCGCAAAAGAAAACTATAACTTCATTAATAAATAAAAAAAAGCTATTCCTAACTCGGTATAGGCTATAGGGATAAAGTAATTATAGAATCTGCCAATCTGCCTAAAATCAAATTCTTAAACTTTGGGATACGAACACGATAATTCCACGTTATCTCAAAGCCTTTGAGATTTATGTATGGAAACGCATACAAAGGAGCGTACTGCGAGCTCGCCATACATGATTAACTGACGACTAGCGAACGTCGGTAACAATTCGGATCGCTTTGGTAGCAATATTAAATGCGACCATTAGTCATGGACGCTTTTGCAGGATAATCCATTTCGCGCACCTATTACATTGAGTATGAATATTGCAGAAGGGACAATTCTTTAATGTGCGGTATATTCCTTTCGGTAAATTGTATTTTAAATTCTTTTAAAATTGTATCGTTGAAGCGTATTACACTAACAATAGTTTGCCATTGAGGTCATGGTATATCATGTCACTTGTCAGCATAAACTATCCAGTGTAGTGTAAAGACTACAACGACAGCTTAATGAAGACTAAACCAAGTTTACAACAAAATTTTGAATACATTATTTTTTGAAAATTATCCTCTACGACAACAAGGAAATATTAGCAATATAGATCACTTAGGTCTACACAGCCCGGACGACAGCTTATAAACCAATATACCAACAAGCGACAACTTGTGCCTTCAGTAAAAACGTTCGCGGCAAATGTATCTGTACGGCTTGTATGCAACAAGTTGTGCTAAAACTGTGTTTTATTGGTTAGAACGTTTTGATGTAGAGAAAAATTTTATCGTCGATAAATGCTTCGCTTTGATTTTTATGCTGAGGTGTTAGTTGCAGCAAACTTGGAATTATTTACAAAAATTGTTCGTGTGTTACATTGCTTTTCATCTTACTACTAAGAACGGTGAGAGGTGATTCTTATGCGTGTAATCCGCAAGCCAGCACTAGGCCAGCGTGGCGGACTAAGGCCTAAACCCTCTCAGTTGTAGAGGAGGCCCGTGCCCAGCAGTGGAACGTATATGGGCTGATGATGATTACACCTGACTGCTTACCGGATATACAGAAGCTAATCACGTACGATTCATCTAAATGAGACATACATACATAGCCTCACACCTATATTCCCCGAAGAGGAAGGCAAAAGTGCATTTCTGCACCCACATATCAATGTATCAATCCCGTCTAACTCTATTTAGGGAGCGAACCTTTTTCCGTTTCCGGTCACATCACCAGACTCCGTGCTGCTACTGAGAAATTCCTAAAGGAAAAACCCAATCACGTTTAATCGACTCGGGAATCGAACCCTCTAGATCACACGGCACATACTTCTGCCTCGGGACCACAAGGCAATCTAATCTAAATAATGTTACAACTTATATAATAAATTACTTAATAACAACGCTTAATTTTGCAAATAACATACAAAGCAGTGTCGCGTCTACGTAATATTCAGTTAATACGCTCACTCAGCAATTCGTGCTGTGACCACAAATTCGAACATTATCCCGCGTGTAATGACAGTTTTGCATCTATGACGTAATACGCTATGTTTACATTCTTCCCGCCTTACATATCCGCAAATCCAAACGGTGATTAACGCTTTGTGATGCGGACTGCAGTTGATTAGTGCCAAGTAAATGTATTCCACGTTTGCGGTTAAATGTTTGTTTGCGATGAAACTAATACAGATTTTATATGTGAATAGGTTTTCTATTGAGTTTTTGTATTGAGCTATATTGTGGTAGACTGTGGTGTATTATTTCTCCAAACCACGAAGAAGATGAATGAAATTCTAATGTATGAAATAAAATAATAATAACAACAAAAACGGGACATTATGGGACGGGGCAATGAAATCATCATCATCATCATTCATCATCATTATCAGCCTAAGGAAGTCCACTGCTGAACATAGGCCAATGACTTCCATAGTGACCTGTTGGAGGCAGCCTGCATCTGAATGAATATTGAATAACAATGAAATTATATGTAAGTACTTACTTAATTGTTGAAATTAAAATAAATACACACAATAATTCTTTTTTTGCTTTTCTTCTAGACTGCCTCGTTGTCTCGCGGTACAAGTATGTGCCGTGCGATCTAGAGGTCCTGGGTTCGATTCCCGGGTCGGGCAGTGTTATTGGGTTTTTCCATTAGGAAATTCTCGGTAACAGCACGGAGTCTGGTAATGTGCCCGAAAAACGGCAATAGGCTCGCCCCCTATTACGTGGGACTGATAGATACTTGGCGAAATGTGGATGAAGAAATGCAACTCTGCCTACCTCTTCGGGGAATACAGGCGTGAGTTTATGTATGTATTTGTAATTCTTTTTTTTTTAAACCTACGAATATTTGGAAATCCCAACCATTTCTGAAGAAGCGAAACGCTACTCTACAAAATACAGACAACGTTTGTCAGTTCATCTCAATCCTCTCTCTCACACACTGTTACAACCGTACACAATTAAGAGACTCAAGAGAGCCATCCCCCTGATCTAATATGGGGAGATAGGCCAGTGGTCCTATCTCGCCAAACCTTATGACGCCTTTCAACATATCTGCTCATTAATTATTGAGACTGATTGCTGGAAAAAAAATATATTTCTAACTCGCACGAAGATCGTAGGTATCAGAAACCACGACTAGAGTTATCATGACTCAGACCCGAGAAATAAAAAAATCGCTCAACAGTCACATACCAGTGGCGGTACTTCCATAGAAGCCCAAAAGCCCATTTTGCCTTTCAAAATTCCAAATAATAATCTTTAAGCTTTAATAAAAGCAATTTGACATATAAATTAGAATATACTGACCCCACAATAAACAATTATAAACTAGACATTACACATGATTAACATGTTACGCTTTTGGGCTTCTATGGAAGTACCGCCACTGTCACATACATAGTTCTAACCTCACATTAAGATAGTATTAAAAACATAAAATATTAGAACGTCTCGATTACCTATATGCAGTCTCGAGTCCCGAGTCATTGAACGCTAGATCTAAATGTAAAAATGTCTTCAATCAAGATAAGTGAAGCAATTATAAAAGAGAAACAAAGAGAAACTCGATGCAAGATAATTAATAGAAGTCCATTACTGGACTGGCGCGATGCCGAGCCTGCCGCAAATGTGTATAAATTTAAATTATCTTTGTCTACGTTTAAGCTTAATTTTCTTGAAGCAACCGCTAGGAACTACTGATGCTATTACGGCTAAGTACACCCTTTATGGGCGCTCGGTGAGAACGCTTTATACATTGCCAGTTTTTTTGTTATAAATATATCCAAATTATGATTTTAATGCCCGCGCATACACTTTCAAAGGTTTCTTGGGAAAATGGGTTGCAGATTAAGAATATAAGTATCTAGCCATGAATTTTTTTTTTTTTTTACACTTTGTATTTCGTTCTTCATTAAAGTTATTATCGCGTTCGATGTGTTATTTTTAACTGCCTGTACGCCAACCTAGCGTCCGTTTTGTCACTTGGTCCCTTCATTGAAAAACAGCGCTGCAATACCGTGCAAGCATTTTGCGACGCAAGCGTGTATTTTTTTGTATTTTCGTGGATTGGCCAGCAATATAATATTTTTTCTTTCTTTCTTTCTTTCAATGTGTTCTTATGGTAACCATTTGGTTTTGACGATAATGATATGTAACTCTCTCGTAGTATCGATGTATGTACATACATACATACATAATCTCACGCCTGTATTCCCCGAAGGGGTAGGCAGAGGTGCATTACTGCACCCACATTTCGCCAGGTATGTATCAGTCCCACGTAATAGGGGGCGAGCCTATTGCCGTTTTTCGGGCACATTTCCAGACTCCGTGCTGTTACTGAGAATTTCCTAATGGAAAAACCCAATAACACTTTGCCCGACCCGGGAATCGAACCCAGGACCTCTAGATCGCACGGCACATACTTGTACCGCGAGACCATGTACCGAGTATGTATGTAGTATGAGTATTATATGTAAGATTGATTGATGTATTTCGTAGTATGCAAAAGTGCATACCGTGTAATCAAGAGGTCACTGGCTCGACTCCCGGGTCGATTATATTTTATATCGTTATTTTACATTCCACGTTAGAGAAGCTTTTTGTTTGAAATATATTTTTTTTAACATTTTTTTTCAACCACAACGCATTTTCAGTTATCGACTTTAAAAAAAAAGAAAATATTCGACTGAGAACAAAACGTGAAAAATAAACGGTTCGATTTCATTATGATAAATGTCATAACTTTCAAACGCTGGGTTTTTATAGTGAGCCATAAATCTGAAACGGTTTGGAACGTGACGATCAGAACGATTTTAAACTTTTGCCGCTGCTACGGTGGTATACATTATGACACTCAAAGTTATTAATTTGTTATGAAGTACTCAGGGGTTAATGGCCATTTTCATAATCCTTTTCGATACATATTTTACACCACATATTTTCAGAACAAGCAAAGGTTTTAAGACGTTTTTATAATTCTATTCACAACTAGTAATTAAGAGTGTAAGCAAAATAATTAATATGCTAATGTAAGTCGTAATGGCCTCGAGGTTTAAGCGCGCGGTCGTGAATCTCGACGGTCGCGGGTTCAAACCCCATGCACACACCCCTGACTTTTCGAAGTTTTGTACATACCTATTTACAATGAATTATTTATTTATTTATTTATTCTTTTTATACATAATAACGTATAAAGGCGGACTTAATGCCTAAGGCATTATCTACTACCAGTCAACCTTAGGGTGGTGCAGAGATACAAGATAGGTGCATAAATATTGATGATACAGAAAATATAGATACTCATATATATATATATAAATATATACAAGATATATATAAATAGGTTTATAAATATATAAACCTACTTATATAAATATATAATATACATAAATACAAAACTACATATACATACATATACATACTAAGATGCTTCTGACAATTGATTCAAAAAAAGTTGCCGAACACTTACTTTAAAGGTAAAGCGGTTTGTCAACATCCTGATTTCTAGGGGGAGTGTGTTCCATAGAAGGATACATTGAATGAAGAAAGAAGTATGTAGAAAGTCTGAGCTATGAGAAGGACATGAAAGGAGAAGATTGTTAGACGAGCGAAGATTCCTGTCGTGGTTACTACCTAAATATTGAAAGTAAGAAGTCAGATAAGAGGGCGGAGTAGAAGACTTAATAATCGAGAAAAGAGTAGTGAGTGCGCGTAGAGATCGGCGCTGTCGGATAGGTAGCCATTTTAGTTGAGAGCGGAAAAAGGAAACGTGATCAAATTTGCGAAGGTTAAAAATGAATCGAATGCAGTTATTAAGAAGACGGTCATATTTATTGAGATATTCTGCATTCAGATCGAAATAACACACATCACCATAGTCGATTACTGGAAATATTAAGGCTTGCACAAGCATCGCCTTGGTCCTGGAGGGAAGGAAGTTTTTCAAGCGATAAAGAGCACGAAGAGTACCCGTGACTTTCTGCGATACGGAGTTAACTTGAGCTCGCCAACTAAAGGTTGAGTCTATGTGAAGCCCTAGGTTTTTAACACTAGCACACCAAGAAATATCTGAACTATCAAAAATAACAGGTGGAATTGTCTTGAAGTTCAGTCTAGTTATCAACCTAGGGCTCCCTATAACTATCGCCTGACACTTGGCAGGATTAACTGCTAGGCCAAAGCTATCTGACCAAGTTTTTATGCGAGCCAAGTCATTGTTAACCTTATCTATCGCAGAAGTCACAGAGTCAACACTAGACTGAGCGTAAATTTGCAGGTCGTCGGCATACAGATGATACGCACATTGAAGCTCTTGCGTTATGAGATTAATAAAAATAGAGAATAACATAGGAGAAAGTATACCGCCTTGAGGAACGCCAGAACCCAGATTGCGCCAATTAGACGATAAATCGCCAAGGCGCACAGACTGCTGACGTCCCTGAAGATAGCTAGAGAACCAATCCAGTGCCTCAGACGAGATCATAAGGTGGGAAAGGATGGCTAATAGGATGTCATGACTGACGGTATTAAAGGCATTGGAGAAATCAACCAAAGCCAAGACTGTGACTTCGGTCTTCTCCATACCAGCCCTAATATCGCCAGTCACTTTGAGGAGGGCGGATATAGTGCTGTGCCCAGGCCTGAATCCAGACTGTAATGGACTCAAGAGTTTGTGGTTATGTACAAATGTAGACAGCTGTTTATGTACACAGGCCTCAAGCACCTTGGAGAGGAAGGGAAGTATGGATATTGGACGGAACTGATTCGGAGTTGAGGGGTTAGGGACTTTGGGAAGGGGTATTACATGTGCTTTTTTCCATAATGAGGGGAACATGCCAGATTCAAGGGAAAAGTTGATAATATGGGATATAACAGGTAGGAGAAGGTCAAGTAGGGGAACTATCATGCGGCGACTGATCTTATCACAGCCCGTCGCATTGGACTTGATAGCTAGGATAACCTTTTTAATCTCACCTGGGACAACTGGAGAAAAATGAAATGGGCTAATATTTGGTCGCTTAAGTCTAGCGAGAAAATCCAGGGTGCAGATCTTGGTTTGGTGAGCAAGAGAGGTGGTACTTGAAAAATGATCATTTACATCATCCAAACCAATACCTGTTGGAAATTCCAAATGCTTTTCTCTGCCAATACCCAGCGTCCCAAGGAACTTCCAGATATTAGCATGAGAAGAAGCTGAGATATTATTAAGAATATGGCGGCGTTTTGCGTTACGTACCATCTGGTTACACCGATTACGCGCAGTTTTGAAAAGACTCCAGTTAACTTCTGTCCTTTCCCTCTTAAATTTGGTGAAGGCACGATCCCTGCCCTTCATCGCTCTCCGAACTTCAACAGTCAACCAAGGAGCTGGGGGGTGCTTTAACTTCACTTTCGCAACTGGTGCGTGGATGTCATAGAGAGCCAGCAGTTTTGAGTTGAAAATGTCGATCTTGGCATCCACTGTAGAAGCAGCCCACAGCCCATCCCACTTGATGTTGGAAGCATCCCTACGTAAATTTTCCACGTCCAAGCGGCCAAAACGACGCATATGCAATACCTTAGGAGGGGATTTGTTGGGTTTGAGGGTATAAGACAGGAAGATAAGATCGTGGTGGGAAAAACCAGGAGCCAGATATTGGCCATGGCGAGAAACGAGAGAAGGAGAAGAGGTGAGGATGAGATCAAGCCAAGTGTCATCACCATTCAAATTATGGTGAGTTGGTTGCAAAGGCAAGACATGAAGGTTAACAGATCGAAGGATGTCAAGAAGTTTGATGGAACGCGAGGATTGTTGGGAAAGGAGGTCAGTGTTGAAATCTCCCATGATGATGTGATGTGCGTATTCCGATCCTAAAGATTCCAGAATCGACTCGAGACTGGAGAAGTAGTCAATAGAAGGAGGACAATACACAACACCAAGCAATGTTTTCACTCCCCTGACCCAAACCTCAAGGAAAAGATATTCCGCAGAAAGTGGACACAAACAGGAAGAAGATGCTACGATTTTAAAGGGAATATCGCTTTTAAGGAAAATGGCAACGCCACCTCCTTCTTATATTATCACGTAAGTTAACGGTGTAAGAAAACATCGTAAATTTCTAAAAAAATTCTTAGGTGTGTAGTTCACCATCCCGCATTACGCCAGCGTGGTGGACCCTCTCAGTTGAAGAGGAGGGCCCGTGCCTATCAATGGGACGTATATGGGCTGATGATGATGAACTCATTAAAAACCCAACATGACTCAACGAATACGACTACTGCCAGTCCGCTCCAACTGCAATTATTTTAGGTTCTAACGTATTACGTCAAGACAATTAGTTGCGTAACAACAAGACACTCGCACAAAGTCCACGGCAAGTGTAATAAGCAATTTGTTAACAGCATAACGTTAATTACTTAGGGTTATATTACAAGCGATTAATCATTGAGAAAGTTAATTAAAGCGAAACTTTCCACTAGGCACGGCTGCCGCGTGTGTTACGTCTCTGTAACGTTTATCCGAACGTGAGTGTACGAGTGTTGTTTTATAACTTTCAAATACTAACTGTATTCGAGAAGGGGTTGGCAGACGTTTATTACTGCACCCAAGATTCATTAAAAGAAAACATTCATCATACTTGTACGGCACCCATGTTGTGGGTGCATTCATAAAAACAAAACGGACAAAAATACCCAGATTCGGAAGAATATTTGTCCCGTTTTTGACATGATAATTTTATTATTTAGGCTAACACGTGTTTTTGGGCTTTCCCATAAGGTGTACGTCATGTGGTAAACGACCGTCGTCCCGTATTTTGTGGGACGTCTGCTTACCCTTTTTGAGTTAAAGGCTTGAGAAAATATATTATGTACGTTTTTATGAATCAGCCAGGGAACCGGTGTCATTGACATCACCCGCAAGATTAGCACACTAAAGTGGAAGTGAGCCGGTCATGTCTGCCGACCGTCGGACGGCCTGTGGAGCAGACAAGTGTTGGAGTGGAGACTGCGCCTTCAGAAAGGTGCCGGGTAGTAGATGGATAAGGGCTGCTCAAGACCGGGATGGTTGGCGCTTTTGTGGGGAGGCCTACGTTGAGCAGTAGACGACAATTATCTCATGACATGTCAACCCAAAACTGAACGCATGCTTTACGGTTGAAAGGGATTAAGCCGCACTCCCCATAGCACATTGTGCAAAACAAATTCAACCCAAATACAACACTTAAAAAATTCACTAAGTGTTTGTAATCATAGTTTAAACTAACTTAGCAGTACAGCACCGTCGATGTTGATGAAAAATTGAATTACAAAGAACTACACTGAGCGAGCTTAAGTGAAATTTTATAGCAGATTTTTTTGTGTAATTTCAACTCGTCGGTTATTAATTCGCGGCTTGTTTGAGCTGCTTCGTAGGAAAATTAAACTTCACTACGCGTTCTATTTCTACGTAATCTCAGTGCTTCGGTTATGGGTCTATAAGCTTGTATTTCTGTATCAATTTAAAACATTAGGTATGCATTTTTTATAAGATTACACTTCATTTGCTGTTAAGCTTTACATACAGGATCTAAATAGACCGCGATCGAAAACTAAGTCGGGTAATAGTTATGACGATGATAACTAACATATTGAGCCTAAAAAAAAACAACAAAAAATTATGACGTTTTCCGAATCACCATAACTAGAACTTGTCTATGTTTTCGATTATGGTATGTTTACACTCAGGATAAAATATAATTAAATACGTCCAACAGTCATAGTTTTGACTCCATACTAAGACAATAGAAACTACGAAAGGTCTACAGTCTCGTCAACCACACCCGAAACTTGCGGACCACACTTACATTTGTCTCGGTTCCGACATTTAATCCATAAGCTGTTAACTAACCAACATAAATGAAAAGTTCACAGTCTCAAGGCTTAATCTAGCCATATTACCAAGAAACCTCAGTAGTGTGCCGGGATTCATCATCATCAGCCCATATGGGCTGACGTATTTACGTCCCACTGCTGGGCACGAGCCTCCTGTACAACTGAGAGGTATTAGTCCACCACGCTGGCCTAATGCGGATTGGTGGACTACACACCTAAGGAATTCCTAAGAACTTTTAGGTATGCAGGTTTCATCACGATGTTTTCCTTTACCGTTAAAGTACGTGATAATTCATTATGAATACACACATAACTTTGAAAAGTCAGAGGTGTGTGCCTGGGGTTAGAACTCTTGACCGCCGAGATTCCCGACCACGCGCCTAAACCTCGAGGCCATCACTACCTATTCTGGGATAAGATTGTATAATAAATTGGGTCTAGTCTAACTGAGATTTGAGACCACTCCACTACCCTATCGACCAAGAAAGAACTTGAAACCCACCAATTTCCCAGAATTCTACTGCTGACTTTATCCAATATCTCCCAGTTTTGCATCCAACAGTAACCTACATTCAAGCACTACACCATTACCCCTTTGAAGTGCGCACTGAATTGGAGGGCGAGCGGGCATTCCACACTTATTCACAGTTTGCGGCGCACTGAGCAATTATCGACGACGCTCAGATTAGTTCTGATGAAAATTCCAATTAAATAAGTTCACACTTGATCGCATTTCGTAAAGAACTTTAATTGACACTTGTAGTGGTGTTTGGTGCATAGTGACGTCACCCAAGGTTTCCAGAAAGATCAGTCAGTCGACGTTGAATCTAACTATTCATAGAAAAAATTGGCGTCAATGAGAAGACGGTACCCGCTTGGTTAGGTGTTTGGTACGCATTTAGTTAATTTTTCTGGGGAGTTTAACCATAATACTTGTACACACTAATATTTTTATAGCTCTTAAAAGAACATAGATGTTAGTAATAGACGGATAAGGTCAGTATCGCTGTCATCTACATCTGCTGAGCGTAGGATCTTACCTATTAATCACTAACCACTCCAGTCTAGATCTTTATTCTTTACCGCTAGTTTAGGTTGACTTAGATTCCCGTGTCAGGCAAAGTGTTATTGGGTTTATCCATTAGGAAATACTCAGTACCAACACGGAGTCTGGAAATGTGCCCGAAAAACGGCACTGAGCTCGTCCTCTGTTGCATGGAACTGATACATACCTGCTGAAATATGGGTGCAGAAATGCACCTCTGCCCACCCTATCGCGGAATACAGACGTGACGTTATGTATGCATGTTTGTTATTCCCTTTACAATCGATCGCCCTCATCATCATCTGCCTATATATTGCTGGGCACGGACCTACAACTAAGACGATTAAGGCTTTAGTCCACCACGCTGGTCTAGTGCGGGTTGGCGGACTACACACCTAAGATATTCCTAAGAACTTTTAGGTGTTCAGGTTTCATCACAATGTTTTCTTTCACCTTTAAAGTAAGTGATAATTCATTGTGAATACACACATAACTTTAAAAAGTTAGAGGCGTGTGGCTGGAGTTTGAACCCGTGCGACCGTCAAGATTTCAATTTTATTTTTATATTCTAATTAAAATAAAATAGGTAATTGAATTTAAACGCCATAGATATAAAAGTCCGAAAAGGCCGCACGAGATGAGAGAGATCCATTCGCTTACCTAGTAAACTTACGTAGTGATCGCCAACCACCCCAGTCCTGAACAGCTGACACTTATTTTCCACCTTTTCAATTTCTTTAATCTTTCAATAACGATGCCTACCCAATCCTACCCAACGTCAAATAAGTGATTATTTTAATACCCATAACCGGAATATAGAAGGAATAATCCCTGACACAAAAACTTAGACAATGAATCTCGGAATCCTTTCCGCTGATTTCATTATACGTAACAGGTTTGTATGCCGAGCCCTAATTAATGATGTGTCAGCGCGTGCGTACGGAACCGGTTGGAACGATCTCCTTAGCGCTAAGCACATTATTTTGTCTTCGTGTAATCGCCGTATGAATTGTCACGTGTTAATTGATGAGTGTGTAATTTGTTGAAATCTGCCTTCGCTTGGGACTATATTTCTCTAAGCTAAATACTAAATAGGTCTGTTATGGTGTTTTGCTTGTTTGCGTATGTCATATTATGTCTACATATCTTTACACACTAGGCACCGATTTTCTTTAAATTTGTGTGGGATTAGGACTTTATTCATCAGGCTAGCTACGGATAGGCTAACTATACGTATATGGACTAATGATGATGTATAGTAGGGCCTCCTACAACTGAGAGGATTTGGGCCTTAGTACACCACGCTGGCCTAGTGCGGATTGGCGGACTACACACCTAAGAAATATTGGCCTCGAGGTTTTTGCACGCGGTCGAGAATCTCGGCGGTCGCGGGTTCAAACCCTAGGCACACTACTCTAACTTTTCGAAGTTATGTGTGTATTAACAATGAATAATCATGTACTTTAACGGTGAAGGAAAACTATGTCATATTGATTATACATTTTTAGGTGTACTTAATTGAATAGGTAAGTATGACGTAATGCGTCTGTTAGTAACCCTTCAATGTGAGATATATATGTTATTCGGCAATGTTTACTGCTTTTTTATTACTCCAATATCGTCGTCGTGATGGCCTCGAGGTTTGGGCACGTGGTCGAGAATCTCGATGGACGCAGGCTCAAACCCCAGACACACCTATGACTTTTCAAAGTTATGTGTGTATTCACAATGAATTATCACGTACTTTAACGGTGAAGGAAAACATCGTGATGAAACCTGCACACCTGAAAGTTCTTAGGAATTTCTTAGGTGTGTAGTCCGCCAACCCGCACTAGGCCAGCGTGGTGGACTAAGCCCTAAACCCTCTCAGTTGTAGAGGAGGCTCGTGCCCAGTAGTGCGACGTATATGAGCTGATTATGAATTACCCCAAGAATTAAATAAATTACGGACAAGAGAATTTAGTTTCTAAAATCGCTAACATGAAAGCTCATATTCGAGATCTTTTTTACCTCATGAAATATTTAAGGATTTCTTTTAACCGCAATGACGTGGGCACCCTAAATCCAACTATTAAGGTGCCACGTCAATCATACGCAGCCTTCAGTTCTTGAGCCTATTTTGAGTCATTCATTTCTACTTTACCTTAGCATATAGATTCTAGTAGCATGTATAAATAATAAAATAAATAAATACACCCAATAGTCACATACAAAATTCTGACCTCATACTAGTATACAAGTCCTGTGTTGGAAGTATCAGAAACTACTAGAGACTTTTCAGTCTCACAAACACACAGTCCCGAAACAAATATTTGTAGATCACACAAACATTTGTCTCGGTGCGGGGATCGAATCCGCGGCCTCTCGTTTCGCAAGCTAGGCAACTGCCAACTGTGCCGCGGGGCTGTCATTAAAATGATCAAATGATTACAGCATACATAAGCTTACGCCTGAATCTCCGAAGTTGTAGGTAGAACTCTTTTACTACAACCACGTATCTCCGGATGCCTGTTTAATTCTTATGCGTCTAATTGGTCGTGGGCCTTTTTCATTTACGGGAACATTTCATAATGTTATTGGAAAATATCTGCAACACATTGCCCCACCCGGTAAATAGTAGAACCCAGGACCTCTTGATCGCTCACTACACGCTTATACGGGGGTACCAACGAGACAATTAAAAAAAAATGATGATTCATTTCACTTCCTACCCTCACTAGAAAAAAAATCTCCATTTCTGCGACTATTGAAATATGGCAAAATGCATCTTAGGACATTATCAAATCCCATAAAAGTTTTCAAGTCTACATCATCATCACTACTTAAAAAATACTTATCATACTTAGCATCGTAACTGCCTTTAAAACCTCATTTCAACATACATCATGAACTACAAACATTTGGGACACTAACGTCCACGAAAATAAATCATATGAAGCAGCTAACATCTTTCAACTTGACATAAAATGCAAATACGCTATATAACTTCATATTATACTCGTATTAGTAACTTTAATATATACATACATACATAACCTCACGCCTATATTCCCCGAAGGGGTAGGCAGAGGTGCATTTCTGCACCCACATTTCGCCAGGTATGTATCAGTCCCACGTAATAGGGGGCGAGCCTAGTGCCGTTTTTCGGGAACAATTCCTGACTCCGTGCTGCTACTGAGAATTTCCTAATGGAAAAACGCAATGACACTTTGCCCGATTAGGGAATCGAACCCAGGACCTCTAGATCGCACAGCACATACCTGTGCCGCGAGACCACGAGGCAGTAACTTTAACATGTCGTTGAATATTTTTTATATATTGTGTGTATATACATTTGCGCTTGTTTATTTAATTGATAGAAGTCGTGATGACTTCGAGGTTTAGGCACTAGGTTGGGAATCTTGACAGTCGCGGGTTTAAACCCCAGGCACACACCTCTGCCTTTTCGAAGTTATGTGTGTATTCACAAAGAATTATCACGTGCTTTAACGGTGAAGGAAAACATCGTGATGAAACCTGCACACCTCATATACCACCTTTATGATTAAAATAAAATATTAAATTATAACGGTAATATAGAATTGAATAATATAGAAATGAAACCTGCACACTTGAAAGTTCTTAGGAATTTCTTAGGTGTGTAGTCCGCCAACCCGCACTAGGCCAGCGTGGTGGACTAAGCCTTAAACCCTCTCAGTTGTAGAGGAGGCTCGTGCCCAGTAGTGCGACGTATATGAGCTGATTATGAATTACTCCAAGAATTAAATAAATTACGGACCAGAGAATTTAGTTTCTAAAATCGCTTACATAAAAGCTCATATTCGAGATCTTTTTTACCTCATGAAATATTAAAGGATTTCTTTTAACCGCAATGTCGTGGCCGCCCTAAATCCAACTATTTAGGTGCCACGTCAATCATACGCAGCCTTCAGTTCTTGAGCCTATTTTGAGTCATTCATTTCTACTTTACCTTAGCATATAGATTCTATTAGCATGTATAAATAATAAAATAAACAAATACACCCAACAGTCATATACAAAATTCTGACCTATTACTACGATACAAGTCCTGTTTCGTGAGTATCAGAAACTACGAGAGACTTTTCAGTCTCACAAACACACAGTCCCGAAACAAATATTTGTAGATCATCATCGTAGCGTCATCTCGTATCGCAAGCTGGTATCTAGCCAACTGCACCGCGGGGTTGTCATTAAAATGATAAAATGATTACAGCAAACATAAGCTTACGCCTAAATCTCCGAAGTTGTAGGTAGAAGTCTATTAATACAACCACATATCTCCGGATGCATTTTTAATTCTTATGCGTCTAATTGGTCGTGGGACATTTTCCATTTTCGGGAACATTTCATAATGTTATTGGAAAATCTCTGCAACACATTGCGCCAACCGGTAAATAGTAGAACCCAGGACCTCTTGATCGCTCACTACACGCTTATACGGGGGTACCAACGAGGCAACTTTAAAAAATTTATGATTCATTTCACTTCCTGCCCTCGTAAGAAAAAAATCTCAGTTTCAGCGACTATTGAAATATGGCAAAATTTATCTTAGGACATTATCAAATCCCATAAAAGTTTTCAAGTCTACATCATCATCACTACTTAAAAAATACTTATCATACTTAGCATCGTAACTGCCTTTAAAACCTCATTTCAACATACATCATGAACTACAAACATTTGGGACACTAACGTCCACGAAAATAAATCATATGCAGCAGCTAACATCTTTCAACTTGACATAAAATGCAAATACGCTATGTAACTTCAAATTATTCTCGTATTAGTAACTTTAATATGTCGTTGAACAGTGTTTATATATTGGGTGGGTATACATTTTTGCTTGTTTATTTAATTGATAGAAGTGATGGCCTCGAGGTTTAGGCACTCGTTTGAGAATCTCGACGGTCGCGGGTTCAAGCCCCAGGCATAGGTGTATACCTCTGACTTTTCGAAATTATGTGTGTATTCACAAATAGTTATCACGTACTGTAGGACGTGTAGGAACACGGTGTAGGAAAACATCGCGATTAAACCTGCACACCTCATATACCACCTTTATGATTAAAATAAAACATTAAATTATAAGGGTAATATAGAATTGAATAATATAGAAATGAAACCTGCACACCTAAAAGTTCTTAGGAATTTTTTAGGTGTGTAGTCCGCCAACCCGCACTAGGCCAGCTTGGTGGACTAAGGTCTAAACCCTCTCAGTTGTAGAGGAGGCCCGTGCCCAGCAGTGGGCCGTATATGGGCTGATGATGATGATGAATATAGAATTCTTTTCTTACAAATAAGGTCGGCCGAAGAAAAAAAAAATCTCGTCAACCCAAATAATCTTCGGTACCTGACAAGCACGTCAAATAAACTCAGCGAGTAAACACACCGTACATACGAACCGACACGGCTGTACGCGATAAAACACCTCCAACATAAATTATTCATAAAAAAATCTTGACTCCGACGGCGCGTGTACGGGGAAGTGGAGAAGTGTCACAACACCGACTATCTGTACATGTCTATATGTTCTTAATGCTGTTGTTGACATACATGAGTTTACATCGTTTTCTTTTGTAGATATGTTTGGGTTTAGTTGAGGATTAACTTGACGACCTATTAATGCAATAATTAAGGTTCTGTGGAAGAGACCCGTCTCAGCGATAAGACCTATTGTTCCACTTTTTTATTATTAATTTCATTAATGTAAATTCTTGTATAAGTGTTGGTATCAATTACATTAATGTATAGCAAAATAAACATAAAAAATATTATTTTTGTTGTGTTTTTGACTTGATGTATTACTATCTCTTTCAACAACTCATTAATACTTATACCAGTATATTAATTAGTACCGGTATATTAATAAGAGGTACATTTTTGCACCTATGATCCGCCAGTTTTTGTTAGTCCCGCGTCATAGGGCCGTCACCTATTACCATCTTTCTAACACATTCACAAAGTACTTTTTTTTATTTTTTTATGTGCCTTAAGCATCCCTTTCGGCATCTAGGGGGAGGCCGAAAGAGGTATGTTGTCTCTGGCTTTCCAACTCGGCGCGCAGAAGAATTGTTCGTTTACCTGAGTTGGGTCCCTAACCAAAATCCTACGCCAGCATACTCACTAAAATCTCTCGGTAGCCGTCACGCGCATTTAGGGCGGTACTACAGTATCTCATGGCGAAAAGCTCTGCATTACTTTCCGCTGCCGCCCGGCACTTTGTCCAATCATGGACTTCGCAAAATTGAGAGGGCTTGGGATAAATTCAACTCGCCCTATTTTGGACGCTCACAGTCAATCTCGGGGTTGCTTTTAGTCATGGTGCACCGCCACCGCAGTACGCCCAGAAACCCCTGGGTTAGTCGCCTCTTACGACAGGCAGGGGATGCCTTGACGGAATTCTTACGCCCCCAATCCACAAGACGGACATTCACAAACTAGTAGTGCGTAAGCACTACTAAGTTTCCTTACGTATAACCTAATAACAAGAACTGTACCCGGTTACTCTAAGCTGTTGTACCGACGAAGCTGTCTAATTAACATTAAGTAATATTATTACTGTATATTTACGGTTAAAATAGTATACAAAATCAAAAATGTCAATGTAGGTTCAAATAAGAAAATTCTTTATCGCAGTAATGTTGAAAAACTTCTGCCTAACAAAAAAGTAAATCTGGTGAAGTTGGGGGTCCCTTGGAATCCGGATTACGTAACGCGCGGGGTGAGTCGACTCGGGCGTATCAACATATGATGTTTATTCTGTAGTAGTTGTTTCCTGTGGTTTAACTTGGCAATCGATATTATGCAAAGATCCGTAACTCTCTCAATATACAGGGTTTAATCAGACCGTGATCGAAACTTGACGTTTTCCTAACCACCATAAGTAATAATTTTAAGGTTATTGAGAAAACGTCTTTTTTATATTTTTTAACCTCAGTGTTTTTGTAATCACCGTAACTTTGAACGGTCTATTTACACTCTGTATACCTATTATGTTGTTATTGGTATGTTTCATCATCAGTCCATACACGTCCCACTGCAGGGCATGGGCCTCCTCTACAACTGAGAGGGTTTAGGCCTTGGTCCACCACGCTGGCCTAGTGCGGGATGGCAGACACACCTAAGAAATTCCTAATAACTTTAAGATGTGCAGGTTTCAACACGATGTTATCCTTCACCGTTAAAGTACGTGATAATTTAATTGGTATGTTTTCGTTGACTATAAAATAAC
Organism: Hemaris fuciformis; assembly: GCA_907164795.1. Lineage (NCBI taxonomy): Eukaryota > Metazoa > Arthropoda > Insecta > Lepidoptera > Sphingidae > Hemaris > Hemaris fuciformis. Next base: position 11,880,406 of record OU015449.1, read on the forward strand.
TAGGAGTACGTAAAGACTATCCCACCACACACTTTCTTTTACGAGAGGAAAGCGACTTAAGCTCCCCTTTCGGCCTCGAGGGAGGGCCGAAAGGGGTAAATCGGGGACTCTAGGCTCCCAACTTGGCACGCGGAACAGTTGACCGCTTAGATGAGTTGGGTCCCTAACCAAGATCCTACGCCATCATACTGACTAAAACCGTCACACACCTACCACTGCAAATTCTATACACTAAGATCGACATCGATTTCTTTGGCTCGCAAAGAAATGACACTCGCCAGTGAAGCTCAACGAGGGGACCTAGCTAGCCTTTTACCAAGCAACGAAATTAATCAAAAATAATAGGCGAAGTTGAAAAGATGTATCCACTTTCCTTCCGAGACACACTGGTGACAAAATATTTGAGACATATAAACAAGGAGTAAGGAGATATGTATACTACCTCTACCAACGCAACTTGCACGTGCCGTATGGTCTTTGCAACCAACAGGTTGTCGAACAACTGAAATCTGCCCGCCGGTCAACGAAGCGAGCAAACTTGTGTGGAAGAGGTAGTAACATCGTTACGCTTTAGCCTAGTGAAGATTTTTTAATTGGCGCAAAATATCATGAACTCTAGACTTCCATCTCTGTTCTAAAATGTATTTTCACACTACACTCAAATTGAATGTTTAAAAGTCGATTATGTAACATAATGCCGAGATTTAGCAAATGTAGGCGAGAAGAGAATTTACAAGCTTTAGTCACGCAGTTTGGAAAATGCAAGAAATCAACACACAAACAGTACCATCGAATTTTTACATATACGCACGGGGTGAAATTTGTTTTTGCCGTTTACGAGAATCCGCACGTGCTCCTATGGATCGGGAGTTAAAAATATAAAGGAGCGAACACGCTTCGCCCGTTTTTATTGTTATAAGCTTTTATACCATTTAACCGGTGCGCTGGAATTTTTGGAATAATTCCGTTTCACTAAGATTATTCCGCGACGTCGGAATGGGGGGCTGTTACTTTGTATTACAATCGTTGGTATTAGCATTAAGTTAACTGTATCAGAATTCCGCTGATATGTCCCTGGTTTTGTTTTGAGAGCATATTTTTTTAGATTTCTAGATTTTAGATAACTACAGACAATATTGGCATAATGATGACTCATTTGTACAACTTCAATTAAAAAAATACCAGGAGTTTATTAAATAAATATGATCGTAATTAGGAATGATATTAATTGAAGCGAAAAATTAGGCTAAACTAAATGAATGTAACGTCAGCCTAGAAGCTACTCAAAACCTATTTTATTGATTCTAAACCGCCTCATGTTTTGAGAGGTGTACATTATTTTTATTATCAAGCCTTCAAAAGTAAAATAAAATCTACTTTAAACCATTTCTCTAGCACAAAGTGCATATAACTTCAGCTTTTCAAACGATATTTTCTAGTTATATGACACTTTACTATTCCATTAGCAACAATGCAATAAACAGGAAATAGCAACCGCAAATTGACGACCAGTCGGCACACTGATCCAGTGAAGACACGACGTAACGAGCCTAAAAGAAAGACAGGTATATGCACAATCCATACGTAGAAAAGAGATGGAAAATTTTGCTCCATTCTCGCCTTAGTACAAGATAAACAGCTTATAATATAAATGATTGAAGCGTATTGTTTGCATTGTATGCCCTGTTGAATGTAATTGATTAGTAAAATCCCTTTGTACCAGGTAGTTCCATAAAGAGATATTGTAAGTTCTGTTTAAGGCTTATCGTCTGTTTCTAATTAACATTGAAACATTGTATAGAAACTTCTGAACAAGTAGGAAACACATTGTAAAGAGTATTGTTGAATGTACTGACGTGAAGGCCTTGAGGTTTGGGCAGGCGGTCGAGAATCTCGACGGTCGCGGGTTCAAACCCCAGGCACACACCTCTGACTTTTCGAAGTTATGTGTGTATTCACAATGAATTATCACGTACTTTAACGGTGAAGGAAAACATCGTGATAAAACCTGTGCACACCTAAAAAGTTCTTAGGTGTGTAGTCCGCCAACCCGCACTAGGCCAGCGTGGTGGACTAAGGCCTAAACCCTCTCAGTTGTACAGGAGGCCCGTGCCCAGCAGTGGGACGTATTTGGGCTAGTGATGATGATGAAGTGCCAGATAATACATTGATGGTGGATATGATGGATACATGTGTGGTATATTAAGCAAGCAATAATAACAATTATTTCTGACCACTCGAACCGATTATGTAGGTTCGTTCGGAAAAGGTATACAAATTGATACCACAGCCATTGTTAGAACAACACACTACTGTTCAACACATATGTACATATTTGAACATACATACATACATAACCTCACGCGTGTATTTTCCGAAGGGGTAGGCAGAGGTGCATTTCTGCACCCACATTTCGCCAGGTATGTATCAGTCCCACGTAATAGGGGGCGAGCCTATTGCCGTTTTTCGGGCACAATTCCAGACGCCGTGCTGCTACTGAGAATTTCCTAATGGAAAAACCCAATAACACTTTGCCCGACCAGGGAATCGAACCCAGGACCTCCAGATCGCACGGCACATACTTGTGCCGCGAGACCACGAGGCAGTCATACATACTTCATACATAGTCATACATATTTGTGTTTTTATAATTACTATGTTTAGATACGGCTAAAGACTTGGTATAATCATAATATTGACCTGGATAACAGCCACAGTGAATGAGATCAATTAATTATTTTTATAAATTTCACCATATCGATCCATTTGATTTTATCGCGTTCATTAATCTGTTATTATTTGTTTACGTATCTAGGACATAATTCCCCCAATTGATGAGAGATATAATCAATAACACTATTTCTTTCTGCTATTTCTTCACAATATTTATACAACTCAGTTTCCATGAAACGCCTGTCCAGTCACTGTGGCTTGCTGGAAATAGTAACCACAACTAAGAAACAATGAAAAGTTTCAAGTTTTTGAATTACCAATAGGCAGAAACACGATTAGAAAGGCGGAGACGGCGCGGGCAGACTCTCGAAGTTTCTCTTACAAAATTCTTGTATGGCGTAAATAACTTTGTATGTACGTGTGTCGCGTACTTGGTTATTGTGTGGAGTATCAACCGAGGAACAAACTAATGGTGCGCACTTGTTGTAGAAGCTAAAGCGACATTTTAAATGGTATGACAAAATCATACATATGTACACGGTACATAGCCTCACGCCTGTATTTCCCGAAGGGGCAGCTAGAGGCGCATTTCCGCACCCACATTTCGCCAGGTAAGTATCAGTCCCACGTAGGTGGCGAGCCTATTGCCGTTTTTCGCGGGGAATCTCCTAATGGAAAAACCCAATAACACTTCCCGACCTAGCAATCTAATCCGGGAATTCTAGATCGTACGGCTCATATTTGTGCTGCGAGAACATGAGGCAGTTTCATGGTTACCTAACCGCCAAAATTATTTTTGAACTAAAAACATAAAATGGCACGTGCAATCAAGTTGCTCGAGTTCAATTCTTACATTTGGAACAGTATCTCAGTACCGAGTATTTTACTCAGCCCATTTTGTGATGAAAATTATATTATACAAGTATAAGCTAGGCTTATACCGGAATATAGCACTAATCATCATAATTATCATTATGCACCAGAAGTCCATTGATACACACAGTCTTTTAACCAAAACTCCCAGGGTGACTAATTGGACGTAGGTTATAAATTTCATATATGTATATGTCTAAAAGATATTCTGCCATGAAGTTCGCGTGCGGTAAGTATAATTTACTTGAAGTGGTTATACAGTACTATAAATGCCACCAAAATGGCTGATTATTTATTAAATCGCTTAAGCTTATACAATATGTCCACGCCGTAACACCATCTGCCCACTGACAAGCAGCAACTTGGTCCAAACACACGATGCACTTTTGTTATTTAAACATATTTATTACATCTTCAAGAGGAATAAATCTTCCATTAGATGCTTAAGTATCCATTTATATAAAACGAAAGAAACGGTTGGACTTTGTTAAGTCATGTACTGTTGAAAGTTCTCTAAAATCAGTTTTGAAGGTTTAAGTTTATGACCACCCGCGGGTTTTATAACGCAACCCATAGGTTCTAGATCTGATTGCTGGTCTAAAGAAAGTGTTATTGCTTTTTTTTTTGCGAAAAATTCTCAATCACATGCGGAAGATTACCCAATCTTACCCAATCAAACACTACGTGTCAGTAGTGTGTACCGTTAGAATCCCACCACGGTATCCCCTGCCTGTCGTAAAATGCGACTCAAAGAGGCTCTTGGGGTCACTGGGCACGCTGTTGGGGGAAAGCTGGTGGCGCCCCTCCCCCAGGACTGGCGCGAAGTAGAGCCATGACCAGCTGTACCCTCGAGAAATAAAAAAGGCAATAGACACAAAGATAGAGACGTCAAGTTAAAGATTTATTTGTTCGTTTTTTTCATGAGGATATTGTCAGAAGCTGTATGGATTCTGGAAATATGCTCCACAGTACCTGTAACGGCATTAGACTCCCCTTCTATTATATGGGATAGCTGGAGTAACCTCAATTTTTAAATTACTACCCTTCGGAAATATAAGCGAACAAACTATTTTTTAATTTGAGAGTTGTTTTCTCGCTAAGTGGTGGCGAAATGTGGATGCAAAAATCCACTTCTGCCTGCCCCTTCAGCGTGTTACCCACCCAGGCGTAAGGTGTTTACGCTATGTGGCTTACGCTTCACACCTAATGTAAGGTAGCCGTTATCCTTACAGATACGAAGATCCTTCCATCAGTTGTAATACTTCTTCAAATAAAGAGTGAAACCACATAAAGCCAGTACGCGATACGAGATGACAAGATGAAAGCGGCCGGTTTACGCAATCACGATCTACGTAGGCTGTGTGCGACTTTCGACCTTATTAACAATAAATTGTAAACACATTACGCGCAGATTTCTCTGATAATCTTTGGCTGTTGCTAACGACTTACTCCATTAACGCCTGTGAGCTGTAACACAAGTTACGCGATTAAGCGATTTATTGCTGAACTATTTGCTAAGTAATAAGATGTAGCGATTTTCTCACAGACCTAGTAGTCAAAACTATCTTCTTTTCTAAATCAGTTATATTCTTCTGCTATACAATCTATAAAATTGAAATCAAACCCAAGAACTCGAATTTTGAAACTGACAAAATATAAAGGGTGTGATCGAAAACCGAGACAGGTAATAGTAACAATTAGTTTTCGACCACGGTCTGTTTACAACCTGTCTAATATTACAAAAAAATAACATAAACTCATTCCTTAAGCTTTAATACAGGGTTTAAACATACTGAGATCGAAAGCTGAGACAGATGATACTTGTGGTGGTTATGAAATCGTCCTTTTTAGGATATTTTAGCGTCAATGTACATATTTGTAATAACCGTGAATATAACTTATCGTCGTTTTTGATCACGCTCTGTTCACCCCCTATTTATGTGCTGCTTTCGAGTCTGACTTCAGGTGTACATATCTTTTAATTAGGTGTAATGTAGAACACAATATATAGTTCACCATTTTATACAACGCCCTACAAAAGTTATGTAGGAGTAATGAAAATTTTTTTTGTTTCAAATTGTCCTCTTCATTGATCAGATCGCGTCTATCACATACAAACTTGTTGCACGTTTATCGAATATGTCTATTTCAGCCCTATGTAGGCACACGGGCCTACACTACAATTGAGAGTAGTAGACCTAAGTCAACCACGTTGCACATAAAATGAGTCGATATACCTGAGACGACCATTACGTAGAATTCGCAGGTGTGATAAAAAAAAAAAAAAACGCCAGCACCAAACAATTACGCCAAACAAACAGCGTATCACCAGAAGACGAAACTCTAACGAGTTTTATAAACGCCGTCCGATTAGCACAATCGATTCCGCAGAATTATTACGCTTGTTTCAGCCAGCTACTGGCCAATTAGAATCGTATTTCCTCTAAATGCTCCGAGTGCATTCAAGTCGTCGCATTTTTAGTGCATAAAGTACAAGTATTTTCAGCTTTACTTTTACACCGCGTACATATGTACATATGTGCCTGTTGCACATATGTAAGAAAATATTCAATTCAATAAAAAATTACTTCGCGACATTTTTGGTTGTATCAAATTACAATTACTATCTATTACTAAAACTTTAGCTTACCAATAGACCGTTCAGTGGTCTTCCTTTTTTTTTCGAAACATTACTAATAACATTACTGGTAAAAGTATTTCCCACTTTGTATTTAACCCAATGCTTCCAGGCTCTAAATCCTAAGGTAATACTGGATTCACAAAAATCAATACCTTATCTAGGTCACGCCCACGATGAATGCTCTTCGGCATCCGAGTTATCGTGTACTTCAAAATGTTAATTTCTATGCTCCCAAAGGTTTGTAACAACTTTTGGCACTTCCTCCCAGCTTCAAAGAGTCACTTTATTACTTAGAGAGAGTTAAGTGTAGTCAAGCTTTAAAAATAGCAATCAGATCAAAAAACACCCAGATAATTTATTATTTCTTTTCTTTACTGTTAAAGTAAGTGATAATTAATTGTGAATGGACACATAACTTCGAACAGTCAGAGGTGTGTGGCGTGTGCCTTGGTTAGAACCCAAGACCGCCGAGATTCTCGACCGCGTGTCTAATCCTTAAGGCTATTGGTACTTCATTATTTATTATTATAGAGCAAAATTTATCTTTAAATTAAATGCCAATCCCAAACCAAAAAATCCCTTTTCATTCGTTGTTCACTTGATGAAAGCAAAAAAGCAACTCATTTTTCTCCCCTCCCCGTCCCCTTCCTAATAACTCATTAAACACAACTAACAATGGCTCGTAATTCAAATGGAAACGCAAGTCTCTAAATTGTTTATCTACTTGCAAGCATCGTAGTCTTCCGGGCCGCTACGTAGCCGCCTACGCCGTAGCACCGTAGAGTTATGTTTGAATTGCGAGATAAATAAAATTTATACCAAATTCATTGTTGTTAAAGTGCCTAATAGCCGTTTCCTTTGCGCAAAAGCTTTTGTTAGATTTATTAATTTAAGCTAAAGTATGCGGAACGCCCATTTTGTATTCAAGTTGCGTGATTGATGGCAGTATTAGAGTGGCAGAATTAACATTATGTTTGCCATTGTTTCGTGGTTTATTCAAGTTCTTACACCTGGTTTCATTGCACGATAACGTTGGGTTGACGTCAACGTTTTTTATGCAATTTTGGAATTGAATATAAATACTTGATCATTATGAGAGTTAAATTATTCTAAGTAAATGTTTTTGAGTTTAATTACTCCCAATAAATCTTTTAACCCTTAATGAGACACCATGCAGTATATTTCTCGTCAAAATAACAAGAATGTGGCCTGAAAATGTCCATTATAATGGATGTACATTTTTCTGGATACTGGAATAGGTAGATTGTTTCGAGTATTTTTTTTTAGGACCGCTCACAAGCTAAGTAACAAAATTTGTGATGATCTTACGAATTAAAAAAAATAGTCTGTCGAATTAAAGGTGATTGGGCTACAATTGCCATATCGTCTAAAACTACTTCCACCACAACTCCAAAATTTTTTCATGCAGAAAATCTCTATTTCAGTGGAGTGTAAAATACATCCTTTTTATAACCTACAATTTATGTAACAAAAAAACAAACATGAAACACAAATGTCACATTTTGACTAACGTAACAACACACGGCAAAGATAAAAATGGCCTAGGTATTTTTATCCGCGCACTTATTACTAAATTCGCTGGTGGGAACGGCGGGATGTAATTGAGAATCCAAAGCAAACACGTGAACTGCGCAAAGGGATGGGACTATTCCAGAATTAAACTTAATATGAAAAAAATTACCCTTACATTTTCAACACTTAGCCCGCCAACCTGCACTAGGCCTGTAGTAAGTGTGTAAGGTAAACGTGAAAATAAATTATAATATAAGCGCTGTTCCCCACTTATACCGGTTCACTACTACGCCGGACATCGGGCTGAGTGGACGGGCCAGACGCTATTGCAAGTAAGCTTTAGTAGTTTTATTTACACGAACCAATCCTGATAGATCAGGACACTACAAGGCCTAAATCCTCTCAGTTGTAGACGAGGCCCGTGCCCAGCAGTGGAACGTATATGGGCTGATGATGATGATTCTTACGCTTTTTTTTGGCTGTTAAAACCACATCCCGGTGGTTTGATATCCATAACAAATCAATACTCGGTTCGAGTAAAGTGTTATTGAGCTTTTCCATTATGAAATTCTCAGTAGCAGTTCGGAGTCTGGAATTGTGCCTATTAAAAGGCAAGAGCATAAATGCACCCACATTAGGTGTGCAGGTTTCATTACGATGTTTTCCTTCACCGTTTAAGTACGTGATAATTCTTTGTGAATACACACATAACTTCGAAAAGTCAGAGCTGTGTGCCTGGGGTTTAAACCCGCGACCATAGAGATTATCGAACGCGTGCCTAAACCTCGAGGCCATCAAGAATTTTACAACATAAAAAATCACTAACAGAATCTTTCATATTTTAGGACCAATTTACCAAAAACCTGCCATCGGAAACCGACATTATAAGCTGAATTCACCGTCGATAAAGCGCACAGCACTAGCGGAAACTGCGGGGCCATTACAAAAATAAACGAAAAGGGTAGTGCCGCGTTCCGTTCGGTTTGAACAAAAGAAACATTTCGGCATCGCACCCACGGACTCAGGGTAGTGGCACACTCAACCTTTACAATATTACTAAAGACCACTTTAGAATGTTCCAGACGCTTCTATACTTCAAATATGAACTGCTATTAGTTTCTTACGCTGACGTCGTGTTGTGTGGTTAGTTAGACAATATACTCATAACTAGGCTATACGTATTGCATTCATTCAGAAAATCAGAGTACCTTTATATATCAGTATCGGCACGTGACTTTTTCTAAGTACACTAGGATCTGTCAAGGAATTAAAGAGTAATAAATAATATGCATTATTTTTTAATATTTTAAAATAATAATAATAATAATAAATACACCCAACAGTCACATACATAGTTCTGACCCCACACTAGGATACATGTCCTGTGTCTTGGGTATCAGAAGCTACGAGAGACTTTTCGGTCTCACAAACACCCAGACCCGAAACAAATATTTGTGGATCACACAAACATTTGTCTCGGTGCGTGGATCGAACCCGCAGCTCTCGTTTCGCAAGCTGGTGTCTAGCCAACTGCGCCACGGGGCTGTCAATATTTAAATAATTACTTCAATGATATATAATATATGTAGGTATAATACTTAGTTTGGTATTACAGTGCAAACTTATTTGCTTGTTGCAATAAAAAAAAAATAAAGAGAGGTAGGTGCTATAAGAGTTCTATCAAAAATAAAAAGTGTTTAGGTATAATTTGAAAATACCAGATTTTGTAATACAGTGTAAACTCTTTATAACGAAACTCGAGGGACTGAGCATTTTTTGTCGTTATAGAGAGTTATCGTTATATGGAGTGAACAAAAAAAAACCAAATTAATAAGAATTTTTAATAAAAGAAATTTTAATTGTATGTATGTCTTAGATAATAAATGCTTATACATATAAATTATTGTTTACACATATAGTCTGATAATTTCGTCTGACGTTTTTTGCTATGCCAGTACTTGTTTTGTATTATTTGACTTTTTGACACTAAATCAACAATTTGTTCATCTGTAAGTGTACCAGTTGTGGCTACATCCTCATCTATATTTTCGTACGATTGTAGATCTTCGTTAAAATTGTTTGGTACGTTGAACTGGCTTATCCATTCACTCAGTGGTAGATTGTCTTCACTGTTAAATTGGTTCGTTTCTTGGCTACTACATAATCCAGCATGTCGAAAAGAATGTTGGATAGTGGCCGCTGTTACCTCTTGCCAGGCTTTTGATATGAAGTTCACTGCTTGTAGCATGTTGATCGAGACCTTGCCGTCAGTTTCTATCATATCCATCAACATTTTCCGTCTATAGTGGCCCTTTAGGGATTTAATTACACTCTGATCCATTGGTTGTAAAATACTGGTTGTATTAGCTGGGAAAATGCTAACTCTATGTTTCGAAGATTAGATATGATTGGGTGAGCAGGACAATTGTCTACTAGAAGCAAGATTTTCCGTGATTTTAATTCAGCACCCCATTTTCTCACTTCCTCTTCAAAAATCTGCGATGTCATCCAAGCTGACTTGTTTGCTTTGTACGTAACTGGCAACTGTTTTATGTTCTTGAAACACCGAGGGTTTTTCGATTTGCCTATAACTAAAAGCTTTCTTTTTTCTGTGCCACTCATATTGGCAGCCACTAGAACTGTAATGCGCTCTTTAGACAGTTTTCTTCCAACACATTTTTCCCCTTTGAATTTTAAAGTTTTGTCGGGAGTCAACTTGAAAAAAAGGCTAGTTTCATCTGCATTAAAAATGTCTTCTGGTGAGTATTTCATCTTTAAATTAGGCCACACTGTACTAATCCAATTGTTAGTCACATTCATATCGACATCCCGCGCCTCTCCGTTCATTTTACCGTACGTAATATGATGACGGTGCTTAAATTTTCCGAGCCAACCTTCAGATGCTTTAAAGTCAATTATGCCAAGTTGGTTGGCAAACTTTTCAGCCTTAGCTTTTACAATTGGCCCCGAGATGGGTACATTATTCTGGCGCTGATTGTTAAACCACGACAACATTGCCTGATCTAAGTCTTCGAATTTTGGCTTTCTTAATTTTTTAGACAAGTTTCCTTCCAGCGCCGCCTGTAGAATTGTTTTTTGGTTTTTCCAAATGGTAGCAACAGTGGATTGACTTAGTTCAAAACGCCTTCCAACGTCACTTTTCTTTTCTCCCTTTTCAATCGCACGTATCACACAAATTTTTTCGTCAACACTAATCGCTTTCCGTTTACTGGCCATGTTAACAGTTTCAAAGTAGGTTTACGACTGATAATACGATAGGTACCCAGTATGCTTGGTCGAAGACCATCACTTCCGAGAAAACAATGCGTCATACTGCACGTGTACAAGGCAATTAAGGATAACAAAAGCTAGACCGACCTCGGATGTTTCGGAGCTTCAAAGTCTTTTGTTACCTGATAACATAACATAAACAATAATACCGATAATAAATATTTACTGTCTACAAATATGAACACATTTCTTCGTAATAGAGAATGGCGTATCGCTATAAAGAGTGTTTCAATATGTGAGTTTTAACGCAAACCAACCAACTTGGGCTCACTCCAACGTTATAGGGAGTTTATCGTTATAAAGGATAACGTTATAAAGAGTTTACACTGTATTTGTTCCTATAGCACTTTTAAGAATATATTTTTAAGTCATTCGTTTTTTCTTCCTTTCTTTTTTCTCCAGGATGCCTAAACTGACTACGACAAGGTCCACATTGACAGATAACTTATTTTATAAAGAGTAACCATATTTAGTGAAATGGCGATTTTTGTTTTTATGATGTAAAAGCCTCTCATCCGAGCGATTAGGACTATAATTATAGTTAACAATGGATTACAAATGGCATATGTTCAAACATCTGTTTAACATGCAACCAGAATGAGTTCGCCATATACAGGATTGTGTGTTTTGTGCTATCATTAGTTTTAATTATATACAATTAATGCAAGATTGATTTATATTAGTTTAAGTGATTTTATTTTATTTTCTATTGACATTTATACCCCTCTGCTGGGGTTAACAGATACACTGGTGGTGCACTTTTCACCCATATTTCGCCAATTTTATGTTAAGTCTCATATAAGGGCGAGCCTATTGCCTTTTTTCATATTTTTAGTCTCCGTGCTGCTACTGAAAACTTTCTAATGAAAAAACGCCAATAGCACTTTGAGCCCGAGGAAGCCAGTAGTTTATATCATTCTTAATACATTTGATAAATTAAAAATAAAATTAAAGCACTGGGCAACGGAATGTACTCGTATTTTGTCTGATAAATAAAAAAAATGTTTACGCTATAATTAAATTAAATTTAAATAAAATCGCATGCAACGCCTGGATAATAATATTTGGTGCTATAATTGTAAAACTAAGCAAACCTACGCAAAATATTTGCCAGAATGGATATGTTATAATCCAAAGAGCGGTGCTTTCACGAATATAGAGTTAAGAACAAATGTCTGCCATTTGCGCCGAAATTAAATTTAACCTACTTACACATTTTAGTGCCAAGTTTAGGATTCTTTCGAGAACTTCCCGAGCATAATAGGGATATACTTTAGTTGAATAACATGCAATAAATAAAAGTAATGAATAAAATTCATAATAAATAAGAAATAAAATAAAATGCTTCTTTCTACTTTAAAATATTTTATTAAAAGACTGAAATACAGTTTTATGTAATCTCTTTATAATTGATTTTACCAACCAGTTCGGAAGGTAGTTATAGAGAAAAATGGGAAATAAACTCAAGTGTTATTCTTTTCCAAAAATAAAGAAGTTACAAAGCTTTGCTAGAACAGCATGTTATAAAAAAACTAGCGTCGTATTTATAATAAATACACGCAACAGTCACATACATAGTTCTGGCCCCACATTAAGATACAAGTCCTGTGTCGTGGGTATCAGAAACTACGAGAGACTTTTCGGTCTCACAAACACCCAGAACCGAAACAAATATTTATGGATCACACAAACATTTGTCTCGGTGCGGGGATCGACCCCGCGGCCTCTCGTTTCGCAAGCTGGTGTCTAGCCAACTGCGCCACGGGGCTGTCACGTATATGAAAGAAAGATTTTCTTACTACTTATAACATTTTGAAAGCGCACCGTACCTCGGTAATTTCCTACTTTAGTATTCATGGTAGACTGAATATAACTCTAAAATTCTAATAAAGTAAGTATGAATTTTGACAGTAAAAGTTTCAAATCTGGTGGCAGTAACTAGAAAATGAAATCTATCTATAAGTACGTTCCACTGCCGATCGCGGACTTCCTTTGCTTACCCGCCTAGTGCGGGATGGCGGAATACACACCTGTTTTTTTATTTATTTAATTATTTAAATAATTTATAACATCAGTTACAGTATACATCAATATATGTATATATATATATATATATATACATATACATACTCAGCCTATTGCCGTCCACTGCTGAACGTAGGCCTCCCCAAGAAAGCAAGCGAAGGCTATTAGGGAGCTTCCCTTGAATAAGTTTAAGGAATTAATTAAAGATAAACTTTACAAAAAAGCATACTATAAAATTTCAGATTTTATTGAAGATAATAAGTCCTGGGAGTAAGTAAATTGATCGGAGTTGTATTGTGTTGCTACAGTTTGTATCGTTATGACATGTATCGTTATGACATGTATCTTTATGACATGTATAATTATGACATGTATCGTTATGACATTTATCATGTAAAATTGAAACTATGTGAATTTAAAAATAATAATATTGCTATTTCTATTAAAAAAATAAATACATTTAGTGTTGCTGAGGGAGTTTCTTGCCGTTTCTTCTCCACAGCGATAACACGTTTTGAAGCGGCAATAGTTTAGTATGAAATAGCTTAAAATTGACGATTCAAAAGAACTTGTAAAAGTCTATTTGAATAAAGATAATTTGACTTGTTTGACTTAAAGCGCCAACCATCCCGGTCTTGAGCAGCCCTCATCCATCCGTTACCCCGCCACCTTCCTAAAGTCGTTGGACCTATACACCTATACACCAATGCGATGCTATAAATAATAAAATAATCGTAGGTTCTTTATAAATAACTTAACTATATTACAATGTTTATTGGTGCAGGTTTCCCTATGATGTTTTATTTCACCGTTAAAGTACGTGAAAAGCAGTGATAGCCTCGAGGTTAAGGCACGCGGTCGAGAATCTCTGCGGTCGCGGGTTCAAACCCCAGGCACACACCTCTGACTTTTCGAAGTTATGTGTGTCTTCACAATGTATTATCACTTGCTTTAACGGTGAAGGAAAACATCGTGATGAAACCTGCACACCTAAAAAGTTCTTAGGAATTTCTTAGGTGTGTAGTCCGCCAACCCGCACTAGGCCAGCGTGGTGGACTATGGCCTAAAACCCTCTCAGTTGTAGGGGAGGCCCGTGCCCAGCAGTGGGACGTATATGGGCTGATGATGATGATGAAAGTACGTGATAATTCATTCTTAATACAGATATACCTTTGATGAGTCAGATTTGTTTGACTGAGAATTGAACTCACAACCGCCGAATTTCTGTCTCTTTAATCCTCGAGGCCAACATCCGTACCAGTGTGTCGCCGTCTTAAGCTATGTAAATGTTGATAGTTAACGAAATATATTCGCCATGTGTTGAAATACCGGCGCGATGTTTACAATCCGATCCAAACTACCCTTGAGTATTGCTTTCCGGATTACAATTTGCCTTCGATCGATACGTTGTTCTAGCTCGAGTTGGGTTTTAGAATAGAAGTAATTACACTCAACAGTTATACCTGGGCCGTTTAAGTATTACGTCATCAAATTTTACACATTTTTTTATATATTTAAGTAAATATCGTATGCTTACGTAAGCATTAGTATACATATTTTTTAAATCTGTTCTAGTTTTTTATTCTATACAAGAAGCGAGGCAAAATTTTGTATAAAATCCGAAATAGCGGATAAAAAAGTGATGGGCATTGACTGTAATATGGAATTCTGTAGAATTATCTTCCTATCTCAATAGGAGCCAAGCGTCCTTCACGCCATTTGTTCATGTGAACACGTCAGTATATTTTTAACATTTAACTATTTACATAACATTTGTAAAATTTTATCCGTAACTATACAAAATTGAATTTTCCAAGAAAAATCTGTAAAAGGCTCACATTTGTGTGAAAAAAACGCAATTTCGAAATTGAAAGTGACCACAGAAAAAGAACAGAACTTTTACTTAACAGCAGCAGAGCATTTTGCATTTATGAAACAAAGGATGGATGTTTTTATTCTGTCAAAGAAAATACTTGTGGGAACTTTAACTATTTCTCTTGCATTATTGTGTGTATTTTTTGTTCCACACTAGGATTTTTCATTAAACCTAGAATACACACTTATTATCCCCCAAATGTATGTCAATGCATGTTAATAATTCTAAAATATACTAGACAATAAACAATGAATGAAACTCGCAGATTAAACGTGGTACTTATCAAAGATGCCAGTCATAAAATTTTGTTAAAAATAAGAAACGAATGCTTTACTAGTTTCTTTTTTCTTAATCACCCGTCACTAATTTAGCTTTGTTAGTATTTTGCGCGTAGGAGAACACGGTGTTTTAACATTGAAACGTAAATGCTTCAAAAGTAACACACAGTCCGACGTGAGACTTCTAGATCGTAGACTTGCGCCGCACTGGCAAAGGGGCGATAGAATACAACCACGGTATCCCCTGCCTGGCCCTGGGGTCACTGGGCGCGCTACTGAGGGCAGTGTGTCCTCACTGTAAGTATCCCCGAGAGGGGTGGCGCATCGTGGCCTGTGTCCGTCTTGGGCGCCCACCCACAACCTGGGTGCCCGAACCAAGCTAGTGGGGGTGCAACTGCGCCCCCGCAACTCTGAGACGGCCGTGACATTTTTCTCGGAGGCGCATAGGGCGGCTGCGGCATCATTGTGGGTGCTCTTTGCTAACACACCGTGTTCGCCCCATTCGGCGCGAAGATGGCCGCCGGGGTCTTTGGTCGGTATGCCAGCATAAGGATTTTTGTTAAGGATCCAGCCCGGCATTAAAATCTGCGCGGCCGTGACGTCACCACGCGCTGAGCCGGAAGTTCGTTGACCCCGACATACTCTTCCAACCCCCTTCCCCAGGATTGGCGGGAAGTAGAGCCATAAACCAGCTTTCCCCTCAAGAAAAAAAAGACTTGTGCCGCAAGATCACGAGGCAGTATTACAAGAATGAACCACGAATTATTTTTGGTTTTGTTTTGTTTCGATTCGTGACATGTGTGCGCTGCTTGTGATCAGGAGGTAACATATTCGTTTTATTGGAAAAAATAATATTGCGTCGAGGAATCAGCAACACCACCAAGCTCTTTTTTCACAACTTTTCAGGAGAGAGAAAAAAAACGATTTTTTTTGTCCATCAAGGCCTAATTGACTGAAGTTTTTCTCGATATCTATGACGAATGACATAATCTGTTTTCTCTAAGAAAAATTGTATGTAAAATTTGAATTTATAAAATTGAAAACACGAATCCAACGATGGTATCGTTACTCGATAAAAATCGAGCTCGGTGGTGTTGCTGATTCCTCGACGATTGGTTGTTTCCGTTATCTAATTAGTAGCATTACCTGAAAATATGTCTGTGTAACGCAAATACACACAATCCTCACAATAACTGGCGAAAAATGGTAGAAATACACCACTGTCTATCCCTCTACTAAAAGGCTCGATAGTATGTCTGTATGCCAAAGAAGAGAAACGAACGTGGACAGATAACGAGCCGGAATAGTTTCCGACCTACGCTCCGACTCAGCACACAATCTGAATAGAATTCTACGGGTTTTTCAGAACAATTCTAGTGAAATGTCATACGATTTCCTCACTTAGTCCATTCTACTGTTTATTAATGATTAATCTGAATTATTTAACAATTTTTTCGTGTAAGATATTCTTCGTGATACTATATCACGTATGCTGCCGTTCGACATATAGAAACACGGTGTTTCCACCATAACTTGAAGCAGATTGTATTTTCCTTCATTGGCCCATACATGTCCCACTGCTGGGCTTAGACTCCTCTAACTTTCAGAAGGGGTCACATTGGTCTAGTAGGTAAGAATTATTAAATTATAATATTATTCGTCTAAGGCCTAGTCCGCCAACCCGCACTAGGCCAGCGTGGTGGACTAAGGCGTAAACCCTCTCAGTTGTAGAGGAGGCGCGTGCCCAGCAGTGCGACGTATACGGGCTGATGATGGTGATGATGAAGACCTAAACCCTCTCAGTTGTAGATGAGGCCCGTGCCCAACAGTGGGACGTATATGGGCTGATGATGAATATTATTCGAACTATCTAACTATGGATCGTTTTTTCTAAATGTCGGGAATTCATAATAAAATCGAAAACGCAATAAAATCTGCAATAATATTTATTTCATCATCAGCCCATATACGTCCCACTGCTGGGCCTCGAGGTTTAGGCGCGTGGTCGAGAATTTCGGTGGTGGACTGCTTTAACGGTGAAGGAATACATCGTGATAAAACCTGCACATCTAAAAGTTCTTAGGAATTTCTTAGGTGTGTAGTCCGCCAACCCGCACTAGGCCAGCGTGGTGGACTAAGACCTAAACCCTCTCAATGGTAGAGGAGGCCCAATATTTATTTCAACAACATAAATTGATATGAATGGACCAAAGACTTAAGCTTCCAAGGCAACACAGGAAAAAACGAGTGCGGACTTCAGAATTCATTGAACTGCGTCTGAAGTAATATTTTAACACCTTTATCAATAAACATGTTGAAAGAACTAGATTTACGTGGTCAAGTCAAGCATTGGGTGGAGCTGGTATAATCCAATTACTTTGTAAGCTTGCATGCGGAGTTTTTCAACGTTTCTACCTGTTTTTACTCCGCATTCAACCATCAGGTGTAACAGCGAATAAAACAGCTATTTTATTGAGCTTGTAAAAATCGCTGCCTAGTTTCGTTCAGGTCTTTTCGAATTTATTCATCTAGGTGTGTCTCGTTGATTCAGTGGCACTATTCTTTCCGATTCTAGAACGATCTAGAGGTCATAAGTTGGATTGCTGGTTCGGAAAGAGTGTTATTGTTTTATTGTTAACAACAAATGTTCCCGAAAGAAGAGCTATAGGCTCACCCCCTAATATGTAGTTCTACCTAAATAAAGTGTTCGTGGTCGTGCCTCGGCCTATTTTTGCGCCATCATTTCTTTCGTGACTCTACGCCGAGTCCCTCAGAGTTTGGCGGAGTGAGACCAGTGTCATTCTGGAGTGTCACAAATTTTATGACGTTTGGACTTAACTCTGACGAAACCCGGCTACAGAAATCATTCGACCCAATCATGCTAAATATGTAATATTTTTTCACGATATTTTTTAAGGAATTTAATTTATTTTGCTAAGAATAACATTGATAAATAAAAGCATTACTTCCAATTCAAATAGTAATATAGTATTTAAAATTCAGTTAGTGAAATTATTTAAGATCACCAAACAACACACTTATCCAAATTATGCGCATTTTTACATGACATTTCACTAAAACATTGTTTCCAATGGAAATAATTTTAAATTTCAAACTCGTTTCGTATTAAAACGAAAACTCCATATCTCGCCGCGCTTCTAGTAGTAATTAGGAACTCAAGCCATTAGCAACAATAAAAATTCCAAAGTACTTTACCGCACCAAACTTAAAACAAATGTAGTGCGGCCTGTACTCAGATAATATGGTTGGGGAACATGACCCCCATAGTATCCTCGTACTTTAAGATTTAGGTTGAATGAACTGTAGGTGGGTTTGACCATAGGTGTGCTAGCCTAACTAAGGCAGTTTAGAGGACTAAAATCAATCTCTCAAAGCCTAGAAAATGTTCTGAATGAAAAATAAAGATGTTATGAGTAAAAAGACAAAATAGCCGTCAGCGATAAGGCCATCATTTGTGACACTACCTTATTTAGAGTTACTAATACCTATTTTGTTTTTATTATATGGTTTATAATAAAGAATAAATTAATAAATAAAAGTGAAGAGGTTTGAGTATCTCATCATCAGCCCAAATACGTCCCACTGCTGGGCACGGGCCTCCTCTACAACTGAGAGGGTTTAGGCCTTAGTCCACCACGCTGGCCTAGTGCGGGTTGGCGGACTACACACCTAACAAATTCCTAAGAACTTTTAGGTGTGCAGGTTTTATCACGATGTTTTTCCTTCACCGTTAAAGCAAGTGATAATTCATTGTGAATACACACATAACTTCGAAAAGTCAGAGGTGTGTGCCTGGGGTTTGAACCTGCGACCGCCGAAATTCTCGACCGCGCGCCTAAACCTCGAGGCCATCACTGCTTCACTGCCATCACTGCTTGTTTGAGTATCTATGTATGTATAATTCAAGTGTCGACGGCAAGCACTCTTTTTTTAGTACCTTTAAAAAGTTTCTAAATCCATCTCTGCGCTTGCCTCCGTATTTCCAGTAAAAGAATGTTACCTACATAATTAAATTCCGAGGCTTCTATCTAGCCGAACCTCTAATAACTTAGCCACTTTAAGCTGAACCCCTACACCTCTTCTCTTCAGTAAGACAAGTGGTGGAACTTTCATTAAAAGCGAGAGCTCCATTTACGCTGGCCGTTGTGTGGTTTCCTTCGAAAAAAATATAAAAATTGCTTTCATTTCAATCTCAACAAGAGGTAGTAACCTTTTTACACTTAACTATGGATTGAAGAGGGTTTCTAGATGAATTTTAATGAAATCTTGTTATTCCTTGCAGTTTGGTGTGGGAAATATGTTTTTCTGTAGCAGAGATTTGTAATATTTTTGGCTTTATTACGGCAAGAATCATTAACAACGAATTTTTAGTCGTTAAGTTAAAAATAGTCACAAATTAGTGTCTATATATCTCTTGTTACCCTAAAACGACTGTTGACTTTCTTGGGCGACGCTATTAAAAGGAAAAAATATATTAAAAGTTTAAAATTATTTATTAAATAATTTAGATTTAATATTTTTGTATTTACCCACCGAAAATACATACATACATAAACTCACGCCTGTATTCCCCGAAGGGGTAGGCAGAGGTGCATTTCTGCACCCACATTTCGCCAAGTATGTATCAGTCCCACGTTACCGAAAAATTTCCTAATGGAAAAACCCAATAACACTGCCCGACCCGGGAATCGAACCCAGGACCTCTAGATCGCACGGCACATATTTGTACCGCGAGACCACGAGGCAGTTCATTCGTTACAAACTAATGTTTCTTTTTATATTGAAATGAAACGATAATTAATATGACCGTTTATTTATCATGTAAGCAACATAGCACTTACGAGACGGCAATACATGTTTATAGAAAAAAAAAGTACTGTAACTGCGTAAAATACCCTGGTATTATTTTTATTAAAACTATGATTTTACTATTTTTTTGTTCGGAAAAAGTCCTATTAAACATTATATTGTAAGAGGTATCAATGGACCATAGGAATTTCCAAAACATCTCGATTGTTTAATGAATTTAAATTATAACTTATACTTTAGAAAAAAATTCAGGATACGAAACGATCATCCTCGCGGATAAGTTTACATAGCCTAAGATTCTAAAGGACGTAGATTAAGATAAGCACCTTAAAGCTAGGTTTTCTCAAGATTTTCACGTTGAAAAATAGCAATGTTTTCAAGTAAAAATTACATCAGATCGAGGTCAGCTAAATCGAGCGGCGAACGTAGTGCCCTATTTTAAGGTGTTAAATAATAGCAAGGAACTAGCAATAATGATATCATCATCATCATCAGCCCATATACTTACGTCCCACTGCTGGGCACGGGCCTCCTCTACAACTTAGAGGGTTTAGGCCTTAGTCCACCACGCTGGCCTACACACCTAAGAAATTCCTAAGAAATTTTAGGTTAGGTTTTGCAGGTTACATCACGACGTTTTCCTTCACCGTTAAAGTAAGTAGTAATTCATTGTGAATACACAAATAACTTCGAAAAGTCAGAGGTGTGTGCCTGGCGTTTGAACCCGCGACTGTCGAGATTCTCGATCGCGTGCCTAAACCTCGAGGCCATCACGATATTAACTCACCCAAATGTAAGTATGTATATGTAGTGCTCATATTTTAATATTTTGTCTCCCGCTTTGAACAGGAGGGAAGTTAACAACTCTTTGTTTGAAGATATTGGATCTTTCTGAGTCTGGAATTGTGCTCGAAAATGGTAATAGGCTCAACCCCCATTACGTGGGACGGAAATACGATTAGCGAAAAGTGTGAGATTATGGGCTTGTCCCTTCCTTTCCTTTTTTTTAGGAAATTCTTAGCAATAGCACACAATCTGGAAATGTGCCCGAAAAACGGCAATCGGCTCGCTCGTACTAAGTGGGACTGATACATTCCAAGCGAAAACTGGGTGCAGAAAATTTCTACCCCTTCTGTCCTTCCTTTGTGTACCTCTTCCGGGTATACAGGCGTGAGTGCGTAAGTATTTTCGTTCTGAACTATTTAAAAAAAGTCTAAGTCGCAAAGTCTGGTTTGAAAAAAAGGAGAAAATCAACCGCATCCTATATGATACCAAATGAACAATACCAGTAACATCAAGCAATTTATCATAAGCTGTTAGTAGAATATCTCCGTACAAACAGAATAGATAAACATAATCATATTATTTGGACCATCACAATATCCATTATGGACGCGTTATATCAATGCAAATTGCACTACATTTGATTTTGGTCAGTGTGTGACACACTAGAGCTCGCAATAATTCGTGTTATTATTTATCGATTAATATTAATGAATTTTGACAGGCCTGTGGCGCAGTTACCAGCTTGCGAAACGAGTGGCCGCGGGCTTTGTCCCCGCACCGAGACAAATATTTGTGAATCAGACAAATATTATTATAATGACTGCCTCGTGGTCTCGCGGTACAAGTATGTGCCGTGCGATCTTGAGGCCCTGGGTTCGATTCCCGGGTCGGGCAAAGTGTTATTGGGTTTTTCCATTAGAAAATTCTCAGTAACAGCACGGAGTCTGGGAATGTGCCCGAAAAACGGCAATAGGCTCGTCCCCTATTACGTGGGACTGATACATACCTGGCGAAATGTGGGTGCAGAAATGCACCTCTGCCTACCCCTTCGGGGAATACAGGCGTGAGTTTATGTACAAATATTTGTTGTGATCCACAAATATTTGTTTCGAGTCTGGGTGTTTGTGAGACCGAAAAGTCTAGTTTCTGATACCCACGACACAAGACTTATATCCTAGTGGTGGGTCAGAACTATGTATGTATTCTTTCTTTCTTCAAAAGGAACATTATTTCCCTTTTTTTTGCTACATTTTCCTTTGCTCCTATTGGTTGTAGCGGGATGGTATGTAATCTATAGCCCTCCGCGATAAATGGGCTAATACTGAAATATTTTTTTAAATATGATCAGCAATTTCTGAGATCAGCGCGTTCAAGCAAACAGACTGTTTAGCTTTGTAATATTATAACAGAAAATAAAAAGTAAAAAATCATTTTAGAAAACAAACTTTTATTAATGCGCTAAAACAAAAATATTTAATTTTTACTTTAAAACTTTTTCTATCTACTTATAACGTTATAATTTGTATGATATAAAAGCTTGTCGCGTGATTTAATTACTCGTATCTACACAGTTTCAAAATTTTGAAACATTTTGATTTTGATTTTGAGACATCTCTGCATTTTGATTAATATCAACACCTCATTTTATTTTATTTACTTGTTTGTTTACAAGTAAATCTCGCGACAATCTTTTATATCATATAATTTATGCAATGACGTTATAAATAGATAGTAACAGTTATATTTTAGATAGTAAAAATATTTCTTCGTTTTAGAGCATTAAAATAAAAGGTTGTTTTATAACACGGTTTTCTACTTTTAATTTTTTTAGAGTCATTCTTAGCAAGACCTTTCACCATACCTATATTGTGCATTAAAAATACCTAGCCCACCATCTTGGATATGCCGATAAACTTAACCAAGCTTTGTCATCCTAACTGAACTTGCATACAAAATTTCAGCTCAATTAGTTGAAGATATCTGCTTCCAAATTGAGTCGCAAAATCTCACCCGAACCAACATACGTACATAAATAAAAGCTTGTAATATTGAACATCAAAGTACTTCATACCAAAAATCTATTTCAAATTAATCACAACTGCAATCCAATGATACTCCAATGGCCGATAATCTGTTCGGAAAACTCATTAGCCCACGTTCCATGATATCCGCGCCCGAGCGCTTGCATATCAAACAAAATTGAATTTATGACATATTTTAATTAAGTAAACTAATACGGGTACTGACTAATTACTCGGTTGTGCAAACATTTGTCATTGATTGTTTAACTGTTCTCCGATTGTTTGTTTTTGTAATTAAATTTTTGTTATGACAATAGCGCTGAGAGGATTATAGATGATAATCCTGTTAGCAGATATCTGCAGAGATCTTTATTAATGTCATAAGTTTTGTAAGTGATAATAAATTGGTGCTAATTAAAATGATCAACATTGGAAGTCTGTCTAACATTTGGACTATTTTGTAAGATAGGTTTATCAGAAATCTCTTGTAAGATATGGAGGAAGATGGTGAAAATGATACTTTGTGTGGATTCCCCTAAGATTTTTGAGTTTGGGATAGAACCTTGAGCGTCACCTATTAAGGCATGTAGTTTTAAGAGACTTAAATAAAAAATGACATTAAAAATATAAAGTGCTTCGATAATAAGCTGTATACTTATAAAATGAAGTGCATTAAACTATGTTTAACCATTTTTATAAGACACCACTACAGCCCATAAATACCCGTAATAGATTCTTAAACGTTTTAAGAAAATAAGTTTTAACTAGTCTAGTTTCATCATCATGTTAAGTTTAACTAGTTTAATCCAAATTCGATACTGCCGTAAGGAACGCGCTTGACAGAAACCGGTGGAAGCAGATCATCCGCTCCAGATGTCACCCTAATGCTGACCACGATCCTCAGATATGAGGGACCGACCAGAGAGAGAGAGAGAGAGTTTAATTTCAGAATGTCTTATAAATAAAGATCGACACAAAAAGAAAAAAATATAAGAAAACATAGTATTCAAATAGAACATTCAAATCGCTCGTTAAAACGATTCTGCAAAACGGGATTCTAGAAGTCTTAATCACGCATTTAGGATTCAGAATTGGGTTATTTAGTCGACAAAGTAACACGAGAAATCAGGCGGACCACTCTCGAAGTTCGTCTTAATTCAACCATTTCGACACTCTAGACCGAACGGGAGGGGCGGGACAGCGTCCTTAGAAATCTTCCCTTGGGAACCGCTTTTCACAAGCAACAGACAAACTAATTCCTAATAGATTAAACTGCAGTTTCAGCGAATACGCAAAACGTCTTATGCAAACACTCAATTACTGGGAAGAATTTGAAAAGACATTTCATAATGTGAGAAATACAAAGATATTGATGTAGATATTGTTTAATATGGCAAGGTGGGGAGTGACGATATCCATAAGGTGGCTGGCAGCGGTTGGATGAGAAGGGCCGAAGGTGGACGTGGAAGCCGACCAGCAGTGGACGCGACAAAGTTGATGATGATGGTGATGATGATTGTTTAATATGTTTAATATGTTATATATAATGTATAATAGCGTTTCTTTATCAATCGTGGTGAATTCCTGTGGTAGCATCTATTTTCAATTACTACGAAAAAAAGTTTATTTCATTTACTTTTAACAAGGATGACTTTCTTTTTAAAGTGGTGCCAAAAATGAAATTCTATTTTAGAATTAAAATTACTATTGATTCGTTATGTAGGAATATCATATTTTTATTTATCATTACCATATTTGATAATTACGTAAGAAATGTAAAAGAGAAAGTACTTATCACCTACTGGAACAGAGTAGATCATGCAGCTTACTTTTGAACAGGTGAGATAACAATAAAGGATATAACCGTTTTGTATCCTTTCATTAGGTTTCCATTGTGACCCGAAGAAAATGACCAGCATGCAGTGAAATTCTGTGGTTGTTAAGTTAATCGAGGTCTTCATGTAACCAATATATGATATCACTTGCTAAACAGCACGTAAAGTAGTGATAGCCAGGCGCGCGGTCGAGAATCTCGGTGATCGCGTATTCAAACCCCAGGCACACACCTCTGACTTTTCACAAAGTTATGTGTTACAATGAATTATCACCTACTTTAACGGTGAAGGAAAACATCGTGAAGAAACCTTCACACTTAAAAGTTCTTAGGAATTTTATAGGTGTGTAGTCCGCACTAGGCCAGCGTGGTGGACTAAGGCCTAAACCCTTTCAGCGGCAAAAAAGGCCGGCAGTGGGACGTATATGATCTGACAATGATGATGATAATGTAAAGTTGGAAAACTTCCCAAATATGACTGAAAATATATTTTATTCGAAACTAGATCATCATATCGAAAATCCAAACGAATGTAATCTAAAATCGATATTAAGATGAGTGCTGCAAATCATCGTATCGGCTATATATCGATATCCCATGCATCACTGGCACAACGGTGCACTAGTTGAAACCAATTATCTAACTTCGGCCAGTGCTTACTCCGGCACGAAATTTCTGCTGATTCAAACCACTGGACTACGGCTAGGTACGGTTTTAATTGAAATGTATTGATGGATGGATTTATTACAAGATACCCGTTCACGTGTTTGAGGGCGACCGTGGCGGAAATAATTTGATATTCGCTACAAATATGGATTTTCAGGTTATTGGAATAGATACATAGGTATATGCGTTCTTGAAAGGAGAACAATGTAGATTTATATCAGTCCATATACGTACCATGGATACATTCATGTCATTCGCCAAAGGGGTAGGTGGTAGGGGTGCATTTCTGCAACCGTATTTCGCCAGGTATATATCAGTCCCACGTAATAGCGGGCGAGCCTATTGCCGTTTTTCGGGGAAATTTACAGACTCCGTGGTGCTACTGAAAAATTTCTGATGGAAAAACCCGGGGACTCTAGATCGCACGCCACTTACTTAAGCCGCGAGAACACGAGGCAGTCGTACCATTGATGGGTAGGGAAATTACTACTTTTTGAAGGGTTTGAAGATTAGTATACTATGTGGGCCTAGATCAGATTGAAGAACTTCACGTATCTAAGAATTTTCTTATAGATTTCCTAACCGTGTAGCTTTCCTAAAAATATTTTCACGATCTTTAAAGTGTGTGAGAATTAATTTCTAATACACATATTATAATATGTGTCTGACTGTAACTCGAACTCGCAACCGCTGAGTTTGTCTCGGTAGCCAGCACGCCTAATCGCCAAAACCAACACTTCAAACACCAATGAAAAAAATCATTCAAAATAATGATCTAGTCTTACCGCGAAGAAAGAGTTTTAAAAGTTTGGAAGTCACTTGATATACTGCTTTCAACACTTTCCTTTAAAATCTTTAAACTACTTTTAAGATCGGTTCTAAAAAAAATTTACGATCATAGGGAAGGATGGTATAATAGAGATGATTATTTACATTAGCTTTTCTACTTATCATTTTAACTCATTTTTATTCCATTTCTGAATAGATTTACAATATACATTAATCACTACCAACCCGCAATAGGCCAGCGTGGTGGACTAAGGCCTAACCCCTCTCAGTTTTAGAGGAGGCCCGTGCCCAGCAGTGGGACGTATATAGGCTGATGATGAAATTAATTACTTCCGAGGTTTTGATTGCATTAACTATAGAAGTAAGGCACAGCGAAATACAAATTATATGTGTAATTTTACATTGTAAATTGGTTACAATCATTAAGTCTATTTGTTTATGTAGAAACTATTGGCGTTGCAAATTTAGTGGAAATCCGTTAAGCCTTTTTTGCATAACTGACTACAAAATATGTGACTGGTTCTTTAATTTCATCATTTTAATGTAAAATCGATTCGATCTGCATTACCAAACATTATGGAAACAGCAACAAACACACCTTTTGTTCTAAAATTGAAGTTACGGTGCAAAAATACGACACATTCCACCAACACCAAACATTTGGTCCAAAAACATTTGTGGCATGACAAAGTCGACACGAATATTATTTCCGCAGTCAACTCGGCTAAAAGCAAAACATATTTGACGACAAATCAGCTCAAACACCGCGAAACAAGATATTACGCCGCAATTGGATAAGTTTTTTATTAGCACAAACACGGTAAAGCGCGCAACTGGCACGTGCGGCAACCGGCTAAAAAGCTTGGCTTGCGCACGCCATGTATAAAGACGAGAGCCTGGATTTTCACGCCAGATTGAAGTAAAGGTTCGTTGCACTGATATAGAGGGCGTGGATGTGCCACGAATGCAAACTATTTCGATATACCTACACTCTCTCAGAGCTTAGAGCAGTGATGCCCTCGAGATTTAGGCGCGCGGTCGAGAATTTCGTCGGTCGCAGGTTCAAACCCCAGGCACACACCTCTGACTTTTGGAAGTTATGTGTGTATTCACAATGAATTATCACTTGCTTTAACGGTAAAGGAAAACATCGTGATAAAACTTGCACACCTAAAAATTGTTAGGAATTTCTTAGGTGTGTAGTCCGCCAACCCGCACTAGACCAGCGTGGTGGACTAAGGCCTAAACCCTCTCAGTTGTAGAGGAGGCCCGTGCCTAGAAGTGGGACGTATTTGGGCAGAGGATGATGATGATGAACGCTCTCTCATGTAACACTATTTTTATTGCCACGTATTAGAAAACAAAGACACCGTTTACTATAAATAAATAAATACACCCAACAGACACATAAATAGTTCTGATCCCACATTAAGATATAAGTCTAGTGTCGTGGGTATCACATACTACGAAAGACTTTTCGGTCTCAGAAACACCCAGACCCGAAACAAATATTTGTGGATCATACAATCATTTTTCTCTTTGCGGGGATCGAGCCCGAAGACTCTTGTTTCGCGAGCTAGTATTAGCTTATTTTTATTTTACCGGCCAGGATTTGTATACGGGAACTTACAGCTCAAAATCAATGAGTCAGACAAGTGCGCCGCATTCTAGTAGCTATACAGCTGTTTAAGGAATTGAGTAATAGTCGTAATGGTTTTTCGCCAGTAGACAATCAGTTTGCAGCGTACGATAGTTACACTGTCGATACTTACACGTCACTGCATCAAGATCAAGAGAAAAAAGTGAGATAATATTGTTGGGACTACTTCTAAAGTTACAGATTATTTGAAGTCATCTTGTAATGACAATTACATATATCATTCTCTAATGTATTTTTATATAATGTAACGAAAAAGGGTCTAAGATATTCAATACTAACCGTCGTCGTGGTCATCAGCCCATATAATTCAATTGAACTCCCATTATAATTCAATTTTTGTGTCCTGTGTATTATAAATTTGTCGTATTAAGACCCGAAAACATCTTAGGATGCCGAAAATATAGTCACTCAGTTCAAACGCCAATAGCGATTAATTTTTCAAAAAAAAAATGTATACCAGCAAATACAATTTTACCGGAAAACGGCAACCATTATGAAACAATTTAATATACTTTGTATAAAAGCGCTTTATATTTACACTGTGATGCTTTCTCAGGCTTAATGAAGAATGCTCTCGAAGTAGCGCTTCTGGTCTTCTTTATGTCTACAGGAAGCGGGCTTTGTGGATGTAATAAGGTGCACATTGCACCTAGAAAGTATTTCTTTGAAAGCACTATGACAATACTGCTTTCCTTTGCATCGGTTGATAGAATGCTTAGATTAAATTTGCTCCAATAAGCATTGCAATTTACTGGGGATTTTGAATTTGTTTTTATTTATTTCACACGTACGTACGTGGGAAATAAATAAAATTGTGGTAGTGCCACGTGGCAATACCTTTGCAATTTTGCTACATACATATCTTTAGGTTACTTATTTGGACTTGATAACAATAATAATAAATACACCCAACAGTTACATTTATAGTTCTGACCCCATATTAAGATACGAGTCTTGGGTCGTGGGTATCAGAAACTACGAGAGACTTTTCGCACATTTCGCCAGTGGTCGGGAAAAGTGTTATTGGCTTTTCCATTAGGAAATTCTCAGTAGCAGCACGGAGTCTGGAAATGTGCCCGAAAAACGGCAAAAGCCTCTCCCCCTATTACGTGTGACTGATACATACCTGGCGAAGTCTGGGTGCAGAAAATTAAGACTATAGCTTACTTAAAAATACCAATTGCATAATCCCCAAACATAACAGAGTTATAATTATAATGTACAGAAACAATGGAAGCAAGTTTAAGACGGAACGCTGAGGTTTCAATTAAAACTTCACAATTTAGCCGAGTTCCGCGCCTACTTATAGGCAAAAGTTTAATACGGGCTCGGGGATCGAAATATTTTCCACCTCGAGGTAAATGATACTTTTTGTTAGTGTTCCTTGTTCATTTGTTAATTGCTTTCTGGATTTTTCTTTACCAACGCAAATACGTACCATTACTGGGCTCACCTACCTACTTTTAGAATCTCAACCTTAGGGTCTAAATATACATAAAAAAACATTTAGTTCTCTGGTAAGTAAGATTTCTTGTTATGCTAATCCTTAAACTGCAACCAATTGTAATAGATTGTAGTAGAGAGTTTGAGGTGTTTCCGTAATATATTTTGTCGTAACATATTATACGTAATTGAATGTTATATTTGTTTCAGCCAAAACGAAAGCAAACAAGCAATCAATTACACGTAATATTTCGCTTTTGTTTGTTTTCTGAAAAGTAATTGTTTATTACTCTGGATATTCAAATTTGACGCATCTGCAATCGCGGGCATATCTGTTGCTATAAAACCAGTCCTCTATAGTCTACCCTATGAATCACAAGAATAGAAATATAAAATGAAACATGATAAGAAATTAGACAATTTCTCACAGAATATAGGCCAGTGGAGCGATAAAATTCAATAATGTATGCGGAAATGGTACTGTTCGCATAAATCGTGACGAGGAATAAAAACCTCGGCACTTGGCGCCTAACGGCTACTTAACGTAATGTATTGCATCTGCGTAATAGCTTCTAATATATTATAGCCTAGAAGGGTTAACTTGTAAACTGCGTTGGTCGACTGGCTTGCTTGTTGGTCCTACGGTATATTGAAGTGTGCGTGAGGTCCTGGGTCCGATTCTCTGGTCTATATATTCAGTTTTTATAGGGAAACTTTAACAAGACAAACTCAATAAAAAAATCCCAACAAAAAAATATCAAAAATTTTCGGGTTTTTTTTTGCCTCAATACACACACACAATACTCCCTGACGCTCGAAGGTGTATTTTTACTCCTAAAGTTATTTTTTTTATTGTTTTAAGTCAGATCTAATAGGCGGTGACCCATTTGCAATTATCGGGGCGACGCGACGTTTCCAAAAATATTTTTTTATTATGATTTTTTGTGACAAACAAACTTTTACATTTTGGACTTGGGAATCAAACGGGTATCGTTCGCGTTCAGGAAAGATTAAAAATGCAATAAATTTGTAAGAATGCGTTTAAAACACCAAAGCCAACATATACATCTTACTAAACCAAACCCGTCCCACGCAAGTGTCCTAGCTAATCCGATCCCAACTTAGGTTGAAATTTATATTCAACCGCAATAAGATATGAAAGACATGATAGCAATAAAAGTATTTCCATTACAGACTCCGGGGTGGTGGCCGTCCACTGAACACAAAATTGGATACGTGCCTTCCCGCGTTTGAGTTAACGTTACCACGTTTTATTTTCAATCGTCCGATACATGCGCGGTGGCGTTGTAAAATACCTTTGCAATTCATTTTTGACGTGTCATTGTCCGATAAATTTTGCTGCAATAAAACTTTTTGAAGTTATACTTCTTTTAGCGCGTTAAGGGAAAATTATGAGAATATTTTTTTACGATGCGCGCGCACACCGTCACGAAAAAGTATTCAAAAAAGTTTATATGTTTTAGATTTTAAAAATGTAAAATAGTGACAGTAATAAAAAGACATATTTATTAGTTGTCAAATATTTATGAGTACGTAGAATAAGGAGAAAGATAAAATTTTAGTATAACTGCTAACGCGTGTACATAAGTACACACACACTTTTTTGTATTTCTTTCTGCACTGTTTTGTGTCATTTTTTAGAGCCTATGCTACGATATGACTGCGAATTTGCTGCGGAATATCAATCTACATATTATACTTACAAAAATTATACTACTAACTGACTAACTTACGAGATTAACTCAGTCGAAACAGTTAGGTCTGGGGGAATGCAATTTTGTACAGTGATTCAGTATGCGAAGAAAGTGAGCATTAGAAGGGAGTTTTGAATATTCACCCTCTAAAGGGCTGAAATGACTAGACGAAAGTGCAACCACGAGGTGTAGCTATAATATGTGCTTTTCAAATTCAAATTCAAATATATTTTATTGTGGTGCATAGGAATGTTACAACTATGAGCCGCCGTGTTGGCATACAATAATGCAACTTAAAACTAATGTAAATCTAACTAAAGAACTATATTACACTATAAAAACAAATCAAAAGCATTACTACATCTCAACTAATACTAAGAAAATCATTTAAATTATAATAACATTTATTCAATAAAAATTTAAACAATGCACCTTTATAAGTATTGATGTCATTCAATTCTCTAATGGACTTCGGTAGCCTATTAAATATTTGAGGAACCAGGTAGAACACACTCTTATGAAATAATGCAGTTTTGTGGGGTATATATGTCATCTTATCATTGCGTCTGGGTCGGTTACTAAATTTAAAAAGGTGGATATTTGTTCTTGCAAAAATAGCACATTCATAGATAAACATACACGTAAGTGGGAGCATCTTAAGTTGTTTAAAATATGGTATGCAGGAGTCGGTTGAGTCAATATTTGTGATTGCTCGAATGCATCGTTTTTGAGCCCTAAACGCCAGCTCTCTGTTAGGGGAATTTCCCCAAAATATTAGGCCGTATCTTAAAATGGAAGATACATGGCCATGGTAAGCACAGAGGAGAGCAGATTTGTCTGCTATTTTTCTAAGCTTATACAGAGCATATGATTGCTGATTTAGACGTTTGCAGACATAATCAATGTGGTTCTTCCAGTTTAGTTTCCTGTCAATATATATCCCCAAAAATTTAATTTCATCTGTTTCTTCTATTGCAATGTTTTGAAATATTATATTAAAATTTGTCGTGGCTTGGTTTCTCTGACTACTTCACTGTTTTGAATTATCAAGCTATTTGATGACATCTTGATCATGATAATGGGAGACGATAATGGGAGATAATGGGAGTTGATAATGGGTTTGGGAGTTGATCATAGTTGATAATGGGAGACGATCGAGCTACCAAACGGGTCTTCTTGGGATTTCCGAACAGACGTCGGCCAGTAGAACGGCCGAGGTACCACTAGAATCGCACCATCGAAACCACGAGGCAGTCATTTGATCAACTGATTAATGTAACAAAATCGGTGTGTTGTTGATAATGAATATAACATAGTCTGTCAACCTGTTAATTGCAAAGTAATTACGTCACCACAAGTACAAAGACACATTAACTAAAGTTCGTGGCAACTACCCGCACATTGGCTACGAAAAACGCTCCGAACTAAAACACAAGCTCGGCGAAACTTCCGACCACGTAACTGCAAAAGTCATTGTATCCCAAATGCATTTTGTTTGTCTATAGGAAAGTTATAAAGGCGGGCTATTGTTTCCGAGCGAATGGAGCGCGCAGTGTATACTCCGCAAGCGATAAGCGCCACTAGCCAGTTAGATAACACTGAACGTAATATTCTATAAAATGTCGTGGTACCATCCAAACATTTCAATTAAAACTTGATCTGCTTTCTGGAGTAGAGTGTCTACGCGGATTTCACTACGTAGGAATTATTTCAACGTCATACGACTCGCAGATTAGATGAAAGTTGAAATGGAAATTCAAAATAGTTTATCTATGCATGTAAATTCAGTTTTATTTTAATTTATATGGGGAAGGAATGCATTTTTCAATAAAAAAAAGTGTGTGTGTGTACTTATGTACACTCGTTAGAAGTTATACTTCATACATAAATATATATTTTCTTAAATAATATAATAATATATTATAAAATAATATTTTAATAACTTCATGGTGTCGGTTTTTAATGACAGTGTGCGCGCGCATCGTAATAACTGCAAAAATATGTCAATCCCTTTTTATTACTGTCACTATTCTACATTCTTAAAATTTAAAACAAACTTTTTCTGAATAACTTTTTGGTGTCGGTGTGCGCGCGCATCGTAAAAAATCACTCTCATCATTTTTCCCTAACGCGCCAAAACAAGTATAACTTCAAAAAACGTGCTAAAACTCTAGTGTTGCTCTTTTTACTCTTGACTGTTTTGTTGGTGCCGCTGCAAAAATGCGGAACTCAATCAAAAGGTCCTTAGTCCGATTCTCGGGTTGAATTAAAAGTTGTTTTTTGTGGATCAAGAAAAAGACCGGAAAACGGCAGTCTCGCTTCCTATTAAATGGGACTTAAACCAAAGCTGGCGACATTAAAATACAACTCTACCTAAGCCTTCTATTCGGATGAGTTGTAAACAATCCCTCACAGTTCTGGTCATCATCAGCCCATATACGTCCCACTGCTGGGCACGGGCGTCCTCTACCATTGAGAGGGTCCACCACGCTGGCCTAGTGCGGGTTGGCGGACTACACACCTAAGAAATTCTTAATAACTTTTTAGGTGTGCAGGTTTCATCACGATGTTTTCCTTCACCGTTGAAATACGTGATAATTCATTGTGAATACACACACAACTTGGAAAAGTCAGAGGTGTGTGCCTGGGGTTTGAACCCGCGACCGTCGAGCTTCTCGACCGCGTGCCTAAACCTCGAGGCCATCACGACTTTTCGACGAATTCTGGTGTCAAACATTATTTGTATACATAGACACAGTTATATACATAAGACACTTTTAATTCGCCACGCCCATTTCACCCCGACTCACGCTGCGGTATTTGCCATTCGCCGTTGGCCCACATTCCTCGCTTGTTATCTCCACGGCCAGATGTGAGTAAAATGTAAAACAGAAGTGCTTTTTACACAAATAATAGCACGTGCAAAATAGGCGAAATGTTGGAGACAACATGCAAATTGTTAGTGTGTCGTTTACCGCCCTTGTTTCGTGCGGGCGCGGTTTTCTCCGTTTAATGGAATTCTTTTGGTATTTACCGGGTTCGCTATGCATAAATTTAGGGTTAGAATTTCACCGGCGGGTTGGTCATTACTCTTTCATGTGCTTTGGCATGTTTGTCAAACGTTTTCACAAATATTGGCCGGCTGTGATGTTTGCATGGTTACGTTCTATTTTACGTGGTTCGGATTGTTTATTCATTCTATTTAGTATTCTGTAAGTTTACGACTCAATGCTGGGCACGGACCTCGGAAAGAGGTCAAGCGTACATCATGGTTTAATGATGATATCCTGTATATGAACCTCAGATAAAGTAGCCACTATATTTATTACTCAATAGTTGGACAAGGAACTGCTTGTAAAATAATTTAGATTTTAAGGTTTCTTCGTAGTTTTTTCTGCCAGCTGTGTACAGCCCTGTGGCGCAGTTGGCTAGACACCAGCTGTTGAAACGAGAGGTTCGATTCCACACTAAGATACGTATTTCGTGTGGTGTACAAATATTTGTTTCTGACCTGGGTATTTGTGAGACTGGAAAGTCTATTGTAGCTTCTGATACCCCACGACACAAGCCTAGTATCGTAGTGTGAGGTCAGAACTGTGTATGTGACTGTTGGGTGTATATAATTTAAATTAGTTTTAAGTTAGTTAGAAAAAGGTGGCGGGTAGCAGATGGATGAGGGCTGCTCAAGACCGGGATGGTTGGCGCCTACTTGGGGAGGCCTTCGTTCAGCAGTGGACGGCGATAGGCTGATTATATAACGGCAATTTGTCCGATGAAAAAACCTAGAACATTATCGACCAGATAATCAACCCCTTAATCACACGCCGTACATTTATCAATAACTAGGCAAATTTCTTAGCTTTACTATTACTGTTAAATAATCTGAATTTTGCCCCAAGACACGTCTATTTTATAGCGGGGCCTTACCCATGAATCTTAGGAAAGGTCGGGTGTATGGCGACCCTACCCGATCGCCGTCACGGTTAGCAGTAAGCCACTGTATTTGATTCGATTTAGAGAAGGAATAACACTTAACTTATCTTTAAATGGGGTAGTTAAACTACTTTTTTACTTAGACTTCTTAATGAGATTCTCGTGCCGTAACCACCTTTATATTTTATAGGAATTAAGTTGTGATTGGCTTTTAAAGTCTTTTACAGTCTTTAAGTCTTTTACACAGAACTTTTAGTGTACTTCGTAGTTCTTAATGAGCGTTTATGGAAACATGTTGAGAACACCGTACTTGTATAAATTCCTTCTTTGCTCTTCCATTTTTGATATTTCGGATACACACCGATGATTTCTGTAGTGTTCGTATTATGCACCGGAATGAAAGGCGTGTGTTATCAGCTCAACCATTTATTGTGGACTGCCCACTTACCCGCTATCGTACAATATTGCCTTATACACTATACCTACACTACAATTTATTTTTACCTGGTGAGGCGATTTTTAATTTCCATACCAAATTCCATATAAAAATTAGAAAACTCCGAAACTAATCTCCAGCTTAGAATTGCCACTTGTAAACTGCGAATTGCTGCTCCAAATCGAATTCCCACCTCGAAATTCGCCTTCCAAACTAATAGATTGAAAACACGGCTTAATTATGAGCCACTAATCAATAGTATCTGCAGTATTAAGGAGGTTCACGCCAGTTAATTCGCTACAATATCAAATAATCCGCTTAATTGCGTACAATCGGTAATTAAGACGGTATTTTGATCGATTAAGTTATCGCCACTGTAGGGATGCACAATTCAGCTCCTATTTTCGGGGATTATAGTATTGTTGTAAACTTGACAGCCCCGTGGCGCAGTTGGCTAGATACCAGCTTGCGAAACGAGAGGCCGCGAGTTCAATCCTCGCACCGAGACAAATGTTTTTGTGATCCACAAGTATTTGTTTCGGGTCTGGGTGTCTGTGAGACCGAAAAGTCTCTGATAGCCACAACACAAGACTTGTATCTTAATGTGGGGTCAGAACTATGTATGTGGCTGTTGGATGTATTTATTTATTTACTCATCGTTATTCACTCATGTGAGAACTCGACTGCTTGCTTGATTGTTAATAAAAATTCCAACTGAAAATGTACATGTTGGTTGGGATATTTTGGATACTAACCAGATACTAACATTTTCGTCACTTTGTTGACCTTTAAAGTTTAAAGGTCAGTGGCGCTACTTCCATAGAAGCCCAAAAGCGTTACACGTTATTGTGTAATGTCTAATTTATAATTGTTTATTGTGGGGTCACGATATTTTCATTTATATATTCAATTGATTTTGTTAAATAAACATTTAAAGCTTAAAGATTAATTATTATTCGGAATTTTGAAAGGCAAACTGGGCTTTTGGGCGTCCATGGAAGTACCGCCACTGCTTTAAACGACTTCATAAACAAAGCAAATCCGCCCCTAATCCAGGAACACAAACATAACGTTAATCAATTGGCAGATTGCATTAATCTCCAGTGTTTCACGCAATACGGTTGCATTACAGTAGGATGCTGCGACCAATTATATTAATTGAAGTCGCGTTTCTGGCAGCGCTGAATCTGGTAACGAGATTATGCTATGCTGTGTCAACGTGACACTGCCTCGGAGGGACGTCAAATGTTTGGGTATATTTTGAAATAAAATCAGTCCATTACATTAAAAACACTGAAGTTTTTTTTAATCATATTTATGGCTGTATTCATGAAAGGGAGATAGATGTGTTTGCCTTTGTTACAAGGTAAGATTACATACATACATATACATACGTCCCACTGCTAGGCACGGGCCTCCTCTACAATTGAGAGGGTTTAGACCTTAGTCCACCACGCTGGCCTAGTGCGGGTTGGCGGACTACATACCTAAGAAATTTCTAAGAACTTTTAGATGTGCAGGTTTCATCTCAATGTTTTCCTTCACCGTTAAAGTACGTGATAATTCTCTGTGAATACACACATAACTTCGAAAAGTCAGAGGTGTGTGCCTGGGGTTTGAATCCGTGACCGTCGAGATTCTCGACCGTGTGCGTAAACCTCGAGGCCACCACGACTTAAGGTAAGATTAAAGTCAAGTTGCTGTTTATCGAGCACATTTTAAAACCCTTGATGCTATTGAGAGGTTTAAAAATATTCCAATAAGCTCTGCGTAGCTTAGGAATTACGTTTTAGACTTTTCGATCATACGGTTTTAAATATAACGCAGGATTATCAAGGCGTTGAGGTTTATCAACACGTAAAAAGGTGTCAAAGTATATACACTAAGAAAATTCTACTAAGACAAAGAAAAAAGGACATTATTCTTACTTTAACTAAACCCGAAAAATAGTAAATTAAGTTAGATTTACAGTGGTTTTTAGTTTTAGTCCCTACTTCATGTGAGTGAAACATTTTTATTATTTTCTACTCGATTGTATCGATAGCATTCTATTATGCATAGGTACGGCTTAATTTTCCCCACCTTTTCAACAAACACTTAAACCGATCACATGGTAAAATCCACGTGAAAATCCGTTCAAGAGTTTAAAGGTTATCTCCAATAGACAAAGGCGATGGGGACTTCGTTTATTTACACGTAATGCTATGAAAAATATTATAGCTATACAGAATTGTCACTCGTGACTAATATAAACTCCCAGTGCACAGCGCCATCTCTTATTTGTTTCCCACAACACAACCATGTTAAACCGAGCAATTAATTAGTATTCAAACACGAATTCAGATGTACGCAACGACAGAAGATATCGGGTTTAATGAATTGTATCGTTTACTTATCAGAACGAACTGAATTCTAAAACGCGTGAGGCATGTTAAACAAATTGTCAGACTATGTGACCTGTTTTTGTTAATATATTTTACTCAGTTTCATTATGTTAAAGCTATCTGTTTGTTTGTCAAATAGTTTTTGATCAATTATGCTGATTCAATGTTTCACGTAGTTGTGGTAATTTAGTTTTTTGTAAGCAGTATCTGAAGCAGATAAAAGAATAATAATCATCTCCTGGTCACAGGATTTCTATCAGAATGGCAACCAACTAAAAAAATTGTGTATGTATGTGACAAGCCAACTCACCGAAGTCCAGTTCCACAATTTAGATCGAAGTACTCGACAGCAGGCGCAGTCTATAAAAATAAAATAAAAAAACTGTTATAAAAACACATACAAGAAACAAAAAGGTTCAAATACTAAGAATAGATCCGACAGATTTTTAAAGACGCATCTAAAGTGAATGTTCTAATGTTCCATTCCCGCTTACTGCTAAATGTTCTTTGATTAATTCGTTACGAAATTCTCAATAGTAATATGAAGTCTATAAATTTCCTACATTTTTCTTCATAAATCAATAAGATAAAACGGCAATAGACTTGGCAACTATCGCATAGGTCTTAAAATACAGTTGCCTTACCGTAGGAAACTTACCCCTGTCTACTCCGAAGCTTCGGGGAAAAACGCATGATAACGTATTTATATACCTATATCATTCATTGACTCTCCTATGTGCCAATGTTCAACAAATGATTGCGAATATGAACAGTCCGCAATCACATCCTTTGGGAGTGCAATCTTTGGTCGGATGAGCGTAACATTATGCTCAATAGTATGCATGTAACTTCTGGTGTTGTTTATTATACAGACCTCGTTGAATCTAGGAAGAACTTCCGTGCTTTTCGGCGTTTTTGCCATGCCTATTATTGGAAGTTTACATTATAGTGGCGGGTGTGTGGTGGGATAGGCAAAGATACCTATATCATAGTTTTGTAGGCTAGAAACAAGAAAGGTAGCCTACATATATCCAACACTTGATCTAGAATTTTAACTCAAGACCCAATCCACATTTTACGCCCTAGTAAACTAATAACAAGTTGATATCCCAAACTTCATCTAATCAATCAAAAGCAGAACATTAGCAAACTTTCAAACAACCGTTCAATTACCTTCGGCAACAAACTAATTAATTTGAACAATTTCACAAACATTCAACAAAAGATAAATTTTAAATGAACGTTGACGTTGCGAAGTCTCACAAAGTTTTCATTACAATCTGTTTGTCTGTGCCTAACTTTTAAAATGTATAATTAGGTATTTACAATGTATTTTTCCAACTCGCTGGAATTGTCTGGAGTCGAAAATTGTGCGAGATACTTGAATTTGACGATTGGCATTATTCTAAAAGTTTCTCTTGGGGATACTCGGGTCTGATTAATATTAACACTGTTTTTTTACGATTAAGTTTATCGGCATTCGCTTTTGGCAGCGATTTCTTTGATACAACACTTGGCTTTTAATATTTACATTTTACTTTGGATAATAAAATTCCTAAGAAATTTTAAGTGTGAAGGTTTCTTCACGATGTTTTCCTTCACCGTTAAAGTACGTGATAATTCATTGTGAATACACACATAACTTGGAAAAGTCAGAGGTGTGTGCCTGGGGTTTGAACCTGCGGCCGCCAAGATTCTCGACCACGCGCCTAAACCTCGAGGCCGTCACGACTTTTCTGCTTAATTTGTGCTAAATAACAGTGATATAGGCCGATGTGTGCTTCATAAGCAAAGCACTGGAGGCAATTCATCATCATCATCATCAGCCCATATACGTCCCACTGCTGGGCACGGGCCTCCTCTACAACTGAGAGGGTTTAGGCCTTAGTCCACCACGCTGGCCTAGTGCGGGTTGGCGGACTACACACCTAAGAAATTCCTACGAACTTTTAGGTGTGCAGGTTTCATCACGATGTTTTCCTTCACCGTTAAAGCAAGTGATAATTCTTTGTGAATACACACATCACTTCGAAAAGTCAGAGGTGTATGCCTGGGGTTTGAACCTGCGACCGCCGAAATTCTCGACCGCGCGCCTAAACCTCGAGGCCATCACTGCTTTTAGGCAATTCGGCGCGTTCATTTTGAGTTCCCGAAGACCCTCCAAAGTGGGCAGAGGGAGACTACCATGGGGTTTTTAGCCGGTAAGAGTCCGGCATACCCCGTTTGCGTTCTGGAAACGGGGATCCAAGAGGATTTTCCCCATGACAAAAAAAAAAGGTTATGCCGACTTCTAAGACATCTTTTCTTATCTGCGCTTATTATCAGAAAATAAAAAAAGTAAAGTGATAGATTCTATTGTAAATAATGTTTTGGGACTTCAAAGTTATTGTCATGTTAATGAAAACATGAAAATTGAAAACTTGTATATTTGAGAACTCTGACTTATTTTTGTTGCTTCTTTTGTGGGCTACGCCTTAGAGTAAATATTATAAAGCAGACTCGGTGCAACAGTTATACCTATATATTTTTTCTGGGAGTATTCCTACACGGTAGTACTTCTTTGTTGAATTATCTATGTGCGACATGGCAAACCCATAAACATGTAGAGTGTAAAATTATTTCTTAAAATGCTTGGAATGTGTTTAAAAGGGATAAAAACATTAAATGACTCATTGAAAGTATTACAAATTTGGAAGATTAATTAAGACTTGTATAGCAAAGTCAAAGTCATTTGATTAAAATATAGTATGTAAAGTTATAATTAGTTTTCACTGTAGCCCCACATGCATAAAAACCGCTAAAAGTTTTCTAAAAAGCTAATTCTACGCTCTCACACAACGCAGGCAATTTCAGCATATTAGCCATTTTATCTACCATCAACGTTGGGGATATTAACATAAAATTACTGTTTAATTAGTTCGTGGCAGGTTTTGTCCTGTTTAACAGTCTCTCCAGGGGCGAGAATCTTCCTATCCAATCTCACATACGGCTATAACTGACGAAAAATGTTTCTTTACCCTTTACGGTAAAGAAATTTCTATTTGTTCACGAAATTCATCGTCCTAAAAAAAATCCAAGAAGTTCGTATATTTTAACAGCCTATATTAATTATTGTATAGAGATGGACGTTGTCATAGCAGGTGTTACAGTGAAAAACGATTATAATATTTATTCCCAAGATTTTAGGCGCGACAAATCTTCAATCACTAGTTTTTATGTGAAAAATTAAACAACATTTCATATTAACACTCACGTTTTTAATATTAGTCTGATACCCAGAAGGAATGTTATATTATAACAAAAGGTTCGAATATCATATATTTTCTTCTAAGCTGCAATAAATACAAAAACATAGCAAAGGATGTTGTGAAAATTCCTGCCTTCTAATACTCGTATAGAACGTTTGGACCAGCTCATTAATAACCTATGTAAAATATTGGCCTACATTTTTAGCGACGGTAAAATTGTATAAAGAACAAATTAAAATGTCTGAAACGCTTGCTCGGCTTAAATGAGGCATATCTGCAAAATATCTTGAATAATAACAAAATACCAGAAGGTAATGTATAAATTTTATAGCCTAAATTTATTTATTTTTATTTATAACCCTTTATTGTACACCACAAAAATTTACAAAACATGATTAAAAATAATAAATTAAAAAAGAGTGCAACAAATGGCGGTCTTATCGCTGAATGCGATTTCTTCCAGACAACCGTAGGATGGACTGGAATGTAACAGAAAATAAAGCGGGTGAGTGCGTAATAAAAATATATAAAATAATATAATTGTGACGTACAATTTTAATTTGAATAAACTACACACGAATACATACTAATAACATAAAAATACAAATACATATATAAAAATACAAATACATATATACATAAAGTGTCTATCATAAAATAAATAACCATATTATAATGTCAGTGACAAGTACTGTTCCTTGACAAGTTTTTTTAAATATGGGAAGTGGTTTTGCTTCTCAAATCAAATTTATGATTAAGATAAAGTTTATTTTTACATTTAAATTGTAACAAAATTTTCATGCTATTTATTATTTTTATGAAGTTTCTGACTAATGCATCAATATCGCAACAACTTGTATATGTTGATATTTGCGAGTTTTATGCGTGCCGGTACAATTTTGTAGGCCTGTCATTAAGCAAATATATACAAAAACTCAGAAAATGTCACGCGAAAGGGTTGCTTCTAGACCGCCATTTGCACCGAAGCAGTCCAAGATCAATAAGCCGTGGCTCACTAACAAAATCACTCACACCTCAAACACCAAACAATCAAATAAAATAAAAAACTAAACAAATGTAAAGAAAATATATTTAGTGATTTTTTTATGTGTACAGAAAATTTTACTGCGAATACAAAAAACTAAACAAAAACTTAATGGATATAAAAGTGATTTAATACATCCGTAATATTTCATAAGCTTTGTTTGATCCTAAAAAATCAAAGTCAGATATGCCACGCTAGTAAGTAAAAATGTAAAAAGTAAGTAAAAATGTAATTATGTACAGCGATGAAATGGGCAAAACCATGGGAGCGTTAGTTCGTTTGGAAAGGGGACAAACACTATTAAATAATTATATGCCCAACATGCCATATGCAGAAATTGCAAAAAGCATACTAAATCATAAAAAATTTGATTCAAACAGTAAATTAGTTATATTCATTGGCAATAGGGGTAATTTAAACAAAATTAAATTATTAAAATTCTATGAACAACTTTGTTCATTAAATCTGAAAGAGGTAGTTATGTTTACATTACCCTATTGTAAAAACTTGTCAGCGGAAGAAAATAACATTAGATATAGGTTAAATATAACAATGCACACAATGTGCACTAATAATAAGACATTCCATGTAATTGACACTAACAAGTATGTTAGTAAATTATATTCTAAGACAAGAGATAATTTTTATCTCCCATTTTATATTAAAAGACAGATAGCAGATGTGCTATCTTATTATTTTAGAGTAACAGCCAAAAACTTGGCTAATAGACTATGCTCTATTGAGCGGATTGATATAAATTCAAATTATAGTAATCTGAATAATAAGACATTTAATTTAAATTAGTTCATAAGACAACAGAGACAAACTCTGGCTATATTAGTAAATTTAATATAAATTGTAGCAATAATAAACAGGCTATTAACATGATACACCAAAATATACAAGGACTAAAAAATAAAGAACTGGAAGTGGAATTATTTCTGAATTCAAATAACATTGATATTTTATGTATAACTGAACATTGGCTAAAGTCCAATGAGCTGATGTTTAACTTTAACAACCATCATGTTGCTAGCACATTCAACAGAACAAATATGATACATGGAGGCTCCTTAATAATTTTGAATAAATCAATAAAATTTAAAGAAAGACTTGATATAGTGAAACTTTCTGTTGAACGTGTTGCAGAAATAGCTTGTATTGAATCTGGTCAATTTATTGTTCTAAGTGTATACAGGCCACCTTGTGCATTGCTTATATCATTTATGGAAATCATGGAAGATGCTTTGCACAGAATATGTAATTCAAAAAAAGGAGTTATTATTTGTGGAGACTTTAATATAAATATTCTAGAAAACACACAGGCAACTATAAACTTATTAAATCTTTTTAAATCATATAACATGAAACATGTATTCTCTGAGCCAACAAGAATCACTGCCACAAGTGTGACATGTCTAGATAACATTTTTACCAATGTTAAAGTTATTAAAAGCACTATTATTAATAGTTTTGATTCTGATCACTGTGGCCAGTTGGTGTCTTTACCTTTGAATACATGTAAAGTATCAAGCAAAAGTATTACATTTATTCCTATTACTGCTAGCCGCCTAAATTACTTTAAAACAAATATGGAACAAAATCTACCTAAGTTGTCCTCTCAAAAAGATCCCAACAAAATTTATGGTTCCTTATTTAATCATATAAACATGGAACACAATAAAGTTTTTAAATCAAAAACAATTACTTTGAAGAACCGTCTGACCTTTAGTGAGTGGGCAACTACTGGTATATTTAAAAGCTGAAATAAATTGTATGATTTATATAATGAAAGAATGTTTAACCAAAATCCGGCTTTTATATCCTATGTAAAATTATATTCTAAGGTTTTTAAACAAGTTTGTTCTGCTGCCAAATCAATGCATCTTAAAAATAAAATTAGCAAAGGATGTTGTGAAAATTCCTGCCTTCTAATACTCGTATAGAACGTTTGGACCAGCTCATTAATAACCTATGTAAAATATTGGCCTACATTTTTAGCGACGGTAAAATTGTATAAAGAACAAATTAAAATGTCTGAAACGCTTGCTCGGCTTAAATGAGGCATATCTGCAAAATATCTTGAATAATGACAAAATACCAGAAGGTAATGTATAAATTTTATAGCCTAAATTTATTTATTTTTATTTATAACCCTTTATTGTA
Source organism: Hemaris fuciformis (assembly GCA_907164795.1). Classification (NCBI taxonomy): domain Eukaryota; kingdom Metazoa; phylum Arthropoda; class Insecta; order Lepidoptera; family Sphingidae; genus Hemaris; species Hemaris fuciformis. Next base: position 11,924,552 of record OU015449.1, read on the forward strand.
CACCACAAAAATTTACAAAACATGATTAAAAATAATAAATTAAAAAAGAGTGCAACAAATGGCGGTCTTATCGCTGAATGCGATTTCTTCCAGACAACCGTAGGATGGACTGGAATGTAACAGAAAATAAAGCGGGTGAGTGCGTAATAAAAATATATAAAATAATATAATTGTGACGTACAATTTTAATTTGAATAAACTACACACGAATACATACTAATAACATAAAAATACAAATACATATATAAAAATACAAATACATATATACATAAAGTGTCTATCATAAAATAAATAACCATATTATAATGTCAGTGACAAGTACTGTTCCTTGACAAGTTTTTTTAAATATGGGAAGTGGTTTTGCTTCTCAAATTAAATTTATGATTAAGATAAAGTTTATTTTTACATTTAAATTGTAACAAAATTTTCATGCTATTTATTATTTTTATGAAGTTTCTGACTAATGCATCAATATCGCAACAACTTGTATATGTTGATATTTGCGAGTTTTATGCGTGCCGGTACAATTTTGTAGGCCTGTCATTAAGCAAATATATACAAAAACTCAGAAAATGTCACGCGAAAGGGTTGCTTCTAGACCGCCATTTGCACCGCAGCAGTCCAAGATCAATAAGCCGTGGCTCACTAACAAAATCACTCACACCTCAAACACCAAACAATCAAATAAAATAAAAAACTAAACAAATGTAAAGAAAATATATTTAGTGATTTTTTTATGTGTACAGAAAATTTTACTGCGAATACAAAAAACTAAACAAAAACTTAATGGATATAAAAGTGATTTAATACATCCGTAATATTTCATAAGCTTTGTTTGATCCTAAAAAAATCAAAGTCAGATATGCCACGCTAGTAAGTAAAAATGTAAAAAGTAAGTAAAAATGTAATTATGTACAGCGATGAAATGGGCAAAACCATGGGAGCGTTAGTTCGTTTGGAAAGGGGACAAACACTATTAAATAATTATATGCCCAACATGCCATATGCAGAAATTGCAAAAAGCATACTAAATCATAAAAATTTGATTCAAACAGTAAATTAGTTATATTCATTGGCAATAGGGGTAATTTAAACAAAATTAAATTATTAAAATTCTATGAACAACTTTGTTCATTAAATCTGAAAGAGGTAGTTATGTTTACATTACCCTATTGTAAAAACTTGTCAGCGGAAGAAAATAACATTAGATATAGGTTAAATATAACAATGCACACAATGTGCACTAATAATAAGACATTCCATGTAATTGACACTAACAAGTATGTTAGTAAATTATATTCTAAGACAAGAGATAATTTTTATCTCCCATTTTATATTAAAAGACAGATAGCAGATGTGCTATCTTATTATTTTAGAGTAACAGCCAAAAACTTGGCTAATAGACTATGCTCTATTGAGCGGATTGATATAAATTCAGATTATAGTAATCTGAATAATAAGACATTTAATTTAAATTAGTTCATAAGACAACAGAGACAAACTCTGGCTATATTAGTAAATTTAATATAAATTGTAGCAATAATAAACAGGCTATTAACATGATACACCAAAATATACAAGGACTAAAAAATAAAGAACTGGAAGTGGAATTATTTCTGAATTCAAATAACATTGATATTTTATGTATAACTGAACATTGGCTAAAGTCCAATGAGTTGATGTTTAACTTTAACAACCATCATGTTGCTAGCACATTCAACAGAACAAATATGATACATGGAGGCTCCTTAATAATTTTGAATAAATCAATAAAATTTAAAGAAAGACTTGATATAGTGAAACTTTCTGTTGAACGTGTTGCAGAAATAGCTTGTATTGAATCTGGTCAATTTATTGTTCTAAGTGTATACAGGCCACCTTGTGCATTGCTTATATCATTTATGGAAATCATGGAAGATGCTTTGCACAGAATATGTAATTCAAAAAAAGGAGTTATTATTTGTGGAGACTTTAATATAAATATTCTAGAAAACACACAGGCAACTATAAACTTATTAAATCTTTTTAAATCATATAACATGAAACATGTATTCTCTGAGCCAACAAGAATCACTGCCACAAGTGTGACATGTCTAGATAACATTTTTACCAATGTTAAAGTTATTAAAAGCACTATTATTAATAGTTTTGATTCTGATCACTGTGGCCAGTTGGTGTCTTTACCTTTGAATACATGTAAAGTATCAAGCAAAAGTATTACATTTATTCCTATTACTGCTAGCCGCCTAAATTACTTTAAAACAAATATGGAACAAAATCTACCTAAGTTGTCCTCTCAAAAAGATCCCAACAAAATTTATGGTTCCTTATTTAATCATATAAACATGGAACACAATAAAGTTTTTAAATCAAAAACAATTACTTTGAAGAACCGTCTGACCTTTAGTGAGTGGGCAACTACTGGTATATTTAAAAGCTGAAATAAATTGTATGATTTATATAATGAAAGAATGTTTAACCAAAATCCGGCTTTTATATCCTATGTAAAATTATATTCTAAGGTTTTTAAACAAGTTTGTTCTGCTGCCAAATCAATGCATCTTAAAAATAAAATTAAATCAGCTCCGAATGTAATACAAGCCACTTGGAGCATTATCAATTCTGAATCGGGAAGGAACATAGCACACCATAAAGAATTTAGTATAGAAGTTAATAATGAAATTGTTTCAAAAGACACTGAAGTGGCCGCTGAATTTGAAAGATTTTTTGGAAATATTCCAATAGTAACTACTCAACATCTTCAGTCGTCTTCGAGGTCTGCTGTGTTACTTCTTGAAGATAATGTTCCTCAATGTGATGCATCGTTTGAATTTTCTGCTATTAGTCATTATGATATTCTTAAGGCTTTTAAAGAAATTAATAAAAAAAAGACTAAAGATTTGTGGGGTATGTCAGTGGTTACTATATCCTCTATAATCGATATTATTGCACCTCACATGGCAGCTGTGTTTAATCGTTGCGTCGCATCTGGAGTGTTTCCTGACCTGATGAAGCATAGTAAGGTAATACCACTTTTTAAATCTGGTGATACCTCAGACCCTTCAAATTTTCGACCTGTTTCTGTTTTACCAACTCTTAGTAAGCGTCAAACATGACATTCTTGTCAGGAAGCTTCATCATTATGGCATTAGAAACGGAGCTCTCAATCTTCTGACTTCGTATTTGAATAATAGAGTTCAGAGGGTTGACGTTAATGGAAAACTTTCTCCAGGATCGTCGGTTACCATGGGAGTACCACAGGGTTCAATTCTTGGGCCGTTTTTGTTTCTTGTGTACATTAATGACTTGCCTTACTACGTAGGGGATAAAAACGATATAGTGCTGTTTGCGGACGATACATCTCTTATATTTAACGTAAAAAGACGTCTCGATAATTTTGACGAAGTAAACAATGCACTTCGTAAAGTTGTTCAGTGGTTTGATAATAATAATTTACTTTTAAATGCGAAAAAAACTAAATGTGTAAAATTCACAATGCCCAATGTTAAGCAATTAAAAACCACTGTACAAATTAACGGTGAAGAACTGGATCCTGTTGCGTCTACTACATTTCTGGGCATTACGGTAGACGCAAAACTCCAATGGGGACCGCACATTCAGCAATTGGCAAGCAAATTAAGTTCAGCGGCATATGCAGTGAAAAAGATCAGACGTCTGACTGACGAGGAAGCGGCAAGAATGGTTTATTTTAGCTATTTCCATAGCCTTATGTCGTATGGTATTCTTTTGTGGGGAGCTGCTGCGGATATTAACACTATTTTTGTTTTGCAAAAAAGAGCCATTAGGGCTATTTATAATTTAGGTCCCAGGGCTTCACTTAGAGAAAAATTTAAAGAAATAAATATTCTTACCGTCACTTGTCAGTTTATATACGAGAACTTAATGTACGTCCAAAAGAATCTTGATAAATTTAATAAAATTTGTAATGTACACAATAAAAATACTAGGAACAAATGTAATCTCGTTCAACACGTAACTCGTCTCCGGAAAGTTAATAACTCTTTTATGGGGCAATGTATACGCTTCTATAACAAACTTCCGAGGGCTATTAGGGAGCTTCCCTTGACACAGTTTAAGAAATCAATTAAAGATAAGCTTTGCAAAAAAGCATACTATAAAATTTCAGATTTTATTGAAGATAATAAACCCTGGGAGTAATGTAAATTGATCGGAGTTTTGTTGCTATAGTTTGTATCATTATGACATTTACAATGTAAAATTTAAATAATGTAATTAAAATAAGACATTTATTGCTATTTAAAAAAAAATGAAATGTCGTGTTGCTGAGGGAGTTTCTTGCCGTTTCTTCTCCACAGCTGTAACACGTTTCGAAGCGGCAATAGTTTAAAAAATATAAAAAAGTGTAAAATGGACGATTCAAAAGAACTTGTAAAAGTCTACTTGAATAAAGATAATTTGACTTTGACTTTAAAGATAATTTGACTTTGACTTTGACTAGTATGTTCCTGAAATTTCATATAGGGCGATATTATACCGTGATAACAACACGCAACTTTTTGATAATAAAACCTCTTTCGGCGCCATTGTGTTACATCAAGCAATACCATTCCCACGGCAACACGGAAAATCCTTTACCCACAAATATTTATTACTTTTATTATATTGCAGTTTTGTCGCGGTTTTGTTCGCGAAATGAATTGCTTTTTCCTTTGAACACACTTTGTGGGTTAAAAATGATCTATCTGTGTCGACAGTGTTGATAGCTTTATATTGCAGTTGTCACATCAACGTACGTAGTTTAACAACTTGCACTATACCAAGGTAGTTTGCTATAACTTAAGGTTTCTTAATAGTTGAAGTGTCTGCCCAGAAAAGAGACATGTTTTTTTTTTGGGATAGGAGCCAAACAAGCTAGTGTGCCACCTGATGTTAAGTGTTCAACACTGCCCATGAACACCCACAATACCAGATAAATTATTGATGCATTGGCCTTTGAGGAAAATAAGAGGCCTTTGTTCTACGGATTGGGCGTGTATTGCCGACTGGACAAATGTAGGAACTGATGAGATGAATCTAGAAATTATTTATCATCATGATCATCATCAGCCTATATACTTCCCACTGCTGGGAACAAATAGCAAATCTCTATTCACTTTTAAAAAAAAAACAGGAATATATATTAAGGGCCCCTTATCGCCACGAATTCAATGAACAAGACCAACAATGCTTATCTAGAATCACAATATAAAAACAGTTTTGAAGCAAATTTACGAACTAAATGACCTGATAAACTTAATGAGTGTAACAAACATTTAAGCTTTAAAACTAAATAAAGCCTTTTAGTTCACTAACAGAATTTTAGGCGTGCTACAAAAAACCTATAGGCAACGAAGCGAGCAAGCCACAAAGGCCACAGAGAACCAGTCAGGCAACGTAAAGTGAACTTCCAAACGTAATTTCTCCCGCTAATAGGTAAACAAGGCGAATTTTGAAGCGAGGTCACGACATCACAATGTTGCCACAATACGGTGTTGACAGAAGGGTCAATTATAATAAGTCTAGTAGTAATACTAGATGACCTCGATGTTTAGGCGCGCCTTTGAGAATCTCAACGGTTGCGGGTTCAAACCTCAGGCATACACCTCTGACTTTTCGAATATGTGTGTATTCACAATGAATTATCACTTACTTTAACGGCGAAGGAAAACATCGTGAGGAAACCTGCACACACACACACAAAGTTCTTAGAAATTTCATAAGTGTGTAGTCCACCAAGCCGCACCAGACCAGCGTTTTCGACTAAGGCCTAAACCCTCTCCTTGAAGAGGGGACCCGTGCCCAGCAGTGGGAAGAATATGGGCTGATGGATAAAGATGATAAGTAGGTATTACTGGCACAGCATTTTTTTATACACAATAGCCAATAAGAATCAAATTCCCAGCTGCCTCTCCAAAAGTAAAACCAGAGTGTTCAGTGATTTCAGCGTAAAAGCAAAACGTAAAAAAATAACAAACACATCACTGTTGCAATTATTGAATTAGGTGATTGAATAGCGTTCCATATTTCATAAGATTTATACGTTATAAAACGGGCCCATATCTAAGCTCAGTTGTACAACTGAGATCATCTCTCGGGAATCGAATCAAATCAAGACCTCGTGATCTACGTACACCAACACGATAGGACCAAAAAGTAAATTAATCCAACTACATACATATGTACAAAATTTCCCAATTCTTTTCAAACAGAGGTACATCAGGCATTTCATCAGGTATGTATCAGTAATAGGGGGCGAGCGTATTGCCGCTTTAGGGCACATTTTCGGATTCTGTGACTACAGACTGACAATTTCGTTAAAGAAAAGCCCAGTAATACTTTTTCCGACCCTGGAATCGAACCCGGGACCTCTTGATCGCACGGCATATATTTCCGCTGCAAGACCCTTAGGCAGTTAAATCCAAAGAGTATTTCCATCTATTTTTCAACTTATTCTATTTCTCCTTTAGGGTTGAGAGCGTGAGTCAATTGAGCAATCTGTAATTATCCTTACCTTGTGCATCGCGGCCACGAAACACGCTTCGTCGAGTAATTAGTTTGTCGAGGGAATTCTGCGGACATTTTTAGAACAGCGCGTTGGTTAATGCGCCGAAATGCGTTTTCGCTGTCTATGTAATATAATAATATGATATGGCTTCAAGTGTTACTTCGCCAGATCTAAACTTGGTAATTTTGTTCTAAGTCCTACTTAAGTCCTTGATTACACACTAAGGTGTCATAGGTGGAAACAGTTTTGTGTTCACTAAATTCTGTTGTTTCTATAAAATGCTCGTGCTACCGCGTATCGTGTACCAGTTCGATTCCCAGGTCGGATAAAGTATTACTCGTATTTGAGTTATTCTATTAAGAAATTCTCAGTAGCAGCACGGAGTCTGGAAATGGGTGTGCGTGGGACTGATTCATATGTGGCGAAATGAATGCACCTGTACCTATCCCTTCGGGAAATACAGGCATGAGGTTATGTATGTATGTACCTATGTAAAAATGCTGCGGAAAATTTTCCTAATCCTTACTATATGGGTTTTTAAATACAACAAAAGAGCAACAGAGATAACATCTGCCTTTCCTTACATATTCTACGAGCAAAAACTTAAGTTTCAAAAGACCCTGCAGAAATTCTCAGCAACAGCAAAGAATTGGTAATTGGCATTATTATAAAGGACTTAAAATCACATCTGGCTAAACGTGGTTGTATACCTACATACAATTCTGACTACCCCTTCGAAGATGCAGACGAAGTATATGGCCACGGTGTCATATGATTCTAAAATGAGTTACATTGATATATAACATACCAGAATTTATCAGAATCATTACAAAGATACTTCTATTCCTACAAAGTTAAAGTCAAAATCACCATTATTCAAATAGACTTTTATAAGTGCTTTTGAATCGTCAATTAAGTTTTTTTAAAACTATTGCCGCTTCAAAACGTATTATGCTAACGCAGTGTAATGCTAATTCAAATACGTAAATGTCAAACCACGTATATGTAGGATTACTGGACTAGTCTTGACTAAATCCTTATAATTCCTTCTGTCGTCATTCGAAACATGTTTTGGGTAGATTCGAATGTAGGCGTAATGGACGCATAAATATGCTCCATTTGTCATGGATATAATTGTCGTGAATATTGATAGCACTTGATTAATATTATCATATTTTTAAGAATAATAAATTCAGAATAATAAACGTTTCTGAATTTCGAATAAAACTCAAGTGGCTTCCAATTCGTCTTCGCCGAAATACTCGTATTCTCTCTCTTCTTTATCGTTTTCTTTTCTTTCCTTCTTCACCTTGTTACTTCAAGGAACGATTCCGTTTTCTTAGCGGTGCCCATGCACGAACGCTTAGATCGCTAGAGAATGCTAGAAATTCCCAAGCACAGTTCATCTTTTCTTAGCAGTTCGTTCTCAGTCCATGCTGCTTGCTTGTGGAACGAACACCCTTTGTTCATAAGGCAAGCAAAATATTTGTCTGCCTTTAAGAGTAGTATCAAAGCACACTACTCTAAATCGTTTTAATTTATCTCATCAAAAATTTATTTGTGTGTTTAGCTTTTTCATAGTTTTACTTTATTTTTAATATTTCTATTTTTCCTCTTTTTTTACCCAACCTTTTTTATTCACTTTTATTTTCTGGGTTGTCTGGAACAGATCGCTAATAGCTGTAAGACCACACTTTGTGACACAATAGTTTATAAGTTAGCATTATTTTAAAATTTATTTCTGTAATTGTGGTGTACAAAAAATCATATTAAATAAATATATCTAAGGTATAAAAGGATTATCTGTTCAACAAATTTCTTCATTTCAATGTGCCTACATATTAGATACCTTTTATAGACAATTGCCCACTAAGCAATCACACCACTTTGGGTGATGCAATAATATCAATATTAGATTCATCATTAATAAGATTTGTAATAAGCGGAGTCGCTCTCTGAACGTTGTACTGTGCATACCTAAAATGCTCCCAAAAATATAATACATTTATACAAGTGTTCTTCGTCATTTGTGTTCTACCTCACACGCACCATCATGACACACCAACACCATCAGACAAATTGGTGACCCCGACGTGATCTTGAATCTCGCAATATGACTACTGAAGGCAGATCACCTCCAGTCAGCGCAGCGTCCGAGCTGGCAACAATAACCGTCTCATCCAGCAATATAAGAAGAAATTACAAGAGGCCGTCATGCTGTCATACCCAGTCACCGGAGCGCCTTTAGCTATAATGACTGACGCATCCACAACATGCGCAGGAGCAGTGCTTCAACAAAAAATCAATAAAATATGGAAGCCACTATCCTTCTTCTCATGCAAATTCAGCGAAGCTCAGCAACGTTACAGTGCGTATGATAGAGAACTTCTATCCATATATATGGCAGTCAAGCATTTTCGGCACATGATAGAAGGTCAACAAGTAACTGTATTCACGGATCATAAACCACTCGTGTATGCTTTACACAAAAAGGCTACGAGCGGTAGTGACACACCGAGAAGACTTCGACACTTGGACTATATTTGTCAATTTTGTACAACGATAGAGTACATCCAAGGCTCACAAAATGTTGTTGCAGACGCTCTATCTAGAATAGAAGAGATAAATATGCCATCGCCGCTTGACTACAACGAAATTTCAAAAAGTCAACAAAACGACGCGGAATTGAAAGAGCTATTGAAAGCAAAAAAATCTCAACTTCAAAACAATTGCGCATCCAGATTGCAGCGAACCGATTTATTGTGAGATATCAAAACAACATGCGCGTCCCTATCTACCTAAAGACTATCGTGTTACAGCCTTCGAAGCGATTCACAATATTAGTCACAGCGGTACACGCGCATTCTTGGTCCACACAGACTCAGAAACTCAATACGTTCCGCCAAATAAGTCTAAGGAATTCACAACAAATCTCGGAGCGCATAGAGACAACATAAATGGATCTGTTAACAATAACAATCAAAATCGGACCCGATCCGGACGCCTTATTAAGCCGACAGTGCATTTTATGCCTACTTGACAAATATTCCATTCCACAATCATTCACACTTCAGTATTTTGACAAACAACATCGATTTTTTATCCATTCCAATTAACAAAAAATGGGAAAAAGTCAAAGTCGGGAAGAAGTAATCATCGCTCAGAATGGACAAAATAACGAAGCCAACACAAGTCTCCTGCACGAAATCACGCACGAGAAACTGAACATTATTGCGATTATTATCATCGCAACGCTCATTATTACCATCTCTTACATTGGTTGGAAATTTTGCAAGAAGAAATACACCAAGCACCTAAGAAGAGAGCTGCAGGGATCGCGTGCTAGTCGCAGTAGACGCGACCCACCACATCCTGTAGCGTCATACTCCGTAGCCTGAAGCCGGATTGTGTGCATTTGTTTGTGTTAAAAGTGATGGGCAGTTTCGATTATACATAGCGTATCTTTTATTATCTTTATATAATTAGTTTTATTCTTATTTACTTTTTTTACTTTTATATTTAATGTTAATTGATTTTTACATTCTAATTTAAAAAAAAAAAAAAAAAAAAAATAATGGAAGGGAAGTGATGTGCCTACATATTAGATACCTTTTATAGACAATTGCCCACTAAGCAATCACACCACTTTGGGTGATGCAATAATATCAATATTAGATTCATCATTAATAAGATTTGTAATAAGCGGAGTCGCTCTCTGAACGTTGTACTGTGCATACCTAAAATGCTCCCAAAAATATAATACATTTATACAAGTGTTCTTCGTCATTTGTGTTCTACCTCACACGCACCATCATTACACGCCAACACCATCAGACAAATCAATATTATTATTTTCCTTACTATAATAACTTAACTTTTGTTCATAACTAATTTCCTTTTCTTGAAATTTTGTTGCTTTGCTCCTGCTGAAAGTTTAAGCCGATAAAAAAGAAAGTTCGAAAATCACATTAACACAATATCTAATTTAAGGAAGGCGCTAAATGTATTCAATAAATACGGCTAATATTGCATCGGAGCTATAGCTCAGTGGCAGAGCAATCGACTGCAGATCGATAGGTCCCCGGTTCAAATCCGGGTATCCCCTGCAAAAATTCTAAATTTTTGCTTTTTGTCTTCATTTTTTCACTGTTTATCATAGATCGAATGTTACAATTTTACTACGTTACAATCGTGTATCATTAAAAAAATTTAAGGTGAACTCAAACGCTATTGAGTTTTTCCTGGCAGATAAGAATCTCAATATACTTTTGAATTAGACACGACAAAGAAGGAAATTTAATCTGGCTCATAAATAAGTAGCAACTGGAATTGTTGGTATACTAGGTACGGCGTATGCTCGTAGATTCAAGATAAACGAGTGAATATCACGAGAAAAGGAAGCTTAAGTTGACCAAGGTCAAAACTTATGTCTAAATATGCGTTCAATACTCTTCCTAGAAGTATGTGTGACTGTGTTCATAATCCTATCCATCCTTCCAATATTTTTTCTCAGCCTATCGCCGTCCACTGCTGAACGATGGCCTCCCCAAGTAGGCGCCAATCATCCCGGTCTTCCAGCCATTACGGTCATCAACCCGCTTGCCAAGCGTGGTGACTATGGCAAAATCCCCCAAATGGAAACTCCCTCCAATAAATAATAACAATATTGAAATCATAATATCAAAAGCTTTGCAGAAAATATTTGATCTGTACAACCAAATTGACTTGACAAAGAAACCAATATACATCGTAATTTAATATTTCAAACTGCTGCACATTTTGTACGCGGCTGCGAAGGGACGAGACCATTTCAATTTACTCTCATTAGATTGTGTACTTTATTGCTTTGGTTTACAGTTCACTGTCAAATGAAATTAAATTAAGCCAAACTCAGACACAAAAATAATAGATGCGTCACAATTTTACATTTTAAATGTTTATATAATTGAACATGCTTAAAAGAATCTTAAATCTTTATGCAGTGATTAAAAAAGAACAAAATTTGAGTTTTTTTCGGAATACGAAGATGAAAATCTATGCACATTATTCATTTATCGACCGAAGAACAAAGAAAGTGCTTCAGGAGAAGTTATTAGAATTAATAAATGTTAATTTAAACTATTGCTACAATTAAATATTGTCGTAAAATTTAATCTGATAAATTCCTATATACCTAGATTAATAATGTTAAGCTTGATGTCTTGTGACAGCCCCGTGGTGCAGTTGGCTAGATACTAGCCTGCGAAACGAGAGGCCGCAGGTTCGATCCCCGCACCGAGACACAAATGTTTGTGTGATCCACAAATATTTGTTTCTGGTCTGGGTGTTTGTGAGACCGAAAAGTCTCTCGTAGTTTCTGATACCCACGACACAGGACTTGTATCCTAGTGTGGGGTCAGAATTATGTATGTGACTGTTGGGTGTATTTGTTGGGTGTATTTGTTGTGATGTGTTTCAATTATCTTTGCAAGCAGGAATTGCAGTGGTGGTGTATCAGAAACTACGAAGGCATTTGTTGTTCTTACAAATATTTGTCTTGATGCGAGGATCGAATTCGGCTCTAACTCCACAAGATAATTTCTATCAAACTACGCCACGAAGTTTTTCAAACTTTATTCTCAATTTTATTTACATACATACATACAAAATATCACGCCTGTATTCCCCCCTAAGGGTAGGCAGAGCTGCATTACTGCACCCACATTTCGCCACGTATGTATCAGTCCCACGTAATAGGGGGCGAGCCTATTGCAGTTTCTCAGGCACATTTCCAGACTCCGGGCTGCTACTGAGAATTTCCTGATGGAAAAACCCAATAACACTTTGCCCGACCCGGGAATCGAACCCAGGACCTCTAGATCGCACGGCACATACTTGTACCGCGAGACCACGAATTTTATTTACAAAAGGTTTAATTGTTTGCCACCAGTGCGTTGTCTTCTAAAATGTTTCAGATCCAGCAAAACTTTAAGCCCTCGATCCAAGAATTAAATTTGCCGAAGACAGCATTTCCTACGTGCGCCGAAGTCATTCTTTGATGCATGCTGAATGCTGAAACAGCGAGGGTGCAGCATTATGCGCTGTTGGGGCTGGAACGATTGGGTTAGAACTTTAAAGAGTTGAATTACAATAAGACCCAGACATATTTCAAAGAAATTTTTATATGTAATCTCACGGGAACATAGTTTTGTCCTAGCTAGATTTTTTGGAAATTCCGGTATTTACTATAATAAAGTTTGGCTGCATTATCTTTTATTCCGTATTACAACAATATCGTAATATCTTTATCTAATAATTGTTCATAAGATTCGCCGATTTTTCTCTGAGAGGAACTACTTATGTTGGTTTTCTTCAGTTTTATTACATTTAGCTTTAACTCACCTGCTTTTAGTTTAATGACTGATTTTATGATTTATTTGATTGATACTAGTAGCTATGCCCGCGACTTCATCCGTGCGGAAATTTTATTTTTAATTATTTTTAATAAGAAATTTATAAACTAAAAGTAGCCTAAGTTACTCCTTACTACATCAGCTATCTGCCAGTAAAAATCCCGTTAAAATTGGTCCACCCGTTTCAGAGATTAGCCGGAACAGACAGACAGACAAAAATTGTAAAAACCGTTAGTTTGGTATATGTGCCGTGTATACATCCATATGCATTTATTAAAAAGCGGTTATTTCAATATTACAAACAGACACTACAATTTTATTTACTTGTATAGAATGTATAGAATATATTTGTCTGATAAGCGTTCGCACGACGCCTAGGCATTATAAAACTCGTTCTATATGAAACCATGCTCATTCGAATAAGACCTGCAATCCTGACACACTATTTTATTGTCCCTTTTCGATTTTTTGTCACCGTTGAGAAAGTTGTTGTTGATGTTTTCCTTCACCGTTAAAGCAAGTGAAGACCGTTAAGTCGTGATGGCCTCGAGGTTTGGGCACGCGGTCGAGAATCTCGACGGTCGCGGGTTCAAACCCCAGGCACACACCTCTGACTTTTCGAAGTTATGATGTCCTCGAGGACATCACTACTTCAAAAGTTCAATGTTGAGCAAGAAATAAACGCATTATCTCGGTGCCTGGCGACAAAAGTCTTCGTTCTGTGAGTGCTGCCAATGATAACAAACGTAGGTAAAACGTGACCGGACTGTAGACCTAATTAGGATGCTCTAGGCTGCTGGATATTGAAACAAGATTGAGGATAGGTAGGCAGGAAAGTTGCTGATAAAGCACAGCGGATCGGCAAAGTGAGATGTCTGTAAGAAGGGACTGTTTTGACGTACAGACTGTCAGTCGCTGAATGAGGAAGAAAGTTAGCCGTATAAAGGACATTTGCCGATGATCGTGTGAGACTTTATCCCACAAAGTGGATGATGATCTTCTAAAGATTAAAAGACGCTTTTGATTTTTTTATAAATATTAGAACGACAGAAAACAGGTTATCTGCCGAGTTAAGTGCCGAGAGATATCTATTTCTCGCCGCTCAATAGGCCGGTTAGTTGATTTTTCGTGGTACGTTCAAATAATAGGAAGAAACACAGGGGCTGGCAAACTCTTCTACATACTACAACATTAGTTCATATAGCTCCAATTTTTTTATAAACAATTATTTTATACCTGTCACTGCATCATCAATTGATGTTGGACACAATTTACGTCCAACATCATGAATGCACAAATAGCTAGGATTTTTTCTGATAACATTGTGTGGGTGAAACATGTCAGCGTGCTTTGTGTTTGAAAAATTGTTTTTCAATTTGTATAGACGTGAACGTGCCACTAATCGATACGAATAATTTTATGAAGTGAACAAGGCAGTTTGAATTGTTTAAATATCATTACGGTGGAAATATCTCATCATCATCATCAGCCTATATACGTCCGACTGCTGGGCACGGACCTACTCTACAACTGAGAGGGTTTAAGCCTTAGTCCACCACGCTGGCCTGGTACGGGTTGGCGGACTACACACCTAAGGAATTCCTAAGAACTTTTATGTGTGCAGGTTTTTTTTATTTAGCACAACCACATCACACATATTAATACATTTATAGTTTAGTGATATTTGCTTAGGTACTACGTCTGATATACATGACACTTAAGGTGTGCATAACGTTCTCCGAAAAAGTATAAGAAAGATACCAAGAAATTCCTAAGAACTTTCATGTGTGACGGTTTCCTCACGATGTTCTCCATAACCGTTACATTACGTGATAATTCATTGTGAATACACACATAACTTCGAAAAGTCACAGGTGTGTGCCTGGGATTTGAACCCGCGACCGCCGAGACTTACAACCGCGCGCCTAAGCCACCATTACTACTTCAAGGCTAAAATATGAATTATAAATTACATATCAGTCCCACGTAATAGGGGGCGAGCCTATTGCCGTTTTTCGGGCACAATTCCAGCCTCCGTGCTGCTACTGAGAATTTCCTGATTGAAAAACCCAATAACACTACCCCTATTACGTGGGACTGATACAAAACCTGGCGAAATGTGGGTGCAGAAATGCACCTCTGCCTACCCTTTCGGGGAATACAGGCGTGAGTTTATGTGTGTATGTAAATTACATATCAAAGGTCCTATCGCTTAGACTTTGTCAACAACTTGTTATGGATCTCCTTAATTAATTTACAACTAGTTTCAACCCTCCGTCTACAGTTAACGATATATTACGATTCATTGATTTTTCATTGACTGCCTCGTGGTCTCGCGGTACAAGTATGTGCCGTGGGATCTAGAGGTCCTGGGTTCGATTCCCGGGTCGGGCAAAGTGTTATTGGGTTTTTCCATTAGGAAATTCTCAGTAACAGCACGGAGTCTGGAAATGTGCCCGAAAAACGGCAATAGGCTCGCCCCCTATTACGTGGGACTGATACATACCTGGCGAAATGTGGGTTCAGAAATGCACCTCTGCCTACCCCTTCTGGGAATACAGGCGTGAGTTTATGTATGTAAGTATGTATTGATTTTTCAGTTAATGATTTTGATCATGTGATTTTTGTATAGAGCAACAAAAGATTTATTTAAGTAAATTGCAACTGGCATTACAAAAACGATGACTGCCTTTACTGAAAGCAAAAAAGTTAATTCATATTTTTTACCTGACTTTTATTACTTACAATACTTTTTTTATTGCTATTGCACTAAAGACGATGCATACATCTTGACGTTACACGCTGAATGTATGCTCCAAAAAGTGATAAAAATATAATATTTAAACTGTAGTGCTCGCGAAAAGCTTTTGTAGAATGTTGCCGTTGTTTCATGTTTCTTGACAGCCTCTTAAGATTAGCAGTTAGAAAAGTCTTTGTGAATAAACGTATGGTACTGAAGTTTTGGAAAATATTTGTGCACTAAATCTTCGCTACATAGTGAAGCCGAAGTAGAAGTATTTTAACACACACTTTCCTATAGGGATAACTATATTTCAAAGCATACATTTTATAGGAGTACCTGATACGGTCATAATATTTTTATAATAAAAAAAAATGTGTGTGTACTTATGCACACGCGTTAGAAGTTATATTTTATACATAAATATATATTTTCTCAAATAATATTATAATATATTATAAAATAATATTTTAAAAAATACGAGCGTGCTTTAGACCACACGACTGAATTATAACTTATAAATACGCCCAACAGTCACATACATAGTTCTTAGTTTACACAACATATTACATTTCTGAACGCACTCATAAATATTTGACAACTAATAAATATGTCAATCTCTTTTAATTACTGTCACTATTCTACATTTTTAACATCTAAAACATATGTATAAACTTTTTTTGGATAACTTTTTCGTGACGGTGTGCGCACTCATCGTAAAAATGATACCCTTTTCTAAGAAACCATCTTAGACGTGAAAGTGTATAAAACAATCTCAATTTAAAATTTATAATTTTTAAAAAATATATGTATATAAAACTACAATACGTGTTGCTCTACTAGGTTTAAGATAAGGTACATGCCTAGCAGTACATCCTATGACAGCATATAATATACACGTAAATAAATTAAATAGTATTGCAAACAGATCAATGTTTTTAATTAAAAAGTATGCTTATGGCTTTCAATGAAGCAAAACGGTCACATACACCGGCTGGACTATATAACTTAATCACACCACAGAAGTTCAAAAAAATACGAGAATAAAGAACAAAAAAGCGATTACAGTGCCATTGTAAAACACCTTAACATTGTCCGTCGAGCAGAATATACCCACAATATAACTCTGAATACGTTAAAAGCAAACGAAACTCGAAACAAGTCCAATCCACAAAAAACCTTTCGCGAAACCACTCGAGAAAATGGATACCTGGTTACCAGGGGAACAAAGAAGAGTGTACACTGAATCTTCGCAGCATAATGCCGCATTCACATGCAATGCATTCAGCCTTTAGCGCTGGAGATTTTCAATCGATAGCGTTGTTACTTTAACGGTGAAGGAAAACATCGTGATGAAACCTGCACACCTAAAATTATTAGGAATTTCTTAGGTGTGTAGTCCACCAACCCGCACTAGGCCAGCGTGGTGGACTAAGGCCTAAAACTCTCTAAGTTGTAGAGGAGGCCCGGGCCCAGCAGTGGGACGTGTATGGGATGATGATGAGTATTGTTAGGGAATTTTGGGATAGCCTTGGTCGTGCAGGAATATAAATATTGTTAAGATTTAATTTAAAAAAAAATACATATATTTAGTTCTGACGTCACTTTTCTGTCAAACACCATCAGCATCCGTGACGAAGTTGGCTAAACACTAGCTTGCGAAACGGGAGGCCGCGGGTTCGATCCCCGAACCCAGACAAATGTTAGTGTGAACAACATATATTTGTGTCGGCTTTGGGTGTTTGTGAGCCCGAAAAGTCCCTCGTATGTATCTGATACCCAAGATACAAGTCTCGTATTTTAGTGTGAAGCCAGAACTACGTGTATATGTGACTGTTGGGTGTATTTATTTATATTTCAATAGAGCATTACTATAGAGGTCAGTCTTTGAGTGAAACATGCGTATGTGTATGTAATATAAATCCAATCGAAAATTTTCGTACGTTATTTGTCAAATATGCAAATGCAATTGATTTTTGCGTACAAAAGGGGTCTCTGATATTACAAGCGTTCAGTCAAGCTCATTGTTTTATCCACGCAAACAGAATAAAAAAATCGTCATGTTTGCAAAAACCCTTATCGCGACGCTGCAGAACACAAACATTGGGCGGCAAAGAAAATAAATTAGATATAGGCCGCTCGGACACTGTTAATTAAATTTGAAGATTTATAAAAAATATGTTTTCAGAGATACCACGTATTTTTTAAATTTATGCATGTAGACTGATGAGTTTCTAATAGCGTATTATTAAGACAATGAACAAATTAGGCAGTTTAAAAGTTAATGACATAATTTTGCCCTGAGGATGCAGTTTTGCTGTGATATCTTAATGCGGGGCTTGCTTCGCCTCAGGCCTAAATTACTGTAGTAGGTGTAGAGCAACAGCAAAACTTATTTATATTGTGATAATGGAAGCAAAATCTTATAGACGTTTAACCTTCTGAAACACTGGTTTAGAGGGTATACCGTTTCAGTTTTTCTTTTTGAGAGTGTCCTACCTAAGATAAGAATATGAACCAAGAAATACAGTAGAGTATTATTATAAAGCAACATTTCCACAAAAAAATTATCATCTAATTTAATATTACCTTTTGAAATTGTAACATTAAAAACTAAATTCATTACCGAACAAAAAAAAACTAAATTAAAAATCAACTCACCAAAAATCCCCGGCACATAACACCTCAAATTTGTATGCGTCAAGCGAACTGCGTTGATTTAAAAAACGTGACGTCGCCGAAAAGGGATTGTTAAAGTGGTGACAATAAAAAGTGTTCAGCCTAAAACACAAAAGCTTAGAGCCAGCCACACGCGAAACGGAACACGTGGCGTGCGTGCGACGGAACGTAGCGGGTTTTGTAATTGTGTAGACGGGCGTACGGAACGCTGCAAACAATGGGGTTCCGCTAGATTACGTCTGAGCCGTACGTGTTGGGAATCTGCGCGTGTGCCCCACAATGGGAGCCTAAGATTATGACCAGGTGATCTTAGAGGCTGGTGATAAGCTTCCACATAGGACTGAGATTTGTGTAGATACACCTACATATATAAATTATTTATAAGACGTAATAGGGGGCGAGCCTATTGCTGTTTCTCGGCGCACAATTTCCTAATGGAAAAACCCAATAACACTTTGCCCGATCCGGGAATCGAACCCAGGACCTAGATCGCACGGCGCACACTTGTGCCGCGAGACCACGAGGCAGTCGCGTCGGCCTCTGACTTTTCGAAGTTATGTGTGTATTCACAAAGAATTATCACGTACTTTAACGGTGAAGGAAAACATCGTGGTGAAACCTGCACACCTAAAAGTTCTTAGGAATTTCTTAGGTGTGTAGTCTGCCAATCCGCACTAGACCAGCGTGGTGGACTAAGGCCTAAACCCTCTCAGTTATAGAGGAGGCCCATGCCCAGCAGTGGGACGAATATGGGCTGATGATGATGATGATGATGATGTAATTTATAATATCAGCCTCTAATTCAAAGTGCTGAATAGGAATACACATTGAGTTGAATGGCGTAGATATGCAAAGAAAGCTGCTGTTTTTGGAAAAAAAAAATTTTTTGCTCTTACCGCATGCTAGCGCATTTATGGGGTTCTGGGTGGAGTGGGCGGCATAATACTGGAATTTATTGTCTTGGTGAATTTAATAACAATAACGTTCTTAGTATAACCTGTTCGTAATCTATAATTACTCCTTTTAAATTCTACCTTCTTTATTTACTTTTCGAACATCTACCCTTGCTCAAACTCTACTGAAGTCTGAATACTGCTTCGTTGACATGACGATTTATTTGCAAATTCCCGAATGTACATACAACTCCCCCGTCTCCGTCTCTTTATTTTCCATTTCCAAATACAACAGCGTTTCGGCTACTCTTCAAATCCTTTTCTACTACAAAGATTTGATTTTACCGTAGTCAAGTAAAAAAAGGACTAATAAAAGAATACAAGGCAGCGTTATCGTTTTTAAATTGAAGCTCCATCAGTTTCTGGTGTCATATTGAGATTAAAAAACATACACCAATTCGTTGAACCCGATTCATAAAAAGGCGATATTTTTCATCCCATTCGGCGATATTACAACGGCCAAATAAACATGCCGGGTCATCCAATGTGGATTTCGCGGAATGCGTCATAAATTTCTTTTAGGGCTTAAAAAACATCAACACATTTTTTTTAACAAAAGTCCCAATTTCGCGCTGGTGCGTTTCATCTTTTGTATCGCTTGTATCAAAGCAAAACGACGTATACTGAACTTCGTTTCACTTAATTGTCGGCCTTATTCTTTAATGTTTAAGACGCTTTTCTCTTGAAATGCTCGTGATGTAACAGCATGTCAGGTTGCGGTGTTCGGTGAAATAGATAAAGAAAGTTTTTCGCATAATTTTCGAGTTTCAAGGTCCAGAGATTTAAGTGATACGTAAGGAATGCTGGCTGATTGTACTCTTTATTGTTACCATTTTATTTATTTAACGTGAAATAAAAATGTCGCTTATACTTTTGTACAGAAAATGTAGTTTTCTCTTTTAACTTACAAGAAATCAACTGCCTGCCAAAATCGACTGCCTCGTGGTCTCGCGGCACAAGCATGTGCCGTGCGGTCTAGAGGTCCTGGGTTCGATTTCCGGGTCAGGCAAAGTGTTATTGGGTTTTTTCATTGGGCAATTTTCAGTAGCAGCACGAAGTGTGGAAATGTGCCCGAAAAACGGCTCGCCCCCCTATTACGTGGGACTGATACACACCTGGCGAAATATGGGTGCAGAAATGCACCTCAGCCTACCCCTTCGAGAAATACAGGCGTGAGATTATGTATGTATACTATACTTACAAGAAGTCGACATGAACGAATCTGATTTGAGGTAATGCAAGCATTCTAACGTTAGGTCTTCTACGGTAGTTTGAGTTGATCAGGTGTTGAGTACCAATCTGGGCCGTAAGAAGTCGAAGTTGTGAATCTTATATTCGGTACTACAAGCTTCGGCGGCTACTTCTAGTGCAAGATTTAAAAATTTAACTCTTTGTACTTATTAAACGATTGCTCGTATCCTCCGCTTCGCACATACGATGCACGCTGTTCGTAATCAAACTTTACCACATATAATAGAAGTATAAATATAAATATAAATATATAAATACACCCAACAGTCACATACATAGTTCTGACCCCACACTAGGATACAAGTCCTGTGTCGTGGGTATCAGAGACTACGAGAGACTTTTCGGTCTCACAAACACCCAGACCCGAAACAAATATTTGTCGATTACACAAACAAGTATAAGTAGTAAAACAAGTATAAGAAGAATAACATAGAAGTTGAATAGCATACATTACATAACCTCATGCCTGTATTCCCCGAAGGGGTAGGCAGAGGTGCATTTCTGCACCCACATTTCGCCATATATGAATCAGTCCCACGTAATAGGAGGCGAGCTTATTGCCGTTTTTCTGGACTTCGTGCTGCTATTGAAAATTTTCTTACTATTGTCGCTTCGAAAAGTGTTAACGCTGTGGAGAAGAAACGGCAAGAAACTCCCTCAGCAACACGAAATGTTATTTTTTTATCAAAAATATAGCAATAAATAGTCGATACTCTATTTAGATCGTCCTACACTCGTTATAAAGTGTGGTCAGTCTATAGGGGCTGTGTGAAAATGTGGTGTTAGGCGAGCGACGTTTCATTTAAAACAATAACTATTGTTCAGCTTTTATAAAACTATGATCGAAACAAACTGCGGCGTTTTACGTTGCAGTAAAACGTGATATATCGCGCCAGAATGTATCCGAAAATTGTTAAAAATATTTAGGAAGTTTTTTTTTACCCCAGTATTACAAAGTGACTACACGGTTTTCGTCATAGAGACTGTTTTTTTTTTTAACTGAGAGTATAGCCGTCAAGAAAGACTGTGTCTCGATATTGCCGCTAGTTGATCTAGATTCTAGGTTATCAAATACGTTATAATTTTCAGCCATGTTTTTGTCTTTTACATTTCCCTTGAAATATTTTGGTTTTTAGTACAACATAGCCTACAAATAACTATAAACTTTTGTAGTTCGTGAGCGGCAAAACTACGACATCCCTACCCAAAGCGATTATTTGAATAAAACAAGTGAATTTTTACACAATATTATTAATATTTTCGGTGCTCTCGTCATCGGGGATATAGCTCAGTGGCAGAGCAATCGACTGCAGATCGATAGGTCCCCGGTTCAAATCCGGGTGTCCCCTAACGATCATATTTTTGTTTAAATTTTAGTTCGGTTTTTTTCTACTCTAACTGTTAATTTAGCGGTAATTTTTGAAGAGAACGGATCAAAAATAAGATAGCGATCATGAGAAAAGGAATCATTAAAAATATAGATAGGAGTTGGAAAACGATAGTTTTCTGCTTAGCTCAACAGCAACTTCGAACTTTTACCACCTTTCACTTCGTAAATCTTAGGTTTTACATCAAAGGCACGGTAAATAACGCAAACAACAGAGATAACAACTTTTATAACCTAACCTAACTTAACCTAATTCCTAAAAAAATAAAAAATAAATATCTCATGTGATACATACATACATAAAAACGTGAAATAGTTAATTGGAATAAAATATTAAGAATTACACATTGTTTTATTCCCAAAAGACTGCCTCGTGGTCTCGCGGTACAAGTATGTGCCGTGCGATCTAGAGGTCCTGGGTTCGATTCCCGGGTCTGGCAAAGTGTTATTGGGTTTTTCCATTAGGAAATTCTCAGTAACAGCACGGAGTCTGGAAATGTGCCCGAAAAACGGCAATAGGCTCGCTGGGCTCCCTATTACGTGGGACTGATACATACCTGGCGAAATGTGGGTGCAGAAATGCACCTCTGCCTACCCCTTCGGGGAATACAGGCGTGAGTTTATGTATCTATGTATGTATGTTTATTCCCAAAACCAACATTTACCAGTCGTCAGTGGTAATACCTAGCATGTACTAAATTCTAATGGTAAAATGTATTTCCAAACAGATACGACTTAGGGGCCTTCAAGAAGAGAGCCTATATTTTCCTCAAAGGCCGGCAACACACCGATGATTCCTCTGGTATTATGGGTGTTCATGGGCGGTGTTGACCACTTAACATCAGGTGGCTCACTTGCTCGTTTGCCTCCTTTTTCCATTTAAAAAAAAAAAAAAAAGCCCGAAAACATCGTGCCTTTTTTATAAATCCTTACATTTACCAACTCAAGTCGGTAAAACCTAAGATTGACCAATATACGGGCTTTAATAGTAACATATATATTTCGACACATACATGTACATATTTCAACTTCTACGATCGAGTTTCTAACATCCAATATTTAACAGTAATCCTTTAATTTCTTCTTAAATAGATAAAGAACGGATAACAAACACTAGATTGGTATGACAAATTCGCCATACCAAGCATCGGGGATATAGCTCAGTGGTAGAGCAATCGACTGCAGATCGATAGGTCCCCGGTTCAAATCCGGGTGTCCCCTATGTAAGGCATGTATGACAAGAAAACTTTTTTCGTAAATATTTTACACCTATGAAAATCTATTAAAGAACTTTTTCAGATTATATTCGTATAGTTATATATAGATATTTTAGTTTTTTTTTCTTTTAAGATATTGAAGAGGAAAAATAGTTTTTTGAATCTATAAACCGTCAAATACATGATTTTGATACAATCATTCATCTTTTTTTACCACCCAATTTGGAAAGCAGTTGTTAGTTAATCATTATCAGCCCAATACGTCCCACTGCTGGGCTCGGGCCTCCTCTACAACTGAGAGAGTTTAGGCCTTAGTCCACCACGCTGGTCTAGTGCGGGTAGGCGGACTACACATCTAAGAAATTTGTAGGAACTTTTACGTGTGCAGGTTTTATCACGATGTTTTCCTTCACTGCTAAATTAAGTGATAATTCACTGTGAATACATGCACAACTCCGAAAAGTCAGAGGTGTGTGCCTGGGATTTGAACCCGCGACCGACGAGATTCTCGACCGCGCGTCTAAACCTCGAGGCCATCACTACTTACAGAGGTCATTATGGAGGGTTAAAACTTAGCTCAGTAATCATAGTTACATTATTAAACCTTTCGCAGACACAGACCTGTGCGCTTAGGTAATTGTTTCGAAATGGCACTCATTTCCAGCTAGAAAGTTAATTTTTCGGTACTACTGTTTTCAGTCCCAAACTCTGTTTGTGAAAATACTAACAATAACTGTTAAATCTAGAAAACTTAACAAAGAAATTCAAATTCCCATCCATAATACAAAATCTTTATCCCAACAGTCCCCGTTCGAATTTATTTTCTTGAGCAATAAAGTTCTGGATAATACGGGAAGAACTAAAGTTTTTTCTATCTAGTTAGTTACTTCTGTAGTTTATTCAGTTACTTTTTCTGCTTGCGATTTTATTATGCAGTCGGTTTTATGCGGACATTAAGTGAGAAATATTTTGTTTAGGCATATTGCTATTGACGGAAACACAATGGCGAAATTTGGGTGCAAATGTGCACCTCTGCCTACCCCTTTGGGGAATACAGGCGTGAAGTTATGTCATCATCATCAGCCCATATACGTCCTGCTGCTGGGCACGGGTCTCCTCTACAACTGAGAGGGTTTAGGCAGTCCACCACGCTGGCTTAGTGCGGATTGGCGGACTACACACCTAAGAAATTCCTAAGAACTTTTAGGTGCGCAGGTTTCATTACGATGTTTTCCTTCACCGTTAATTATTCTTTGTGAATACACACATAACTTCGAAAAGTCAGAGGTGTGTGCCTGGGGTTTGAACCTGCGACCGTCGAGGTTCTCGATCGCGTGCCTAAACCTCGAGGCCATCACGACTTATGAAGTTATGTATGTTTACTAAAGTAATCCATCCATAGAAGTGGCCTATGCCCAGCTGTGGGACGTATATTAGATGATATGCATAAAAAGACCCCGGGCTTCTACAGATAATTTCTAATAGAATACCCTAACATGGCAAGAGCCTGAACCGGGATTTGAACCCGGAGAATATGAAACACACACCGCACATGTATTCGAAAGGAGCAACGATGCAGTGCATATGTCAGAGTAACGAAAGTAAGCGTCTTGAGTAAAATTACTTTCTGGGATCAGCATATAACATTAAAAATAAATAATTCGTGCCGAGATTTAACTAAAAATCGCAGGAAACCTAGTCAAATTCTTATTTTTAATCTGGCAACAAAACGGCACAGATAAAGCTCAAGCGGTTGAGCCAACCAGCGCTCGATGAATGGGGTTGCCAGAGCGAAGTTTTTACCGGTACCTAGCTGGAAACCCGCCATTTTCGTCAATAAAATGTTTTCGCTTCATATTTATTGCGGCGAATATTTTAAATATTCCAAACTTTTGTGCTTATTTGTTCTCTAAGTGTTTTTGTATTTGTTTTTTCATGTTTTTTTTTTAATTTAAAAGTTGCATTAAATACAATGCTAATAATGCTGTGTGCATTAATAGTAGTTAAAAGTATATTCAAAGTGAGAAATTAAGTTATAATTTATGTGACATCTACGAGTAAGTATACATATACATGCTTAAAATCTAGATACTATCGTGAAAAGCGGTGCATTTCATTGAAGTTACAGCAATGTTTCGATTATTATAACGTCAGACCAACTCACCTGGAAAGACCATATAAAGAAAAAGCGCGACGAAATAAACTCACGCTTTAGAAACCTACTTTGGCTATTGGGAAGACAGTCCGCCTTAACGTTAAGCAACAAGCTCAGGGTATATTGCTCAATAATAAAACCGATCTGGACATACGGTATACAACTGTGGTCCTCAGCCAGCAAATCCAACCTCTTGTGTCTCCAGCGAGTACAAAATTACATCCTGAGGGTTATATCAGCGGCGCCATGGTATAGTAATAACAAAGAAATCCACGAATACTTGGAAATACCAACCATTTTTGAAGAAGCGAAACGTTACTCTACAACATACAAACAGCGTTTGTCTGTTCATCCCAATCCTCTCTCTCACTTACTTTTACAACCATACGCGATTAAGAGACTCAAGAGAGCGACCCCCCGTTCTAATACGGGGAGATAGGACATTGGCCCTATCTCGCCATACCTCACGACGCCTTTCAACATATCTGCTCATAGTTTATAAGACTGATTGCAGATAGCACAATACAAAAAAAAAAAAAAAAAAAAACCAACTCACCAAAGTTTTGATGGGCAAAGCTGAGTCACCACTGAGAAACAACACTAATTCACTCACAACACATTTAAACACATTTAAACTCACAACACATTTAAACACGCACAGACAAAATCGCAGCTTGTCTTACGAATTTCCGAATAATAATCTTTGAGCTTTAAATATCTATTTACACAAAGCAATTTGACATATAAATGAGAATATACTGCCGCACAATAAACAATTATAAACTAGACATTACATAATTAACGTGAAGCGATTTTGGGCTTCAATGGAAGTACCGCTTATGACACACACCTTTAACACCACAACGTAAATTGCACAATACTCGTATAGACCACGATATACGTAAGAATTAAACTAGAAAGTACACTATATGCAAAAAATACGCGCTCGGCGTCCACGACACGCGACGACGACTGGTGACAGGCAAATAGTAACAAACTACCCTCAGTTGTTTTTTATTTTTTTTTGTAGGTAAGTCACACAACCACAACAACCACATTTCGCCAGGTATCAGTCCCACGTAATAGGAGGCGAGTCTATTGCCGTAATATTTTATCTCACATTAAATTAATTTAAATTAGTAGAACACGTTTCCAGTAATTAAAACTAGGTGTGAACTGCTTTTACAAATACTTTTCTGTAGCAAAAACTAGAATTTACTTTTTAACAATTTCAAATATTAGATGAAAGTAGTTTTAGTTTTATAGGGTTAGTTAAAACTAAAAACTTTAATTCAAATCTATTTCACATTGAATAGAAAGTTTTGATCAGGTCTTGATGTAATGAGATTTTATGTAATTCTTTATCTAATGCTAATCTAAATTAATACATTATAGTGAGAAATAATGATTTTTGTTTTTTCTTTTTCATTCAAATTAATAACTACTTGACCTATTTGAATGATTTTGCGTACGGACAAAGGTAACAGCATCGGACGTAAGATAGGCTACTTTTTATCCAGGAAATACCGATACCCATGGGATGATCCTGGAATTCAAGATTGTGTCCGCGCGGATAAAAAAAATTTGGGAGTCCACTCGGTCTAATCGGAGGTCAAAGATGTCGAATATCATTTAATGAAATCTTTGTTCTCATATAATCCTGTTTTCGACGGCTTTATACTAATAAATCAGTAAAAAGTTTTTTTAACTTTCATATGCTAAATATGACCGTAAATTTCTTAACCTTGTGTAAACACTATTCAATAGGAATAAATAACGTAGATTGTCATCAGCCCATATACGTCCCACTGCTGGGCACGGGCCTCCTCTACCATTGAGAGGGTTTAGGCCTTAGTCCACCATGCTGGCCTAGAGCGGGTTGGCGGACTACACACCTAAGAAATTCCTAAGAACTTTTAGGTTTGCAGGTTTCATCACGGTGTTTTCCTTCATCGTTAAAGTACGTGATTATTCTTTGTGAATACACACATAGCTTCGAAAAGTCAGAGGTGTGTGCCTGGGGTTTGAACCTGCGACCGTCGAGATTCTCGACCGCGTGCCTAAACCTCGAGGCCATCACGACTTATAACGTAGATGAACCAGCAAAAACATGACAAGTTTTTTATGAGACCAATGTTTGAATTTTCCAAGAAACTTTATGTTTTTTATTTCATACTGACAACGAAAAATGACGAAAGAATTACAAAACATAAAATAAAATTGTAAAAACAAATACTTAATAAGAATGAAGAGGGGACACCCGGACTTGAACCGGGGACCTATCGATCTGCAGTCGATTGCTCTACCACTGAGCTATGTCCCCGATGTTATACATGACGAATTTGTCGCACAGATTCCGTGTATACGTCAAAATATGCCATAAAGGAAAACATTTAACAAAAACAAGAATCTCGAGGGTCGCGGATCCAAACCCTACACACCTCTGACTTTTCGAAGTTATGAGTGTATTCACAATGAATTATCACGTACTTTAACAGTGAAGGAAAACATCGTTAGGAAACCTGCACGTCTAAAAGTTATTAGAAATTTCTTGGGCGTGTAGTAAACAATCTTAAAAAAAACTACTAGGCCATCGTGGTGGACTAAGGCCTAAACCCTCTCAGTTTTAGAGGAGGCCCGTGCCCAGCAAATGGACATATATGGGCTGATGATGATGATGATCTTTGTACAAAAAAAATATTTTAGGTTTAATTTTATAAAATAATAAATCCTAAAGAATCACTGCTACCCACAACAGACACAATAACAAAAGCAAAATCCACCCCATTTTGATTTCAGCTGTATTGTCTAGGTCAGGGTTATTCAAACTTTCGGCTTCACGAACCCATGTTACAGTTGACCAGGTGACAGTGAACCCCTTAAGCCTTTAGTCAAAGTCAAAGTCAAAATCACCTTTATTCAAATAGACTTTTACAAGTGCTTTTGTTGTGTATGTTTGTAACTATTTAACCCCCCCCCCCCCCATAAGAAAATAATAAAAATTGGCTGTTGAAGAAAACAATGTTTTCATTTCGATAAAGGAACACAAACAAAGTGCCAACAGGGTCGCGAACCCCTTGCCGTCGAATGGCGACCCCTATGGCTTACCCCACTTTGAGAAACACTGGTGTAGCTGAAACCCGACAAGACCTTAGATACGAAGTGAATAAATTAACGCCGTCTGCTTACGGAATTAGTTGACGCAGCGCCGAATACACCGCTCTCGGCCGCATACTAAATGCACACGTGGTGTTTATGCCCTGTGTTAAGTTGATGAGATTAATGCAAATTTTCTGCAGGTACGTCAACGTTATTAGTATAGTGGATGAGGTCTAGACCAGTTTACGGTTACGGTACAGTTACGGTACTTCCATAGAAGCCCAGAAGCCCAGTTAGCCTTTTAAAATTCCAAATAATAATTTTTAAGCTTTAAATCTTTATTTAACTAAAGCAATTTGTTAAATAAAGACCCCATAATAAGCAAATATAAACTAGACATTGCACAATTAACGTTTAACTATTTTGGGCTTCTATGGAAGTCCCACCACTGGTCTAGACTAGGTTTCAAGGAGTTCTAATGTATCTGACATCTGTTCTAATGTATATTTGACAGCCCAGTGGCGCAGTTGGCCAGATACCAGCTTGCGAAACGAGAGGCCGCGGGTTCGATGCCCTCACCGAGACAAATGTTTGTGTGATCCACAAATATTTGTTTCGGGTCTGGCTGTTTATGAGACCGAAAAATATCTTGTAGTTTCTGATACCCACGACACAGGACTTGTATTCTAGTTTGGGATTTATTTATTTATCTTGGTTATGTGTAGTAGTGTAAGCTTGGATTTTCAAATTAGGTTCTGATAAAATGAAATATTTTTTATTACATACATAACCTCACGCCTGTATTCCCCATAGGGGCAGGGAGAGGTGCATTTCTGCACCCACATTTCGCCAGGTATGTGTCAGTCCCACCAGGTATTGCCAAACATCTTCGTGAAATCCCATCATTACATTTAAAAAAAAAACATTTTTCTTACTTATATTTTTCGTTTTCAAAATCCGAACAAAGGACCAATAACCAAGCTAACAAATACACTACGCCTTTACAATAAGAAAGCGAGTAAAAATAATATTGCAACACATTAATCACTCAAGCCCAAACGTTCAGCCACAATAAACTTTCATTTTGCACGTTATTAACCGGAGAATGAAAACATCGTGTGCCGATACTTGATTTAGTGTTATTGAGCTGTCATTGGCCGACCCTTGGGTATAGATGGGATTTTACCCGGAAAAAACCCCAATGTGGGAAAAAATAGGGAAAAAACCCAGGGAAAATTACCGAATGGGATAATATTCGGGTTTTTTCATATTTAGCATATGTAACATCTAGGTAATGTGTAGATACATGTATATATCAAATAGTACGTACTATTACTACTAGTTAGAGCTAATCTAACTTTGTATATTTTCATAATTCGATAAATACGTTATATGTACTCCATGCTATCTAATTAAATAAAATGAAATTCAATAAAACTGTCTGTTTGTTTGTTTTCATCCGCTCTTAGCGACAAGTAACCCGAAACTACGTACGCGAGTAGGGGGGGGGGGGGGGCAGGTAGTAGCAGTGGCGTACGCGTTGGTGATCTATTTATCTCACACGTTGTTTTGGCTTCGTATTGTGAGCACTTGTGTTAATTTGTTGGTTTAATTGACGACTTGGATTTTATTTTGTGGACGTTCTTTCTGCAACTAAGTAACATTCCATCACAATTCGCAGAAAAAATCTTATGATTAAACAAGAAGACGTCTTTTTGTTCTTATAATAAACTGCTGGTTTTATTTTAGTTCCTGAATCAGGCTACACATGTTGACGTTTCGAACAACAGGCAACAGCTAGGGCCCTATATACGCTGGCGCAAAGTATGTGCGCATCGAAAAGTACCTATTTTTTGTTGCATTTGTTCTAAAAATAAAAAATAAGTGTGATTTTTTTAAGATCGTGATAATTCCGTTAAATAATGAAAATACCCGTCTTTTGGGTTTTTTCCCACATAAATACCCGGTTTTTTCCCAAATGGGAAAAAAC
This sequence comes from Hemaris fuciformis, assembly GCA_907164795.1. Classification (NCBI taxonomy): domain Eukaryota; kingdom Metazoa; phylum Arthropoda; class Insecta; order Lepidoptera; family Sphingidae; genus Hemaris; species Hemaris fuciformis. The sequence goes on from OU015449.1 coordinate 11,954,941, forward strand.
CTGGATATATTCCCGTTGGGTTTTTTCCCACTGCCCATCTCTACCCTTGGGGCCGGTGCGACCGCGCCGAACAATGCTCGATTAACGGGTTAACATTGAGTACAATCGCGCTGCATTCTGATGCAGCTTGTAATATAGATAATAAAGTTTGATGAGCGATGAGCGATGGCGACCTGATTTCGATAACCTAGAATCGAATCATATAAAAAAGTACTAAATAATTTCTTCGATATTTCTATCTTGTTTTATCTCCACTGAGGTCAGGGTTCGTGTTCTCTTTTGTTTCGTTTACGGACGACTTTGTTCTTTTTTTCTGACGACATTTTATGTCTCTTAATCATGTTTTTCTAGCCCACTTCGAAGAAAAGGTCCCGAAATACAAAATTTAGCAGTAATTTGTCTATGTAAATTTATATTTCTATTCAAAGTTTATTTTTAACCAATTTATTGCCATCGCTGATTCAGATCGCTGAACCAAAAAAATTAAAGGTGGTCAACAATAAGACTCATTAGAAAATTATGTATTACTTGTATGAAAGCAGTGACATAACAACAATCGCTTTTTGGCCGCCATTACGTTGAAAATAATGAATGGCGGAACTGCCTATATTTCATCATCATCATCATCATCATTATCAGCACAAGGAAGTCCACTGCTGAACATAGGCCTCCCCCAATGACTTCCATAGTGACCTGTTGGAGGCAGCCTGCATCCAGCGACGACCCGCGACCTTCACCAGGTCGTCAAACCACCTTGTGGGTGGTCGTCCTACGCTGCGCTTTCCGGTACGTGGCCTCCACTCGAGAACCTGCCTATGTTTGCCTAACACTTATGTTTTTTAAATCGAAAATATCTATAGAAGGAGAATACCAATATTAGATTTTAACAACATAACATTTAAGTCATAAAATATGTATATTGCCTCGTACATTGTTTTAAGCCCCTTAAGTATTAAATGGACTTGAAAAATAGATAGAAAGAAAAAAAATTGGTAAAACATTGCCAAACAGAATACCAAAATAAAAGTTTAGAAGTCGCATGTAGTTCCACCGATCTAATAAAGTATTCTCTTTTGCTTCTATCTTCCTGTTCTAAAAATTGACAACCAGAAATCCTCTAGGTGTTTTTCTAGTTTTATAAACAGCAATACTATATTATTGGGGAATTAATTTGGCAAATATATCATCATCAGCAAATACACGTTCAACTGCTGGGCACAGGCCTCCTATGCAACTGAGAGGGGTTAGGCATTAGTCCACCACATTGATCTAGAAAATTAATACATAATGAAGCAAAAAAAAATACTCTTGATGGTTAAAGCTACATTCGCTCGCAAAATGGCGTCATTGCGCTAGTCTGGTTCAGGCTGGATATAAATAGGGAAAGGATATACGTATTAAGGAATACGTATAAGGATATACGTAAAAGGAAAGAATATTTGCTACAGTGGATAGATCATCATTTACTCCTCTAGCTTAGGGTAGTAGTAAGGTATGGAAAACTCTTAAGCATTTCAAATGACTGTTAGAGTATGCCATTAGCATTAAGTCCGCCTCTATACTCAATATACGTACATATACTAAGCTCAATAAATATTCTAACGATATTTTTCTTAACCATTGGTGTGCGTCATAAATAAGAACATCACAGATGTGTGCAAACATACGATTGCCAGCTATCTCAATCCCCTTTTAATTCCCAACGCCATCACATTCAGTTCTCGAATGTTCTTACATTATGAGATAAACTGTTAAATTAAACCCGTCTAACTCCAAACTTGGTAAATAAAGGCAATGTTTCAGCGCCAGAATTCCCTGTAAATAAATTACTGTGGCAGGAATTAAATATTCCCGTTTGTGGCTGTATACGATGCACTGAGCTCCCGCGGGAACGGCGGATCCAATTCATTATTCGACTCCGTGAGCCTTTGTAATGGCATATTTGATAAAATAGCGTTAAATTAAATAACTTCTGCATTTGAAGTTATAATAGGAATGCGGTTTGGATTTATTAATCTCTAAAGTAAACAGACTTTGGTTTTGTTATCAACGGTGAAGGAATCGTGATCAAAGAGAAGAAATAGAATTCTTTATAAGAAATTTCTTATTAAATTATAATGTTCTTCAAATTATAATAGGATTGACGGCCTCGAGGTTTAGGCGCGTGGTTGGGAATCTCAGCGGTCGCGGGTTCAAACCCCAGGCACACAACTCTGAATTTTCTAACTTATTTATCTATTCAAAATGTATTATCAGTAACTGTAACGGTGAAGGAAAACATCGTGAGGAAACCTGCACACCTGAAAGTTCTTAGGAATTTCTAAGGTGTGTAGTCAAGTAGTAGGACAATCCTATCCCCAAAAACCATTTAACATCGCCAGCATCCATCCTACCCTTCGAACAAGAAAAAGCAAACCATTTTTAACAAAACTTTCCAAGCTGAAACAAATTTCACAAAAGCAGGTGGGTAGCGGGCACCGAATTGCAGAACTCTATAACCCCTAAATCAGACTATATGAGGCAATTTTAAAAATTTCGCATCGCCGTATAGAAAACTATACGGGACAAGCTCGCAGATAATAAATAGTATAATAAACAAGATTAACGATGCATAAGGAGGCACGTTTCGAGGACAGTGATGTAGATGCACATGGACCGTGTGGCCGCAATTACACCGCGCCGAGCGACAGCTGATAAATCGCGTGTTTTGTTGTGGTCATTAGTTCTGCGCAAATCACGTTGGTGGCGTAAATTTAAACTACGGTGTTAGTGTTAGCGTAAGTGGGCTTAGTAGGTGGTTTCGGTGCAAAAAGGTCAAGTATAGTATGTTAAAAATCAGCACAGGTAATTAAAAAGACAATGACCTATTAGAAGCTACAATAAATAATAATATAAGTAATAAAGGTCTTATTACCATTTAAATTAATAATGAATTATTTGAAAAAGTGTTATAGTTTTTAATCAATAGGCATGTGATATTTGAAATGTCATTTCAGAAATTTAATTTCAATATTTTAAATGAACTATTTTAGTAAAAATATTAAAGAAATAAAATATGTGCTATGAAATAGCATTTTTAATCTTTTGAGTCAGTCATTTTTATTGTTTATTACGTAATTACAAAAAAAACTGTTTGTTCACACAATTTTTTTTTAATGCGGGAAACATAAAAACGTCAGTTATGCAGTTCTTCACACGCTTCATGGGTCGTGGTCCATTAAAATTTTACCTCAAAGGGCTATCCTCTACATTTACAGTGAACACGCGTTTGAATGACACAATAACTCTTCTTTTTGATAATGTAAAATATAAATTAATTTCACCACATCTTATACACATTTTTGCTTTGACCACCAGTGTTTAAAATACTGACCATTTTACAATGAACTAATATGATATCAAACTTAAAGAATCATTTATAATGCGGTCTGAAAATAAATGAACTGTTATGGAACAGCTATTTAGAAACTATGATATGCTAATGAATGTTAACAATCCCACAAATTTTTCATTAAGATTATAATTTTAATAGACGTATTAAAATATTTATTTTAGATATTTTTTAAATTTTAAAATATATTAAAAAAATATCATAAATAAAATAAGCTCATGACTTCTTAAAATAACTATATGTACGTGACATTATAACAGAGAGATATTCTTATTTCAGTGAAGATCCAGCCATCAGAGCGGTCCCGTAATTCCCTGGAGATAGTGCACGTGTGCCGGATACCAAACTAAGAAATCCGCCAGCGTACTCTCACTTCATCATGGAAGAAACTCTGTGGTTCGTCGAAAAAATCCTTTGGCAATTTCAAAATTTTACTCCGAATTCTGGTAATATTCAAACTCATTTTTTTGTGTCAGAGTACATAGCTGCACTACCACGATGGTAAGTGAATGGTCTGGCGAATGTTGAAACTTATCTTATCTCTGGTATATAATTTTTTTAATAAAAATTAAACGCATACAATCTAATCTAAGAGTACACCTCATATAAAAAAAACATTTTTTTGCAAAAAATCGTTTTTCCTACAAGCCATAAATTTTAAGAGCTAGGCTAATTATGTGGATATCTTATGAAAGACATGTCGGCAACTATTGTTCTCTTAAAGTCTGCACGTATGTAACATGTCTCGATTTTCGATACAAGACAATAATTGCTTTTCCTACTAAGATAAACTTGTAAACTAAAAGTCAATAAATTGCGCTAAATTTAAATTTTAAATCATCCAACGTACAACCACCACACCGCATTCACATCATGTCACACCGATATACTTTGAAACATCACTCAATCGCTTTCCACTCCTGCATCTCATATATTTTTAATGTACTACGGTGTTAAAGGCGGCCGGGGGCGTCCACATAGCGCATGCCCAGTGTGCACTCGGCTTAACTTCAAATATTTATACTGGCTCGCTGCTTGCTTTTAAGCAATAAAATTTACATTTTTACAAACACACGGAGCCGGGCTTTTTACTGTTTCCACGCAAGCATTTGGGTTTAAGCGATTTTCGGCAATCATGTGGGGAAATTGTGTGTGAACAATAAATGTGCTAATAGAATCTAATGGAATAGTTAAATCGAAAAAACAACGGAGTACGAGTATGTTATGACTTTTATATATTTGGTACGATTCTTATATTTTTATTGTTTTATATTCTAAAAGTAAGTAAGTTGTGATGTGGGGACTTCTTTATGTGCGAGTCAAAATCTCGGCGATCGGGAGTTCAAATCCCGGGCACAGCCTTTGAATTTTCGAAGTTATGTAGGTATATGTTAAATTACGTTATCAAAAATTTTACGACAAACTAGAATCAGTTTTCGTAAAGTATAATATTTTCACAGAAGTAACGAAAAAAAAATTAAGGATGAAAAGTTTCATAAAATGAATTATGAGAACTTGACGTTATTTATCCTGTGCCTTTGTACGGGTTACACACTGTTGAATCCCGTCCCTTACCTTGGAGCATTTGTTTTAATTTTAAGGTTTCTCCAATACCAATACCTAAGTAGCAGTTCTGAGTCTAGAAATGTGGACGTGTAGCAGTGCTATATCTAAAAATGAGGCTCAACAACCTCAACAAACATGGGACTTATCACACTAGCGTAACGTAGATGCATGGCACTTCTATCTACCCTTCGGGGATTCAGGCGTGAGCCTTTGTCTTTACCTACAAATGAGCACAGATACAAGACTAATTCCCCAAGCTTTCTACCTCAGCATAATCTTAAAATCCACAACGACGAACAATCAAAATATGAGCAACTGTGGGAATTCCGTTCCTTTGTAATTATAACTCGGGAACAATGGCAATCGGGACTTTAAAACCGGCGGAATAGATCCGGGATTAAACTGTGCGCGAGGAAATCCCCGTGCGCTTACACATTGTATCTGATGAATAAATTAAAACAGCTAATTCTGGTTCTAATTCGCTTCGAGTATTTTTTTTATACTTGCACGGCAAAGTGACCCCATTGCACCTGATGGTAAGGTTAATGGAGTCCAGAAAAAGTGTCGATCAGCGAGAGATGATGATCTCCCGTTGGTCGACACAATCATGTCGGCCGAATACCTCTTCACCTTTCTTGTGAAGAAGTTTGGGGGACTAATGTCATGGTGATCAAAGGACCGACCGCGATAAACCAGCCAAAAAAATGCCGGCACGGTCATCCTTTCACCATGATTGAAGCCACCCCCGAAAACCGGATATACACTGGCTGATCCCAGAACGCGGCACACTTGCATGTGCCACTATGGCAGGTTTTACGCCCTGTGTACGCTATCCGGGCGGATACAAATATCCTATCACCAGCAAATATTTATGATTTCATCGAAATAGGTATTGGTAATCTTGAAAACAACGCTGAAAGTCAGCGTAATGGTTATATTATAAATGGTTCAATGTATTAGTAATAGATATCTAATTGTCATAGAAACAAACATTATTCAAAGTGGGAGTAAAACAAATTCATCAAAATACGAAATAGGTCTGATATAGAGCGCAATGAGACTCATAAATATGTATAAATCTATTGGAGAATATTGAGCTCAGATGCGTAACCAGTAATGGGAAGGGGGACAGGACCCACTAATTTGCGAAATATGAACACATTATTGAAATTATTTTTCATCAGGCATTAAAATTGTTAACAGCCCAAGACTTCCATATTATACCTACTCTGTACATTATTTTACAAAGTAAGTAAGAAGCTAGTTGAAAATGAATAAATGATCTTGTTGAATCTTCGATCTTCGATCTCTCTTTCTTTCTGTGTCACCAGTGTGAAATGTGATGTATTTTTACGAGCCTGTGTTTTTCATCATCAGCCCATATACGTCCCGCTGCTGGGCACGGGCCTCCTCTACTACTGAGAGGGTTTAGGCCTTAGTCCACCACGCTGGCCTAGAGCGGGTTGACGGATTACACACCTAAGAAATTCCTAAGAACTTTAAGATGCGCATTTCATCACGATGCGTTCCTTTATCGTTAAAGTACGTGATAATTATTTGTGAACGATCCTGTGATTTTATGAAATCTTAAATGATTATCGAAACACAAACCCTGTTTAAGCTAGTTAGGCGTGGTTTTTTAAGAACAACATCTACATGTATTCATCATCATCATCATCAGCCCAAATACGTCCCACTGCTGGGCAAGGGATATCTACATGTATTAAAGACGCCTAAAAACCTCTCCTTAGACACGTCTTCAATGTTTTTATTACGGTGAAATGAGACCCTTAAAACGTCCCCAAGACATTCCTGTGCAGAGTTAATATTCAAATGCATTCGATTGGCTGCGATATTAGGAAACGTTAGATATTGCCCTAGCTATGACAGTTGATATGTCCCAAATCCCCTGCCATAGACGCTGTAATCCCTTCGGAACCCTAAATACGTAACTGTCAAATTCATATGGAAAAGGACCAATTGTTAAGATTTAAAAATAAAAGAGTATTTTTTTCGTATATTGGTATACGCCATATGGCTATGTGGGTATGTTATGTAGTATGTATGACTGTATATCTAAACACTGATCATTCTAAGTAATGTATATATTCACGTAGGTTAATGCTGAAGGCAAATACCTATCGTGAGGAAACTTGCACACTAGAGTACCCATAAAGACTTTACGTCTACCCGCACTAGGCCGGCTGGGCCTTTTTTCAATTTCTTGTTTTATAGGGGTTTTTATCCACAAGAATATACATAAGTAAAAAATATATAATATTGATATAAATAACAAAATATAGAGGTGCGCCATCTTGTGACAAACTTGTGAACAATTCATTAGTCTAATGATTTCTTCTATGAATATAGGACATAAATATCAGTCATACTAAATTACACTTGAAGCAAGTTGTTTTATTATGAATGTTATATAATTAAAACAATAAAAAAGAGAAAAATAATAATCTAAGGTACTAAATAATAGTCGATAAGGAGTAGAGTTCTTTCAGCTTCAGTCCTCGGACAATATAAGATAGACTGGATTATTCCTGCATCCCATTTATCCGGCATTTATTTATATTTAGACCTTTATGGGCTGATATAAATGGGCAATCGTCTTAATTCGGGCGAATATGAAAATAGCATCAGAAAGTATGTTACATCCGTAATGTCTCCATCTAAGCATATAAATACAAGTACCTGGATGACCGAGCTTTGCTCGGATTTTTTTTTAATTGTGTTTTTTGGAAATTATATTTAAGTACGAATTACTAATAAAATGATGAAATATGAATAATGTTACTTAACAACGACATCTACTGTTGTGTCGTTAAAGCAATTAGTTGCTCACAAAAAATAGTATTATTATTCGCCAATTCGCCAATAGATGTCAGGAAGAGTCAAACGCCTCCTTTTTGTTATTTTTCTTCCAAATGACATTTTCTAAAAATGATTCCTAGCTAGATCGATTTATCGCCCCCGAAACACCCTATATACTAAATTTTATGAAAATCGTTGGAGCCGATTCCGAGATTCCAATTATATATATACAAGAATTGCTCATTTAAAGATATAAGATAAGATATAAGATAAACAAACAAAACACAAACAATGAACAAATTTAATCACACCGAAATAGAAAATCACGATTAACGCAATTAAACGTACGAGTAACATTCGGAAGGAAACTTCTGGAAACTTGGAATGTCTTTGATGCGAACAACTTACCAAACGATGCTTTGTTTCTTCTATACTTTGAATCAAATGAAATGCGTAGAATTTCGTTCATTATACGGCTGTTTGTACGAGAACTGTGGCATTTTTAATTATTTATTCATTATTGAGGGCATTATCATCTAGTAATTGTTGAGTCTCCTGCGTAACAATCGGCCATTATAAGCTGATATTTATCAACGTAAATTAAGCATGGAAAATTTCGAGATAAAAGTTATAAAAGTATGTCTTTTTGAGTTCGATATGGCCCACACATTTGAGCCAACCTAAACATGTATCGACCAGTGGCGGAACTTCCATAGAAGCCCAAAAGCCCAGTTTGCCTTTCAACATTTTGAATAACCTTTAAGCTTTAGATCTTTATTTAACAAATGCAATTTGACCTATAAATGAGAATATCGTGACCCCACAATAAACAATTATAAACTAGACATTAAAAATTAATGGGCTTGACAGCCCCGTGGCGCAGTTGGCTAGACACCAGCTTGCGAAACGAGAGGCCGCGGGCATGGGCGTACCCAGCTTCTGGCCTAGGGGGGGGCAAATCAGATCGTCCGCGGCTGTTTTGTCATACACACTACACAAACACATCTACAGAAAACATAAGGTATATGCATAAATGTAGTATGCATATATTGCATTATGTAGGGCAAACAGCCGGAAATAATCCTGCTTTATAGGTAGTTAAATAAATAAAAGTAGGTAAATTTGACTACTATGCCTTTTTATTTCATTTAAATTATTTAGTTAGACTTCTACTTTAAAAGTAATTTTTGAGGATCTTCAGCAAAACGGTTAATGACATCTTCCGTGAAAGAATTGCCCATACTATTAACTAGATTTTTATGTACACTGAGCATACAAAGTCCATTTAACCTGTCTTCGATCATTGTTGATCTCAGCCACGTTTTCACGCGTCTGAGTGTACTGAAAGACCTTTCAATTGTAGCCGTAGAATAAGGCATTGCCAGTAAAATTTCTAGAGCCGTTTTTACTTTAGGATAAAAAGATTCTGCTTGTTGGATTAATAAATTTTAATCACCTACGTTTGACTAAGCTGTTTAAAAGCTGTGTAAAACAATAACATGTCAAATAAAATGAATGAATACGATCGCTCAGCTAGATTCGATAATCTTCGTCCGCCATTATCGCGACGGCGCACAGTGAATCGCCTAGAACAAGCTAGCTGCTAGCTGGACAAAACTCACTCAAAATTCTTAGAAATAACATTAATTAGTGGTAAACTACCCCCCATAGGCTTGAATTCCAGAAAATGTTTAGGTCACACATTACAAATCGATGAGTCATCTGACGTTAAATGTAAGTGATAATTTATTTTCATTTGCAGTTCTTTATCAGTTGCATTTTTGCTGCACTTATGAAAACATCTCCTAAAGTTAAAAATGGCTACAATGTCATTTTTTGTGATGGATATTTCTCTTAAAGGTGTGTATTTTGATAAAAAAATATTTCAACCAAATGTTTACCTCAGATTTAAGAAATTCGTTTTCGAATAATGTGTAAAATTTATGTAACATTTTAGATTTTTCTTTCTATTTCAAAGAGTGTAACTTTTTGTACCCACGTGTACCTGCTCTGATATTTTTTCTATATTGTAGCTCAATTAATATATTACAGCTAGCTTGTTCTAGGCGATTCACTGTGCGGCGGCTACTAGCGACTGTAGCGTTTGCTCACTAGGGATGTTAAAAAATAATCGATTTTTATTTAAATCTATTATTGTTTTCTTATAATCGATTTTTTTTAGTCATATTAATCGATTAGGTACTTTAATTAAACTGCGCTGTTTTTTATGACAATTGCACCGTCCATTTTGCCAGTGTATACTGTACGGTTTATTTAAAAGTTAGCACATAAAGCCCCGTTTATACTTTTGACTACTAATTAGGCGAGTCCATACATTTTCTGAGAGATTCCCCCCCGGGGTACGCCCATGGCCGCGGGTTCCCTCCCCGCACCAAAACAAATGTTTGTGTGATCCACAAATATTTGTTTCGGGTCTGGGTGTATGTGAGACCGAAAAGTCTCTCGTAGTTTCTGATACCCACTAGACAAGACTTGTATCTTAGTGTGGGATCAGAACTATGTATGTGACTGTTGGGTGTATTTTTTATTTATTTATTTTGGGCCTCTATGGAAGTACCGACACTGGTATCGACCTGTGTATTATGCCATCAGTAAACCACTACTTAAAGAAATTAGGTCGTAGTCTACCACGCTTCGCCTAATCTCGGTTTGATGCTATTACTTTTATTAATGTCTATGAAATGGTATATTCATTTGATTTGTCGCTATCTTTTTTCGTAGCTTTACTGACGATTTTGAAAGTCAATTTATAAATAAGTTATCCTTTACGAACTTATAATTTTTCTAGAATAATAAGTAGCCTTTAATATTCCATATAAGCAGTGATGGCCTCGAGGTTTAGGCGCGCGGTCGAGAATTTCGACGGTCGCAGGTTCAAACCCCAGGCACACACCTCTGAATTTTCGAAGTTATGTGTGTATTCACAATGAATTATCACTTGCTTTAACGGTGAAGGAAAACATCGTGATAAAACCTACACACCTAAAAAGTTCTTAGGAATTTCTTAGGTGTGTAGTCCGCCAACCCGCACTAGGCCAGCGTGGTGGACTGAGGCTTAAACCCTCTCAGTTGTAGAGGAGGCCCGTGCCCAGCAGTGGGACGTATTTGGCCTGATGATGAATATTCCATCATTGGCTATATCAAAACTCCTCAAAAACAGTTCAGCAGGTGGAGCGTGAAAGCGTCTAAAAGGTATTTTTCGCATTAATAAGTATCCTTTGTTATAATTAATGTCACAACATTCAGAGCGTCAAATCGAAAGAAGCGTAATCCAGCAGTCCAATAGTAACAAACCACAAATTTTTCTCAATCTTATTTATTGCATCGTGGTCTCGCGGCACAAGTGTGTGCCGTGCGATCTAGAGGTCCTGGGTTCGATTCCCGGATCGGGCAAAGTGGTATTGGGTTTTTTCATTAGGAAATTCTCAGTAGCAGCACGGAGTCTGGTTGTGCCCGAAAAACGGCAATAGGCTCGCCCCCTATTACGTGGGACTGATACATACCTGGCGAAAAGTGGGTGCAGAAATGCACCTCTGTCTACCCCTTCGGGGAATATAGGCGTGATAGGGGATATGGATGTATTTATTGAATTTAAATACTATTTCAACATTAGTTTGTGTAGATCCATTTTTTTGTATTAATAATACTTTTTATAGTTTTGTACCTGTCATTGCATAATCAATTGATGTTGGACACAAAATTTTCGTACGCTCAATGCACAAATACGTGTAGCTATGAATGTTTCTGATAACATTGTGTGGGTGAAACATGTCAGCGTGCTTTGTGTTAGAAAAATTGTTTTTCAATTTGTATAGACGTGGACGCGCAACTAATCGATACGAACAATTTTATGAAGTGAAAAAGGCAGTTTGAATTGTTAAAATATCATTTGAGTGGAAAAATTGTTTCGCTGGGTCTTCTCAGTCAGGGTCGCGTTTGGATCCGGTGGTACCATTAAAATAATACGTGACGTTTCGGAAATACACAGGGTCCATCTCGTTATTTACTTTAAAATAATAATAATAAGATATTATGTATTTCCTGATGAAAACTAAAAATAAATTATAAAAAAAACCGTAAATATTTTTGTACAAATTATATAAAATGAACCATAGTTAAATTATAATGTAATAATAAAAGATTTTTCTTTTCTGTATTGACTTGTCATAAGTGCTATTTGATTGCCTACGTGACCAAATAAAGCAATTTCATTTCATATCTTAAACATTTGAAAATATAGGAGAGTTTTGTATTACCTAATACACTTGAAATTTTGTTGATATGAAAGCTGTGGAACTCCGCTGAAAAGGCGACCGGAAAATACATAAATAATAGATAGAAACGTTCGACAGTTACCATACACACATACACACACACACACACACAAAAACTTGAGCGATTAATGCAAAAATAATATTCTAACCTAGTCCAGTCGCATTTAAGTCCCATGAACAGTGTCTAGACAAAGTAACATTCTATAAGCAAAATCGTAATTGTTTTTGTTTTTACTGTTTTGTTTAGGGTAGGTATATGATATGTCCAGATGTTTCAGGTATGGTTTGTATAAATAAAACTACTAAAACTTAGTTTAAATAGCGTCTGGTACGTCCACTCGGTCTGATATCAGAGGTAGTAGTGAACCGGTTTGAGTGGAGAACAGCGCTTACCTATATTATAATTTATTTTAACGTCTACCTTAGAATTTATAATTAATATTACCACTACGCTACAGTATATATATCAAATTTAGAAATCACGTCATTTTTGTCAATTTCATACATTTACAAATTCCCTCATAGAATATTACTTTTTCATTGGACAATAATTAACATGACAGTATTTCAATCACATAAACATAGAACCTAATCAAAATATCTCTTATTACAGGAAACGGGTCAGTCAAATCCAACAAGCTTGCGAGTTCCCAGCGCCGACACAATTCGTTCGGTTTATACACTCTGACAGGTAATCACGCCGCACCACATCGGGGATAGTAGCGAAAATAATCTCTCAAACTGCCAGCCCGTCTATTTATTGGCACATGTCAATAAAATCTTCCCAAGTCCCGAGCATATTAAGATTTCTATGAATACCAAATGTTAATGTCGTGGATGTGTCGTGCGCATTCACTTTGGGTAATTTGGGATCAGATTTTTTATGGTGTATAGCGTCAGTGAAGGGATTCGACTTTTTAAAAAGCTGAGGATGGTGAATATTTTTTGAGCATTTTATAAGTGAAATACCCTCGATCTTGGAGTAGATTATAAGCTTAATTATAATCCCTTATCCCTAAAAAAGTCGCCGAACTGCCGAAACTCAACCAACAGAACTTGGAATAGTGCTTTTTACACATATTTTTTTGAAGGCGACTGCCTCGTGGTGGCAAGTATGTGCCGTGCGATCAAGAGGTCCTGGGTTCAATTCCCGGGTCGGGCAAAGTGTTATTGGGTTTTTCCATTAGGAAATTCTTAGTAGCCGCACGGAGACTGGAATTGTGCCCGAAAAACGGCAATAAGCTTGCCCCCTATTACGTGGGATGGATACATACCTGGGGGCATGTGGGTGCAGAAATGCACCTTATGTGTGTATGTTTTTTTAAGGCAATTTTAAGTTTACGCAGACGACGGCATTAATGTTTTAATAGATTGACTTGGCCATCGCACTTAACAATCTAATTTAATATAATATGTATTATTTGTGAGATACATTGTGTTTTCATATGATTGCCAAGTCAATATATTTATATTAAAAAAATAATTAAATTGATATGGTCACTATAAGATGTTGTTAGGTTGGCTTATGAATTATCACGTACTTTAACGGTGAAGGAAAACATCGTGAGGAAACCTGCATACCCAAAAGGTCTTAGGAATTTCTTAGATATGTAGTCCGCCAACCCGCACTAGGCCAGTGTGGTGGAATAAGGCCTAAACCCTCTCAGTTTTAGAGGAGGCCCGTGCCCAGCAGTAGATATTCAGTTAGCGTCAGGTAGGTGGACACTTTAGTAACTTCGGTGACATAAATAAAATATATTTGAAGTACAAATACTTCAATGCACAAAGTTTTACAAACCTCCGGCGAAAGAAACCGTAATTACTATTATTACGAAACTGCAAATTCAAACACAACCAAATGCTCCCCATTCAACAAAACAAACTATGAACGGAAATTCTGAATTGTTACGGTTGCAATTCTTTTAAAATTCCACTTTTGTGTTTAATGCCTTTGTTTAACTCAGCAATGGTTTCTACAATTTAAATTTTATACTCCAGTCACTTTTCATAACTTGAGTTTGAAAGGAATGTTTGTTGTTACACGGTAAATCGTGAACGGCTGAAAAATTGCAACCCGTATTCGAAACGATATTTGGAAACTAGTTAGTACTCTGAAACATGCATTGCCCGAGAGGTAGGCAGAGTGTTTCGTTTGTTTTCGTTTTCGAGAGAGAAGTCGTCATGGGCTTGAGATTTAGGCACGAGCTGTAGAATCTCGACGGTTACGGGTTCAAAACCCAGGCACACACCTCCGACTTTTCGAAGTTTTGTGTGTATTCACAAAGAATTATCACGCATTTTAACGGTGAAGGAATACATCGTGATGAAACCTGCACACCTAAAAGTTCTAAGGAATTTCTTAGGTGTGTAGTCCACCAACCCGCACTAGGCCAGCGTGATGGACTAACGCCTAAACCCTCTCATTGGTAGAGGAGGCCCGTGCCCAGCAATAGGATGTATAAGGGCCGATAATGAGGCAGAGTATTTCTGGTCACAACTGGTGGTCTGGTCTAAACTCTCTCAGTTATATATGTAGAAGGCCCGGGCCCAGCAGCGGGACATTTATGGGCTGATTATGATGATGATAATGATGATAGAAGCAAGTAGTTTATTTTTGACTATCAAGCGCATTTCCGGACTTCGCAATATGTATACATTAACATTAACAATGGTTTTAATTTAATGCCATAATGTCGGTGTCACGCTGTGTAACAGGAGTCCAAATATGATTTGTTACATGAATACGAACTGCTACAAACCCAGGCATTTGTCCCAACCTATTTCTTGATCCAGACAATTAACCTTTTCAAATGCACCTAGTCTAACTACCATTCATTAAGGCATGACCGTTGGTGTATAACATTTAACATTATGAAGCGGCGGGGACCCTCGTCAGTGGAACTAATTAAGGCCGACCGATGTGACCGGCTCGCCGCAAATTATCGAGCAATCGACTTACAACGTCCGCTTAAGATCTATGGAAGTATATTTTAATGCTTAGTTCAAAACTATTATGACGTATAATTGACAGCCCCGTGGCGCAGTTGGCTAGACACCAGCTTGCGAAACGAGAGGCCGCGGGTTCGATCCCCGCACCGAGACAATTGTTTGTGTGATCCACAAGTATTTGTTTCGGGTCTGGGTGTGTGTGAGACCGAAAAGTCTCTCGTAGTTTCTGATACCCACGACACAAGACTTGTATCTTAGTGTGGGATCAGAACTATTTATGTGACTTTTGGGTGAATTTATTTAAAAAAAATACATATAAAGGTAATATAAATCAATCATATTCTAATATAAATTAATCATAATATTCTAATTATCAACTTGATTATTTCAATGGAGTTTTATGCCTTTGTATTTATAGAGACAAAATTAACCTGTAACTTTTCGAAGTTATGTGTTCATTCGATATTAAATATCACGCACTTGGATGATATCGTGAGGGAACAGAACGCTTTAAAGTTAAGCACTGGGCCAGCTTCGTAGACTAAGGCATAATCTATTTCAATTAAAGAGAAACTCCATACCCAGCAGTGAGACTTTTATGGGCTGATAAATAAACTTTTTGCTTGTAATTCCCTGTTCTTGGAAGTTATATTTTGTTTACGAGGAATTTCATAGGAAGAACAAAAGTAAATTTAAGACCACCTGAAAAGGAACCTTTTTAAAAGACCTTCTTACGCCGAGACCATACTATCACCTGTAATTACAGTATTGTCTAAATAGTATCAACTGGTAAAAAAAAGAGAGGCAGAGATTATAGAGCGCCAAATGCCACGGTTCAAACAAGCTTCTTTCGCTTTGTGGCGTACCTAATATTTAATTTATTTATTAAATATTTTTATTTATTAACATATTTCATATTATGTATATTTATCCACAGTTACACTCACATGCATTACACAACACATATACATTACAATACATTACACTTCAGAACCCAATATATTAAATGTGGAGTACATTGGAGACACTGCATACCACGGGTCGGGCGTAAACCTGTTTTGCGTGGCGACAGAGATAAGCGACGGCGCGCATCGCTTCAACTCACGCGCCGGCCGCGGCCAGTGCACCTCTCTCGCTCGCGAAGCCCGTGTCACCCGCTACCTCGCCGCCTTATCTCGTTCGCGCTTAATAGCTGCCTTTTGTATTATATCCTCGTACTTTTAACTGTCTCGTCCCCTTCTGTTATTTCTATTTATTTATTATTTATTTATTTAAAACTTTATTGTACACAAAAAATAAAATGAACTTAGGAGTACAGTAAACAAATCAAGTACAAAGGGCGGCCTTATTGCACAAGGCGATCTCTTCCAGGCAACCGAGGATGGAGATGAATGAAGAGTAATGAGAGGTAGTTGTGAGTGTACAAAATTACGTAGGAAAAGTTATACATACATAAACACATACATAGACACATAGACAATACATACATGCATACATACATACATTCATACATACAAACAAATCAACATACATAAATACACATATCTTCAATCAGCGTGACAAGTAATAGTCTATCATCATTTTTTTAAAAGACAGCAATGACTTTTCTTGTCTTAATGTCACCGGAAGTGAGTTCCACAGTCGAGCAGCTTTTACGGTGAATGAATTTTCCATGAAGTTAGTGGAATGGACTGGCATTTTAAGTTTTAAGTTGTCTGACGACCTCAAGAATCTAGAATTTCTATCTACTTCTTGTGACTTTGTTGTGTCTGTGCAGTGTGAACGTTATTTTCTTGTGTGACTTTTGCTGTATATATACTGTGTGTGCAATTAAACGCCATAAACTGTTTTATGCTTATCATTGCGCTTGCGCTTATACTATCATCCGGCATACATCATCCACGCACGCAACACCAGGCGCTGTCGCTACATGCCCGTATCCGAGCACCCCGACGCCGCCTACAACTAGCCACATACGTACAACGCTAAACTAGCTAAAGCTAGCTAAAGCTTCCTCAACTGACATTATCCTCTTCATGCATGCACGTCGTCGAGACCTCAACACCGACGTGTATCTTATAGATATCGATACTAAAGTTACAATAAAAATAATCAAGGCTATTCGCTCATACGATATTCAGAGTTCAAGCCTTAAAATAACCGTGAACAATAGAACAACAATCCCCGCCTTTTCAAAATAGAATAAAAATTCATTAGAAAGGCTCTTTTAATATTTTCACAAGCCAAATATGTGCTTAACTTTTTATAAACTACGTTTTAATTTTTTTCCAATTCACTTAAAAATACAATCGTGAACGCTTAATAAATTGAATTCTCAGTGTTGGCGAGGACTTATTAAAAACTAATTTCTGCAAAAAGCCCGTCCTTAGATAGTAAAATAAACAGAAATTGCCTGCATATAATTGTATAGAATACATAGATCTTTTAATGTGGATAGTTAACATTCGAAAAAAAAAAAATTAATAAAATAATTAGACTTGATGTATATTTTCTATAAATAGATTAATAACATCTATTTATTTATATATATATTTATTTACACTTTATACATACATGATGTAAAGGTGGACTTAATGCCTGAGGCATTCTCTTCCAGTCGAACCTTAGATGGTGCAGAGATGAAAAGCGTAGGTGTAAATTAAATTAAATCTATTCTAAACAAAATAAAAACGTTCAACATTCCTTTGTAATATACAAGTCTGAAGTCTTTGATACCAGAAACTACAAGAAATTAGATCTTATAAAAACACACAGTCCCAAAATTATATATTATATGGCACGAAAACTTGTCACGATGCGTCATTAGCTCTTTAAATATGTATGTTCATATGTGTATCATATTTTGTATACATGCAAACATATATTGTGTGTTTTACATATGTTTAGATAAATTTATTTATCAAAGTGATGGCCTCGAGGTTTAGGCGCGCGGTCGAGAATCTCGGCGGTCGCAGGTTCAAACCCCAGGCACACACCTCTGACTTTTCGAAGTTATGTGTGTATTCACGATGAATTATCACTTGCTTTAACGGTGAAGGAAAACATCGTGATAAAACCTGCACACCTAAAAGTTCTTAGGAATTTCTTAGGTGTGTTGTCCGCCAACCCGCACTAGGCCAGCGTGGTGGACTAAGGCCTAAACCCTCTCAGTTGTAGAGGAGGACCGTGCCCAGCAGTGGGACGTATATGGGCTGGTGATGATGATCAAAGTGTTTTTTCTATTCACTTCATGCATTACCATCCATCAATCCATAGGTTCACCATTTCCTAGCCCTGTTCCCAATTTCATTTGGGGTCGGCGCAGTATGTTTTATCCTTCCAAGTATCTCTATCAGCCGACATGTCTTCATTCACCCCCTTTTCTTTCATATCTTCAGTCACGCACTCCATCCATCCTTTCTTTGGCCTTCCTTTGCTTGTCCATCCTTCAACTTTCATATTTATTTTCATTTCATATTCCATCCATTCAAAGGTTGTCCAAAAATAAATTAATAAGTACACGACCAGTTACGGTGTTGAAATACAACTCCATTACGGGATGTGGTTGTGTATGTACAGAACTAATAGACAATCCATTGTTCAAGAATCCAAGCGCTCTAAGTTATTTAAGCTTACATTTACACAGCTGTTACTTAGGTGAGTTAATATTGCGTGCGAGGAGTATCGGCTATTGTGCAGCTCTCCTCCCTGAGACAGAATTCAGAATGTTGAGGCTATGTGCAGGCCCGCCGCGAGCTTCTTCAACGCCCGCGTGCAAATCCGATTATAACACCCTACACCTTGAAACTAGTGAAAAAAAAAGAGAAACGGAGGTTACCTAAAAAATTATTGTATCAACTTTCTTGTTTCCAAAAGGTCATGACATTTCTTATATCTAATGAAGGTAGGGTGGGTATTATGAAAATGAGTTGAATTACATTATGAATCGCTCGATTTGCCGCCCCCTGGACGTGCCGCCCGCCTGCGGTGCATGCTTTGCACGCCCGCTTGCGGCGGACCTTGTTATGTTTGAAGTCGTGTGTCAAATTCTTATGGCCTTTTTGAGTACATAGATGATTTGCGTAATGAAGACTGAAGGTGTGCTTTGAGAAAAAATGTTTAACGTCAATTGACATTGAAGTACGAATATTGCCAACTCAGTTCACCAGTTCCAGTTCCAGTTGCTGGGCACGGGCCTCCTCCACAACTGAGAGGATTTAGGCCTTAGTCTACCACGCTGGCCTAGTGTGGGTTGGCGGACTAAGAAATTGCTAAGAACTTTTAGGTGTGCAGGTTTCATCACGATGTTTTTCTTCACCAGTAAGTGATGATTCATTGTGTATTATGTAAATATTACCTTATTATGAGATTAATATACCAATTAAATAAAACACTTACTCCTCTGTTTTCCGAGGGAGAAACGACGCAGTGTAATCTATGTAAATAGTAAAAACTTTAATATGTAGGTACGAGTTGGCAATAAATATTCCAGCTAGTACGGAACGCTGAAAGTTGGATTCCCAAAACTAACTGTTTATACAAACCCGGATGGTGAGTTGGCAACATTTTCGTTTCAATAACAGAAACAAGTGTTGCCTTCAACTTCTCAACTCCTACGTAAACATAGAACATAATTAAAATCAGACCGGAACGTTCGCTGAACAAAAATACTTGCGGAAAAATGGCAAGTCCGCCAAATTATGCAAATTTTCTTTGTAAATCTAAATATCTGAATTGTTTTTTAAGTCAATACGGGGTGATTGAACTTTACCAATTGAGTGTACGATATTTTAAAGATTCTTGTAATATTGATTGTCTGCTCGAATATATTTTTTATGTGGAATAGTCTTTTTGCATTACATTTCGGCGATGCTCACGACAATTTTAATAAAAAAATCAAGGTAGATAATCAGCTCAAGTCGTGATGGCCTCGAGGCTTAGGCGCACGGTCGAGAATCTCGGCGGTCGCGGTTTCAAACCCCAGGCAAACACAATGAATGACCTGCACACCTAAAAGTTCTTAGGAATTTCTCAGGAGTGTAGTCCGGACACCCGCACTAGGCCAGCGTGGTGGACTAAGGCCTAAACCCTCTCAGTTGTAGAGGAGGCACGTGTCCAGCAGTGGGACGTATATGGGGTGTTGCTGATGTCATACTATACGATACTATAGTACACAATTATAAGTATAAAGAGATACACATATTCAAGTTTGAAAAGCCGTAGTCACGCGTTGTTTAAGTGTTATGATTATATGAAAAGTACAAAAAACTACTACCGTCCAACACAAACAGTACTAGTAGTCAAACTCGTACAAGCCATGAAAGATTCTTTATACAACTTCGACTTTTTCAAACAATACAGAAGCATTACAACAAATAGATTCAAATATTCCAAATAATCATCTGTCTTCTGTTTATTCTATCCCAGTAGCATTGTACAGACCAATGGGTTTGCTGAAGTTCATCCTGGACGTAAAAGGACATAAACTCCCACTTTTCCGCCACCACTCCTCAGAGGGACGAAACCAGCCCATTATCCTCGGTTATGCTTCAGCGCAAGAAACATGTACCCCTAAATTAAAGGAGGTTCATTAAACGAGTTTCTATATTTGTTACTAATTAAAAAGTAATTGTAAGGGACGACGCTCGCGGCTGGCTCTAAATGGAACGACCTTTAATTAAGGTCTGATGCATGTACCCTTAGCAGACGTATGTCGAGCTACCCTTTTCATTGTTTGTGACGCGTCGAGCCATTACTATGGTTATTCGATAGTATTTTACAGGATTTAAAAGACCTTGATCGAAAAATAAGATAGGTAATAGTTTTTTATTTACATTTTCTTGTTTAAGCAATTATATGGAGAAAAAAAGAAAATCAAGAGGCGGTCTTATCGCTCTAGGCAATATCTTCCAGACAACCTTTGGATGGATAAAAGAACAGGAAAAATGAAGATAGAGAAAAGATATACAGATAGTTACTCGTACAGTTGCGGTACTTCCATGCAAGCCCAAAAGCCCAGCTTGCCTTACAAAATTACAAAAAATAATCTTAAATCTTTTTTAACAAAAACAATTTAACATACAGTGTTTATACGACAGAAGGGCGATAAATTACATTAGGTATACTATACGTCCTTAGTACTAATTCGACAAGGCACAAAAATTAATTATACCAAAAAAAAGTTTTTTTTGTTTCAAATAAACTAAATAGTTTACAAATAAGAGTAATACGCAAGCATACCTTATAATAAATAATTTCACAAACCTGTACAAATTGGCAACGTCGCGCACGGCGTGTGTTATCGTGGTGTCGTTGTACAGAGCGGCAACAATGCGTAGATTTGAGTAGGATTTACCGTTAGACGTAATCAGCTGTTACAAAAGCTACATCGTGTTCAAATGGAGCGAAAACTTAAAATTTGATTTATGACTAATCTACTGCTCCTATTTAATTGATTTTTAGTACAGAGCTTGAAAATTGTACCTAGTATATTCAGTTTAAAAAATAAAGAATATATAAATATATAATTATATATAGAATATCCTGATCCCACAATAAACAATTATAAACTAGACATCACACAATTAATGTGTAAACACATTGACGTTAAAAAATATCTCAATAAAAAAATTGATGTTTTCCTAATCACTAGATACATTTAATACTTATGGTTTTTAGGAAAACTTTTTTTTTCAGGATTTTTTTTAAGTCAATGTGTTTGAAATCACCGTAACTTTTACCTGTATTTTACACCCTTTTACACCACTTTACACCCGGTAAATATTTCTTGTAGTTGAAGTCGTGATAGCCTCACAGATGACAAAAACTTACTTCAGACTCACGTGTATGAGTCTGAGCCTGTTAAATTCTCGGTAACAGCACGGAGTCTGGAAATGTGCCCGAAAAACGGCAATAGGTTCGCCCCCTATTACGTGGGACTGATACATACTTGGCGAAATGTGGGTGCAGAAATGCACCTCTGCCTACCCCTTCGGGGAATACAGGCGTGAGTTTATGTATGTATGTATATATGTGTATTCTTTATGAAATATCACTCATAATCTGTGAAAGGAAGCGACGTGTGGAAACCGTATCATCGTTATATTCAGCCCATATACGTCCGACTGCGGGGCCTCCTCTACAACTGAGAGTGTTTAGACCTTAGTCCACCACGCTGGCCTGTGGGTTGGCGGACTACACACCAAAGAAATTCCTAAGAAGTTTTAAGTGTGCAGGTTTTCTCACCATGTTTTCATTCACCGTTAAAGTAAGTGATAATTCATTGTGAATAACCATATAACTTTGAAAAGTTATATGTGTATGTCATTTCAAAATGTCAGAGGTGTGTGCCTGGGCTTTGAATCCGCGACCGCCGAGATTCTCGACCACACGCTAAACCTCGAGACCATCACTATATCACCGTATTATTCAGAAATGTCAAATTCAGTAACGCCCAATAAATCTTGGACTAACGTCTAGTTTCTCTGAACCTCTGAAACTCAAGATCAGCAGTAGATTATCCAACTAATACGATAAAAATCCAAAAAAAAAAAATTAAAATAGAAATTAGTTTCAAAATCAATCAATGTTAAAATTACATTAGTATAAAAGCGCAATTATTCATCTCGCATTTGTTATTTTATAAACTATAAGCAGTGATAAGTGTCAATATTCCATTTGCCAGTTCATTCACCTGCGTTTCACAGAAGAATGAACAAGAATATCTATTATTCTCCACAATAGCAATTATTTTGAACAATAAACAACTATTGGGAACATTAAAAAGCAATTTTTATATTGTAATTACTGATACTTGACTGTCTGGCTTGAACTTTTATATAAAATAAATTCGAATCACAAAATTAATTTTAATGATTTCATTCATAATGCCTCATGTGTGCGCTGCACAGTTGAGGTACGGGGTTCGATTTCCGGAAAAGCGTTATTGAGTGTTTCAATAAATATTTTTGCAGTAGCAGCGCAAAGTCTTTAGATCCCCGGTAAACAGTAATAAGATCACACTTAATTACAGGGACCTTTAAATAGCGGGCGAAACGTTAGTGTAAAATAGACCTGTACTAATTCTTTCGTTGATAAAGACTTCATCATCATCATCAGCCTATATACATCCCATTGCTGGCCTTTTCTACTGCTGAGATGGGTAAGGCTTTAGTCCACCACGCTGACCTAGCGCGGGTTGGCGAACTATATCTACACCTACGAAATTCCTAAAATCTCAAATGTGCAGGTTTCCTCGCGATGTTTTCTTTCACCGTTCAAAGTTAAATTAACTTTATTCAAATAGGCTTTTACAAGTTCTTTTGAATCATCAATTTTAATTATTTTTTTGAATCTAAACTATTGCTAAACAATCGCCGCTTCGAAACGTGTTATCGCCGTGGAGAAGAAACGGCAAGAAACTCCCTCAGCAACACGAAATGTCATATATTTTTTTCAGTTAATACAAAATAACATTTTTTTTATATATTTTTTTAAATACATTATTTCAATTAGTTAAAATTAAAGACTTATGAATTTTAAGTCACTCAAACTAAGTTTCATATAGTGACAATGTCTCCCGTAGCGTCACATGTCACACAGCTCCAAGTGGATATTGTTTATCCTGGTACATGAACCTAGGAAATAGCCGCATGTAACACTGGCGGTCTATACGTATAGGTACAGATAAAGAACCACTTCCATTACGTGCTTTGTTCTAATTTATGTGACAGTGTGTGTTACCGGCGAGTTATGGAATACGATTTTATCCTTTGCGTAGATTATTACTGGTCTGGCTGTAAAAAATGGTAGATGGTAAATGATCTCTGTAGTGTACATGTAATATTAATAATAAATTGCAAGGTAAATGTGGAAATAAATTAATATAGAGAAAAATTTAAGGAAATAAATATTCTTACCCTCACTTGTCAGTTTATATACGAAAACTTAATGTACGTCCAAAAGAATCTTGATAAATTTAATAAAATTTGTAATGTACACAATAAAAATACTAGGAACAAATGTAATCTCGTTCAACACGTAACTCGTCTCCGGAAAGTTAATAACTCTTTTATGGGGCAATGTATACGCTTCTATAACAAACTTCCGAAGGCTATTAGAGAGCTTCCCTTGACAATGTTTAAGAAATCAATTAAAGATAAGCTTTACAAAAAATCATACTATAAAGTTTCAGATTTTATTGAAGATAATAAGCCCTGGGAGTAAGTAAATTGATCGGAGTTTTGTTTTGTTGCTACAGTTTGTATCGTTATGACATTTATAATGAAAAATTTAAATAATGTAATGAAAAAAAGACATAATTATATTGCTGTTTTTTAAAGAAAAAAATGACATGTCGTGTTGCTGAGGGAGTTTCTTGCCGTTTCTTCTCCACAGCTATAACACGTTTCGAAGCGGCAATAGTTTAAAAAAATTAAGATGTGTAAATTGACGATTCAAAAGAACTTGTAAAAGTCTATTTAAATAAAGATATTTTGACTTTGACTTTGACTTTGACTATATATAACCGCTGTTCCCCACTCATACCGGTTCACTACTACGCCGGACATCAGGCTGAGTGGACGGGCCAAACGGTATTCCAAGTAAGCTTTAGTAGTTTTATTTATACGAACCAACCCTGATACATCAGGACACTACAATCTCTGATGTTATTCATTGTGATGTCTTCGTTAAAACGCAATCCAACGTTGAGATCAAAGTGTGCAATTAGTGTCATAAAGTAGAAGAGATTTTGATGTCGCAAGAGTCTGACCTAATCCTGGACGATACTATCTTTTGCCAAGATAAAACGCCTTTTATCGCAATCGCTAGCATCTACCCTGGGAATCATTTCCGATGATAACCAAAATGAAGACTTATTAAGCAAATAAAATAATTCAAAATCATACAGGGTGTATTCATACCGTGATCGGAAAATAAGGCAGATAATAGCTGCGGTGATTACAAACACCGTGACATTTAAAAAAACGCGACAAAAAATAAAAATTCTGACGTTTTTCATACAACCATATGTATTAAATGTATTTGGTTGTTAGGAAAACGTATTTTTTTTGTAGGGATTTTTTTTCTAATAATTCGTCGAATTTCTAAGCAATTTCTAGTTATGATATTTTTGTCTCCACAAAGGCTACAATGAACACACACCTAACTTCTACTAATAAACTTCAGCAGAATCTAATAACGCCAGTAAATATTGACTTGAAACGGCTGTCTGTACTTGCAACAATTTAATATTGTCTATTATATATATATTTCTACAGCGAGCACGACCCATTTGCGGTATGGGGTCAGTATATAGTGTTTAACGGAGCGATCTGGGAACAAAAACCCGCTGTTTTTCCGATTCCAATATTTCGAGTTCCAAATTCGAGTTCCGGGCGAATTTAAGCTCCGTGTCAAACGGTATAAATATGTATAGTTATGGAAGATAAAGATGAATTAATGATGAAGTTAAATAGGACTGTAATGGACCAACTGGACTGTGTTAGTACCATCATCCCCCGCGCTGTGGATTGGGGGCGTAAGAATTCCGCCAAGGCATCCCCTGCTTGTCGTAAGAGGCGACTAACAGGGACCCAGGGGTGACTGGGCGTAGGTACTGCGGGGGCGGTGCGCCATGAATAAAAGCAATACCGAGATGTGCGGCAGAGAGCGTGGCCTCCTTGTTCGGCGCGCCGAGTTGGAAGGCCAGAGACCCCGAATTTCTTTCTTTCAAAACACTTCGTTGTAAATTTAGTAATCTTAACCACGAAAATGCAACTTCTGTATCAGCTCATTTATGTACATGCGCCTGTTGGTTACGATCGTTCTCTATTGGAACTTAGTCCATTATATTTTGTGAAAATATAATGACAGCCCCGTGGCGCAGATGGCTAGACACCAGCTTGCGAAACGAGAGGCCGCGGGTTCGATCCCCGCACCGAGACAAATGATTGTGTGATCCACAAATATTGGTTTCGGGTCTGGGTGTTTGTGAGACCGAAAAGTCTCTCGTAGTCTCTGATACCCACGACACAGGACTTGTATCCTAGTGTGGGGTCAGAACTATGTATGTGACTGTTGGGTGTATTTATTTATTTTTAAAAAGCTAAGAAATTAAAAACACCTAAAATATTCCTTAAAGAGAGTTTCCAAATATGCAGGTTTTATCTCTAATATTCCTCGCAATCAATGAAACTTTTAATCACTTTCAAACCCGCCATCCGCTTCACCTTTAAACAAGCCCGCAGCCTTCCCAACGAGTCTCAGTATACGTATTACACGTAAGACCACAGACAGGAGCTAAACTGTTTTATACTTGCACGTTACTTCTCTTCCTGGCCATTGTACATATTCGCACTGCATGCTTTTTACTGACGGATTGAAGATGACGGTGCGTCAGACAGGCTTTTAGGGTTCCGCATAGATAACCTTCAATTAAACCATTTTAGGATTTTTTTGACGTTAAGTTTTCTTCAATGCCGTAATTATCATTACCCCAATCCTATAATCCAGTCTTTAATAATGACATCCGGATGAAAATATAGACACAAATTTGGCCTAAACAATCTGAAAATATTAAATGAAAAATGTTATTCTACGCATGTCAACATGCTTACTAATCTCACGCCTGTCTCCAATTTGGTGTTTATAGGTGTGTCCAGGACATCCTCCACAGACTTCACCACTCATTTCCGCACAATCAATCTCTTTCGTAATTCTACAACCGTTTGTCCTTACAATGTTGCCAAACCATTTAAATATTCATTTCACAATTCCTCATTTTCTCTAACAATTTTATCATTTTTTCAAGTCAAATTATTTATTAATTTTCGGTCATTATTAAAGTTAACTTAATTTTCAAAAAAGGTTTGGAAGGCAGTTTTCACTAAGAATAACGGCCAAAAAAAATTGTTTATTTATTTATATATTTTATTGTACACCATCAACGCATACAAAAAAAATACTATTAATAAGCTTAAGATTAAGTGAACAATAGGCGGTCTTATCAGTAACTGCGATCTTTTCTAGACAACCTATTTTTCAGAAGGGATATTTAAAAATATGATAGATTTATTTTAGATGATACATTAGATGATGAAATTGTTGTTGCGCTTTTAAGATTAGTTTAAAAGACAACGATGGTGGTATTTCATTTTTAATTTGAATCAGAGCAGCTTATTAAAATATTTATTGAACTATTTACTCACAAACTCAAGGCATTTTACAATATATAGAAGACAACACCCAGGCCTATACATTTCAGATCGTAGCCTTCAAGGTATGAAACATGAGAAAATATATGAAAAATTATATTTGAAATTGTAAAATTACTTGCATAAATAAAATTTAAACCAAAAAAATTGGAGGTCAAAGATTTCGAATCTATCGTTAATATAATACTGTCGTCGTAACAACGTCGTGTCGTAATAATGACGTCTTTGTACTCATACAATTTTATTCTTTCAATAAAATATTTTTTATATGCTAAAAATCGTGCCTCGTGGTCTCGCGGTACAAGTATGTGCCGTGCGGTCTAGAGGTCCTGGGTTCGATTCCCGGGTCGGGCAAAGTGTTATTGGGTTTTTCCATTAGGAAATTCTCGGTAACAGCACGGAGTCTGGAAATGTGCCCGAAAAACGGCAATAGGCTCGCCCCCTATTACGTGGGACTGATACATACTTGGCGAAATGTGGGTGCAGAAATGCACCTCTGCCTACCCCTTCGGGGAATACAGGCGTGAGTTTATGTATGTATGTATGTGAAAAATATGACGGTAAATTTCTTAACATAGATGAACTTGCAAAAACGAAAAAAAAGGTTTTCCAAGAAACAATACCATTTTTTTGCAAGCCACTTAGCAAAAAACGGTAAAATTATTATTAATACATAAAATAAATTGTAAAAACAAATACTTAAAAATTGGCGAAGAAGAAGAAGAGACGGGACACCCGGATTTGAACCGGGGACCTATCGATCTGCAGTCGATTGCTCTACCACTGAGCTATGTCCCCAGTGATTGAGTTGATGAAATTATCGTTCATATGCAGTTTTCTTATTATGTAAACATTAAAAGACTACATTCCATATCCGTCATTTTTACTGTTTTGGAAGGAATCTTTAAGCGCCCTTGCTATTGCCCTATTGCCCTTGCTTGCTAGAGAATAAGTGGTACCTAATTGGTTAATTGTTATAAGTTTACTCGTGAGCGAATACGATAGACTCATACTATCATATCGATACAATGGGACCCCTCGATACAGGCTTGCCTAGTGAGGGGACCATGTTAGACTGTTACTTGTGGGATAATAATTGATTGCATACGCAAGTATGAGCCGTGCAAGGCTATTGAGGGTTTTTGTAGAATTGTGTCCAAAAAACGGCAATATGCTCGGCCCCTACACGTGGGGCGAAAACACAATTGACGAATGTGGGTGCAGACTGCAGAAATGCACCTTTGCCTACCCCTTGGGGGAATACAGTAGTTGAGGTTTGAGCCAGGATTCAGAGATCAGGATGGCATGTACATTAGCATCTACAAAAGTCTCAAACAGTTCGCTATAGTGACTCGCTACGCTCTGTGCATTAATGTTCAAGAGCTTGCTGTTGTGTTGGGTAAAAGTTTGGCGTAATAAATCACCCAGCGTATCAGTCACAGAACAAAAACTGCTATCATTGCTTGAAGAACGATAATTACTAGCGGAATAAAAGGATTCATCATCAGATATCATTATGTCTCATAAATATCAACTGCAATATAATATATCACTCGCCCCCTATTACGTGGGACCGATACATACTTGGCGAAATGTCGGTGCAGAAATGCACCTCTGCCTACCCCTTCGGGGAATACAGGCGTGAGTTTATGTATGTATAATATATCAATAAAACAAGCTTTAAAAACACTATAAAATAAAATATATAAAATAAATTATACACATAAATTTAAAAAAATATATAATAATAAAACGTACCAACTATTGTTTTCTTCAATCTCTGCACCGCCCGCCAGCCATTACACTTAATAACATAATATAAAAAAACGATAAAACAAAATAGCGATAATAACGAAGAACTAAAAACAAAACGTAATTACTTAACAACGTTTCTGAACGCAACATTAACACTCTAATATCTGGATGACATATGGGGTAGATGGAAAAATAATAATAAATTAGTAAAAACAAACAAAAACACAAGACTATCGCAGTACACAACTTGAATGGCACTGAAATATACGCGTTTCGTATGAAGCTGTTTTTCGCGGTTTTGCGTTTAAATGCGAGGTCAGTGAGCGATCAGTGCCGCGTTTGGTCGCATGCATTGTGGTGTTTGTTGCCTTTTTGTGCTTTTGTGACAGTGCATTGTATTCCTCCAGTGTGGTGATTTTCACGATGTCATCTGCAATTTTCACTACAATGCAATGGTACCATCTTGTGTCCAGCCAGCACGCATTCCAAAATGTTGGCGAGCTTTAGCAAAAATCTGCTGCCGAGGCTTAGTTAAAAACTCCTTCAGGGATAAGGAAGTACCCTTCAGCTTGGACTTAGCCTTCCAGACATCTGACCTTTGCTGAAAATCGGAAAACTTCACAAGTACTGGCCGATTATGTTCTTTGTTGCGGGCCCCAATTCGGTGGCATTTAGTAATATGAGACGATGAGATGTTCGTCAGCGCCAACTTTTTGTGAAATATCTCCAAGATTTCCGCAATATTGTCAACCTTATCAGATTCAGGGTGGCCCAGAAGAAGAAGTGTTTTACGCCGATGTCTGGTCTCCATTCCGTCAAGTAAACGCGCACACTCAACGATTTGTTGTCGAAGTAACCGCAGCATATTGAACATTAGTTCTCTGAATGTTCTAAACTCCTCGGCTACGTGTGCAACGGTGTCTTTAGCAACATGTACTCCGGTATGAAGCTGAGCTTCAAGTTGACTCATCCTCGTCGCAAAACATATGAGTGATACACAACTTTTTTACGAAGTCGTAAAGTATAAATATACTGAAAATTAATTAAAATTGAATTAATTATGGTTTTCATAAGCCAATAATAGTTTTTTTTTATTGCCTCAGTAGGCAGACGAGCAAGCGGTCCGCCTGATGGTAAGCGGTTACCGCCGCCCATGGACTAAAGTAATGCCAGGGGCACAACCCAGCCGCTGCCTACCGTGTGGTGAACACTCTTTTTAAGCCTCGTTTAAAGAAGGACAAATCATAGCGCTCGGGGAACACCGAGGCAGGGAGTTCATTCCAGAGCTAGATTCAGAATTGCCGGAAATATTGCACGCTGTACCGTATTTTTCGACGCGGCAAAACATTTCTCATCGCACCAAACCGATGCAAATACACGCCGAATGTAGTTTGAGCAGTAAATTCTCATTTAACTGAAAAATTGTTCATGAATCGCACAAGGATTTTCTCACGGCATTTTATTAGAGTATAAATTTTGCTCATTTATGAATATATTCAACTTGTATATACTGACCTTGTTTGTGGAGTTTTAGAATGTTCTAGACTAGATTGTATAATATACAACATAAATTGGCGAGTACTCACGCCTAAATCCCCGAAAAGGTAGGCAGATGCGAATTTTAAACTCAAATTTCAATTATACTCACTGTATACAATTCCATTAATTCCCTGCCTCCATAAATTAATTAAGAAAACAATATTTACCTAGAAATTAACTACTACAGCTGGCTTTCTTATGGAAGTTGTGCAAACAATATATTAATAAAAAAAATCATAGCATGGAAAAATATTTTTAAATCCAGTTGGTTACTTTTGGTATACTAACGATAACTCAATAACATTGACTTTGTCTTTATTTTATGATTACTTCTACTCTCGTAAGTAATATTAAAAGGCAATAAATCAAATTAATAATTAGCAACATCATGAAAAAACATAATACTTTTTCAAATTCGACTAGGTAACGGTCACATACATAGTTCTGACCCCACACTAAGATAAGAGTCTTGTGTCGTGGGTATCAGAAACTACGTGAGACTTTTTGGTCTCACAAACACCCAGACCCGAAACAAATATTTTTGGATCACACAAACATTTGTCTCGGTGCGCGGGGATCGAACCCGCGGCCTCTCGTTTCGCAAGCTGGTTACTAACCATCTGCGCCATCGGGCTTTCAAAAATATTTCTTAAATTTATGATATATTCCCTCCTAAACGTAATAACGTGACGCTATGTCCCCAATATAGTAGGTCAATAAATAGCTGTTACATATATGACAGCCCCGTGGCGCAGTTGGCTAGACACCAGCTTGCGAAACGAGAGGCCGCGGGTTCGATCCCCGCACCGAGACAAATGTTTGTGTGATCCACAAATATTTGTTTCGGGTCTGGGTGTTAGTGTGACCGAAAAGTCTCTCGTAGTTTCTGATACCCACGACACAAGACTCGTATCTTAACTCGTATCTTGGTGTATTTATTTATATACAAAAATATTTCAGATCCGATATTATTAGTGTCTAAGATATTAGCGTTAAAACATCATCTTTACACAATCCAATCACCGTATACATAAACACATACTTAGAATACGTTACCACACGCGTCCAAATTAATCCAGTCTCCTGTCTCTTCCAATCTACACTGTTACTAGAACAAAATCCACTGGACTAAAATAACTGTAAGAGCATCTACTGGAATAAAATAATTACACGCGCTCACCGCCGACAGCTCCCATTAGGGGTGGAATGGAACAGATTTTCCGGGAATAGGAAAAACCGCACACCCAAGCCAATATCTCGCACGCATTAGCTCGCCTCCTCGTGAATATTTTACCAAGTGATTGACGCACGCCGGTCAAATCTCACATAATGGATATAGAAGGGAATTACTTATGGTCTATGCGGATGAAAGCTGTGTTCTAAGGTCGGGCTGTGTTATTGGGATTTTAATGAAGAAATTTTTAGTATTAGGGAGACTAGAAGTAAGCCCGAAAACGGCAATAGGTCGCGAGAGGTGGATGCAGATATATATCTTTCTCTATCCTTTCTAAACACTTCCTATAAATATCATCATCAGCCGAAAGACGTCCACTGCTGGATAAAGGCCTCTCCCAAAGACTTTCAAAGCGCTCTGTCGGAAGCGGCCTGCATCCAGCGACTTCCCGCGATCGTCGTTAGATCATCAAGTCCACCTTATGAGTGGACGTCCAATGCTGCGCTTGCCGGGACGCGGTCTCCACTCGAGAACCTCCACCGGCCGTCAGTTCTACGAGCTATGTGCCCTGCCCATTGCCACTTGCTAATTCCTATCAATATATAATATGTATAAATCGCTTATGTATTCGCTCGACATATAAAGATCAGATTCGTGATGTTCTTCTACAAGGCCAAGTTAGGAGTACCTACAACCGACGTATGTTTATGGTGTATGGATGTTGAAGAAGCAAAAGAGGTGGATCGGGGTCGTAGCTTGTGGCATTCAATAATCTTTGCCTACCCCTGTGGGATACAAGCGTGAATGTACATACATATGTTGATCCAATGATCTGAAAATGATACATTGCATATATATAAGATACATAATTATATTATCGAGGATTTTAGTTTACGATGAGAGCCTCAAATTGCAGCCGGTCCATCTTCTTTTAGTCAACAATAATGTCGTTTTATAAGATATATTATCGAGGATTTTCACTCTAAACCACAATTTGTTTCTCTGATAAATACAATAAATGCAATAGTCTAAAATAATTTAAAATTGACGATTCAAAAGAACTTGTAAAAGTCTATTAGACTAGACTTTGACTTTCACATCCCATTGCTAAGCATAGTGTCTAATCTACCATTGAGAGGGGTTAGGAATCAGTCCACTGCGTTGTCCCATACCGGTTTGGAAGACATCCTTTGGTAGACCTTTGGTTTGGTCTACACAAGACATTCCTTGTGAATTCTCAAGTATGTAGACTCCTTTAGTATTTTCGCATAAATTTGAAAATTCTAGTCTGTCTAGAGTCTAGCCTGGGATTCGACCATGCGACCGCCGGAAATTTAATTGCACATAGGCGAAGTCAGGTCAGGCAGTATGTAGTACGTGGAACTACTATCTAGGCGGTAACAACTCTTTGAAATTGTAATGTCAAAGTCCCCCTTCGCTCTCTAAAAATCGTGATGGCGCTAGGAGCGTCATGTTGCAGGAATAAAAATAAATAATAGTTTAAAAGAAAACTAAAAAACACACTTTCATTGAGGAAGGAGTATTTTGATGCTAGGTCTAGAGAGGCTGGAATCTGGTACAAAACTATACAACCTGAGCCTATGAGTGTTTCTTGGATCAGCAACTGTACTTTAAGTAGAATTGATACTGTATTAGCAATGCGTCTTCGGTCTGGACATGTTCCATTAAACAAATTTATTTTTATGATGGGGAAAACACCATCGCCATTTTGTTCCTATTGTGACAAATTAGAAGATGTTTACCACATTTTAATGGAATGCTTTCGAAATGAAGATCACCGAGTGCAACATCGTACAATTTTGGAGGGCATTGGCGGATGTAATAGCATCTTGGCATGCCCCTTATCTAAAGAAATTAAGATTCTTATTAAATTAGCTAAAGTAGGATTAAGACGTAGAAGTTAGTATGTTTGAAGTCGTATAGAGCGACATAGTCTAGATTAAGCTCTTTAAATAAAGAAAAAAAAACACTTTCATAGAAAATTCAACAAAAATATAGAAAATAAATTTTAATAAATTTAAATTAATAATAGTGGAAATTAAAAAAAAATTATATTAAAAATAAAGAGTGGGGTGCTTTTCGAGCATACCTTAGATAACGTGCTGCGACCGCGAAGTTTCTTAAGGAAAATCCCAATCACGCTTTGCCCAATTTGAGAATCGACCACAGGGATTGCCCGGCATACACTTGTGCCGCGAGACCACAAAGCAGTTTTTAATTATTATAGTAATTTAAATACTGATAATGTATAAAAAGACTAATCGTTTCACACATTCTAGACTTTTCACACTTCTCCTTTCATTCACACCTCCCCGTCGCACATGTGATTTAGCACGAAGGTCAGTTAAATAAGTTTTCAGGTCACGAAGTTGCTGATGTACTGAAATATCTGCTTGCGCGGTTTCATTGCGGAAATTTTTCCAGTAAAATGTCTGATATGTGACACTTATACTGTTTGCCGTGTACGTTGAAGAACCTAAAAGCTACGTGGCTTTGATTCAATTCTGTAAAGTGTTGGTTATGGTAGTAAATTGGTGTTATGGTAGTAAAGTTTACTGACACGTAAAGTTCTCATGGCCTCGAAGTTTAGGCGCGTGGTCGAGAATCTCTGCGGTCGCGGGTTCAAACCCCAGGCACACACCTCTGACTTTTCGAAGTTATGTGTGTCATATATCATAATGAATGATTACTTACTTTAACGGTAAAGGAAAACATCGTGATGAAACCTGCACACCTAAAAGTCCTTAGGAATTTCTAAGGTGTGTAGTCCACTAACCCGCATTAGGCCAGCGTGGGTTAAGAGGCCTACGGCCCAGGCCTAGGCCTAAGTAAAGGAGACAAATTCACATTAGTGGAACCTAACACATCAGAAGCAATCCAAAGGATGATTTAAATGTTCCCGCCATTAAAAGTATACTGCCAATAACTCTATTAATCTCTATAATGTAAACGACAAAATTGAGCCTAACCCGGCCGACGGTATCTCTAAACGTGTCATTCCACTGACTGGTTAAATGTTTATGAAGTGTCAAAAAGAATAAAGTATCGTTCAAGCGAAACGGGTAGTGGGTTCTGTTCTGACGGTGTTTCTTTGGCCTTTAGACAATTTTTTCTCATTTTATTTTTTTATTGTGGTAAACTTTTGTGGATGTTCGGACGAAGGTAAAGGTCGCGGGACGTCGATGGATGCTAGCTGCTTCCAACAGGTCCTTGTGGAAGTCATTAGGAGAGGCCTATGTCCAGCAGTGGACCTCCATTGGCTGATGGATGGATAGTGATGATGAACTTTTGTGAGGTAGTGTTAAGCTTAGTGACCTGCTGTGTTAAGACGTGCCCGCGAGAGGAAGGCAAATTCGCTATTTGCTTTTTTATACGGTTTTACTTTCCCTATGGTCGTAATATATAGTGTGGTGTAATATAATAATACATCACATTTAGTTTCCAAATGTTATCCAAAAGCGTCACATGATTCTAAGAAATAATGCCTTGATAACCCTCCGGTTAGCACGGATAACTAAGAAAGGTCTTTTCTGATCCGGAGATTATCCGGATCATCCCCACAGAGATAAGCAACACAAAAAGCTCTGAAACATGTTGATAATTTTAATGTGGCTCCACAAAGGGCTTGTTTGCCAAGTGCGCTGAAAGGGTTGCCACGTCGAATTAACAGCCTTTTTATTTTCATAAAGGGTCTAATAGCTAACGGATGGATGATGTATCTACATACTAACGTCTACCCGCAATTTTGCCTGGGTGTTCGTCATAACACGGTTAAGAGGTATATGAAATTTTTTTGACAAAAAAAAATTCGCAATTTTTTTGTTATTCAAATACGAATTAAGTAAACGTTAAGAGTTTGTAATTAAAAAACTGAGCAGTCAAATACATTTTATACATTTTCTATTACCGATTTCAATCTTAGCATACTACATTGGGCACCTAGCAACAGAACAAAGAATCACTGACGTAAACGAAAATCTAAAAACTTAAAAATGTCGAAAAAATAGCCAGCACTCAGTAACAGGGTAAACGTTTTCAAGAATGCACAGCTGGTTGCCGTGTCAGACTGTAGTGTCGACAAAACAAACAATACAAATTAGAGGACCTAATGTGGACTGGCGGAATACAAAAATTGACTAAAATAAGAAGTCCCTTCTTCATCGTCAGCGTATATACATCCCACTGCTGGGCACGGCCTCCTATTCTACTGAGAGGGTTTAGGCCTTAGTTCTCCACGCCTTATATATCATAGCGCATATGTATAGCACACGATAAAAAGTATTTTCAAGTTAATAGACTCCGCAGGGACATTATTCTTACTTTAAGAAAAGTAATAAATAGTAAATTAAGTAAGATTTAAACTGCTATTTCTTATATAAAGTAGGTTTAATTCTTTATTTTCTAGAGTACTTACATACTCTGTTTCATTGTAAAGAATACATTTAAAATTAGTCAGGGCCTGATGTAGACAGATAAAACACTTTATTGTACAAATTTTAAACAGAAAACAACAGTTCAGAAAACAACTTATTACATGATCAGCCCATATACGTCTGGTCTGCTGGGCACGGGCTTCCTCTACAACTGAGAGGGTTAAGGCCTTAGTCCACCACGCTGGCCTAGTGCGGGTTAGATGAATACTATTTGTTAACACTCATAAATTACAACAATAAATATAAAATTGAGAAAAAAATCTTAATGCAACACTCACTTATAGGCAAACACCGCATGCCCCATTAAATCAGTTCATCATCATCATCATCATCAGCCCAAATACGTCCCACTGCTGGGCACGGGCCTTTACAACTGACAGGTTTTAGGCCTTAGTCCACCACGCTGGCCTATTGTGGATTGGAGGACTACGCAACTAAGAAATTCCTAAGAACTTTTAGGTGTGCAGGTTTTATCACGATGTTTTCCTTCACCGTTAAAGAAAGTGATAATTCATTGAGAATACACACATAACTTCGAAAAGTCAGAGGTGTGTGTCTGAGGTTTGAACCTACGACCGCCGAAATTAAATCAGTTACAATATTAAAATAAATAAAAACTGGACAATGTATAAAAACAATACATAAAACATAAAGGATCCTTAATTTAGTTACTTTTACGTTTACAAATAATTTAATTTCTAAGTGCTGAACAATAATAAAAAAAGTTAAAATTTTAGGATGGAGATATAGGATTCTTCAACATCCTTACATCTCGTTATACTCATGTGTCGGCTCCGGGTACTCCTTACTTGGTTTAATTTGAGTCCTTAATGTAAATACAGTTTGTTTTCCCTTTTGCAATAATAGAATAAAATAATTATGCTGTATTTTTTACATACATACAAACATAACCTCATACATACATAACGTTACGCCTGTATTCCCCGAAGGCGTAGGCAGAGGTGCACTTCTGCACCCAAATATCGCCAGGTATGTATCAGTCCCACGTAATAGGGGACGAGCCTATTGCCGTTTTTCGGGCACAATTCCAGACTCCGTGCTGCTACTGAGAATTTTCTAATGGAAAAACCCGATAACACTTTAATGTATGTTGTATTTTTTTACCATTTAATTGACTATACTCACAATTGAGTATACTCTACAAGAGTAGAGTATACAAGAGTACAACAAGAGTACAATAAGAATTGGGTGCCAGAGCGGGCAAAACATCATGTGGTCTATATAAATGTTAGGTAATTTACCCGCCATCGCTCATAAATTGCGCCCGAACAATTATCCAGATTACCACCAATGTTGATATTTACCGAGTCCAATTTAAGGGTTTTAATTACGTTGAAATTGCTTCCCACCTCGTTAACTGCGGCCTAACATTTAAAAACACCTATAAATTATAACAACAAGCGTTTTTTGCGGTACATTACGTAGTTTTACAAGCATTTTAGCCGACTCAGTGGAGTTAAGGTGCTGTTTTTGTTGATAGTGTTGACATAACCTTTAATAAGCTGCTGCTAATGTGAAGTAATTTTTTGCTGGTATTTTACGAGTTAAAGAACTCAGCTCATGAAATGCATGTTGGACTTGGGGATTATGTGCACTTTCACCGATTCACTTCAATTCGTGGGTTCAAATCCGAGACACACACCTATAATTTACGTTAAGCGTGTATTATTATTTATTTATTTATATAATGTTTGTACACTACATTAATATATACTACATGATCGAAAACAATGGAGACAATAAGTATAGGCACAATAGGCGGTCTTATCGCTAGCTGCGATCTCTTCCAGACAACCTACGGGACTGGAATGAAAGGTTAGTTCTTAATATGTTATCAGGCATTTACAGTCAAAGAAGACACGGAGAAAAAATCAGAATATTTAAGAATTGTGTCTCCACAAAGAGTTTTTAGGTATCAGAAGGCCACCAACCAGCCTAGCGCTAAGACCTCATCCCGCTAAATATATTTTATAAGGACACTGTTTACTAGACAGTTTTGATTAAATTACCTTGTCACAAGCTGTTAAGATTTTTTTTTTTTTTTATGGAAACAGGAGGCAAACGAGCAAGTGAGCCACCTGATGTTAAGTGGTCAACACCGCCCATGAACTCCCACCAAATTTATTAGGTGTGTTGTTCGCCAACCCGCACTAGGCCAGGGTGGCGGAATAAGGCCTAAACCCTCTCATTTGTAGAGGAGGCCGGTGACCAGCAGTGGGACGTAAATGGGCTGATGATAATGATAATATTTTCAAGGGCTTTTCAGTAATCTGCCTAACTAGCCTATCTGCCTTTTTATATATAAATATTGTAAGCACCATTCTATCAGATGTATTCCACTCCTAACCTGGTTGTCTGGTAGAGATCGCTTTTAACGATAAGACCGCCAATTTATTGCGCCTAATATTTCTTTTTTTTTATTGTGGTGTGAAAAAAGTTTATTATTATTAACTAATATTCACACATTGAATAATTTATACATACATACATACCTCCACACCTGTATTCCCCGAAGGGGTAGGCAGAGGTGCATTTCTGCACTCACGTTTCACCAGGTATGTATTAGTCCCACGTAATAGGGCGCGAGCCTATTGCCGTTTTTCGGGCACATTCCCAGACTCTGTGCTGCTACTGAGAATTTCCTAATGGAAAAACCCAGACTCAGTGCTGCTACTGAGAATTTCCTAATGGAAAAACCCATATCACTATGCTCGATCCGGGAATCGAACCCAGGACCACTACATCGCACGGCACATACTTGTGCCGCGAGACCACGAGGCAGTCAAGAGTTTATTATTATTAACTTATATTCATACCTTCATCGATTAATTTATCTCTTCATCTAATGAATGGTGGACACAGGCAAGTCCGTCTTTCCACAATAAACAAGCATAAATGTGTACTGTAATTTCGCGTCCCCACCCAAAAGCGTTTTAAACGAAATATGTGTTTCACGCGGCCCTTATCAAAGGTCGGATCGAAAACAAAATAGTTAATTACTCGTCGCCAAGCGTCAACGCAATGAGTAGGCAGAATGGGCGGCGCAAGTCACTGCCAAAATTACTTTTTGGCTGACGTCATTATTCTGGTCACCCCCTCCATCTCACTGTTGACTTTTGAGAGATTATGAGAGAGATGCGCTGATTGTTTAAGATTGTACTACGGCAGAGTATCTGCCTAAAATTGTATAATGTGGAGATTACACTCACTGAGGCGGTACTTCTATAAAAACCTAAAAGCGTTACACTTGAATTGTATAATGTCTAGTTTATAATTGTTTATTTTGGGGTTGGGATTATTATTTGGAATTTTGTAAGGTAAGCTGGGCTTTTGGGCTTCTATGGAAATACTGACTCACGCATATACATACAATATACAATTGTATAATATAATATATTTATTATGTATATGTGGGTAGAGGACAAATGTGTTTCGTACTATACTTCGTGAAGCTACCGAAAATTTAGTTACAGTTCGCCTGATCCGGAGGTCTAAACCAGGACCTCTAGGCCGCGTGTTGCATTCATTCCGCGAAATTATTAGTAGGTTACCTTTGCTATATTATTAAAGACAATTCGATATATGGCAACAAATAGCAATAGAAAGCTATTTCTGCGAATACAGCATCGAAATTAGTTGAAACATATGGCAATATATCAATGTGGAACTTGTACTCGTACGTCAGTAATCTATTGGAAACCGCTGAAGCGAACAATTTGCTATAGAATTATTACAAATCCATTTTTGTCAAAATATTATGCATTTTTAGATTGAAGTTTGAGTATATTTATTTATTCTTTATTGTACACTAAAGAAAAGAGCAAAATTGTAATGTTAGTAGTCATTTTATTAAATATTACCAACTCAGGTATTAATAGAACAGAGTGCCAGGTACACAGAACAAAAAATAGAGTGAAGACCGTATATTAACGAAATTACCTAGACATTATGCAAAAAATCTCTAGTCGATGAACAACATGTCTCATCTACAAACTCTGTACTCTTTTAGTGCTCCTGTCACTGTGCTATTTAAGGAAAACTGTAATTTATCACTTAAATTAAAAGCCGCATTGTTTCAGTCATAATAAACGTAGTTAATGAATGATCTGCTTAACGCTGAATTATTTATTCACTTTGTAATTGTCTTGTACGTTGTGTCTTGGGACATTCGTCTCTATGTAATGGGAGATAAAGAAACAGAATGTGGCATTGACACAGGAAATAAGAGATAAACAGTTTTAATCAACACAAAATTGATTACATTATAATTACGGCATTTTTTAATTTTCTTTTATTTGGGAAATACAA
Source organism: Hemaris fuciformis (assembly GCA_907164795.1). NCBI lineage: Eukaryota > Metazoa > Arthropoda > Insecta > Lepidoptera > Sphingidae > Hemaris > Hemaris fuciformis. The sequence goes on from OU015449.1 coordinate 11,995,428, forward strand.
TAAAATTTTTCCAATTACAATTTCCGGATTTGGATGTCGTGTGGTAAAGATAATGATTATATAAATCACTAAGTGAGTGTTATAACAATATTAATAAATACACTCAACAGTCACATACATAGTTTAGACCCAAAACTAAGATACGAGTGTTATGTCGTGGGTATCCGAAAGTACTAAGAATTTTCGGTCCCACAAACACCCAGACCCGAAACAAATATTTGTGCATCATACAAACATTGGTCTCAGCGTGGGGACCGAACCCGACGCCTCGCTTCGCAAGCTAGTGTCTAGCCAACTGTGCCACGGGGCTGTCAAACTCTATTATAGTAAATCATTTGTGGAATTCAATTTCCAATACAGTAAAAAAAAAGAAAATTATTATTTGATAAAAATAATTGTACCTAGGTAATTACGCAATTTTTACCGTAATTCTCAGTTTTGAGAAATAGTCATGATATACATATATATGTAACACTGCAGTTTGGAATAATTCATTTGGTTTATATTGATTTCACTATCGCACCACACGCCAGAAATTGAAATTCCATCCCTACCATCTACGATTCAAACGATCTTTCCTTCCTCGCACAACATCTTTGTGTAATCAGCTTTCCTCGGCGGTATTTCTAAATGGATACGACTTAGGGACCTTCAAGAAAAGAGCTATATTTTCGTCAAAGGCCGGCACCGCACCGATAATTCCTCTGGTATTGTGGGTGTTCATGGGCGGTGTTGACCACTTAACATCAGGTGGCTCACTAGCTCTTTCCCATAAAAAAAGATTAACCCCAGCACACATACTCACGCCTGCAAATAGTTAAAGTTGCATTTCCCATTAAATTACGTAGTTTAAGGAAAACTTAATAGGTATACGGAGTATGTAAATGTACCTACTCGATGATCGGCAACAGCACTTAATTTATTTATGGAAGACTAACAGCTACAATACAACTAGGTTAAAAAAACATAACAATTAACATAAAGCCAATAATAATAATATTAAGTCTTCACTTATAGCGAAATAATAACTTATAGCAATAATAAGTCACTTAAAACAAAACTATCAGAACTTTGGTGTAGAAATAAATACACCCAACAGTCACATACATAGTTCTGACCCCACACTAGGATACAAGTCCTGTGTCGTGGATATCAGAAACTACGAGAGACTTTTCGGTCTCACAAACACCCAGACCCGAAACAAATTTTTGTGGATCACACAAACATTTGTCTCGGTGCGGGGATCGAACCCGCGGCCTCTCGTTTCGCAAGCTGGTGTCTAGCCAACTACGCCACGGGGCTGTCAAATGTATTTCTATATCCAAGAAATATATCTCTGTCTACCCATTCAAGGAAACAGGGATGGTATGAATGTAGAATTAAATGAAGGAAAAAAGAAAAAAGCACTCTTACGGCATTACTGCAGAGGAATGTCATTCCGCTCCGACAGTCAGGTAAATGTACGAGGTACTCATTAGCTAAAACAGTCACTATGGGGCGCGCGCATGCGGCAAGAGCGGGGCGGAAAATCGCACCTATAGTAGAAATAGTTTTGCAGTGCTCTGTTATTTAAGACCCATTGCTAGGCACGGTGTATTCTTCAACTGAGAGAGGTTAGGCCCTTGTCTAGGAAACTTTTAGGTAGGTAACCTCATTGGTCACGATGTTTTCCTCCATCGTTAAAGTACATGATATTTCATGCCCGGGAATAGAACCCAGGACCTCTAGATCGCGAGGCACATACTTGTGCCGCGAGACCACATGTGTGTAGGTATGTGGATTTTTTCACGTAAATTCTGCCTATCACTAAATCCCTGGCCTTATCCACGATGTCTCATCAAGCCACATAGCCTGCGAACGTCGAGTGACAATACCACGTGCGCCCTACCACCGCCCTTTAAAATTAAACCGTTAGGTTGCCAGCATCTCAGCAAGTCACACTCCTTCGGAAAGTCGCCGTGATGTATTTATATGGGTAGAAGTCTAGACTGAACGTTAAGCGTATAAACCTTACTTACTAAGACAAATTTTATCATTTATTCGAAAACCATACGTAATTCAGCATCATCACGTCTCATATACGTCCCACTGCTTGGCACGAGCCTTCTCTGCAACTGAGAGGGGTTAGGCCTTAGTCCACCACGGTGGCCTAGTGCCGTTTGGTGGGCCATTCAGCATACTGAGAAGAAATATTCTATAGTTTACTAAAAACTTAACAGTGTTATGTAGGCTTCTAAACTGTGCCATAGGTCCCGTGGGATGAGAATGGCATCTGATGAAGTTTTGAAGTTGATTCGTGGGTCGCTTAAAGTTTTAGTAGGTTAATTTATTGGTAAATGCTTAGTAGTTGCACAAGGTAAACTTTACTCGAAATATAATTTCCAATTTGTATTAGTATAGATTAAGACGTGATTGCTCCGAGGGTTTGGCGCGCCGTCGTGAACCTCGGCGGTCGCGGGTTCAAACCTCAGACGCACACTTCAGACTTTTCAAAATGTGTGTATTCACAATGAATTATCACTTACTTCAACGGTGAAGGAAAACTCTTAAGGAAACCAGATTACTTAGGTGTCTAGTCCGCCAATCCGCACTAGGCCAGCGTGGTGGACTAAGGCCTAAACCCTTTCTTTAAGATGATGATAGATTTAGAACAAGGAGTTTAAAGACTCGTTCCTTCGATGTTGTTAAGTCAATACATACTAACGTGCTTTCAAGCAAAACTTGCGCTCATTAACGCTTTCAATATTTACTCACATGTACGAGTACTGTCTGCAAACCGCACAATGCTAATTCAGTGTACACAACATCGCTCGCTTTGTTTAATTCCGTTGTATGTTTACATTTTAGTATAATTAATTACGTATCATTATTTACTGAACGTAGTAGTACTGAACGTAATAAGCAGTGATGGCCTCGAGGTTTAGGCGCGCGGTCGAGAATTTCGGCGGTCGCAGGTTCAAACCCCAGGTACACACCTCTGACTTTTCGAAGTTATGTGTGTATTCACAATGAATTATCACTTGCTTTAACGATGAAGGAAAACATCGTGATAAAACCTGCACACCTAAAAAAATCTTAGGAATTTCTTAGGTGTGTAGTCCGCCAACCCGCACTAGGCCAGCGTGGTGGACTAAGGCCTAAACCCTCTCAGTTGTAGAGGAGGCCCGTGCCCAGCAGTGGGACGTATTTGGGCTGATGACGATGATTGAAATCTTTACCTGATTTTTAAGCAGGAAAGGCCTTTTTTAGGCACATGAGATAAATTATCTCGTGTTATCCAATTGTCCGGGGATAGATTCCGAGGCGTGCAAAGTGCGATTAGATTTTTCAATAGAAATTTCTCATTGGCATTGAGGGTTTGGGAATATGCTTGAAAAACGTCAATAGCACAAAAAAAAAACATTGGAGGAACGCGAGTGCAGAAATGCCCCTATACCTCCAACTAGTATGTATGTAACTACATACATACATACATAAACTCACGCCTGTATTCCCTGAAGGGGTAGGCAGAGGTGCATTTCTGCACCCACATTTCGCCAGGTATGTATCAGTCCCACGTAATAGGCGGCGAGCCTATTGCCGCTTTTCGGGCACACTTCCAGACTCCGTGCTGTTACTGAGAATTTCCTCATGGAAAAACCCAATCACACTGCCCGACCCGGGAATCGAACCCAGGACCTCTAGATCGCACGGCACATACTTGTGCCGCGAGACCACGAGGCAGTCAGTATGTACCTAACTATAAAATATAAATTTATCTGATAATAATAAATAAGTCCTCAAAAATAATATAGACAAGTATCTGTTGCCGGTGCGTCCACTCAGAGCTATCGTTTCTTATTCAAGTACCCTTAATTCACTGCACAAGGAAACTTGGCGCGCGATTCCAGTTAAGTATTAAAGTTTTTTGAGCGGCAACCAACCCTTTGTTCTTGGCGCACTGTGATAATCCTGACACAGAATCGGACTTAGGCATAACTGAAAAATTTTGAGACTTAGGTAGATCCTTTTAGGCGCGTTATGAAAAAATGATGAGAGAGAAATTTTAAGATGCGCGCGCATCACTGTAACACAAAAAGTAAGACGCCGAAGCCGAATATAATTGACAGATTGAAGCGGCCATTGTTAAATGTAAGTGTCAAACGGATCAGAAAGGTTTTAATATGTTTCGGATCGAATATTTTTCGAAAAAAGTTTATATGTTTTAGATATTAAAAATGTAGAATAGTGACAGTAATATAAAGGGATTGACATATTTATTAGCTGTCAAATATTTATGAGTGCCTTCAGATATGTAATGTTGTGTAAACTAAGAACTATGTATGTGACTGTTGGGCGTATTTATAAGTTTTACTTCAGTCGTGTGGTATAACTTCTAACGCGTGTACATACATAAGTACACACACACTTTTTTATACGGGCACGTCAAAGTACTAACACCGGCGGTAAGAACGATGATGCCAAATAGAGTATCACTCCATCCCACATGCTCATAGCGATAGCAAACTTTTTAATACAGGCTGTTATTTAATCGTGTTTTTTTACCTGATCGGCAAAGTGACGTAATAAAGCAATGGTATTTAGTGTCAAGTGATGATAAAGTAAACCTGAACATCTAAAAAGTTCTTAAAAAATCTTAAGTGTGTAGTCCGCCAATCCGAGTAGGCTAGCGTGGTGAACTAAGACCTAGTCCCTCTCAGTTGTGGAGGATGCCGTGCCTAACAGTGGGACGTATATAGACTGATGATGATGATGATGATGATAAACAACCACGGCTTATACCAGTCAGAGCAACTAAACCAGTTTATTAGTTGCATCCGATAATATCACTCAGTAAACTAAACGCAACTGGCTTGTAAGACAGTAGTACCATCATATTAAAGCGGATAAATACATATATGTGTACATATGTAAATAAGTATGTACTTCTATATAGGGTTTTTTTTATATAAGCAATGTAATGTATCAACTTAATGTTCACGAGAAGTTGTGATGGCCTTGCTTACACACACCTCTGAATTTTCGAAGTTATGTGTGTATTCACAATGAATTATAACGTACTTAAACGGTGAAGGAAAACATCGTGATGACACCTGCACACCTAAAATTCTGAGGTATTTCTTAGGTGTGTAGTCCGCCAACCCGCACTAGGCCAGCGTGGTGGACTAAGGCCTAAACCCTCTCAATTGTAGAGGAGGCCCGTGCCCAGCAGTGCGACGTGTATGGGCTGATGGATGAAATTGAAACTGCGGTGTTGCCTATGTCTAAAGACAATTAACAAAGCAACACATTCACATTAAGATACATACGGAATACGACTGGTCCCCGCGCCTCCATTCCGGCTCCGCAACAACGCGCAAAGTTTCCCCGGCTTACCGGGAGTTCGCCTAACACAAAGCATCGAGAAAACAGGTCAAGTAGTACTTAATAATTTATTCGCTTCCGTCTACTTATTACGCAATGTATACTTTCAAATGTTTGTTAATATGTTTGTGTTTAATTTGGCAAACATTTGTGGCAGAGGATTCATTTCTCGAACACCTTTTTATTTTTTTATTTAATATTCTTTATTGGACACTACAAAAACAAGAATAACATATAATAACACTAAAATAAATTCTAAAAGTGCCACAAAGGGCGGTCTTATCGCTATTAGCTTAGCTTTTTCTAAGATATTAACTCCTACGTAGTGTGCATAGTGGTCCATAGTATGTAGTAAGCACACATAAATATATTCGCGTTCCGAATTCAAATGACAAACCAGTAAAATCGGCGATATTTCCAAACGAATACTACTTACGGACCTCCAAGAAAAGAATATACATATATAGGTATTTTCCTCAAACGCCGGCAACGCACCGACGATTCCTCTGGTATCGTGGGTGTTTATGGGCGGTGTTGACCGCTTAACATCAGGTGTCTTGCTCGATTACCTCCTTCCTCATAAAAACAGAAACAAAAAAAATATGCCAGTTAATACAAATACGGCCTTCTTTATAAACGCTAGTTAAATTAATTACTTAAAGATAGTTTGTCTCGTTCTCTATCACAAAACAATTAATTGACTAGTGTGAAATTAGCCTTTTTAAGCAGTGATGGCCCCGAGGCTTAGGCGCGCGGTCCAGAATCTCGGCGGTCGCGGGTTGAAAGCCAAGCACACGTCTCTGACTTTTTGAAGTGATGAGTGTATTCACAATTAATTATCACTAGCTTTAACAGTGAAGAAAAACATCGTGAGGAAACCTGCATACCTAAAAGTTCTTAGGAATTTCTTAGGTGTGTATCGTACAAGTCGTGATGGCCTTGAGGTTTAGGTACGCGGTCGAAAATTTCGACGGTCGCGGGTTCAAACCCCAGGCACACACCTCTGACTTTTCAAAGTTATGTGTGTATTCACAAAGAATTATCACGTACTTTAACGGTGAAGGAAAACATCGTGATGAAACCTGCACACCTAAAAGTTCGTAGGAATTTCTTAGGTGTGTAGTCCGCCAACCCGCACTAGGCCAGCGTGGTGGACTAAGGCCTAAACCCTCGCAATGGTAGAGGAGGCCCGTTCCCAGCAGTGGGACGTATATGGGCTGATGATGTATCGTAACGCTGAATAAGCAATGTATATAGGCTGATATTACAGTAAGTTATCGATTTTGAAACAGTGACGTCATGTAGAACAAGAGTACATGAAACATTAATTACGTATCGGTATCCACGGACGGGCTGCGGTTCGCCACCGAAAACAACGCCCAAGAGATACCCACAACTTACCAAGCGATTATGTAATATTAATGCACTTGTTTTGCCTAAAACAACTTTGAGTTATGTTTGCCTGTAAAATAGAATACCCGATTATGTTTTTGTTTAGTTTTAAAATGATGAAATAGTACCTAACAGAAACATTCTACCGCAGTTAAATACAAGTCTTGTGTTGTGGGTATCAGAAAATACTAGAGACTATGGTCTCACATTGGGTTAGTTTCCATAAATACACATATCCTATCCTTTCATAGATGCAAACATAAGTGTGTGTAACCTTTCAAACTTATATTGATATATGTATTCATTATCATCATCATCATCAGCCGAAAGACGTCCACTGCTGGACATAGGCCTACCCAAAGACTTCCAAAGCGCTCTGTTAGAAGAGGCCTGCATCTAACGGCTTCCCACGATTTTCATTGCATGCAGAGCACATAGCTCGGAAAACTGATGACCGGTGGGGCAGAAAGGTTCTCGAGTGGAGGCCGCGTATCGGCAAGCGCAGCGTTGGACGTCCACCCACAAGGTGTATTGACGATCTCATGAAGATATATGTATGCATACTTCCATAGAGGCCCAAAAGCGTTACACGTTAATTGTTTATTCTAGGGTCAATTTTTTTTCATTTATATGTCAAATTGCTTTTGTTAAATAAATATTCAAAGAAGTACCGCCACTGGTATGCAAGTATTGCCAACAGCGAAAATGCCCATGAAATGGCAATAAACTTGGCCCTTACTACTTGGTTCTTGAATAATATAGAACCGGGTGTCTAAGTAGTTACCCATCTCTGCCTACACCTGTGGTGGTGTAAGCGTGAGTTTGGGTAAGAATTATTTATTTATTTATTTATTTATTTATTTTACTTCAACATATACGGTTAATACCATTTACACATATTGAAGAACTCTAAAACATCTATATACATAATACAATACTCAAATTACAATATACAAATTAAAAATAAAATAAAATATATCGCATAAAAACAAACAAAACATAACTATGACAAAACAAAAAACAAACATAAAATCGTAAATAAAACTAAGTAACACTTTCACAATATTTGAGACAATTATACTTTACTTGCGGCCATGCATCCGCAAGAAGATCACAGTCCGGGTTAGTTTCCATCAGAGCATTGAGAGAGCTTAGATCTCGCGGTATGGGAGAAAAGGAGCGAGCCGCGGTTCGACATTCAGGTACGGCCAATAACCTGTGTCTTCTGTTACGAAGATAATTGTTTGGATCATCATCATCAGCCCATATACGTCCCACTTGCTGGGCACGAGCCTTCTCTACAACTGAGAGTGTTAAGACCTCAGTCCGCCACGATGGCAAAGCGCGGATGGGCGGACTACACACCTAAGAAATCCCTATGAACATTTAGGGGTGCAAGTTTCCTCACGATGTTCACCGTTAAAGTATGTGATAATTCATTGTGCATACATACATAACTTCAAAAAGTAAGATGTGTTTGTCTGGGGTTTGAACCCGTCACCGCCGAGATTCTCGACCGCGTGTCTAAGCCTCGAGGCCATCACGACTTCATCATCATAGAAAACAAATATAGTAGTTGCAATAATTCCGCATTACGCATTTGTGCCGCGAAAGCCGTGAAAGACCGCGAACGTTCAAACAACGCGTTGGTTACGCCTAATGCGGTTTTTATTCTTTTTTTAAATTGACTCACTTTCCCAGTGAGCCAGCTTTAAAAGTGATGACGGGAGCAAACGTGTTACATGGCGTTCATCCAGCCGCGGTTGCCTCCAAATGATCATTCCGTTTGAAAGGCCCGGCTCCCTTCCGTCTCATTAGTTCGTTCAGAATGACGTTGACGTGGAATTGTACGGTACTCGTTGGGCGGCAGCGCTGCTCAACTGCGGTACAGGCTCTTTTTATTTTATTTTTACTTAGAAAACATTACTAATGAAAGGTCGGCAGCTGTTTTTTTTAATAAAATTACCAAAAAATATTTATGTCTTGTATGATATTTTTTGTATGCATTTATGTACATGGACATATACATTAAACATATTATAAATTGTATAATATTTTTATGTTATGAGTGTGTATATATATATTTTTTTGTCTGTTTAAATATGTTAGTATACTCGTATGTATATATTTGATGAAAGAATTATCACTTACTTTAACGTTGAAGAAAAACATCGTGAGGAAACCTGCACACGTAAAAATTCTTAGAATTTTTTAGGTGTGTAGTCCACCAACCCGCACTAGGCCAGCGTGATAAACTAAGGCCTAAACGTCTTAACCCTCTCAGTTGTAGAGGAGGGCCGTACACAGCAGAGGGGCGTATATAAGATGATAATGATGTATGTATTTTGTTTAATCTCTACTTGAGATTGTTTTGGATTATATTGTTTTCACCATAACGTAAAAAGGGCGTTAGGTTAAAGTTTGAGAACCAACGCGACTATACATTCAAGTCTGAATACGTCACATCTGCGTGGAGTATTCAAGTTCCCCTAACGCGATTTCGTTACTCTGTTCCAAGCATCAACATTTTTATCTGTGACTTATTTAACACTTTTATTATGTAAAATCTCGCATTCTACATTTGTTATGTAACTTATTGACAGCCAATCTTACCGTACGGCGGCAAACTGCGCGGGGTTTTATTCGGTTTTCTACTTTATTGTTTTGTTTATGAAACGTTGTATATGATAGGGAAAATTTGCAATTTCGTCTACCACATAGAGATCATCTGGCATGGATTTTCTTCGCTCTGATTAACAACATTTAAGTATTAATGTCTATGTTTATTAAGGTCGTGATGGCCTCGAGGTTTAGGCACGCGGTCGAGAATCTCGACGGTCGCGGGTTCAAACCCCAGGCACACACCTCTGACTTTTCGAAGTTATGTGTGCATTCACAAAGAATTATCACGTACTTTGACGGTGAAGGAAAACATCGTGATGGACTAAGGCCTAAACCCTCTCAGTTGTAGAGGAGGCCCGTGCCCAGCAGTGGGACGTGTATGGGCTGATGATGATGATGATTATCACTTTTCCCTTTCAATCTGACTCCTTTTGTTTTGTTTAATTTTCATATACCTACGAGTACGACCTCTGTGCTTTCATTTACATATATTTTAATGTTTACAAAAATCCAAGGTATGAATAACATACAGCCAGAACTAAACCCCGTATTTTTAATGGCGCCCTTCCAACTAACTCTGTCACGTGACGTCACTTCCATAATCTTGTTAGTGTGCTCGTTAGTTCCCATGTACCAGGATCGCATAACCCGTGCGCATATCTCCAATTAATTGCCTTTGTTGCCGTGAAACTCCCAGTAACCGTCTTTTTTCCGCAGCGGAGCTATAACTAAATTTATTCGCTACATTATTCCAGAAAATTGCTTATTAATCTCTTCATCGTGACGGCTTATGGACGGTGTTGTAACTCGTGTGTTTATAAGTTTTCTTTTGTTTACTTAACTAACATAATTAGAAGCGATATTGGTATTTTCAAGCACTATTGTAGTATTATCTGAATTGCCTTTTGAAAAACCTAGTAACACACTCAGGACCGGAGGATTCAACCTAAAATCTCTAAATTTTTCGTAGAATTGAAAGTCAGCCAGTATCTCTATTAATATTTCACAGATTTATTGAATATTTTTCTCTGATCCTCTTATAAATAGGCATTTATAAAGACTGAAGACGAATTCATTGAATTAAATTAAGCCGGCGAAGTGTAAATGTATGTGAACTTATCCTTGGATTACTGGAATCGGTCCATTTGTCAACTCTTTTAAATTAATGGATATATTTCTTAAGACTAACAGAAACCTACGAAGTATTTTTTTAAAAGAAAAAGTATTAGCTTTGTTTGCTACGCTTTAACAGCAGCTTCGACAGCCCCGTGGCGCAGTTGGCTAGACACCAGCTTGCGAAACGCGAGGCCGCGGGTTCGATTCCCGCACCGAGACAAATGTTTGTGTGATCCACAAATATTTGTTTCGGGTCTGGGTGTATGTGAGACCGAAAAGTCTCTCGTAGTTTCTGATACCCACAACACAAGACTTGTATCTTAGTGTGGGATCAGAACTATGTATGTGACTGTTGGGTGTATTTATTTATTTATTTTAAGCCTAATTTTTATTTAGACTCAAAATTGTGGTAGTAGTTTGCTAGAAATTAGGTAGAATGTCAGTGTTTGCGGAATCAAATCCCTGCTATGTTGGAAGTTACGTCTGTACTCACAATAACTTTTCAAGCATTTTAATGATACAGTAAAACATCATGAAGAATCCTATGGACCGAAAAGTTCTCTACAATAACTTATTCTTAACCAACCAGTCTAGACCAGCATAGGGACTGAGGCCAAATCCTCTAAACTGTAGAGAGCAGCCATGCCCATCAGTTAAGTAATATAGATTATATACATACATAGATGGACTCATCATCATCATCATGTTATTGGCCTGTTCCCAATTCTGTTTGGGATCGGTGCAGTAAGTCTACTCCTTCCTAAGATTCCAATGCCATCATGTCATTCACCTCTTTTTCTTTCATATTTTCCCTCACGCACTCAATCCATCTCCTCTTTGGTCTTCCTCTGGTTGTCCACCCTTCAACATTCATACTCTTCATTTCGTCTCATAACATGCCCATACTACGACAGAGTTTCCTTTCAGCTTATCTATCACAGAAGCCAATTTCAAACTTCCTCTAACGCATAATAGATAAATAGAATCTATGCATGTAAATCCTTATATTTGTACTGTTCGTTTTTCTCTATACCGTATATGTGCCGTGCGATTTAGAGGTCCTGGGTTCGATTCCCGGGTCGGGCAAGGTGTTCTTGGGTTTTTCCATTAGGAAATTCTTAGTAGCAGCACGGAGTCTGGAATTCTGCCCGAAAAACGGCAATAGGCTCGCCCTCTATTACGTGGGACTGATACATACCTGGCGAAATGTGGGTGCAGAAATGCACCTCTGCCTACCCCTTCAGGGAATACAGGCGTGAGGTTATGTATGTAGATAATGATAGTCATATGTTATTACTAGTACTAGTTTTTCTCTAGACAGAAGATGATAGTCATATGTTATTACTAGTACTAGTTTTTCTCTAGACAGATGATGAGAGTCATATGTTATTAGTTCGTTGTCCTGTCTCTTCGGTACATGCGCTCGATTCAAATGAGCGCAGACGGACGCCCGACCCTTAACCTCTTCAACTTAAACGCCTCTGCTATTCAAACACTGTGGTGACGTGGACACTCGCTTGGTAAATTGTTAAATATTATGATTAACTTATGTTTTAAAAAATTAAAAACATTATGAAACTAATTTATCTTTTTTATATATTTATATCCTTTAGCAATGTACAAAATTTGACCAAAAACCGATTGATAGCTTTGCCAAAAATCAAGATTCAAGATTTCAAGTTTCGTCCCGCTGTTTTCAACGTAAGGCGTACAGTCCCTGTTTGTCTATAATTTTTAAAATAAACTTTGTAAATATGTATTGTAAACATATATTACATGTCAAAAATGATTATTATTTCAATAAGTTTTTTTTGTATTATAATCACTATTCGCTTTTGCTTGAATGACAAATAAGTGAGTCAATAAATTATATTTTAATTAGTCTCGCCCGTGGGCCGTGGTTTAAATACAACGGCATGATGATCACCTTTACAATCTCATATCTGTGTAGGGCACGAACAGGTGTACTTATAAAACTACATATTATTCTCTAATATAATGGAAGCCAAACATATTTTTGATTAATTTTTAATAAGTGACGTCTCGCTTTATAATAAATCGCGATTGCATTTACTCTCTTCTTCTAGTTCAATCACCTTCTTAATGATACCCACGTTTTTTTTTTAATATATTACTTGATTGTTCTATTATACATGCAATAATGAAATATGGTCGTGAAATAAGGTCGCGGGACGTCGCTGGTTGCTTCCAACAGGTCCCTGTGGAAGTCATTGGGAGAGGCCTATGTCCAGCAGTGGACTTCCATTGGCTGATGGATTGGATTGACTTGATATAGGTCGAATGTGGTGTGACAAAAATATTGACAGTTAAAAATAAATAGTCATGAACTTTTGTTCACAACTGTACACATACTTCTTTGCATGGCTCTTACTCTTTCATCCAATTTATTTTAATAATGTAATAAAACACTATTTTTTGCAAGAAAATAATTTATAGACGCGTCTTCAAGTTCAAAAAGTATAACATATCCAACTTGAGTTTTCAGATTTCGAATCTAAATGTATTAATAATTATTTTTAATAGACATGTTCTCTTACGTCTTCGACATGCAAGATGCGTGGGATCGAAGCAACGTTATTATCAGCCCATATATGTATGTACGTCCCACTGCTGGGCACGACCTCCTCTACAACTGATAGGGTTAAGGCCTTAGTCCACCACGCTGGCCTATTTATTTATTTATACTTTTTAGTACACTATACAATAATTTATACTACATGATTGAAAACAATGAATACAATAAGTATAGGCACAATAGGCGGTCTTATCGCTAGCTGCGATCTCTTCCAAACAACCTACGGGACTGGAATGAAAGGTTGTAGTTCAGGCAGTTGTCTTCAGAAATAGAAAAAAAACAAAGAAATAACCAAATTTCCACGACACAGGCTGTGCCTAGTGTGGTTATCATAGTTAATAAGTTATTGTTGTAAATTGTGAACTGATTTTGAATATATTATTATATTATTATTATTATTTTTTGAATATTATTAAATATATATAACATATAAATAAACATACATAAATATATAAAGATCATATAGTAAGATAACATTTAATAGAAGATCTTATACGAGTATCTGTAAAGTTTCCATTAGAAGTTTGCATGAATTAAAACAATATTATTAATAAATGTATATAAATACTAAATACATACATATATATATATACAAATTTACCAAAACAAATATAAAGTTAAGAATAGTGAGCTCTGAGAAGTTTTTTAAAAGTGGAAAGTGTTTTAGCCTTTCGAATTGTCAGCGGTAATTCATTCCACAAACGTGCAGCATGGACTGTAAATGAATTACTAAGAAATGTGGTGCTATGCTTAGGAATTTCAAGCGTCAGATTTTCTGAAGACCTAAGAGGTCGTGGATGTGTATCGCTAAGAAATCGGAACCTACCTTTAAGATAACGGGGAGCAGTGGGATTGAATAAAATTTGAAAGAGGAGCAGAAGAATACGAGTATTTCGGCGAAAGCGCATAGATACCCACTGGCCTAGTGCGGGTTGGTGGACCATACACCTAAAAAAAATTAGGTGTGCAGGTTTCCTCGCGATATTTTCCTTCACCGTTCAAGGAAGTGATAAATCATTTTCAATACACACATAACTTCGAAAAGTCAGAGGTGTAAGCCTAGGGTTTGAACCCGCGACCGCCAAGATTTTTGAGAGCGCGCCTAAACCTCGAGGCCATCGCTACTTCATCACGCAAAATTATAGAAAATGGCTAAATTAAAGAAGAAATTTGGCTATTGATTTTTGTTTAGTATCCTCACATCACAGCTTTTGGAAATGGTTTTGGTTGCTATTCCGACCAATGTAGTCACGTCATCCTAGAAAAGCACGGTGTCTCGAAATTGTGCTTTAAACGGCGATAAACTAACCACGTATTACGTTAAACGTATGACTGCCTCGTGGTCTCGCGGTACAAGTATGTGCCGTGCGATCTAGAGGTCCTGGGTTCGATTCCCGGTTCGGGCAAAGTGTTATTGGGTTTTTCCATTAGGAAATTCTCGGTAACAGCACGGAGTCTGGAAATGTGCCTGAAAAACGGCAATAGGCTCGCCACCTATTACGTGGGACTGATACATACTTGGCGAAATGTGGGTGCAGAGATGCACCTCTGCCTACCCCTTAAGGGAATACAGGCGTGAGTTTATGTATGTATGTATGTGTATTACGTTAAACTTAATGACTAATACGAACGTAATGACCAAAATAGATGTTGAAACACAATTCTGATTATTTAACTTTCGAGTATTTAAGCTAAATATAAATACATGTTCATTCATTCATACAGATTATGCTATCAAATATGTTGAAAATAAGTGCATTCTACCCGAAATATCATCATTTTATCAACACATTTACCAGTAATTCTGCCTTGCAAAAAAAAATGTCCATAAGATCGCTTAAACAATAAAGCAGAAAGAAAACAATTCTCATTTGAACGAGGAAAATAAAAAAACCCATCAAATATTCCACACAGATTCCCCTTTTAATTTTGCCGGTTTTTCAAACATTAAACATTCAGAGGTTCCGGTTAGCCGGACAGTAATTTTTCATAAGACGGAATTATAAGGCAACGACGTGGAAATCCTTTTAATCCAGTGTTTTAGCCGTTCGCATTGGGGTTGTGACGGGCCGGTCTTCCGTCTGACCGCTGTCAACTGGTATTATACTGCCGACTACAATGTGCCAACTATATTATTTATATATACTTACCTTTTAGGAAGCTCGAGGATATTAATATCACACCTTGATATTTGCTCCCATATCCCTATCTAAATTTCCTTTGAGGGTTAGTTTTTGGACCGCGTTTGAGGATTTTCTGGTGCTATTTAATCCGAAGAAGGATTAAACAATAATCTAGTAATAGGGCGTTGTTACGTCTTAAGATTTGTTCCATTAGTGAAATTTTCAATATATATTTCAATAGGTCGTGATGACCTCGAGGTTTAAGGCACGCGGTTGAGAATTTAGATAGTCGCGGGTTTTAAACCCCAGGCACACACCTCTGACTTTTCGAAGCTATGTGTGTATTCACAATGAATTATCACGTACTTTAACGGTGAATGAAAACATCGTGATGAAACCTGCACACCTAAAAGTTCTTAGTAATTTCTTAGGTGTGTAGTCCACCAACCCGCACTAGGCCAGCGTGATTGACTAAGGCCTAAACCCTCTCAGTTTTAGAGGAGGCCCGTGCCCAGCAGTGGGACGTATATGGGTTGATGATGAAAATTTTCAATAGGAACACAGTCCGAAAATTTAAAATGTAGCAATAGGCTTGTCCTCTATTACGAGGGAGTCAAAAATACACCTGGTGAAACGTTAATACAAAAAAACGCCTCTATCGATTCCTTAGGGCAGCGGTCAGCAACGCGCGACCCGTGAATGTTAGCATTAGTTAGCATTTTCATTTTTTCTATGTGATATGACCAATTACACATAGGTATTAGGTACGACTGCCTCGTGGTCTCGCGGTACAAGTATGTGCCGTGCGATCTAGAGGTCCTGGGTTCGATTCCCGGGTCGGGCAAAGTGTTATTGGGTTTTTCCATTAGGAAATTCTCGGTAACAGCACGGAGTCTGGAAATGTGCCCGAAAAACGGCAATAGGCTCGCCCCCTATTACG
Source organism: Hemaris fuciformis (assembly GCA_907164795.1). Classification (NCBI taxonomy): domain Eukaryota; kingdom Metazoa; phylum Arthropoda; class Insecta; order Lepidoptera; family Sphingidae; genus Hemaris; species Hemaris fuciformis. The sequence continues at coordinate 12,011,581 of OU015449.1, forward strand.
TGGGACTGATACATACTTGGCGAAATGTGGGTGCAGAAATGCACCTCTGCCTACCCCTTCGGGGAATACAGGCGTGAGTTTATGTATGTATGTATGTATTAGGTAGAATCTAGGGTAAATACCACAAGTGCGGCCCGCCTTTAGTTTATTTTGCCACATTGCGGCCCTTGCCTGCCAAAAAGTTGCCGAAAACTGCCCTAGGGAATACTGGCGTGGGGGGAAAAAAAGGAAATTTACCAATAACATTGGCGTTATCTTTATTGTTTATTAGACATAACATTGACAGCCCCGTAGCGTAGATATTTAACCACTAGCTTGCGAAACGAGAGGCCCAGAGTTCGATCCCCGTACCGAGACAAATGTTTATGTGATCCACAAATATTTGTTTCGTTTTGTTTTTGTAAGACCGAAGAATCTCTTCTGATACCCACGACACTGGAATTGTATAAGATACATGTGAGGAATTTGTATTTTTTTTGTCGAGTTTTTTAAACATTAATGTGTTTGTAATCACCGTATCTATTACGGCATATTTCGATGTAATACACGGAATCTGTGCGGTAAATTCGTCAGGAACAACATCGGGGATATAGCTCAGTGGTAGAGCAACCGACTGCAGATCGGTAGGCCCCCGGTTCAAACCCGGGTGTCCCCTATTCATCATTCTTATTAAGTATCTCTTTTTACACTTTATTTTACGTATTGTGTAATTTTACCGTTATTTTACTAAGTAGCAGTATCAAATACAAAAATAATATTGTAATAATTCTTGGAAAATTCAAACATTTGCCTCATAGAAAACTTGTCATGTCATACATCGTTTTTGCAAGATCATCTATGTATGTTCTCCTATTGAATTGTGTTTACACAAGGTTTAAAAACTTACGGTCATATATTATATACCTAGTATATACATACAATTATATGAAAGCCTCTAAAAAATATTTTACTTACATGCCGTAAAGAGTAAAATTGTATGAGTACAAAGTTTTCACTAAAAGATATTCGTCATCTTTGACCTACGATTAGACAGTATGGACCCTTCATTATTTTTAAGAATAACAATAATTAAAACTACATTATATTATCGTAATAATTTGATTGACTTTTAAGTAGTGTAATATATTTCATTTCATTTTACTTAGGAGAATTTAAAAAAATATTTTAATTATTGTTTGTTATTCATAGGTATGTGTTGAGTTAGATTTAAAGTGGATAGGTACCTACCTACCTTCTTGCGTCGTAAACACATAGATCATACCTACATATAGATGAAGAGAAATAGTAAGTTGATTATTAAGTTATAGAAGAATACGCATTTTTTTTTTACTTTTTAGTGCATTTTAATATTATTTTTTTTGGTTATCATTGGTCTATATTAACTATGTATGTAACTGTGTCTAATATTTATTTAATTTAACCAACTAAGGACAAGTATTCTAAGAGTCCCAAAGATTATAGCGATACTACTCAAAGGCCACGACTGCCTCGTGGTCTCGCGGCACAAGTATGTGCCGTGCGATCGGTCCTGCGTTCGATTCCCGGGTCGGACAAAGTGTAATTAGGTTTTTCCATTAGGGAATTCTCAGTAGCAGCACGGAGTCTGGTATTGTGCCCGAAAAACGGCAATAGGCCCGTCCCCTATTACGTGGGACTGATACATACCAGTCGAATACAGGCGTGAAGTATGTATGTATATACTACTCCAAGGGTCTGGGTCGCTAAGCGCACTCCACGGGATATTTTAAAGGGTCATAGCGGTGATCGTCGTAGATCCTGCTCGACTGCCCATTTGGGGAACATTTTCTAAGAGCGGCTCAAGCAATGAGAGATCACCTTTTGTGATATAGAAATAGACCTGTCAAAGTTATTTTTTATTCTACAGGTCTTTTTTACAGTTTTTTTTATCTTGGTCTTAAGTATCTTTCTGGGTGTTTATTAATTCATATCCATTCTGGTTTTTTTTTCTTATTAATTCGTTTAGTTATACTTTCATACAAGTGTAGAAACGACACATTTCATAAAGTTTTTTTTTAATGTATTCGATTACAATATTGAAGACAAGATTACAATAGACACATATTTTCTGCCAAAACTTTACAAAATAAAGAGTAGAAATGGGACCAATAAAATTATACTTATTTCGTTAGTCCATGTTGAATTCTCATATTTACTTTTCAACAAAGCGAAAAAAATACTACTTTCAGATGTTTTAAATTTCCATTTCTATTATTCTTTCGTAAACGTAATGAGTAATTAGAGATGTACATACACATATATAAGCATACGAAAACCCTTCTAATTCTTCAATACTGAATGAGACTCGACGTTTTCTAAAACGTGTGATTTCACGAGCGCTTTCAGTCATATGCAACTCAGCGCTTTTATCGCTTCATTAAACGCAACGTTGCAGACTTGGCATTTTTCAAATTAATAATGTCACTATCACCCGACTACGAGAGAAAGAAGGAAATTTTATAACAACAACCTGTATTTTCATGCACCTATTGTTTTTGTAGTTATTTTGATTATTTTAGAAGTTGTTGCTACTCTATGCATTTGTATTTTCCTGTTCTGAAGTGGCCACTGCCATAGGCACGGGAAGAAGTTATATGTACTGTTATAACTGAAGTGAAAAGACATTCAGGATATCTTCAATTCTTTTATCCAATTGTATAAAATATGAAATAAATATAACATAACATGATTTATAAATATAAAAAAGGGGTTGGGAGAGGATTAGCCGATAAGCTCGATAAAGATATGAGAAACATAGGTATTACTCGTAACAAAATATTTTTGCAAACAGTATTGGTGTTTGATGCATACTTTCACATTATTCAATTACTTAATGATATCAACCACAAAAATAGCCTTTTTTTCTTTTCTTTAATATGCTACGTACCTATATGAAATAGGTGTCCTGTTTTATATTTATTTATAGGAGCACCGACTGTATCCAGAGATCTAGGAGATTTTTACTAGATACCAATTTTCCACATAGACGCTTACATTATCTATGAGTACTGTTCGATTAAAAAAAACAATTATATTTTCGAAAAAAGACCTATTTGCAACGCTTCAGAATTTTAAGCTGCATCGGCGTTTTACAATAAAGCGCTGCATAGCTGAACCCGTCCGCCGCTCACAATAAAAGGCATCGTTACTGAGTAATGAATAGGCCCAATTAGCGACAGCCCCTACAATCTGAACAGCACTCGCGCACCACCATTTTGAGGCACGTGAATGTCTGAAAAATCCATGCCGCTATCTATACATAGCTCATAGCTAGTCGTATAACTATTCAGTCAGGAGAATCGGTCTTTCTAATAGTGTGGAAATGTCTTGTGAATTAAAATCTTGTTAATATGCACAACTTCACTCCCTCCGCTTTATATGTTATATATTTCAGCCCCGTGGCGCAGTTGGCTAGACACCAGCTTGCGAAACGAGAGGCCGCGAGTTCGATCCCCGTACCGAGACAAATGTTTGTGTGACCCACAAATATTTGTTTCGGGTCTGGGTGTTTGTGAGAGCGAAAAGTCTCTCGTAGTTTCTGATACACATGACACAGGACTTGTATCCTAGTGTGGGGTCAGAACTATGTATGTGACTGTTGGGTGTATTTATTATTATACATATAATGTTTGGGTGTGATATTTATACATCTGTACACACTGACGCCTGATCAGTAAAGGTGTAGGCTGAGGTATATTTTTGCATTCTCGTTTCAACAATTGCATTTTTTTAAATCCCAGTACAAGATGGTCGGACGACCTGGTGAAGGTCGCGGGACGTCGCTGGATACAGGCTGCTTCCAACAGGTCCCTGTGCAAGTCATTTGAATAGGCCTATGTCCAGCAGTGGACTTCGATTGGCTGATGGAATGGATTGGATTGGAAATCCCAGTGCTGTCAGGGAGAATTTCTTAATGGAACCCGGAAATCGCATCCAAGACTTCTAGATCACGCGGCACATACTTAGAGTCATTAAACGGTAACAACTCATTTATGACATATACGATGTAAAATTTAAATAATGAGTATTTAAAAAAGTGTAATTATAAATAATTCAAAATTCTTATTTAAAAAAATGACTATCGTGTTGCTTAGGGAGTTTCTTGCTGTTTCTTCTCCACAGCGATAACATGTTCCGAATCGACAATAGTTTAAAATTGACGATTCAAAAGAACTTTTAAAAGTCTATTTGAATAAAGATTAATTTTGACTTTGACTTTGGCTTTTGATGAATATCTTGTCACTAGCCAATAACTAAATCAGCCAATCATAACTGGGTATATACAAAATGATTACAATATATAAATACTATGCCGCTTGATGGGCGCTAAGCATACATAAATAACTACCTAAAACAAGATTGCTAAAAAAATTCTACGAGGGATACAAATAGCCCGAATCAGACGCGAACTTATAAGCATATGGCTATTTGTATGAGGGTAGTAAGAAAAATATGACGTTGTAATATTATTCACGAACCTAACATTTACGAGGAAAGGACCGCCCTTGTATACAGAGAGGCTTTTTAACGGCATGGTTCTGTCATATTTCGAATGAGATTATTGATCAGAAAATACTTGTTACTTTGGTCTGCTTGTATGATCGAGGTTCTTCAGATATAACTGATTTTTGAAGATTTTAAAATCTTCATCAGAATATCTATTTTTATTAACAGCCCCGTGGCGCAGTTGGTTCGATCCTCGTACTGAGGCAAACGTTTGTGTGACAGCCCCGTGGCGCAGATGGTTAGACACCAGCTTGCGAAACGAGAGGCCGCGGGTTCGATCCCCGCACCGAGACAAATGTTTGTGTGATCCACAAATATTTGTTTCGGGTCTGGGTGTTTGTGAGACCGAAAAGTCTCTCGTAGTCTCTGATACCCACGACACAGGACTTGTATCCTAGTGTGGGGTCAGAACTATGTATGTGACTGTTGGGTGTATTTATTTATTTGTATTTATTCACAAATATTTGTTTCGTGTCTGGGTGTTTGTTAGACCGAAAAAGTCTCTCGTAGTTTTTGATACTCGCGACCCAAGACTTGTATCTTAGTGTGCGGTCAGAACTACGAGTATGTACGTGACTGTTGGGTATTTAGTTATTTATCTTTGTCTTTTAATTGTACGTCATGACGGTCGCGAGGATAGGGCGCGTGATCGAGACAAAATCTCGGTGGTCGCGGGTTCAAGCCCCAAATACACATGTCTTACATCTTTCAGTTGTAGAGGAGGCCCGTGCCCAACAGTGGTACGTATGTGCTGATAAAGGTAGATCTAGATATCTATATACCTTAATGCATATTAACCCAGATGTTTTACTTATGAATTTTATAGGATGCTATCCACAAATTCTTAAGCGATCATAAGTCTACGGGCATAGAAAAATAATCACCATGCCTGGGGCCATAGGTTTACTAGCTATGATCAGTATTTAAAAAATAAAAAATAAATTACCTAAGTCGGTTGCAACTCGCCTGACATTTAAAATAAAAGTTTGGCAGCTGTTTTTAAAGGAAATGAATAATATATGCTTTGTATGATTCTTTTTGTATGTTTTTATGTATATACTACAATATATTATAATTTGATTGACTCGTGGTCTCGCGGTCCATGGCGTTTTGGGTTTTTCCAATAGGAAATTCTCAATAGCAGCACGGAGTCTGGAAATATGCCCGACAAACGGCAATAGGCTCGCTCTTTATTACGTGGGACATACCTTGTGACCTTGACTTTGACTTTGACTATAATAATAGGTCTATGCACAAAGTAAACAGAAACACCACAGTGACTTGATATAACATTATTTTTCTACAAAATTATGGAGTTAACGATATTTTTTCCGACCCTATGGGACCCTAAAACCATGAAAGCTTCCCCAGCAAACACTTGAACAGGAAAATTGCTACGACGTCTAGGGACTCGCATAAATTCATAACTTTACATCATCATTTAAAAAGAGAAAAAATCGCCATTGCTGTATGTCAGAATCTTATTACAGAGGAGGGAGAAGACTTTTCAAATTAGTTTTTTTTTAAAGGCCATTGGTTTAAATAATTCGACTTTGAATTTATTTTAAAAAAATATTAGGTTATGTATGATAATATATTAAGAATTAAACGCAGTTTGACACAAATTGAGGAATAATTAATATTTATGAGTACTAGAAACCACGGCAATAGGCTCGCCCCCTATTACGTGGGACTGATACATACCTGGCGAAATGTGGGTGCAGAAATGCACCTCTGCCTACCTCTTCGGGGAATACAGGCGTGAGTTTATGTATGTATGTGTAGAAACCACTTAATTTTGTTAAAGATTATTTGTCATAAATTGAGTTTTAATTTTTTTTGAGACCAAATATGTAATGTATATAGGGTATTTGTTTTATCAGATACTAATCAGTATTGATTTTCAAACTGATTGGTATTTTTAACCTCATTACAAAAAAAATATGTTTATCACACATTATTATTATTTAAATAAAAATTATGATGGTGGTGATGATGAACTCACCTGCCGGCCTGCTAAGATACTTCTTCGAATAAAAATGCTTTCATTAAAATATTTTTCTATTTATTTGCAAAATCAGCATTAGAATGTGAAAACCATTTCCTAAAATGCTCTCTACTTGACGTTTAAACTTTAATAAACCGGAAAAATTATCAAGTATTTTTCCATACAATTAAACGGTAATGTTCACATTTGCACAACACTCGTAACTAGGATGTGCACCACCGTCCCTTTCACAAATTATGAACTCCTTCCACCAAAATAATTATTGTAGATAGTTTCCTTGTGATTTAATCGCTTTGTTCGCTGTACATTGCTTTGTAATGCACAATCATTATGCCTTTTGTCTTAAGGAAATATAATACATATTCCTCATGTATGAAATGCAATGAAATAATATTTATTACATCTATAAAATGTCAAATACATCACTTAGATGAATCTTGAATATATCTTGAATGAGTCATTTCAAAATTTAGTTCGAGTGGCAGTCATCACTAGAGAAGAAAGGGCAAGAGACTCTAGTGTTGCTCTTTTCTAATCAAAAAATTATTTACAATATTGATACAAAGATTACATTTTACGAATTATAGCAGATCATTAATAAATAAGTACAGGTGTATCTCTATACACAAGTTGCACTAACAAGGCTATCCGTTGGTATTTTTTGGCGAAATACTAGCTTACTGTAAAATAATCTTAACAAAAACCAGCAATGTACAGCAAACAAGTCAATCTTCTCACCCAACGGGTTAACTAACCGCAGACCAAGGGTGCTCATTACGTCCATCCAAGTCAGTAGCGTGGTCAAATATTACACAGGACTCCACAATTGTGTGACCTCAACTTGCGCGTAATTTCATTGGATAATTTGAATAGTCCACCTACAACAGATGATGTAAAACTTTATCTTGCTTGGATTATGGCACGATAGGTTTTATGCGGAATTTTCTCTCTTCGTTTTTTTAATTTGGGACCCTATGCAGATAGAATATTTATGTATTCTCCTCTGAAAATTTCAGCTAGGCACTCACGATCTTATGGAGATTATCCAATCCGCACTAGGCCAGCGTGATGGCACAGCAGTGGGACGTATATGGGCTTATGATGATAATAGCATTCGTCTCTAAACTTTTTCTACACCCCTTGAAGTGTCAATACGATATTTTACCTATAGTTAAGGTGACCTGTAACATACTATTATATATTTTATATTCAATTACAGTTCTCCTAAGGAATAATGATTGCCATCATCAATGCAATGTGCAGCAGGTGTGCAAATAAAAAAATAAATAAACACATGTCCATACATAGTTTATGACATTTTCATTACTTTATTTAAAAACACATTGTTTTTTTTTATAACGGCAGTACGCCCGCCCTCTATGACGTGGGACTAATACGTACCTGGCGAAATGTGGGTGCAGAAATGCACCTCTGCCTACCCCTTCGGACATTACAGGCGTGAGGTTACGTACGTGTATGTTATTTCTTTTCTTCAAAGTCGATAATGATGCTAAGATGAGGGGTAGCTACGAAATTAGTATCATCAAATAAAGTTTTAAATTCCTAAATAAATACAAGAATTTTTCTAAATCACCAAAGCGATCAAACACCATTACTTTAGCTTCACTGCTTCACCTAATCAGAAATCGAAGCTGCTTTACACCAAAAGCATTAACAAGTCGCTAGTTGGCATTAATTAGAAACAACTTACACAATACGCCTACCTTAGAAAACACAAACAAGGAAAAACGAAAACTCAATTAAAGGGCCATGGTGAAAAAGGCCGACACAATAGCGGGCGTGGAAACACTGTCTTTGCGTTACATTCGTTTTTATTGCCCTCAGGGCCGAAATTGGGAATTTTATTGAGGTCATGACCTCCCATAGCTGAAGAACAATACGTAACATATGTATATAGCTGTACTGTATATTTTATCGTTTTTCTTTTCTATTTCTTCTTTTCTTTGATTATTCGAGAACATTATCGTTGTGTATAGTATATTGGTAGTTTTTGGGGTACTGTATCATGCCAATAAACACACCCAATACATTACACAGTTCTGACCCACACTAAGTAACTTTATGTTATAGTATTAAAAAACCCAGACCCGAAACAAATATTTATGGATCATGGAAATATTTGTCTCTATGCGGCGAACAATTACGCTACTCTTTATTTCACTGACATATGCGATACTATTATGTAAAATTATTGTGGGGTCAGTATATTCTCATTTATATGTCAAAATGTTTAATAAAGATTTAAAGCTTAAAGATTATTATTGGGAAATTTATAAGGCAAGCTGGGCTTTTGGACTTCTATGGAAGTACCGCCACTGCAATATAATTCAAAGTATGTGGTAGTACTAAAAAAATTGGTTGCTATATCAAAATTTCAACCCTAAATCCGTTCCTGATCGGTGCAAAAAACGTACAATTTATCATGGTCGTTTGGTATGAACAATGCGGTCTACAGTGTTAATTACGGTGGGTAAACAAAGGCCGACAGACGTGAGAAGGGTTGGATGGCAATCATAAAGAAAAATATGTCTGATATTTGGCATATTGTGACATTTAGCGGGCGTGTAAAAGCGGCCCTTTGTGACGCAATAAAAATATATTTTAAATCATTGTCATTTTTGGTCGTAATATTGGAACTGATGATAAACGCTTGTTTGTGACTATATAGTACTAAGACAGCCTCGTGGTGACGTCCCGGGTTTGATTACCGGGTCAGTGTTTTTGGGTATTTCTATTAGGAAATTTTCAGCAGCAACAAAGTCTGAAAATGTGCCTGAAAATGCCAAAATTAAATAAATAAATAAATATACCCAACAGTGACTGTAAATAGTTCTGATCCCACACTAAGATACAAGTCTTGTGTCGTGGGTATCAGAAACTACCAGAGACTTTTCGGTCTCACATACACCCAGACCCGAAACAAATATTTGTGGATCACACAAACATTTGTCTCGGTGCGGGGATCGAACCCGCGGCCTCTCGTTTCGCAAACTGGTGTCTAGCCAACTGTGCCACGGGGCTGTCATATCCCACGCTTATCCCACGGGAACACTTGATACAAAAATATAAACGCCTGTCATAACTTTCGGAGCAATATGTATATTTCTCAAATGTATTTCATATCGTTTGGGGCCCGGCTCCGCCCGGGCGTAATTTTATACAAAAATTAGTGTGTTACTATGGAAGCTCTCATCTATATCCGTGCCAAAAATCATTAAAATCCGCCTAGTAGTTTTATTGTTTATTGGTTATAAACGCACAAAAATATAATCCTTTCCTCTTTATAATATCACATTAAAGGCGGGGGCGTCTTGATGAAAGTATGCTAGGTAACGCGGCGACTGCCTATTCTCCATGACGAGTATACTCGTCAATCACTGTTAACTGGTTAAGCTACAGTTGAGATTTTTTTTATCCTAAGTTACTCCTTATTACATCAGCTACCTGCCAATAAAAGTCCCGTTAAAATCGGTCCAGCCATTTCAGAGATTAGCCGGAACAAACAGACAGACTGACAAAAATTGAAAAAAACATTATTTTGGTATATGTGCCGTGTATACATCCATAATATGCATATATTAAAAAGCGGTTATTTCAATATTACAAACAGACACTCAAATTTTATTTATTTGTATAGATAATACCTGTAGTATTGATATGAGTAGGTATATATCTTATTGTTAAAACCTCAGAACATATCAATTTACGCATATCAATCCAAAAGCAAATAGGGAAAAATCCGCAGCGTGCCCACTATAAAAGTACTTCAACACTCGCTGTAAATGGGCCGACTTTGTGTTGCCTCACTTACCATTACAGGTGGAAAGTGGACTTCAGCATGTCCCTTCGATGTGTTACCTGGATACAGGACTGAACAGATCAACCAACCTGTCAGACGATTTGTTGGCCAACTACCGCAATAGTTTAATGAAACCATTAAAAAATGAAATGAATGAATATGAGGCACATACCTACGAGTAGTTAGAGGCCTCGTTTCGACGGCCTCGTGGTATCGCAGCACAATTATGTGCCATACGATCTAGAGATCCTGGGTCCAAATCCCGGGTCGGGTAAAGTGTAAATGGGTTCTTCCATTATGAAATTATCAGGAGCAGCACAGAGTCTGTGCCCGAAAAACGGCAACAGACTCGCCTACTACGTGGGAAGAAAACACTATTGGCGAAATGTGGGTGTACAAATGCACTCTGCCTACCCCTTCAGGGAATGCAGGCGTAATAAATGTATGTAGTGTGTGTGTATGTACTACACTACCATTGAAATCAAACCTAAAGCACACACTTTACGACACATCAAAATCAGTGACGGTACTTCCATAGAAGCTCATAAGCCCAGTTTGCCTTATAAAATTCCGAATAATAATATTTATTTAACAAAAGCAATTAAACATATAAATGAGAACATACTGACCCCACGAAACAATTATAAACTAGACATTACACAATTAACGTGTAACGCTTTTGGGCTTCTATGGAAGTACCGACACTGATCAAAATAAATAAATACACCCAACAGTCACATACATACGAGGGCAGTCCGATAAGTACTTAGCCTACAAAAGAAAAACGAAAATTTTGGAAAAGTGGCGATTTATTTCTCATCACAGTCTTCTTTCAACTCGATTCACTTGACCCAGCGATGCTCCAACTTCTTTAAGCTGTCTGAAAAGAACGTTTTCTGGAGGTCTACAAAGTAGGCCTCCGTGGCGGCGATAACCTCCTCATTCGACTCAAATTTCTGTCCGGCGACGGACTTTTTCAAGTTTGGAAACAAAAAGAAGTCACACGGGGCCTAATCTGGAGAATACGGTAGATGGAGCAGCTGTTCGTAGCCTAATGTGACCAATTTGGCCGTTGCGACGGCGGAGGTGTGAGCCGGTGCGTTGTCATGGTGGAAGAGCACTTTTTTCTTCGCCAAATGGAGCCGTTTTTTTCTACAATTCAGCGTTGAATCGGCCCAATAGTTCGGCATAGTAGAGCCCTGTGACCGTTTTGCCCTTCTCCAGGTAGTCGATGTAAATCACACCTTGTGAAACCTAGAAAACGGTGGCCATCACCTTTTCGGCCGATGGGACAGTGTTCGCCTTCTTCGGAGCACATTCGCCGGGTAAAGTCCACTGTTTCGACTGTTTATTGGTCTCTGGTGTGTACCAGTGAATCCATGTTTCGTCGACGGTCACGAAACGACGCAGAAACCCCTTCGGATTGCACCTAAACAGTGTCAAACACTGCTCTGAAGTTGTGTCACTGATGCGCTTGTCGTCCGAAGTGAGCAAACGCGGCAGCCATCGAGCCGACAGCTTTCTCATGCCCAATATTTCATGCAGGATATGACCCACGCGGTCTTTTAAGATGCCTACTGTCTCAGCTATCTCGCGCACCTTCAATCGGCGGTCTGCCAATACAAGATCGGGACTTTTCTCACGTTATCCTCCGTGGTAGCCGTTTTTGGGGCACCTGGGCGTGGCTCATCAAAAACTGACGTGCGACCACGTTGAAACTCGTTAAACCAATTTTTGACGGTCGCCATTGAAGGAGAAGAGTCACCGTAAACAGCATCCAAGCGCTTTTTGATATCGCTGCGCGATTTCCCTTCCAAAAACAAGAATCAAATCACCGGCCGATATTGCTCTTTTTCCATTTTTCGAAAATCCGCGGACACGTCCGCTTACACACGCGGTCAAAACAAAACTACAAATCCAATTCGGCTGAAATTTTGACAATAGCCGTCTACGAAGATGTGCTACATGATGGTAAATTTATCTTACGATAGTGGTGCCATCGGGCGGTGAGGCTAAGTACTTATCGGACTGCCCTCGTAGTTCTGATCCCACACTAAGATACAAGTCTTGTGTCGTGGGTATCAGAAACTACGAGAGACTTTTCGGTCTCACATACACCCAGACCCGAAACAAATATTTGTGGGTCACACAAACATTTGTCTCGGTGCGGGGATCGAACCCGCGGCCTCTCGTTTCGCAAGCTGGTGTTAAGCCAACTGCGCCACGGGGCTGTCAAAATATGAGGTAACAAACGTTTATATGAAGTATGTATCCTTTTAAAATAAATACAACTAGTCTCCAGGCACTATATATTTGAATTTTAGCAGAATAACTTGTGCTCGCTCGAATGTTCACTCAATAATGCCCACACGAGCAAAATGTCATCGTTTAAGTGACATTCGATCAATGTACTTACTTAAAAAAAAAACTAGTTCAAATTGTTTCATTTGACATGTTTGCCTTTCTCCACATCTGTGTGTGTCACTTTATATCTAATGCCCCAAAGATCGTTTGAAGGGTCCCGTTACAGAAAATCGTTTCGCGTGACCCTTGTTACAATCTCTACGGAGGCATTACAATACATACAAAAGGATTTGGTCACAAGTTCGAAACGTTATCCCATTCTCTTCGCTTTTATTGATTAAAGTATTTCAAGTGAAATTCGAAACGTTCTTCAACAAGTAAGTCGCGACTATCTGCAAATTCAGGATTTCTAACATAGAGAATTGACTGGTTCCTTAAAGTTTCCCCGTTCCAACCATCTGGGTTCTCTTATGCTGTCGTTAACTAGTTTGTAGGAATATCATCATCATCAGCCCATATACGTCCCACTGCTGGGCACGGGCCTACACCTTAGTCCACCACGCTGGCCTAGTGCGGGTTGGCGGACTACACACCTAAGAAATTCCTAAGAACTTTTAGGTGTGCAGGTTTTATCACGATGTTTTCCTTCACCGTTAAAGCAAGTGATAATTCATTGTGAATGTCAAAGTCAAAGTTAAAGTCAAATTATCTTTATTCAAATAGACTTCTACAAGTTCTTTTGAAACGTCAATTTTACACTTTTTAATATTTTTTAAACTATTGCCGAATACACACATAACTTCGAAAAGTCAGAGGTGTGTGCCTGGGGTTTGAACCTGCGACCGCCGAAATTCTCGATCGCGCGCCTAAACCTCGAGGCCATCACTAAATAGGAATATAAAAATGAATAAATTGTAAAAGGGTAGATGAATAGTAATAGATAAAGTGTTAACAGTGCTGTGTGGGTAGTTTGAGACTATTATTGTCACAATTGGAATGTTATGGTGAGGCGGTCTCCATACAAGCACGTTGAGTGCTAGAAGGAGCAAATGCAAACGTGATACGGCGTCATGTCTTCTGTTGAAAATACCTAGATTATGTACTATAGTGCTATATAGTATTTTTAAATTATTGTATAACGTGTAATATAATAATAGTTTAAAAAAAACTTAATTGACGATTCAAAAGCACTTGTAAAGTCTATTTGAATAAAGGTGATTTTGACTTTGACTTTGACTTTGAAATAGTTTGGTACATATTGTGTAATTGTGTGACAATAAAGAGGTTAAGATAACAAATAAGACTTTAGCAAAGATCCAATTGATCACTAAAGCAAAAAAAATTGTATGGTCTTGAAGTAATGATATCAGAAACTACGAGAGACCTTTCGGTGACATGACGCATTTTGGCAAGGTGTGTCCCTGGTTTTCCAGCGTCCAATTGAATTGCACCATAAACTTTAGACTCCTGTTTCACCACCTTAAGGAGTGAAAAAATACTCTTAAACGTACTTTTGTGAAAAAAAAATCGCTCCTACCCGGTTTCGGCTGAGCGATGATCTATAAGTAAGTAAGTCAGGCTGCGGTAAATTTAAAAATTATAACCGTACCCTGTGACTGACTACCACATCTTGGCAATTCCTCTGCCAAAATTTACCAAAATCTAGATTTAATAGTAAAACCTTTAACAAACTCTCTTTTGCATTTAATATTATTTTGGATAAAATATTTCTACGTTTATTCAATTTCTATACAGAAAAGAACCCCAAGTGCCCTGTTGCACGGTACTCTATTAAAATGTATTTTAATTTATATTTTCCTTTAATTAAATAAGACAGGGGCCGATGTAGTCGCTACGTGCTTCGAAGTGGGGACCATTAGAGGTTTAGCCGCGGTGTTACTGCAAGCGGGGAAACAAGTTTACTTACTTACACTCATGACATTTCATACATACATACATAACTAACCTCACGCCTGTATTCCCCGAAGGGGTAGGCAGAGGTGCATTTCTGCACCCACATTTTGCCAGTATGTATCAGTCCCACGTAATAGGGGGCGAGCCTATTGCCTCTTTTCGGGTACATTTCCAGACTTCGGGGCTGTTACTGAGAATTTCCCAATAGAAAAACCCAATAACACTTTGCCCGACGCGGGACCTCTAAATCACACGACATATACTTGTGCCGCGAGACCACGAGGCAGTTATTTTAACACCCACATTTTGCCAAATTTATAAGCCCTACGTAATAGGGGGCGAGGCTATTATAATTTTTCGGGCACAGTTCTTGATTCAGGCTGCTACTGAGAATTTCCTAATGGAAAACCTAACACTGCCTGATCCTGCACCTCCCAATCGCACACCTCAAACTTAACAGACATACATATGTCGGCGATAACAGACTTCTTGTGATCTTAGGCCAATAGAATAGTAAATTTGAATGTAATTTTTTCAAGATAGGTATATAAATTTAAACTCCACAAAAAATGCTTGAAGTTAATGAGCCCAGAGCATTGGCATTTACAACAATTAATTGGTGTTAGATGTGATGTAAAAAAACCGTTTCATAAATTAGTTGAAACAGACAAATTTCAAATCCGGTCACTGAAAACTGTTTTTTTGACATTACGAGAGAAATTTATTATGTATTTGAACTTGTCTATTCAACTATTATCATAGATAACCTGCTCCTTACCTAGTATTCTATTTTAAAATTTAATTTATTAAATCTGACAGCCCCGTGGCGCAGATGGTTAGACACCAGCTTGCGAAACGAGAGGCCGCGGGTTCGATCCCCGCACCGAGACAAATGTTTGTGTGATCCACAAATATTTGTTTCGGGTCTGGGTGTTTGTGAGACCGAAAAGTCTCTCGTAGTTTCTGATACCCACGACACAGGACTTGTATCCTAGTGTGGGGTCAGAACTATGTGTGTGACTGTTGGGTGTATTTATTTTATTATTATTATTTTTTAATTAATTCTTCTTAGTCATAGCGTTTATGTCAGAGTAGTAAAACGAAATCGCTAACAGTCCCAACGCGTACCCGCCATCTCTAAAACCCGGCGTTGAAAGAAGCGAAGTGTTTCAAAACAGCGTCGTGGATAAGTGTAAATATTAGGTGTCTTATTTAATTTTTCCAGAAGAGAGGGGCTCGTCGTGTCCATTAAGTGCGAGAGGAAATCTTTCATCATGTTTTTCCAATTAGATAAAAAAAACCTTTTTAATATTCGTCTTCGTCTGTGTAGATTTTTTTTTTTTTTTTTTTTTTTTTTTTTTTTATTCTGGCACGGCAAAGTGACCCCATTGCACCTGATGGTAAGCGCAATGGAGTCCAGAAAAAGTGCCGACCAGCGAGAGATGATGGTCTCCCGTTGGTCGACACAATCATGCCGGCCGATTACCTCTTCACCTTATTGTGAAGAAGTTTGGGGGACTATCAATCATGGCGATCAAAGGACCGACCGCGACAAACCGGCCAAAAAAAGCCGGCACGGTCATCCTTTCACCATGATTGAAGCCCCCCCCGAAAACCGGACATACACTGGCTGATCCCGGAACGCGGCACACTTGCATGTGCCACTATGGCGGGTTTTACGCCCTGTGTACGGTGGTCGCCATCCGGGCGGATACGAATATCCTACCACCAGCAAATTATTAAAATTGTATACAGGAATAAATTATAAATGTATTAAAAAAAACCTCAGAAACTAGACTAATTCCATCTATCTCAGTTCTAAAATGTAATGTGTACACAGCGGCGTAGGTAAAACCCAAACATAAAATTCGCACTGAAACATTACACAACTGAGATGTATAACAGAAATTCTTACATGCAGGCGGATCAACTATACCCATACCACGAGTACTAAGCTCGCTCAATGCTCTGTTGAAAGCTAACCAATTTTTCTTTGCGGATGCATGGTCGCAAGTAATTTCAAATTTATTTATTCAATTACAAACTAACAAGGACTTAAGGTAGTCAAATATACTATATCTACATTTGTAATTAATTTTTATTCTACAAGAAATACTCTAACATGATCCCAGCACTAAATAGGCCTGTATCGAGAGGTCCCATTGCATCGATATCATAGTGTGGCTCTAACGTTTTACGAATAAACTTATAAAAACAAACTAAACTCTTTTTATTTTATAACTAAAATTGTAACAAAAATAACATATACTGAAATACTCGTAGTCAATACGAGAGTTAAATTATCTTCCCTCCCTTAGATTTGAATTTTAATTAAATAAGAACAAAAAAGAAAACAAATAAAATAATAATTGCCTAACATAATGTAAAGGTGTTACTTAGTTTGTTTGTTTTTATACGATTTAAAATAAATTAATAATAAAAATATTTCATTAAATTCAATTAAATATTTCATTTTTAATTTTTATTATAGTACAAACAGAGATTATTCCGTTTTTAAATATGTGTAAGTGGTGTTAAACGTTCAAATTGAAGTATAATAAATAAATAAGCAAATAAATTTATAGTAACGCCATCTAGCAGTGTCATTTAAAACGATATGATAATTACGCCATCTAGCTAAGAGTTGCGTTATTATTTCGGAACTATGTCTTTAGAACTGCCTTTTTACCCGACAACGGCAAAGCCAAAGGAGGAGGGTTATGATTCTGACAGGCTATGTATGGACGAGTACATTCATCTGTTCCCTAATAAATAAATAAATAAATACACCCAACAGTCACATACATAGCTTATCTACTACTTATTAGAACTGGGCAAATGTGGTATCGTAAGAAGCGTCTTGTTCGTCTGCATATTTAATGTTTGTAATATTTGTATAATGTATATAAATTATCAGAAGATAAGAAGAGGTAATGGAGGTGCCAATGGAGTAATACCTACTCTTAGTATCTTCTAGTTGTAATATTTACTTAATAATTAATTTCGGACCGTCGACTATTCACTCACACACGCAAGAGACAGCCACGAACAAAATAAAATATAAAGAAATGTTTATTTTTGCCAATGGAGTAATACCTACTGTCTCGTGGTCCCGCGGCTCAAATACATATGTGCCTTGCGATCTAGAGGTCCCGGGTTCGATCCCAGGGTCGGGCTGTGTTGTTGAGTTTTTTCATTAGGAAATTCTCAGAACCAGAAAAATGGCAATAGGCTCGCCTCCTATTACGTGGGACCGATACCTGACGAAATGTGGGTGGAGAAATGCACTTATGCCTGCCCCTTCGGGGAATACAGGCGTGAAGTTATGCATGTATGTTTGTTAATTAAACTTTTTTTTCTCTTACTCAGTGTTAATAGAAGTGCCGACTAGTGTCAGCTGGTATGAAGGGATTAATTATTCCTTACAAATTTCCATACTAGGCCTGCTATTGACCGACGCTATACCTTTTTTAATATTCTTACAATCGTCTTTGACGCCCAGTCGCACTGTAAAGAAACGCTTTGTGTAAGAGTGTCACTAATTTCCAAAGGTTTCCGGAAGCCGAGCGTACTTTTTAAGATATCGCTTGTAAAATTTCGTTTAAATGAGGGACGGACTTCCACGATTGCGCATTTCACGGTTCTTTAATTGTGTCAAAATTGTCTTTTATACTATCGCCATTTTGTAGCTGTATATTGAGTTTTGTGTTGTGAATGATGTAGAAGACTGTTGGTAATGTTATTGCATTTTTATTTCCCGTG
Organism: Hemaris fuciformis; assembly: GCA_907164795.1. Classification (NCBI taxonomy): domain Eukaryota; kingdom Metazoa; phylum Arthropoda; class Insecta; order Lepidoptera; family Sphingidae; genus Hemaris; species Hemaris fuciformis. The sequence continues at coordinate 12,029,913 of OU015449.1, forward strand.
CAGGGAAAGTAGTATCTTTGCGCATGTTTTTGGTTCGAAAAGACGCTAATTGCGCACTTCATAATTACAGTGCGACAAGTAAACTTCTTGCACCCAAAATTTTCATTCATCATCAGCCCACTGCTGGGCACGGGCCTCCTTTACAACTGAGTTGGTTTAGGCCTTAGTCCACCACGCTGGCCTAGTGCGGGTTGGCGGACAAAATTTTCATTGGCACACGCAAATTCAGTGACAGTGACAGTTGAAGTGTCAATATCAAAGAAGTGAGGTTGGCATTTAAATAAAAATAATTTATACTCCAAAGATACTACTTTCCCCGCATATACACGTAATAAAAAATAGTATGTGCAACTCGTGCGAAGTTGTCGATTGCACACGAGAGCGAAGTTGAGCGCACGAGCGGACTGGCTAACGCTCTGACACTTTGGGACAGTTAGTTTCATTATTAATATCATCAGTATTGTTAGCACATAAAGTTCCATTGCTGGGCACGGGCCTCCTTTACAACTGAGAGTAGTAAAACCTTAGTCCACCACGCTGGCCTCGAGTGGGTTTTGTTTATTTATTTATTTAAGCAAAATTTCTGACAAAAACAATGAACTATGAGCTATCTTATGAACTAACTTAAAGACTAAAAATTGAGCGCCGGTACTTAAAAAAGGTAACCCTGAACTTTAAGCACCAGCAACCTTCCATTTGTACAAGTTGAGTATAGGTAAAAATTATAAAATAGTTATAGGTACTAAAAGTGAAAAACAATAATAAAGAAAATTAAGTTTGCAAACAATAAAAAGAGTTAAAATAAAAATCTAGTAACAAACTAATTTCTAAAATTAGATCCAATTAAATATAAAAGTGTGTGAATGTATGAATCGTATATGAGTTTGTGTTTGTGTGAGTGTGAGCGTATGTGAATGAGGGTGCAATTATCTTAGTGTATTACTACTAATTGTTTTTCCGTTTCATCGTAACTAAGTTTTAAGAGCCAATTTAAAACTGTGTTGTTGAAGGACTATTAAGTTTAGTCACGATTAAAGATTGGCTCAGACTGGGAAAGGCCAAAGCGGCTATGCGTCGAAACATTTGCGGTTTCCATCCCCTCACAGATGAATATTCTTGTGGTTACAGTTATTGTCTTGGTATGGTGTATGTGATTTTTTTGTCTGTAGACGCCACTCACGATAAATAAAATAAATAAATACACCCAACAGTCACATACATAGTTCTGACCCCACATTAATATACGAGTCTTGTGTCGCATCATAAACTACGAGAGACTTTTCGGTCTCACAAACCCGAAACAAATATTTGTGGGTCACACAAACATTTGTCTCGGTGCGGGGATCGAACCCGCGGCCTCTCGTTTCGCAAGCTGGTATCTAGCGAACTGCGCCACGGCGCTGTCAAAGATGTGTGAAATACTTTACGTGTCAACCTATTCTGCGAACATAGGTAGACATGGGCTCGGTCAGTAGAACCCGCGCTCGATTCTCTTGTTAGGCATAGTGTTATTGAGTTCATTTATAATATAATTCTTAGTAGCATAGTCTGGCTGGAAATGTGCCTGAAAAACGGCAAATGACCCGCCTACCTAAATACTAGTCTGTAGAACATCTGTATCATAGGCGTATAGGCAGTCTAGGTAGGTAGGTGGGCTGCCGTTACCAAGACTAACAATTATGTAAACTGCAACTACTGACTACCTTACTTTGAGTGCTTTGGGTAATGTTTAGAATGTAATATTTAGAATTTTATTTTTGTAATAAATTTTATTAAAAAGATATGAAATATACAAAATGGTCATTAATCGCGGCTCCCTTGCGCGAATAACTGGTTTCATATTATATATTTTTTTTTATTTTATTTTTTTTATTTTTATTTTTTTGGGAAATATACAGAACAATCACAATCAAAAAATACAAAACAAAAATATAAACACAATCCAAAGCAATTTCCACTTATAGGTAAAGCACAAAAAATAAGAAGTGAACGACTAAACTAACAAGAAATTACATTATACAGAAACAAAAAGCATCGAATACAAAACAAAAAGCAGTTATACAAAAACACCTAAACTAATCTAACACTTACATACACTAGAAAAAAGTATTTTTTTATAATTATCTAGCGACTCAAAAAATATGTCGATGTTGGAGAAATGTATATTATTATTATTATATATTGTATTTACCAACTCTTTATCGTAATTGTTACTTGATTTTTCTCTCTCACTCTCTCATACTCATACTCACGCCTGTATTCTCTGATGGGGTAGGCAGAGGTGCATTTCTGCACCCACATTTCGCCAGGTATGTATCAGTCCCACGTAATAGGGGGCGAGCCTATTGCCGTTTTTCGGGCACATTTCCAGACTCCGTGCTACTACTTAGAATTTCCCAATGGAAAAACCCAATTTCACTTTGCCCGACCCGGGAATCGAACTCAGGACCTCTAAATCGCACGGCAAATACTTGAACCGCGAGATCACGAGGCAGTCTTGGTTTTGATCGTTCGTTTCCTGCATTTTTATAAAAAGTACATAAAAAGGTACATTATTTAATGAAACCATTTTACCAGAAGCGTACGTGTCAAGTGAATTACTAATAATTTTCAGCGTACGTCGCGATGCTAAAGTGTCGATGTTTGGGAATAAACGAGGATCATGTGTTTCCCCCGAAAGCGGAGGAATGCCGTGAAATCGTGATTTACGCTTGTTTGAGCTTGTTTATTTTATATTTAATGCTTTTTCGGATATATCTATTTTCTTTCATTCCTTTAACTGTTTTGTAGAGGCTATAAGACATATTCACCGTTAAAATGACTTCACTGCACTGACAGCCCCGTGGCGCAGTTGGCCAGACACCAGCTTGCGAAACGAGAGGCGGCGGGTTCGATCCCCGCACCGAGACAAATGTTTGTGTGATGCACAAATATTTGTTTCGGGTCTGGGTGTATGTGAGACCAAAAAATCTCTCGTAGTTTCTGATACCCACGACACAAGACTTGTATCTTAGTGTGGGATCAGAACTATGTATGTGACTGTTGGGTGTATTTATTTATTATTATTACTGCAATTAATTTTAAGTGTATTGTGTTGATAACTCATCATCATCAGCCCATATACGTCCCACTGCTGGGCACAGGCCTCCTCTACAACTGAGAGGGTTTAGGTTATAGTCTACCACGCTGGTCTAGTGCGGGTTGGCGGACTACACACCTAAGAAATTTTGAAGAACTTTTAAGTGTGCAAGTTTCCTCACGATGTTTTCCTTCACCGTTAAAGCTTGTGATAATTCATTGTGAATACACACATAACTTAGAAAAGTCAGAGGTGTGCACCTGGGGTTTGGACCCGCGACCGCCGACATTCTCGACCGCGCGCCTAAACCTCGAGGCCATCACTGTTCCGCCTAACAGTCGTTTTTTTATTACTCCTTATTACATCAGCTACCTGCCAATAAAAGTCCATTCAAAATCGCCCCAGCCGTTTCAGAGATTAGCCGGAACAAACAGACAGACAGACAGAAAAAATTGTAAAAAACGTTATTTTGGTATATGTACCGTGTATATGTACATCCATATGCATTTATTAAAAAGCGGTTATTTCAATATGACAAACAGACACTCGAATTTTATTTATTTGTATAGAGCATAGAAGATATTCCATGATTCATCAGCCCATATACGTCTCACTGCTGGGCACGGGCCTCCTCTACAACTGAGACGATTTAGGCCTTAGTCACTATTCCGTAATAACCTCGAGATTCTCGAATCTCGGCGGTCGTGGGTTCATACCCCAAGCTCGTACCTCCGACTTTTCCATGTTACGAGTGTATTCACAATGAATTATCACGTACTTTAACCGTAAGTACCCATTCGTGAATAATCTACATGTACACATACACATAAAATAAAACAATCTACACGTGAAAATGATATAAAATTTCGGAATGAACGCTGATAGTAGGATATCCACATCCGACCAGATTACCGTCGCATGAATCACAAATGGCGTTGCTAGATAATTTTTGGCTGAAGCGGGATTTTGAAACGGTACTTCTATTCACAAGCTTGTGTTTTTTATCTATTCTCATTTGTCAGACGCTCCGCAGAGTAGTCTATTTTTGTGATCTATCAATACAAAAATATATAGACGACCAATCACGACAATATCGCCCAAGTAGTAGCTAGATTTTTTTAACATCCACGTTACGTCAATAATATTGCCGGCCAATTGCCGTAAACCTGGAACGTTTAAGCGAAGCGTGAAGAAGCATTTGTGCAGGCCGGCATGATTGTGTCGACCAGCAGGTGACCATATCGTTTCTCGCTGGTCGGTAGTAATTTTTTGGACTCTACTGTGCTTACCATCAGGTACAGTGGAGTCACTTTGCCGTGCCAAAAAAAAAAAAAAAAAAAAAAAAAAAAAGTTCCGTACTTCCTAATATATACTAACATTAAAAAAAAACTTAGTAAGTTTTATTTATTTTGACAAATAGGAACATTAAATGTAGACAAAATATCTATAATGAGTGACGCAACACTGATTTCGCAATATATATTTAAAATATTGATGATATTATAATTCCGAAAAAAAATATCTGAAAAATTGTACTGTACAAAAGCATTTACAAAGTTAATTAGGTCATCACCCTATAATGGGTCAGGAATAGGAGATAAATAAAAATCAGACATTTAAAAAAACTATAATAGACATTAGTAAACTTAACATAACATTGAATATATTCCAAATCGGATATCAAAATTGGACGTCATGTTTAACATTTCTCAAATAAAAACTTATAAATAATATTTTAAAATACTTTATGTGGATTAGGTCTTAAAAATACTAATTCTAAAAAATAAAAACACAAACAATTTGAGAAATATTAAATAAAGTTTAAAATTACTAGTCCTCGGTTTTATTAAACTTAATTTATCCTAGAATTGTGCACACGTCGGGTAGTACTTACATGTTCTGATTGGAGAGATTTTATTAACAATACTTTTATTATATTCTGAACATTTAAAATCGATTTGATCAGAAATTGGAATCTAATACGAGCCCTTTATGAGTGTGATTGTAATTTTAAAATTAAATTGCGTTGACACAAGGAAACAAACACGAAATTAAAAAAATAATAGGATCTTTGTAGTTATAAAATATTAATGTATATGCGATAATAAAACTTAATTAAAAGTCGCCAAATAGATATTTAAGTCTAATGAAATTCGATTCAAACTTAAAAAACTGTTCTGATGAAACTAATGAAACTGAATGTAGGACTTTCAACATGGATAAAAACGCGAGTTAAGTCATGGTTAGATGCTAAAATTAAATAATTCTATTATTTCCAACTGCAATATACATTCATAAAAAAATATAATGATATACCCTGATAATATTTACAACAATATAACCTTATACAGGTAACTTAGCACCGATCTATTGATTTTCAAATAATTAGTCCATTTCCATAGCATTAGCTATTGGTTGCATACACTGGGACGATTTTACACGGACCTTAACATTTCTTATAATATAAATATATGCAAAGTAACCTAAAACTGAACCCAAAGTGAGAACTAACGACACAGCAATTACATACAGAAGAATTCTAACGTCTTTGAAGTCTTCCTTTTCTTCTCGGTCTTCGTGATGGTAATTAAGAAAAACATCTTTCAAAGCACTTCTGAGAACTGTATTTCCTTCTTTTCCTAAATTATCAACATTAGCAGTATTGTTCATAGGATGAGTTCGATTTTTATTGTCTAGGTCATCTAACACCCGTATGAACATCTTCAAATTTTTCTCACTTGCTATCTGAGACTTATTGTACGACGTTGTTAAAATATCTACTGATTTTGATACATTAGTTAGAGCATTTGTCATCACATTTTCTTTCTCTAATGTGTTTTTTGCAATTGTTTTTATCGTGTCTTGTAAATCAACAACAGTTTTAGCTAGCTCCTTAAAAATCCAAGTGATATTCCCGCCACTGTTGTTGTATACGTCATTTAGAACATCTCTAACGCTTGTTTTGCATGTAATTCCGTTTACATTTTCACTGCCAAAGTCTAATTTCTCAGATGTTACTGTGAAATTTATGTATTTATTATTGTTTAAATCAACTAAAGCGCTGCACATAAGTGAATTGCCACCTATATATATTGATTGGATAATAGTTGTGGTAAAACTGTTAAAGTTTAACAATTTGATATTATTGTTATCGAGAGATAAGGTTTCCAGATAGGGGGCAGAATGGAGCACATTGGCTTGGAAACTATGCAGAGCGTTGTCAGATAAATTAAGGATGCGAAGATTCTTTAACCCGTCCAGAACTCCATACTTAAAAGCCTGTATGTCGTTGCCGTGCAAATTAAGCTCGTTGATATTATGCATGTTTGAAAAAGACCCCGGCTGTATATCAGCTATCAAGTTGTTACTCAAATCCAACCACGTTAAAGAACTCATAACTTGAAATGAGAATTTGTCCACATACGTAATTTTATTCCATGACAAATCAAGAGTGACAATATTTTGTACATGAAAAACGAATATATCATTGATGTTATCTAAATTGTGTCTTGATAACAAGAGCTTGGATATTGACGAATTTTTGGCATTGATGAAATCAAACTTTCTTCTAATGTTAGACAAATCTACGTTCTCCAACCACGTTAAATTATCAAATATATTTGAATCTAACTCCAAATCTAGATTTGATGATAAATATACGTGAAGTAAAGAGGACAAATTTTGAAAAGAATTAGGATCCACGTGGAGGATGTTATTGGACGATAAATTTAACGTTTCTAAGGATTTTAACCCGAAAAACGTTAAAGTAGTTATGTTTGTCAGTCTATTGTTGTTAAGGTAAATTGTTTTTACTCCAACAATTGTGCTTGTATTTACTGCGAAGTCTTCGAGGAGATTGTGGGATAAATCTATACCTGTGATTGAGCCTGTATTCAAAAATGTATTATAAGCAACATTTGTAAGTTGACCATGTGACGAAACGATATTTGTTAATAATGTCATATTGCTAAATGTCTCATTTTTGTAAGATGTAATTTTGGTATTCGTAAAACTTATTTGATAAACTGCTACAAGTCCGCGAAATGCATATGAGTCTAACGTATTTCTCAAGTCGTTATCATTTAAATGAAGAATTTTTAATTTAGTCAGAGAATCAAAAGCATTAGATTCAATTTCGTTTATAGCATTGTGTGATAAATCTAGTTCTTCTAACAAAAACAAATGACTAAATACGGATTTGAAAATTTTCGTAATACTGTTATTCCGGGCGTAAAATATTGATAACTTGTTTAAATCAGTCGAATCAAAATTCAGTTCTTTAATTAAGTTATTCGACAAGTCTAAAACAGACAACAGTTTTAAAGATTGGAAGGAAGATATAGATATATTGCTTATAAAGTTTGTACTCAAATTTAGGGAAATCAAATTGTCACTAAGATTGCTAAAGGCGTGGTCGCCAAGACTTTCAATTTTACCGCCGCTCAAAGATAAATTTGTTGTCCCTAGACCTGCAAAAGTATTTTTAACAATACTGCCTGATATATGATTATTTTCTATGCTAAAATTATTGATTTTGTTACGTTCAAATGCTCCATTTTCAATGATTTCGATATCATTGTCGGCAAGAAAAAGACTTTCTAAATTGGTTGCGTTTTTAAACAAAGATGCTTTAATTATTTTAATTCGATTGTGACTAATGTTCAAAGCGAGGAGCCTAGACAAACTTGTAAAAGACTCGATTTCTATGTCTTCTATGTCATTATAGCTTAAATTTAAGTCCTCTAATTTAACTGTTGATATTAAATTCGTTTCGAGTAGTTTTGTGATTTTATTGTGTTGTAAAAACAAATGCTGTAAATTGATAAATCTAATGAATGAGTGTCCTATTGCAGTAAGTTTATTATAAGAAAGATCCAACTTCGTTAGATGCGTCAAACCTTCAAATGTAGACATATCGATCATGTTTATATTGTTGTTCGAAAGATCGAGAGTTTTAAGGTTTACAAAAGCACTAAATATCTTACTGGGTAACAATTCAATCAAATTGTTACTAATGTCCAACGTTATTAAGGCATGTTGTTCGTGTAAATCTACGTTAACCTCAGATACAGTTGTAATGGCGTTATGTGATAGGTCCATTTTCTTCAACCCTTGTTTATTTAAATAATCTGTGATGTCCAATACTTCCATTTTATTATTAGTAAATTCAAATTCTTCTATGTTTTCCATGGATCTGATGACGGTCGGCAGAGAAGTAATTGTTCCCGTGGTGACATATAAATAATGTATGCGATGTGCATAGCTCTGTAGAGAATTCCAACTTGCATCAACGCCAATATTTTCCAGGTGTACGTATAAGATATAATTTTGTCCATAAGAATTGTAACTATTATAGTATCGATTGCGATTAATGCAATCCCAATTACTCATGACAGAGTAAAAATTTTCCAAACCTGATTTACATCTTATATGACCGACGCAGGTACCGGACCCGCTTGAAGATTCCATTCGACAAGAGCCTGGATATTGGTTATGGCTGTACGAAACCATAGTAAGTAGTATCAAACTCAACAAAATACCTGAAAAAAAAGGATTCATTTTAGTAGAAAATCCTAGCATCGTGTATGATACATGCGGATAGGGCAAAAACCATTATAAAGGCAGTCGAGCATTCAATTACCATCCATACAGCACTGACGTTTTGCATCTAAATATATATTCAAAATAGATTCATCCCACAAAACACAAATATTCCATCAAAATTATTCAATTTTTTATCATGTTTAATGGTTTTATTGGACCAACGTTGTGTCGTCTCTTGCAAGTAAAAAAAAAGGTTAAAAACTGGTTTAAATTATTTGCTATTCCTGGGTCAGACGATTATTTTTTTCATTGGGTAATTGCTACCAGCACGGCAATAAACTGCCAACTAGGTAGATAAAACGCAGCTGGCAAAACGTGGCCGCTGCAATGCACCTCCACCTATCTTATCAAGGATTCCGATGCGATTGTTCATATACCTAAGTAGGAAAACAATTTAATGATTCGATTTTTAGCATTTTATCTGGTAACATGAATCTATCAGTTACTTGTATACTGAGATTTTAAACCGTTTAAAGTCACCTAAATTGATGAAACTGGCCTAATGCTGGTTGCTGTTTATTTTATCGTCGTACATTGTGGATGGTTTCAGATAATGTTTTCTTTTATAATTAATATAATGATCAATAAACAAAGCCAACAAACACATAGTTCTGAACCCACACACTTTAAGAGATAACAAGTCTTTAGCTGTGGGTGTCAGAAAGTAGGTACTACACATTGCAATACCAAAAACATTATAATAATATAAAAAGGGTTTCCACATCGTAAGTACCTACATAAATGTTTTGCCAATCGGTACTGGGTACCATTTTTACTAACGTTGACTAGACTGGTGTCAGCTTATATAAATAAATAAAAAAAACAACAAAACAAAAACAACCTTAAAAAATATTCTAAAACAAATAAATATGCACTAAAAAGTAAAATAATAATTGCGTATTCTTGTATAACTCAATAATCAACTTACTTTTTCTCTACATCAATATGTGTTTACGTGATCAATCAAATTATTACGATAATATATGTAATGTAGTTACAATTATTGTTATTTTTGGAGTCGGTGTCAGCCAAGGTAGGTTTGTAACGTTTACTGATTTAAAAAAAAAAACATGTAAAAAATTGATCATAGGCGTTGCCGCAAACTAGGCAATGATCTTATCTTCATCCTATAATGACCGTAAGAATGGTAAAAATAACTTACATTGTCCAGTCGTCATGTTCAAATTGCAACGTTATAAAATGACCAAACCGCGTCCGCCCCACTTGTCCGACAACGCACCACTGATTAATAAGCGTACAGACATTATTTCAACAAATGACTAATTGATATTATTCACATTTATATATTATATTACATTGGGAATCACGGCTTTTAAGCTATTTATTAGTGATGCGACAAGTACAGAGTATTCGATTAATCAGATCGATTCGATTCGATTATCAGAGTATTGACGATTCAAAAGAACTTGTAATAGTTTATATGAATAAAGATAATTAGACTTTGACTTTGAAAAAAATATTTGATCTACTACGCCAGCGTGGTGGACTAAGGCGTAAACCCTCTCAGTTGTAGAGGAGGCCCGTGCCCAGCAGTGGGACGTATATGGGCTGATGATGATGATGATGAAGTCACATTTGGTAATATTTATTAGTGATGCAACAAGTGCAAAGTATTCAAATACGAATAGTTGATCTAACCAAATAGTTCCTGAATGGAGCGTTACAACCTTCAAAAAAGTTTTATAAAGAATTGTCATCAAATTGTAGGCAGCGAATTGTGCAAATCCAGGGGTTTGTATTACGATACTCCACAACTCCTACTTTTGCCGCACCATCAAGCTGTGGAATGGTTTGCCGGCTCACGTGCTCCCTCCTTCCTAAGATCCTGGATCCTTTAAGCGAAGCGTGGAGAAGCATTTGTGCAGGCCGGCATGATTGTGTCGACCAGCGGGTGACCATATCGTTTCGTGACTCCACTGTGCTCACCATCAGGTACCGTGGAGTCACTTTGCCGTGCCAGAATAAAAAAATAAAAAAAAGTCTCGTCCTACATCTCCATCCTAGGTTGCTTGTAATAGATCGCCTGGCGAGATAATGCCGCCCATTGTACTTGTTTAGTTTACTGTACCCCTTGCTTGTAATCTTATGTGTACAATAAAGTTTAAATAAATAAATAAAATTAATAAGTGTGCCTCGAAGACCGGTGACGAGCCTCCTCTACAACTGAGAGAGTTTAGGCCTTAGTCCACCACGCTGGCCTAGTGCGTGTTGGTGGACTACACACCTAAAAAACTTCTAAGAACTTTTTAGGTGTGCAGGTTCCTCGCGTTGTTTTTCTTCACCGTTAAATTACGTAATAATTCATTGTGAATATACATATAACTTCGAAAAGTCAAAGGTGTGTGCCTGGGCTATGAACCCGCAACCGCCGAGATTCTCAACCGCGTGCCTAAACCTCGAGGCCATCACTACTTATTACAAATAGATATACTTATTTATGTTTATCCATTTATACAATTAGTATTCGCAAAAAATAGTTTTTGTCACATCACTAGACCTGAAATATTGTTTTGATGTAATAGAGAACACTCTTGTCACTATAGTGAGATTTTTACGCAGTTAGATGGATATGAATATCCTATCACCAAAGTACCATGCCGTGGATAAGGAAAGGCAACCAACCGTAAATAGGTCATCTTGGTGACCTATCATAATTCAACTTTAGAGGACGCCTGATCCAAGATTTGGCATGCATATTTTAGATTGGGCTGATTTTTTTGCTATCTGACTTAAAAGACGCAAAATATTATTTTTTGGTCCGCTAACCCGCACTAGGTCAGCGTGGTGGACTAAGACCTAAACCGTCTCAGTTGTAGAGGAGGCTCGTGCCCAGCAGTGGGACGTATATGGGCAGATGATGACTATTTTTTGCCATTCCATAATAATAGTTTGGTACCACCGCGCCTATTGGTTATTATGGTGCTGTCCAGAGCACCAAATGGCGAATTTCTTTCTCGTCTAGCAGCTTCTTTGGCATATTTGGCCTTTGGCATCATGTGCAAGTGATCACTGGCATGCCAATATTTTGTAACTGGCAACATTATGACTAAAACAATAATTCCCCTGTTTGTCTGTCCCTAGTAAACAATAATTTAATAATAAACGAGATATGAGCACTTCCGTTGACATATTAAAATAAAAATATTGATAAGACAACAAATAACCACTGTTTTTGTGCGTTTTGCGTTGTCTCTTTGTTATGAACCGTATAACTGAAACCGTATATGCTTACCTATTGCAACAGGCTTAGTCCACTGTTAACAGGCCTTAGTCCACTATGCTAGCCTAACATGTATTAGAAGACTTCACAAAGACTAATTAAATAATACCAGTGTATTTCATAGATCTTTGAAATCAGTATCATCTAGTGCTGCCGGGTTTGATTCCCGGGTCGATATAAGTGTTATTGACTATTGTGTTTTTGCCATAGATACTCGCTAGCATATCCACAGTGGTGTTGCCATCGGACGGCCGGTGGAGCAGACAAGTGTTGGAGTGGAGACCGCGCTTAGGCAGACGTAGTGTAGGACGTCCTGCAGCACGATGGTCCGACGACTTGAGAAAGGTGGCGGGTAGCGGATGGATGAGAGCTGCTCAAGACCGGGATGGTTGGCGCCTACTTGGGGAGGCTTTCGTTCAGCAGTGGACGGCGATAGGCTGAATATATATATCCACAGTGGCGGTACTACCATACAAGCCCAAAAGCGTTACACGTTAATTGTGTAATGTCTAGTTTATAATTGTTTATTGTGGGGTCACAATATTCTCATTTATATGTCAAATTGCTTATCCTTACTATAATATTATAAATGTGAATGTAGGTATGTTTTTTACGTTTTCACGCAAAAACCACTCAACTGATCGTCGTTAAACCTTGTACGCATATTCTTGGAGGTATTTGAAGTTACATAGGATACTTTTTATTTAAAAAAAAACGAGAAAAATTGGACAGATTGGGAAAAGATTTGAATGATATTTGGTATTCGGGTAGACCCACCGAAGCAACTTAGCATACTTTTTATCCCGGAAAAGTTTAGTGTTCCTTTGGGAATGGGTATAGTCATAAATGCGAGAATTACTTTATATGTGACTGCCTCGTGGTCTCGCGGCACAAGTATATGCCGTGCGATCTAGAGGTCCTGGGTTCGTTTCCCGGGTCGGGGAAAGTGCTATTGGGTTTTTCCATTAGGAAATTCTCAGTAGCAGCACGGAGTCTGGAATTGTGCCCGAAAAACGGCAATAGATTTTACGAACACACAATCCACAAACTTTTGATTTAAGTCTGAATGATTGTGAGATCGAAGTCTCTCGTAGTTTCTGATACCCACGACAATAGACTTGCATCAATGTGTGGGATATAAATATATATATGTGTATATGTGACTGTTGGGTGTAATTATTATTATTATTATTTTTCTCTTTATTATTATTTTAGGGACTTACAATCAATTGATTATGCCAGCCCCATAGTACCCTTATATAATAACGACAGAAAAAGAGATATTACATTTTTAAACTATTGATAAATTTGTATATTTTAATAGCATCTTCACTATAAGGCTTTGATAATATGCTATGAAACGATCCTAATTCTATAATATTTATATTTAATTCTCTTAATAATATTTCTCTTTCTGTCTTATACCGAACACATTCAAGTAATATGTGATGCACATCTTCTATACTACCACATACTTCACAATTCGGATTGCTGTTCTTATTCATTAAAAAAACAAACTTTTTCAGTGGCATGTGCCCAGATCTTAATCTGTGTGCAATGAAAATCAAACTTTTGCTTATTCTAGCATTAGCAAACCAAGGGATGCGAGGAGGTTCACATTGTTCTATACCAAATACCTTTTCTCTTTGAGTGCTCATTAAAATACTCCTTCCAATTTTTATAACACAGCATTAATTTAATTTATTTTTAAATAGTTGTTAATAGTTTTTAATTTAGGTAAATTGTTTGTTATATTATGTGTTTTTTCTTTTATTTTATATGTAAATTATTAATAATTGTAAGTTTGTGTTAGTTTTTACAATGTAAGTGTTTTGGTTAAGACTGTAAACTTACATAAATAAATAAATAAATAATTAAATAAATAAATAAATTAAGGTAAAACTTCGAAAAAACAAGGCTTAATTTTTATTAATGAACCATGAATTGCATTTTTTCTCGCTAAAATGTCAACCTGCTCGTTTCCCTTTAAACCTATATACGATGGAACCCACTGCAATTTTAGGACAAAGTTCTTATTTTGGAACCAATTTACAAATTCGAGAACACTATAGGCTGTCGATGTACCTCTGAATGCAGAGGTACATCGAGCCAAATGAAGCAGGGCACTTTTGCTATCAGTCAATATATAACAATCTTGTCATAGAGTTTACTTTTAGCATATCGCAAAGCTTCCAAAATTGCAATTAATTCCACCGTCATTATACATACATCCGAGCCATTAACCTTAAAACTACCTATATTGTTACTGTAACTATCAATAAATGCTGCACCTATCCCACTAGAGCTCTTGGATCCATCTGTAAAAATAACTCGATAACCTTTGTACTTGTTAAAAAGTTCTTCTAGAATGTAATATTTTATGACAGCCCCGTGGCGCAGTTGGCTAGACACCAGACTGCGAAACGAGAGGCCGCGGGTTCGATCCCCGCACCGAGACAAATGTTTGTATGATCCACAAATATTTGTTTCGGGTCTGGGTGTTTGTGAGACCGAAAAGTCTCTCGTAGTTTCTGATTCCCACGACACAGGACTTGTATCCTAGTGTGGGATCAGAACCATGTATGTGACTGTTGTTGGGTGGTGTAATATTTTATAATATTAGGGTCATATTTTTTTTTTTTTGTTTGATGTAATGCAATCTAGATCGAAATTCAGTACTTCACAAGTTTTAATATTTCCAACCCATGTATCCAATGTAAACATTTCTAAAGGATAACTGGTGTTAATATCCACATGTTTTATAGCATTATAATTTGTTACTAAAATTGGTTTCTGTTTATTTACCCAATATGTATTAGAACTATGATCCTGGATCCTTTAAGCGAAGCGTGAAGAAGCATTTGTGCGGGCCGGCATGATTGTGTCGACCAGCGGGTGACCATCGTTTCTCGCTGGTTGGTATTATTTTTCTGGACTCCACTGTGCTTACCATCAGGTACAGTGGAGTCACTTTGCCGTGCCAGAATAAAAAAAAAAAAAAAAAAAGTAGTGAGTTCATTTGATAAACTTATTGTGACACCGATATTTTGTTTTTAATAAATATTTTAAAGCTAAGTATTCTCTACGTATAAAGAGCGGTGGGCTACTTAACTCACACTCCATGACATGGATAGGTGTGCTCCGTATGAAACCCCCAATAATCCTTACAGCTTGATTCTGAACTACATCTAGCTTATAAATATGAGTCTTAGCACTAGTATCATAAATAAAACTACAATAATCTATTCTGCTTCTAATTAAAGCTACATACAATTTACGTAAGTGATTAGGATGAATTCCCCATGAAGGACCTGATAAAAGTTTTAAAATATTTAGAAATTTTTGGGTTTTCTTAATTGTTTCATTAATATGCTTACCCCAACGTAATGATCTGTCAATCCACATGCCTAAATATTTAATGTTGTCTTGTGTTTCTAGACATACATTGTTAATGTATAGTTTAGCTTCTTGATTTTTATACCCTCGACTAAAAATAAGATATTTTGATTTTTCTGGAGATAACTGAAGACCGATATCATATAAAATTTTAAAAATAATATGTAATGCCATCTGCATTTTATTAACACTATCATTAAGTTTGTGATTACAAGTATACAGGACAAAATCATCTGCATACTGTAGTATTGCAACATCTGTTATATTTTGGCAGATTTTATGTGTAACAATATTAAAAAGTAGCGGTGACAGGTTATCACCTTGACCAATTCCAAAATTAATTTATTATTATTATAAGTAGTTTTGATGGCCTCGAGGTTTAGGCAAGCGGTCGAGAATCTCGGCGGTCACGGGATCAAACCTCTGACTTTTCGAAGTTACGTGTGAATTCACAATGAATTATCACTTGCTTTAACGGTGAAGGAAAACATCGTGATAAAACCTGCACACCTAAAAGTTCTTAGGAATTTCTTAGTTGTGTAGTCCGCCAACCCGCACTAGACCAGCATGGTGGACTAAACCCTCTCAGTTGTAGAGGAGGCCCGTGCCCAGCAGTGGGACGTATATGGGCTGATGATGATGACTGGAATTGGAAAAGGTGGCAAAGAATCCGTGACTGTCAGGTGGAGTAGACGGGATGAAAAGACGGGGTGTAATAGGATGTAGTGGGATAAAGGGGAAGATTCAGGTGGGATACGTTGGTGTGGATAGGTATTTGGAATGATTTATAAAAGAAGGGGAGTGAAATTATGTAGAAATTCTATGAATCATAGCCATTATAACTACAAGTATTATTAAGGCCATTAAAGGGTTTAATAAAAAAACAGATTACATCTTTTAAGTTTTTATTTACAATCAGTAAATACCTATCAACATATAATATATCATCATCATAAAATTTTATAATCCAGTTACATGATTCTACAAATACTTATTACATTAATATTGTACACATTATTGTATGTTACTTTCTTACGAACTAAGGTCTCATAGTAATTAACGGTAAATAGCGAACAAATTCCCATAGAATTATTACAAAGCCGAGTGCTCCATAGCTCCGGGCAGCTCCCGAGTACTTATTGACAATCGTTTCCTTATAAACATTCGGGATTTGTAAAATTTAAACAGCACTGCACATAAAAGTATAGATAGTATTAATGCGACGCAAACTTTAGTGAATAAAGGTTCAGATTGACTTTGCACGTCGTTAGCGACGTACTTTTCATGTACCGGTGTATCAGCCTTGTCGACTGAGTCTATTCGAGAATTGAGCGTCGCAATTTTCATATTAAGTTCGTTTATTCTCTCTTTTTCTGTGGCTATAGAATTTTCCAGGTCCATTCTTATCCCCTCGATATAAGGAATGAGTGATTGATTATTATTTTCTTTCGCTGGCATATAAATTGATCGCCAATTAGTAGGGAGAATTTTTAAAATCTTGCCTAAAAATGTATTTGTACTGTTGAATTGTTTTACTATTACTGAAGTTTCATTTTGTAGTTTTGATTCTAACTGATTTGTGGCGTTTACATAAGATTTCTCAATGGTATTAATTATATCAGTCAATGATTTGTTTTCACTTTGTACCGGTTCTGTATTCATATTTTGAAGAATCTTGTTACCATTAAGCAATATATCTCTAATCTGAACTAATATTTTAGTGTCATTTTTATCAAAAGATTTATCAGAAACGAATGTGGAAGATGGCAAGTTATTCATATTACAAGTAACACCGTTAATATTTTCGTTATCACTTTTTTCATCTAGTTTTATTGCCGTGATCACGAATGGCAGATGTTTTTTTTCCAAATTCACTAAAATCTCGCATGGTAAAGGATTCTCACCGATACTTAGAGTCGTTAAACTAGTACCAAAGAAATCATCTGCATTTATAGTAGCTATCTGATTGTGATCAGCTACAAGTACGCTGAGACTGGCAACTTCGTAGAATCGTTCACTTTGTAAGCTGTTAATTTCGTTGTACGAGATATCAAGTGTGTGCAAATATATCAAACCCCGAAACATGCCATATCCCAGAGTGGTTAATGCATTGTGGGATAGATTCAGAGAGTGCAAGAAGCTGTTGTCAATGAAAGTTCCAGGTTGTATTGATGAAATTTTATTGAAACTGAGATCAAGAGATCTGAGTGACTTCACATTTGCAAATGATTTAGAGTCCAACTTGACTATATTGTTGTTATTTAATGCAAGAGTATCTAGACGTGCTAATTCGTTAAGTTTGAGTGTTTTAGGATCCCGCAGCTTAGCATAAGAAACATCTAATAATGATATGGGAATATCGCTTGCGTTAACAAAACAAATTCCAGAAGTTATGCCTGATAAATGAAGTCTGTTCAAATTTTTATTCGCTTTTATTCGTGATATATTAAAATTTAAATGAGGATTGTTAGCCAAATCTAAATATCGCAAATCCCTCTGATCTATAAGGGCATCGTCATCGACGCTCAAAATATTATTGTTGGAAAGCACAATTTTGATCAAGCTTATCAATCCGCGTAGCGTATCTTTACCTATACTCATTAGACGATTACCGTTTAAAAGCAAGGTTTGTAAACCAATTAATTCAGTAGTATTTACATTAAATGTGTCCAGTTCATTGAATGATAAATCGATTATTTGAATAGCACCGGTTTTATGAAAAGCATTGTATTGCAAATTATTGATTTTACTATGAGATACATTTAAGTTTCTAAGTTGTAACATACTCATAAATGAGTTATTGGAAATGGAAGTAATCATTGTACGAGAAATATCGAGGCTAGGTAACGAATTGAGACCTTCAAATGTGTTTTCTTCTAATGCACCGCTTAATGGATTATTTGATATTTCAAAATTGATTAGTTCATTTAATGTTTTGAAAGAATCTCTGTCTAATTGAGATATATTGTTGTAAGAGAGATCCAAATACTGCAATAAATGCAAGTTTTCAAAGTATTGCTGATTAACTTCAATAATAAGATTATTTCTTAATATTAACGATTGTAAACTGCTGAGATCGTCCTTGTTAAAATCTATGTTTGTTATTTTATTATTTGATAAATCCAATTCGCTCACTCGCTGAATAGTCTTAAAACAGTTTTTGGACAATGAATGTATTTTATTGTTGTTTAAAAGTATTTTTTGCACATTATCCAAGCCGTAGAACGCTAAATCTTCTATTGACGTCAATTGTTGATTGCTTAGATCTAACTGGGTAACAAATTGTAGCCCTTCAAAAGTTCCTTTAACAAGGGATCCTGACAACGAATTTTGTTCTATAGAAAATGCTGATAGACTTTTATCTTTAAATAAACCACGTGGCAATGCACTTAAATGATTAACTGACAGATCAATTTCTTTAAGATTGTCCAACCTTGAAAAAGTTTGTGTACTAATAGATTTAAGCTGATTGTTACTAAGGTCTAATAATGTTAGTAAGCTCATATTATTGAATACATATTCATCATAACTTGATATTAAATTAGAACTCAAATCTAGGCTTCTTAAATTTATTAATTTATCAAAGTCTGATATTTTAATTTCTCGCAATTTATTATTCTTCATGTTAAGAGTAGTTAATTTTGTAAATCTAAACAATGATGAGCCTAAGTCAACTATTCTATTGTCAGACATTTGCAATTTTTTCAAATTTTTAACGCCCTCAAACGTAAACATTGTCAACGCGGTTAATAAATTATGCGAAATGTCTAAACTTTCTAAGTCAGTGAAAATTTCAAATACAGCATCGGGTATGGTGGCTAAAAGATTGTAGGATAGGTTGATATCGACAAGTTTGTCGTATGGATATTCGCCACTTGATAATGTTGCAATGTTCTTGATGTTATTATGTGACAAATCAATTTTAGTCAATGATGGTAGTTCGTTTTTGTTGCTCAAAATAGCTGTTCTCAAATGGTTCCTCGAAATATCCAATGTTGCAAGATTTCCCATTCTTGGGATTACCGGTACATCGTTATATTCATTATTGCTAATGTTCAAAGTAATAGTAAAAGTAAGAATTCGACCTTCAACATTAAGAATTTCTGACGTCTCATAAGTTCGTTTATTGTCGTCAAAATACAAATTAATAGGTTCGAATTGATTTTGAATCAGGGTATACTTGCATACGATTCCACGATCTGGATTAACGTCGAAGTTCCTATAATAGTCGTACCGGATTTCTCCTTTGCAGTAAAAATTATAAACGCAGTCTATAGGATCATATGTTTCATTACAGACCGAATCCGCTCCAGGAAATGCGATTACGTATAGAAAGACGGCAACATCTGCAAAAAACAATGTAATAGGAAAAGTTGAACTTTAAACGTCTGTAAGCAACGTTACTTCAAAAATAATTGCTTATATCATTTAAGACTACTTGACATTTCACTTTATCTTAGACTAAAATATAAAAGAGTAAAAAACAGACAAATACCCAAAAAGGTTGTAAGAAAGAACTATTTATGATTTCATGGATCTAATAAGCAACGAAATAACAGGCGAGCTTTATATCTTTCAGCGTTCACATTTCGATACCCGTGTTGCAACTAAAAATATTCTGAGCCAAAAAGCCATTTAATTTGCTCGAACCTGGAATCGAACCTAGGACTTTTCGACGGCACTAGCCAATTTCTCTGAGAGGTCAATGATATTTCCTACTTACACAGCATATTAGGCGACATTTTCCATGAAAAATTACCTGAAAAATACAAACACAAGATTAATAATATACTCTAAAGTTACAAATATGAAAAAATAATCCAAATAAAACCCACAATATTGCAATTCTTAGTCGGCTATGCACTAACTACCCTATTGGGTTTTTCCGTAAGGAAATTCTTAGCCAGAAATCGGCAGTTTGGACAGTTCGAGAAAGGACACGGGCCTCATCTACACCTAGGAGGATTTAGGCCTTAGGCCACCACGCTGGCCTAGTGTCGGTTGGTGGACTACACACCTAAGAATTTCCTAAGAACTTTTAGGTGTGCAGGTGTCATCACGATGTTTTCCTTCGCCGTTAAAGTAAGTGATAATTTATTGTGAATACACACATAACTTCGAAAGTCAGGGTTGTATGCCTGGGGTTTGAACCCGCGACCCCCGAGACTCACTACCGCGCGCCTAAACCTCGAGGCCATCACTACTTATAGTAATTATTGCAAATGAAACGGCCGGAATGAATCTTTAGTTCAATAATTAAACGAATAACAAGTCACGTTATTCAGCAAACAGTCATCAAATTGCTCCCATATTATCCGTAGATGGAGATTAGAATTCATTAACTTCGGCCATTGTTTAGTTGTGAATGCGTGTAATATTATAACAGAAAGTAATTGTTGGCCGGAACTCCCATTAGACTTCAAAAGGAATATTCTTTCCCCATTTCTGCCGCATTTTCCATTTCTACTCTACTCCTATTGGTCGTAGCGAAATTATATAATCAACTTTGGAATCGTCTAGGCACGATGCTGAGCAATATTGTCATAACATATATATACAATACTAGCTTAAACATATCTCTTTATCGATATACTATTACGTTCTCTAAAATTAAATACCTATATGTTTGAAAAATGCCAATAGCCTGTGACTATATGTAGGTACTTAAAACAATTGACGAAAGTAGCGAGCAGAAATGCAAAACTCCCTTCAGATATAAATATTAAGCACGTTCGTGAGGATATGAATTAAATTGAATGAATAATTTCCGTATGTCATACGGATATATGACACACGGAGCCGAGACGTGGACACTGACGGTGCGACTAATCCACCAACTCAAGGTCGCTCAGCGAGCTATGGAGAGGGCTATGTTAGGAGTTTCTCTGAAGGATAGGATCAGAAATGATGTTATCCGACAGAGAACCAAAGTTATCGACATAGCCCAAAAGATTTGCGAGCTGAAGTGGCAGTGGGCAGGTCACATCTGTCGCAGAACGGATAACCGTTGGGGGAAACGTATTCTGGAGTGGAGACCACGGCTCGGCAAACGTAGTGTAGGACGCCCTCTGGCTAGGTGGGGTGACGATATCCGCAAGGTGGCTGGCAGCGGTTGGATGAGGAGAGCCGAAGATCGAGCCCAGTGGCGTGCCATAGGAGAGGCCTATGTCCAACAGTGGACGTGAAAAAGGCTGTTGATGATGATGATGATGATGAGTAATTTCCCTTTTTATGTTAGACTAGCTGTGCCCGCGACTTCGTCCGCGCGGAAAATTAATTTTCAATAAGAAAATTTATGAACTAAAAGTAGCCTAAATTACTCCTTATTAAATCAGCTATCTGCCAGTGAAAGTCCCGTTAAAATTGGTCCGCCCGTTTCAGAGATTAGCCGGAACAAACAGACAGACAAAAATTGTAAAAAACGTTATTTTGGTATATGTACCGTGTATACATCCATATGCATTTATTAAAAAGCGGTTATTTCAATATTACAAACAGACACTCCAATTTTATTTATTTGTATAGAGTATAGATAGAAAAAAAGTAGTGATGGCGTCGAGTTTTAGGCGCGCGGTCGAGAATCTTGGCAATCGCGGGTTCAAAGATCAAACCCCAGGCACACACCTATGACTTTTCAAAGTTATGTGTATATTCACAATGAATTATCACTTATTTTAACGGTTAAGGTAAACATCGTGAGGTGACCTGCACACCTAAAAAGGTCTTAGAATTTGTTTTAGGTACACCAACCCGCTCTAGGCCCGCGTGGTGGACTATGGCCTTAACTCTCAGTTGTAGAAGAGGCCCGTGCCCAGCAGTGGGACGTATATGGGCTGATGATGATGATGTTAGATTAAAACAGGCCCCGATGATGAGACGTATAAACGCAAGGAGCGTTTTTTTTTTTTTTTTTTAAACTACAATAGTTTTTTTTTTATTTATACAAAGAGATAAAGAAATATATAAATTACTTACAGTTTTTATAGATAGATCTTATTACATGCTGGTGCAGAACACTAGTGTCGCCTGACAAGTATCATTGTTAAATGCTTACTGCGCACTATCATCGGGGACCGTTTGCGAAATGATGAAACCTCCAAACATGATAGTCTAGTAGTTTTACCGCTGTATCCATCTCTTTATATTAAATGACAGAGCTACTTATAGCCATTCCCACGGGAATACTAAATTTTCCGGGATAAAAAGTATCCTATGTTACTTCGGTGGGTTCCATCTATCTCTATACCAAAAATCATCGAAATCGGTTCAGTAGTTTTTGAGTTTATTCGTGGCAAACATACATAAATGCAAACCTTTCTTCTTTATAATAATAGTATAGATTAAAATACACCCAACAGCAACATACATAGTTCTGACCCCACACTAGGATACAAGCCCTGTGTCGTTAGTATCAGAGACTACGAAAGACTTTTCGGTCTCACAAACACCCAGACCTGAAACAAATATTTGTGGATCTCACAAACATTTGTCTCGGTGCGGGGATCGAACCCGCGACCTCTCGCTTCGCAAGCTGGTGTCGAGCCAACTGCGCCACGGTGCTATCAATTTGTATATAATGTTAATATATTAATATTGTACTTTATTGTACTCGTACATAAAATCGGTTTTACAGACCATGACCAGCTTGTTACGTCACGTAAGACTGCGCTGTGGTTTTGCAGCATACACAAGTGTTTGCCGTGCGATCTAATGGTTTAACCCTTAATTGGACACCGTGCAGTATTCTTCTCGTCAAAATAAGAATTTTGCCTGAAAATATCCATTATAATTGATGTCGATTTTTTTGAATACTGGAATAGGTAGATTGTTTCGAGTATTTTGTTCTAAAACCGCTCACAGGCTAAGTAACAAAATTTGTGATGATCTTACGAATAAAATAAAATAAAAATTCCGTCAAACTAAGGGTTAAGTGATGTTAGGTTTTCCCATTACGAAATTCTCAATGGCAACATACGAGTAAGGAAATGGACCTTTATTTTTAATTGACTTAAAAATTGCTGAACCGTGCATGCAGTATAAGTAATAGTAAGTCGTGACTCGTGATGGCCTCGCGGTTTAGGCACGCGGTCGAGAATCTCGACGGTCGGTGTGTAGTCCGCCAACCCGCACTAGGCCAGCGTGGTGGACTAAGGCTTAAACCCTCTCAATTGTAAAGGAGGCCCGTATCCAGCAGTGGGACGTATATGGGCTGATGATGATGATATGATGATGGATGCAGTAATGCACCTCCACCTGCCCCCTAGGGAATACAGCCATTTTAATACTAATACCGGATCTAAACGCTCCGCCTGAGAAGACCCAAGGAAAGACAACGGGCTTTACTCAAAAGCATCTATCTTGCGCAACCCAAGCTTGGGTATAAAAGAAGTACGTTTTCTTTGCCAAGGTATTGTATCTTAACAAAATCATCCAAATGTTCGAAGTCGTGAATGCGTTATGTACAAACACATACTTCCGCATTTAAAACTTGCTCAGAGCAAATCACTCAGTAATTTTGTGTTTCGTTCAGTGAGATTGTTGGAGTCCCAATTGGCTGGTGGAAACATTATTGTGGAACGTAAAACTATGGCGAGTTTTACGAAAGTGCTTTTTCAAGCTTTTTATTTTCATACAATTACATGATATGTACAAAACTATTACACATTAATATATATAATTACAGAATTTTGGGTGCAATTGGAGACCCCGTGGTGCTACTAAAAATTTGCCAATGGAAAAATCCAATTGCACATGGCCCGACCCGGGGATCGATCCCGGGACCTCTAGATTTTAGCATTGACCACGTATTACAGCATTGTATGTATAAGCCACTTACTCATTAAAAACTTATATAATCATTTATAACTTATAGATACGGAACCTTAACTTCAATTAAAATTTTATGTGTTATCAGTTTCGCTGACAGGACGCTATATCAGTGTCACACGTATACCCGCGCTCCCAATCCCAAAAGGGTAAGCACGAACAAACAATTAGGTCATTTCATAAGTGAGTACTGTATACTTCCCCTATGATTTATGAATTAAGCCTAGAGAAAACAGGACAGGCATCATCATCATAATCAGCCCATATACGTCCCACTGCTGGGCACGTGCCTCCTCTACAACTAAGAGGGTTTAGGCCTTAGTCCACCACGCTGGCCTAGTGAAGAAATTCCTTTGAGCCTTTAGATGTGCACGTTACATCACGATGTTTTCACCGTTAAAGTAAGTGATCATTCATTGTGAATACACACTTAACTTCGAAAAGTCAGAGAAGTGTGCCTGGGGTTCAAACCCGCAACCGCCGAGATTCTCGGAACACGGGAACGAAAATGGGACAGTACCACACATTAATATTTAAACATTATCAGCCTGTTATCATCCCACTGCTGGGAAAGCCTCTGCAACTGAGCGAGGCTAGGTCTACTATGTCCTAACCTAGTCCACCACGCTGGCCTAGTGCGAGTTGGCTGACTACATGCTTAAGACATTTTAAAGAACATTAAGGTGTACAGGTTCCCTCATGATATTTTCCTACCCCGTTAAAGGACGTGATAACTCATCGTGAATACACACAAGACTCCGAAAAGTCAGGTATGTGCCTGGGGTTTAAACACATTTTTGTCTCGACGTTGCGTCTTATCCCCGATGCTATCACGACTTTTAATATAAAATAATATATAAATATTATATTATATAAAAATACATAAATATTTTATCGAGCGAAGTCGCGGTGAAAAGCTACTGTTGCGAATTGAATCGAATTGCTGTGACATGTCGATACCGCCCACGTGTTCTAGAATTTTGCTTCGTGTCAGCAATTTAATGTGCGGTTATTCCCCGGCTAGAGTAAATGGAAAACTAAATTATTATATTTTATTTTATTATAAACGGTGTTGTCATCGTTAAAGTACTAGCCATGGGACCCGGTTTCGCCCGATCGCAATAAGAAATTCATATTTATCCCCCGGAAATATATTTTTGACTGCCTCGTGGTCTCGCGGCACAAGTAGGTATGTGCCGTGCGATATAGAGGTCCTGGGTTCGGTTCCCGGGTCGGGCAAAGTGTTCTCTATTATATTATATTCTCAGTAGCAGCCCGGAGTCTGGAATTGTGCCCGAAAAACGGCAATGGGCTCGCCCCCAATTACGTGGGACTGATACATACTGGCGAAATGTGGGTGCAGAAATGCATCTCTGCTTACCCCTTCGGGGAATACAGGCGTGAGTTTATGTTTATGTTTATTTGTACAGTTTTAATAAAAAAAGAGGCAGACAAGTCTTCAGCTAGGTTTGAAATAGTTGCTGCCGATATTAAGAGTGACAAAAGATTGTTTTGACATCCCCAACAGCGAAATAATTACCATTTGGGTATTTTGCAATAAAATTATAAATTTTATGCATTTAAGCACGCTCTTTTTAATATGACTAGGATTTTAGGCAGAAAATATAAATATATTTTTGTTTCCAAAAAGTAGCCAATGTTACTTATCAATGTTCATACCAAATATAATTCTAATTGGTTCAATAGTTTCTACATTTGTACATTCCATACATCCAAAAAACCTGAGGCGTCAATTGCAGTGGAAAAAATAGGAGCTGATAGACAGACAGAAGTCTCTTTAAAGTCACTAAGGACATACGACGTTAAGGTTGAGATGATAACTTTCATATCGGAGTAGAACAAGTGTTCTATTGTTGGACAATGAGCTCCTTATCAATAAAAATGATATGATAAAATGATATATAATGGTTTTATTTGTAATGAAAATGACCAAAACAAAATTAAGAATAGAAAACAAAATTAAAATAATTAAACTGGAGCTTACTTCGTTTTAACAGACTATAAGGAGAGTTGCAGTGATGGCCTCGAGGTATAGGCGCGCGGTCGAGAATCTCAGCGGTCGCGGGTTCAAACCCCAGGCACACACCTCTGACTTTTCGAAGTTATGTGTGTATTCACAAATAATTATCACGTACTTTAACGGTGAAGGAAAACATCGTGATGAAACCTGCACACCTAAAAATGATTGGGAATTTCTTAGGTGTGTAGTCCGCCAACCCGCACTAGGCCAGCGTGGTGGACTAAGGCCTAAACCCTCTCAGTTGTAGAGGAGGTCCGTGCCCAGCAGTGGGACGTATTTGGGCTGATGACGAAAGGAGAGTTGATTCTATATTATCAATACTAAAACTGTAAATTTCGTTTTCTCTCTGTTTCGTTTTCTCGGCGAATCCGCTGAACCGATTTAAATATTTTTTGTTAAGAAGACAGATTTCCATCACGACTTGTCATGATGGCCTCAAGGTTTAAGCACGCGGTCGAGAATCTAGACGGTTGCGGGTTCAAACCCCAGGCACGCACCTCTGACTTTTCGAAGCTATGTGTGTATTTACAAAGAATTATCTTGTACATACATATGTATTTTAATGATGAAGGAAAATATCGTGAGACCTGCACACCCAAAAAATCTTAGGGATTTCGTAGATGTGTAAGCCGCCAACTCGCACTAGGCCAGCGTGATGGACTTAGGCCTAAACCCTCTCATTGGTACAGGAGGCCCGCGT
The DNA here is from genome assembly GCA_907164795.1 of Hemaris fuciformis. Taxonomy (NCBI): domain Eukaryota; kingdom Metazoa; phylum Arthropoda; class Insecta; order Lepidoptera; family Sphingidae; genus Hemaris; species Hemaris fuciformis. Next base: position 12,056,800 of record OU015449.1, read on the forward strand.
CCAACAGTGGGACGTGGGCTGATAGCGATTGTGGTTGTTGAAGAAAATATGAAGTCTCGTGACATAGTAATTAAGCGACGGGATAGTGGTAACCTTTATCGTATTAGTAAAAAATTCATTCATTCATCATCAGCCCATATACGTCCCACTGCTGGGCACGGGCCTCCTCTACAACTGAGAGGGTTTAGGCCTTAGTCCACCACGCTGGCCTAGTGCGGGTTGGCGGACTACACACCTAAGAATAAGAACTTTTAGGTGTGCAGGTTTCATTACGATGTTTACCTTCACCGTTAAAGCAAATGATAATTCATTGTGAATACACACATAACTTCGTAAAGGCAGCGGTGTGTGCCTGGGGCTTGAACCCGCGACCGCTGAGATTCTCGCCCGCGCGCCTAACCCTCGAGGCTATCACTGCTTATTAGTGAAACTCATCGTTCTTATGGTACATTAGATGATACTAGATTGCCATTTTTGGAAACATTTCCCGACTCCTGACTTGCCTTCTGAAAAATAAAGCCATTAATGCTCCGCCCTACCCGGGAATCGAACCCAAGGCCTCCCAATCGTACCCCGCCGATCACTTTGTTGTGACAGCATGAATAAAACTGTAAAGAAACAGAGTTATAATGAAACTAAAATATATCATAAACACATTTATTAGTAAGATACATAATTCGAACATACAATTATGAAATATGAGAAACATATAATTATAATGGCTATAGAATATTTTTAAAAAAGGTCAATTATATGGAGACGGCTATAACAATTTTATGGTTATTAAAATTTTGTGAAAACTCTTAGCATATCTCTTCTAACTCAATTGAAAATACTACCAAATTTACCTACCATTGTTATTAGAATGAAAACATTTAGTTTTTATTTATTTTTTAGTATTAAAATTAATCTCACTCTACATAATTTTGCTCTCATACGTATAATTTGATTCCTTTTTTAAATCTTAAAATACAAACATTAAAATTCTTCATAACAACTATAATAAAAGTATACGATGTTTTTGCCTAACTAAAGTCACTGGGATAATACCATATGAAGTTTTTAGATATGCGCTTTTTCAGCATCCTCCATCATAGAGCGCCAAATATATCTCCTCAAATAGTATGTCTGTTCTCGTACCGCCTCCAGTATTTTCTGGCTCGTCAATAAGAGTCTGTCGTCTGCCATCACGGACCTTGAGGTTAAGTCTGTTAATCTTTCAATTTCCTTGCTTTCGGGAACGCAAGGTATGCCTTCCACTGAATTTCCAGAAGCTGGAGCCATCAAAGCTGCAGGTCTCATTTTGGAATACCCATTATTGTAGTCGCTCAATGCCGATGCCAACCATTCGCACGTTAAGTTGTTGCAATCCACAAATACTTTCAGATCATATTTATGACCATACCAGCTCTTGTGGTTCAAGTAATGCATGCCGTTAGATCTCAGCGAAAGAACAGTGAGAAATTTCAAATCCATCAGCAACTTTGAGTCCAAAAACTTAATTCTATTAAATGACAGATCCAAGTTGATGAGAGTCATTAATCCTTGAAAAGCTCCATATTCTAAAGTTTCCAGTTGGTTATGCGACAAGCGAAGAGTCTTTAAATGCCCCACTCGGTGGAAAGTTGCTGGACCAATCCTTCGTATGAAATTGTAACTCAATTCCAACGACATCAAACTCACGGGCAAGCGCAATGATGAACTGTTTAGTTCTCTGATCATGTTTCTGCTGAAGTCCAGAGTTTTCAAATCATTTTGATGCACCAAATCAACCAAAGAGGGGTCGCTTATGTTGTTTGAATGTAACTTGAGAAACGTCAAACGTAGCCCTTCACCAAATGGGATTTTAAACTGATAAATGTCGTTGTTAGATAAGTCTAATACGCCTCCTTCGGGATGAAACATGTTAATGTGCAAATTTTCAATCTTTTCAATTTCATTGTACGAAACATTCACATTTTTCAGATTGTAATTATTCGTAAATGTCTGATCCGGAATGTAATGCAGCACGTTGTTAGACAAATCTAAGTTCTGCAGGTTTATCATTGCAAAGAAGCTTTCAAAACGAAGACGAGAAATAAAGTTACCACTCAAATTCAAATATTTCACGTACTCCAAATCATTAGCATTGACGTAAAAATTTATCAATTTATTCCTTGACAGGTCTAATGAAATTATTTTGAGAAGCGACTGGAACGCATTGTATTCAATGTTTGTTATTTCATTGTTGGACAGATCAAGTTCGGTAAAGACGTCGACGCTGATGGGTCTCACGTTGCGCACATACCTCGCTGATATTTCCTTGGACGCGTTCGGAAGGGAAGTTATATGATTGTCCGAAAGAATAATTTTGCATAATGCGTGCCCACCTAAATGTTTCCAGTGACGTGAAAACATGGCAGCATTGATTTTTTCCAATTGATTCTTCGACACGTCGAACGTTTCCAAATGTATTATGACTTTAAGCGATTGTGTATCAACGTTCTGTATGTAGTTGTCTCTTAAGTACAAATGCTTCAGGTAACGCAGATTATTTACAGCTCCGTTGAGATTTTTGATTGAGTTATTGTTCAGGCGAAGTATTTCCAGATTGGTAAGATTTGAGAAAGGCTCTTCATTCAAGTTAGAAATAGAGTTGTAAGACAGATCGAGTTCTATCAACGAGGTGAGTTCTACGAAAGCGTCTCCAGGTATCTCATCAATATAATTGTGGGCCAACGATAGCTTCGTCAATTTATTTGGATGCAGTTCAAATTGAAACAATTCTTCTACGTCGGTCAACTTGTTGCGCGACAGGTCAAGGATTTCCAAATTGTTGAGAACGAAAAACGGTGCTCCAGTTATCTTTTCGATGTTGTTGCTGCTTAGATTCAGATGTTGGAGGATAGATGAGTACTGTAGTAGAGAGAGATTCGTCTTCGGAAGGTTTCCTGATATCGTGAGGGTGGTGATGAAACCCATAAATTCCTGATCTACGTGCTTATCGAAATCTTCAACGACGTCGGTTAGTTTTAGATCCACGGTGACTGGATAATTAGCGGATTCTATGCATTCATTGTGGAGACGGATTGAAGAAATATTCCCCCTGCATTCAATGCGGTAGGCGCAGCGTCCAGTACTGTGGATCTTCTCCGTCGGGCAGTATGAGAAGACTGGCGACAGCACCGCCATCGCAATGAACAGGACGTAAACTGAAAATTTTATATCATACCATCAATTATGTATTTACAAACATCTATCTAATGCCTGCGTTTTGATTCTTAAACCATTAGATATTGTACTAAGCTTTTTTATCTTTGAATATTGCTAGTTTCCTGAGGAATTGTCAAAAAACAATAATAATAAAATTATTTATTTATTTATGTTATTTCTTTGGGAGACATACAGAACAATTAAGTTAAAACATATAGAGTGATGGCCTCGAGGTTTAGGCGCGCGGTCGAGAATTTTGGCGGTCGCAGGTTCAAACCCCAGGCACACACCTCTGACTTTTCGAAGTTATGTGTGTGTTCACAATGAATTATCACTTGCTTTAACGGTGAAGGAAAACATCGTGATAAAACCTGCACACCTAAAAGTTCTTAGGAATTTCTTAGGTGTGTAGTCCGCCAACCCGCATTAGGCCAGCTTGGTGGACTAAGGACTAAACCCTCTCAGTTGTAGAGGAGGCCCGTGCCCAGCAATGGGACGTATTTGGGCTGATGATGATGATATAAAGTAAAAATATACCCAGTAAATAATCCAAAACAGTTTCCACTAATAGTTAAAACATAAATAGAAGTAGTGAACAACTAATCAAGAAAAGAAAAAGATAAATTGAAAATTAAAATGCGCCTAAATAATTGCGATAACTCAAAACTGTGTTGCATTTATTAAGCCCTTCACAGAACAATAAGATATATTATGTAAATAAAAAATGAACTAATTAAAATACAATAAAGAAGAACGTGTATCTGTGTCTGACTGCCTCGTGGTCTCGCGGCACAAGTATTTACCGTGCGATCTAGATGTCCTGGGTTCGATTCCCGGGTCGGGCGAAGTGATTTTACATTAGGGAATTTTCAGTAGCAGGTGAGTAATAGGGGGCGAGCCTATTGCCGTTTTTCGGGCACAATTCCAGACTCCGTGCTGTTGCTGAGAATTTCCTAATGGGAAAACCTAATAACACTTTGCCCGACCCGGGAATCGAACCCAGGACCTCTAGATCGCACGGCACATACCTGTGCCGCGAGAACACGAGGCAGTTATATGAGTTATGTATAAATATTGAATCATACCTTTCTTCATCTTCCCCTCCAACCCAGGTGTCGTCAGAAGCATCAAAACTGAAATACAATAATGATTAAATTAAACATTTTAAACATTCGACAGCCCCGTGGCGCAGTTGGCTAGACACCCGCTTGCGAAACGAGAGGCCGCGGGTTCGATCCCCGCACCAAGACAAATGTTTGTGTGATCCACAAATATTTGTTTCGGGTCTGGGTGTTTGTGAGACCGAAAAGTCTCTCGTAGTAGTAATACTCACGACACAAGAGCTGTATCTTAGTTTGGGATCAGAACTATGTATGTGACTGTTGGGTGTATTTATTTATTATAATCTATTAGGTCGGACTAGTTCAACACTATTTTTAATCGTTTCAAGACTACATTTATTACTCAAGTAAATAATTAATACCTCATCAGTTTAAAAGTTCTACCTCTACCTTAACCTTGTGCCTATGTGTTTAGAAACTACGAGAAACTTTTAAGCCACACAAACACTCAGACCCGAAACAAATATTTGTAGGTCGCACAAATATTTGTCTCGATTCGGACACATACCATAAGTGGTATAAAATCATAAACACTTACAGTTGTTACTTTTAAGCACAGAATTATTCTAGAGTTGTGAGAAGGAAAGCCTAGATCTACCACCCTGGCCTAGTGCAAGTTTTTTTAAGAAATTCAATTTGGAGAATTCATTGAAGAATTCCACGAAATGTCCACCGTGTGCAATTCATTATGCGAACTTTACTGCGTATAGTGGCATGTCTATTTGGCTGAGACTCGAAGCTATTCCTTTACGTCATCACGCAACTAGCTGGACCTAATTATTATTAGAAAAAAAATAATGTGAATTTACTTCCTTGACCTTTCTTAGGCTGCATACTTATGACGCAGTCGGACGGGGCAGTAGGTAAGTAATACGCATGCAGATCAAATGTACGGTTCGACAAATTATATTCTATAGGTACATTCGATTTTTCCATAACCGATCACGCTTACAGAAAAGTTGCCTTGTCCTTATACTTTCGCACGGAGGGTACATAAAACACTTTGCCCGACCCGGGAATCGAACCCAGGACCTCTAGATCGCACGGCACATACTTGTGCCGCGAGGCAGTCGCAGCAGTGGCGAAATGTGGGTGCAGAAATGCACCTCTGTCTACCCCTTCGGGGAATACAAGCGTGAGGTTGCGTATGTATGTATGCAGTACATAAAAGGACGCGAAAGTCTTTTAATCTCTTTTAACACATCTGCGTAGCGTTTGACTTAAATATAATATATTTACATACATACATAAACTCACGCCTGTATTTTCCGAAGGGATAGGCAGAGGTGCATTTCTGCACCCACATTTCGCCAAGTATGTATCAGTCCCACGTAATAGAGGGCGAGCCTATTGCCGTTTTTCGGGCACATTTCCGGACTCCGTGCTGTTACCGAGAATTTCCTGATGGAAAAACCCAATAACACTTTTCCCGACCCGGGAATCGAACCCAGGGCCTCTAGATCGCACGGCACATACTTGTACCGCGAGACCACGAGGCAGTCAATATAATATATTTATAAATGTATTAAACAAAACTCACCTATCCACGAGACGAACAACGCACTATTGTCAGTTACAAAGTCCAAATGAGCAAAATATAATTTGACGCTTGAGCATTTGCTGAGACGACGTAATGGAAACTGCGATTCACAGTTTACACCAGAGAATATGCAGTTATAGAATCGACATTTCTTTAATACCGACATCGAAATTTCAAATTACCGAAACGAATTTGAGAACGACTTAAGACTAGCAGAGACTTCCTTAGTAATATATTAGTAGTTAGAAGTATACTGTCATAATATACGGTACCTATATGGCAGTGATGGCCTCGAGGTTTAGGCGCGCGGTCGAGAATTTCGGCGGTCGCAGGTTCGAACCCCAGGCACACACCTCTGACTTTTCGATGTTATGTGTGTATTCACAATGAATTATCACTTGCTTTAACGGTGAAGGAAAACATCGTGATAAAACCTGCACACCTAAAAGTTCTTAGGAATTTCTTAGGTGTGTAGTCCGCCAACCCGCACTAGGCCAGCGTGGTGGACTAAGGCCTAAACCCTCTCAGCTGTAGAGGAGGCCCGTGCCCAGCAGTGGGACGTATATGGGCTATTGATGATTCTTTCACACTGGCACAACAAAATGACTACACCGTAACTGATGTTAAGCAAAACCTCAAGCCGCAAGAACCTGTCATCACTGCTGACAATGACTGACTGATGAGACACTTCTTACTGTGCTTAATAAATCCTGGATAATAAAGAAAACAATGGCTCATCTGCAGCAGCCCTTATTATTAATCTTTGGCTCTTACGACGATAATCTAAATTCTCGTAGTGGTCACTTTATTCAATGACGCCACACATACAACAGCCACACACATACCAAAGAAAGCTTCTCATGCTGACTGAAGTATTATCTATCAGCTCACATACATTATACTGGGCGCGGGGCTTTTTTACCTACTGTTAAGGGGAGGTCTAGTACAGGTATACATACCAAAAAAAATCTTGTTCTTTTTCTTTCCTTCTTTACTTAAAATTTATTGCTTCTATAAACATATCTTTATAGAATCAAAGTTGTGTGCTTGGGACTTGAATCCGCGACCGCCGATATTTGTCTCGATTTAGTAATGATTGCTAGGAGGTTTGCAGGTTCAAACCCCTGGGCCACGTCTGACATTTCCAAGTTATACACAATGAATTATCACTTAGTTTAACGGTGAAGGAAAACGTCGTGAGGAAATTTTCACACCTAAAAGTTTTTAGGGATTTCTTAGGTGTGTAGTCCGAAGTAGTCCGAAACCCTATATATGGTATATGGGCTGATGATGATGATGATCCGCCTTATCCCCGAGGCCCTAATTTAATGTTTTAATCTATTAAGTACGCGACTTCCCATCTACGTCCGCATCAAAAATCAAATGTATGAAACATTCTTAATCAGAGTCCCGCGGCTTCGAACCTGTAGTGTCCGGTCCCGTAGAAATACCGAGATAAAATAAACCTTATGTCATTAGCTTTTAGAGTAGCTTTCGATTGGAGAAAAAAAACGGTTTAATAGTCAAGGCGGGAAAGCAACACAAATATACATTCTCATCTATAGGTAAGGATTATTGGCGACAATTTTTTGTGCTTACGTGTTTTATGATTAATCACTCCTAAAATATGCGTACCTACAGCAAATGTCATGTGTGACTGCGATCTACCACTCAGGGGTTCCTTCTGAACTAAAATAAATTATGACTGACTCCTTGTCTCGCGGCAGGAGTATTTGCTAGATCTAGAGCTCTCGGGTTCGATTTCCGGGAAGGGCAGAGTTTTATCGGTTTTGTTTTGTTAAATAAAACTCAAGCGTATTCGTAGTCTGTAAAAGTGCCCGTAAAACTCAGCTCGCCTCTATTACGTGAGACAAAAACACAATTGGTGAAACGTGGGTGCAGAAGTGCACCTCCGCATATCCCTCCAGGGAAAATAGGCGTGAGAGTGTATATTTAAGCCAGTAATTCCCGAAGTGGTCCAGGTGGACCCCAGGGGTCCACGGCAGACTCTACTGGGGTTTACGTTGGGTGTGACAAGAAATGGGGGTCCACAATAGTAAGCGGAGGTCCATAAAAATTAATTTGGTTTCGAACTAAAATGTTAGCTCGACTTCTCCTACCAATATAGGCTAATAATATGTCAAGACTGTTACTTGTAAAAACTTGCATATTCCATAATGAGTACAACGCGTCTTTTTGTTTTGTAATTTGGAAATAGGTAGTAATGTAGCTAGTCCACCGGATACATCGAAATTTTGAAAGTGGTCTATGAAACAAACACAACAACAAACAAGAGTTTGGGAACCCCTGATTTAAGCTTAAAAAAAGACATATAACTGCTCTTACAGTGTTCGCAGCCTCCGCGACACCGTGGTCAGCTTCCCCCTCGAGAAAAAAAGGCAAATAATTGTGAGTCACGTTCAGGGTCTCTTTATAAACATACATACATAACCTCAGGTCTACCTCACGCCACCATCACCTGTTAATTATTATTACGTATACAATAACACCTTTATCCCAGCTGTGTTTAGAAGTCCCATGTAATAAAGCGCGAAAAAGCAATAAGTGTTGTTTGTCGGACACAATCGAACCCAGGACCTTAAGATCGTACACACTCGTGGAAATTTTTTATGGCCTCCAGACGTCATGGAAAGAGGAGTTCAGCTGTGGAATATTGAATCTGCATGACACTGGACTAAATTTTAAGATCTGCCAATTGTTTTATAGTATCACGGAATCCTAAAAACTATAAGACTTCATGCCAGGGGAATACCTGACCATGTTATTTGATACCACTGTTTATTGACATCGATGCTTACTCATTGATTAATTTTTATCTTGCACACTAAAGTTTGTACACCTAACGTAATTTTTTCGTATCTATAAATTTGTCTCGCAACATTATAAACAAATAAATAAATACACCCAACAGTCACATACAGAGTTCTGACCCTACATTAAGATACAAGTCTTGTGTCGTGGGTATCAGAAACTACGAGTGACTTTTCGGTCTCACAAACAGACCCGGGAACAAATACTTGTGGATCACATAAAAAATTGTCTTGGTGCGGGGATCGAACCCGCGGCCTCTCATTTCGCAGCATTATCATTCATCATATAATATATCATTATTCGTTGACTACCTCGTTGATCCCGCGGCACCAATATTTGCCTTGCAACTGTTATTCCAGGTTCTATTAGTCAGTCACCCTTTCAAGAACTTTATCAGTAGCACCACATATTAAAATCAGTGACGGTACTTTCATAGAAGCCCAAAAGCCCAAATAGCCTTATAAAATTCCCAATAATAATCTTTAAGCTTTAAATCTTTATTTAACAAAAGCAATTTGACATATATGTGAGAATATTAATTTTTTTATTAAACTTAACTTTTTATTAAATTTTTTAACGAGAGGAAAGCGCCTTTAGCTCCCCTTCGGTACCTCGGGGGAGGGCGGAAGGGGTACGTCGGGGTCCCTGGCCTTCCAACTTGGCGCGCGGAACAATTGTCCGATTACCTGAGTTGGGTCCCTAACCAAAATCCCACGACAGCATACCGACTAAAACCTCTCGGTGGCCGTCGCGCGCATTTGGGGCGGTCTACGGCATCAAAAAAAAAAAAAAAAAAACGGTGAGAAACCCAGCATTATGTGAGAATACCCTGAGCCCACAAATAGAATTATGTACTTGACATTACACAATTAACGTGTAACGCTTTTGGGTTACTAATAAAATACCGCCACTGATTAAAATATGTCCGAAAACGGCAATAATCTCACTTCTATTATGTGGGACTTTGAAACATATCTGGCTGTCCCTATGTGTAAATGTACCCGACTTCTTCGAGGACAATTTAAATAAAAATATTCGAAAGCTTCGTCGTGAACTTTATTAATTTCATCATCATTCGGGGTTAAATCAAATCCTCAAATTCTGCGTGCGAATCCCCGTAATCTATAGGGAAGACGGCAGCGCACTCCTCCTCCCCGACGAGGGCATCCCGGCTGACGTGTACAGGACCCAAATCCATTAATTCTAGCAGAGGAAGGTCGGATTCTACAGATAGCATAATTGTCAGTACCGCATCAGCCCTGAAATCAATGAAATCATTGCTTTTAATAATTTTTTGTATGACTGCCTTGTGGTCTCGCGGCACAAGTATGTGCCGTGCGATCTAGAAGCCCCGAGTTCGATTCCCGGGTCGGACAAAGTGTTATTGGGTTTTTAAATTAGGAAATTCTCAGAAGCAGCACGGAGTCTGGAATTGGGCCCGAAAAACGGCAATAGCCCCCTATTACGTGGGACTGATACATACCTGGCGAAATGTGGGTGCAGAAATGCACCTCTGCCTACCCCTTCAGGAATACAGGCGTGAAAATATGTATGTATGTAATTGAAACCATATATTGCATCCTTCTATAGTTACTGAGAAATTAGATCCAATTGAAACTTTTTAATTAAAGAATAGTTTCAAAATAAGGTAAGAAAATAGTATATCTGCACCCACTCTTCGTCAAGAGTGTTTTTTTTTTAATGTACAATAAAAAAAGTGCCCCAAACAGCCCACTGTAGTCTTTATAGCTCAGTTCTAGACTTCGTGCTGATAATTTTCAGATACAAAATACTAATAACCCTTGGCCTGCCTTAGAATCGAATCCAGAACACTACCTACTCCTGAGTACACGCTGACGAAATAGCAAAAGCTTGTAGAGAAATATGGCGCGATCTATTTACTACATTGCACAATATTATCATGTACGTACGCTTTCTTGGAATCAGCCTCGTCTCGAGTGTCGTATTCTTTTACAGTGTGCGCTATAAGAATGTTTTTGTACGGACTTTCCGCTTTGAACACACCAATCTGTAAATCGCACGAATATTAAACATAAAAGTTTTTGTGTTTAGTGTTGACTGCCTCGTGGTCACGCGGCATAAGAATGTGCCGTGCAATCTAGAGGTCATCGTTATCATCAGCCCATATACGTGGGTTTAGGCCTTAGTCCACCTCGCTGGCCTAGTGCGGGTTGGCGGACTTACACACCTAAGATTTTTTTAACAATTTTTAGGTGTGCAAGTTTCCTCACGACGTTTTTCTTCGTACGTGATAATTAATTGTGAATAGACACAAAACTTCGAAAAGTCAGAGGTGCGTGCCTGGGGTTTGAACCCGCGACCTATGAGATACTCGATCGCGCTCCTAAACCTCGAGGCCATCACTACTTTATCTATCTAGAGGTACCGGGTTCGATTTCCAGGTTGGACAAAGTGGTATTGGGTATTTCCGTTATGAAATTCTTGGCAGCATGGATTCTTCATGTGTGTCCGAAAAATGACAATAGGCTCGCCCCCTTTTACGTGGCACTGATAAATACCTAAAGAAATGTGGGTGCAGAAGAGCACCTCTGCCTAACTCTTTATGGACATATGCATGTGAAACTTTTTATAGATATGTGGATGTATGCATTTTTGTCACTCAAAAGATAGTGAGTGATTTTTAATGAATTTTGGTGTGAAGGCAAGTGAAACACTGGATTAACAGACGGTTTACTTTTTATCCCAAAATAATGTAGTTTTTTTGCGGGATGAGCATGGTATTCAAATTGCTCCAGGAAGTTGAACCCTACCGCTACAATACATAAAAGGTATTTTGCTGTGGCTTTGCATGCTTAAATTTCTTATGATAAAAGATATAATTATTGTAAAACTATAAAAATGACGCGTCTAGAATATTCTAAATGGCTTAATTAGATTACAAATGTTTTTAGAATTAAACGGATTTTAAGAACTCAAACTTGCAAAAAAAGGTATTGTTCTAGATAATATGTTTTGCTTGAAATACATATTTCTTATGGTTTTAGGATAATATGCAAATATTTTATATGAAATTTAAATGTTTTGTAATCTGATTTTACAATTTAAATTTAGATTCAAATAAATTAATCATTCAAAATTTTATTGAATTTATGAACCACAATTTTTTTTTATTTTATGCAAAAATAATAATGATGTATAATAATAATAGGTGGACTAAAGCCTAAGAGCACTAAGTTGCAGAGGAAGCCCGTGTCCAGCAGTGGGACGAATATGGGCTGATATAGAAAAGTAAGTTATTTATATTAAAACATCGTGAAGAAACCTGCACACCTAAAAAGTTCTTACTAATTTCTTAGGTATGTAGTCCGCCAACCCGCACTAGGCCAGCGTGGTGCACTAAGGCCTAAACCCTCTCAGTTGTAGAGGAGGCCCGTGCCCAGCCGTGGGACGTATATGGGCTGATGATGATGATGATTATTATACTTCAGTACCGATCGCCACCTAGGGCTAAATTCTCAAATTTTAAAGTAAATGTACATACGTGTAGAACAGACGACTTGTACTTTTTCAATATATCTATTACTTTATGTCGTTTATTAATGTCCAGCATTATTAAAACATGCGGCGGTAGAAATTCAGCTTGCGGAGTCACATACTCGTGTACCAACTGAAAAAACGAAAACCATCACCTAATGGTCTATCAACTAAGTCGTGATGGCCTCGAGGTCTAGGCGCGCGGTCGAGAATCTCGACGGTCGCGGATATGGAAGTATTGTCATTTTTAAAGCTAGAAGCTTGAAACTTATTTTTTAGGCTGTTGATTAGATATAAATAAATATAACATTCAAAGTTTGTAAAAAATTACAAACAAGGGGGTAAAATAAAAATGAGTAAAATAATAATATAATAGTAAAATAGACTACGCGGTCGGAGTCGCGGGCAAAAGTTAGTGTTATATAAATAAGCTGAATTAGCTGAAAACGCCTGCGAGGACGACCAACGAACGCCTCGTTGTTACCGGGCCACAATTCAATGGTCACGAATTTGATGCTCAGTTCGGGCAGTGTTTTTTTCTTTTTGGAAATATTCAATAGCAGGAGTCCGGAAATGTCTCTTCGACCAAGAGGTCGTAAAGGCAAAAGATTACGTGTAACCTAAACGCAATTAGCAAAGCGTTGTTGCACAATGTATTCTGCTTACCCCTTTTTATTTTTTATTATAATTTAATACAAGCACCTTTGGAAATAATATGGCTAGTCCGTTGGTCTTTGCTATGTCATTTGGTGGAGCGTAAAATCCTGGTATTATTAGTCCTGGGGGCGGATGATACCCAATCTCAAGGTCTTCTACATCGCTACACTCTTCTACGTCCGATAATTCCTGAAAAGCAAAATCTCAGCTAATAATATTATAGACTGCCTCGTGGTCTCGCGGTACAAGTATGTGCCGTGCGATCTAGAGGTCCTGGGTTCGATTCCCGGGTCGGGCAGTGTTATTGGGTTTTTCCATAAGAAATTTTCAATAGCAGCACGAAGTCTGGAAATGTGCCTGAAAAACGGCAAAACCCCCTATTACGTGAGACTGATACATACCTGGCGAAATGTGGGTGCAGAAATGCACCTCTGCCTACCCCTTCGGGGAATACAGGTGTCAATTTATGTATGTATGTAAAATTTTAAGTGATATGGCCATGACATAGTCATATTAATTGGTACTATATCTGCCGCTTATATTAGACGTGATGGCCGCGAGGTTTAGGCGCGATCAAGTCAAAAATCTCGGCGGTCGCAGGTTCAAACCCTAGGCACACACGTACTTTAACGGGGAAGGGAAAAATCGTGCGGAAACCTGCACACCTTAAAAATTTGTTAAGAATTTCTTACGTGTGTAGTCCACTAACCCGCACTAGGCCGGCGTGGTGGACTAAGGCCTAAACCCTCTCAGTTGTAGAGGAGGTCCTTGCCCGGCAGTGAAACGTATATGGTTTGATGATTATAATGACATGATCGCCGCTCGAATAACAACCACTGTATCGGTTAACTACTTACCTCTGGAACTACAATATCTATTTCCTCGCTTGGTGCACGTTTTAGCTCTTCCAAAGCGCTTAGGTTCTGCAAATTGCAATATTCTCTTTAACATTATTTTAAATAGCTTCTGCCCGCAATTGCGTATTTGGACTTCAGAAATAGGAGAAGGAAATGATACATCTTTGTGCTGGCGTAGGATATCGTTAAAGACCAAAATCAATCAAGTTGTCAATTGGCCAGCGCGTTGAATTTGTGCTGGAGACCTCGTCATACCCCTATCCACCTCCCTAGAAGAGGATGAGGATTTTAAGGAACTTTAGTGTCGTTAAAGAGACCTCTCTGAACTATAGATGAACTGATGATAGATATTTTGCAAGAAGAAGAGAATCTAACCCCTGCTTTCAAAAGTTCTAGTTTACGCTGTTCTTTCTCAGCCCTTTTATGTTCTTTGGCGTCTTCTATGGCTTGGCGCGCGAGCCGCTGCATCTCTGATAATCGACGGGCCCTTTTTTCTTTTGCTTCTTCCTGCAAAACAAATACAACCGCCATTAACATAGCTCTGAATCTGCTCATGTCTCGTGTCCCGTAAAAAACTCAAGAGTGACATTTCCGTCGAATAAAATGAGACTAGACCCTTTCTATTTGTCATTTCGATATGGCAGTATAAAAAAATTAAGGCTTCAATGTCATCATCAAATATTGCAAATTAAAAATACATTGCGCATTACGCATTGATTTTATCATAATCATACCAGCCACTATTGTACTAAATTAATCATTTAAACACCCCCACATCTCGTTGATCACTCGTTAAATATTCCATCATGCTCGGTTGTCTGGAAGAGATCGCTTATGAGCGATAAGACCGCCGATTGTCCACTTTGTTATAAGTTGTTTCTTCTATTGTTATTTCTCTGTTTAAATGGTGAACAATAAAGTGTATATCTATCTATCTAAATGAAAAAATATAGCTTTCAATGACATGTGTTTATTTGTAAGGGTCTTAAAATTATTATTCTCATATCCCAAACAACAAAAAAAAAGATTTTATATGCAGTAAGATAAGTACAATAGTTTGGTTTTAAAATCGACCTACAGCAAAGCTATGCGGTATGTTGTGGAGATCTATTTAGGAATAGGCTAACATAATCATGTCGACAGTCTTTGCCGGTCTAAAACTAACCTTTTGTCTCAATCTCTCTTCGCGCATCTTCTGCAATATCTCCTCTTCAGTAGGACTGACAGACTTATAGTAGTCAAAAGCAGTCATTGGAGGAAATTGGTCTTCCAACTGCTTATTTTCGTCGTACTGCGGAATTTCTTCGTAAAGTATCTTACGGACTAAGGCTGTTGTGGAAAGATAAAAAAAACTTTAAGAATAAAGTTTGGCAAATATATTATATTATTAGTAGAATGTTTATTTTAGGCCCGGCGCAGTTTTACCAAAATAAATAAAGAAGTAGCAAGCTTTTTCCCAAGGTTCCATTTACCTCAATATAAAAATTACCAAAATTGGTTGAAGCGTGAAAGTGACAGATAGAATTACTTTCGCATTTATCTTATATCTTTAAATGAGCAATTCCTGTATATATATAGATAAATAAATAAATAAATACACCCAACAGTCACATACATAGTTCTGATCCCACACTAAGATACAAGTCTAGTGTCGTGGGTATCAGAAACTACGAGAGACTTTTCGATTTCACATACACCCAGACCCGAAACTATATATTTATATAATTGGAATCTCGGAATCGGCTCCAACGATTTTCATAAAATTTAGTATATAGGGGGTTTCGGGGGCGATAAATCGATCTAGCTAGGAATCATTTTTAGAAAATGTCATTTGGAAGAAAAATAACAAAAAGGAGGCGTTTGAGTAGACTCTTCCTGACATCTATTGGCGAATTGGCGAATAATAATACTATTTTTTCTGAGCAACTAAT
Source organism: Hemaris fuciformis (assembly GCA_907164795.1). NCBI lineage: Eukaryota > Metazoa > Arthropoda > Insecta > Lepidoptera > Sphingidae > Hemaris > Hemaris fuciformis. The sequence goes on from OU015449.1 coordinate 12,072,446, forward strand.
TGCTTTAACGACACAACAGCAGATGGCGTTGTTAAGTAACATTATTCATATTTCATCATTTTATTAGTAATTCGTAGATACTTAAATATAATTTCCAAAAAACACAATTAAAAAAATCCAGGTACTTATGTTAATATCTATAGATTTATAATAAATTGATTCTTTAAAATTTATTAGCGTTGAACATTCGTTCAACACAAGTACACACTCACAAGGAGCACTGACGATCGCATAAAGACTGCGGACAACGTTCGATGCACACTTATGTCCAACCTGACCTGTGGAAAGGGGGCGTTAGAATCCCACCACGGTATCTTGTTGCAAAAAGCGAATCAAAGGGGCTCTTGGGGCCACCGGGCGCTCTGCTGGGGGCAGCGCGTCCTCACTGTAAGTGTCCCCAAGAGAGGCGGCGGCACCGTGGCCTGTGACCGACGTGGGTACCCACCAACAACCAGACCACCCGAACCAAGCTAGTGGGGGTGCAACTGCGTCCCCCACAACTCCGAGAATTTTTTTGTCTCGGAGGCGCATCGGGCGACTCATCATCATCATTGTGGGTGCTTCTTGCTCACACACCGTGGTCGCCCCATTCGGCGCGAAGATCGCCACCGGGGGATTTTGGTTGGTATGCTGCATAGGGATTTTGTTAGGGACCCAGCCCAGCGGACGTGACGTCGCCGCGCGCCGGGCTGGAAGGCCGGTGACCCCGACATACGCTTAAGGGTCGGCGGGAAGTAAAGCTATAACCAGCTTCCCCCTCGAGAAAAAAAAGTCTTATGTCCAACAGTGGACGTCTTTTGACTGATGATGAATATGCATATATTTAAGCTTATTCAAGAAGTTGAAGAAAAGGTGATTTCGACAATAACAGTTAAACTAATCAAAGAAATTTGTAAAAAAGTCTCACAGACAAAGTGTTTCTCTGTGTCCAGCAAGCGAAAGCAGATGGCCAACGCTTTTCCGTTCAACAACTCGTACATGGCCGCTTCGTTCACCGGCGCGTCTCCAGCATACAGTATGTCTTCAGCCACTTGTTTTGTCAACTGTACCTCCTCACGGCCCACCATTATAATATCTGAAATTGTATTTAAAAATATCACGATAATGATAGTATTTTTACTGGCTCATGGTCTCGCAGCACATGTGTGTTCCGTGTGATCTAGAGGTTCCAGATTCGATTCCCGAGTCGGGCAAAGTATTATTTGTCGTTAGCAAATTTTCAGTAGCACCATGGAGTCTGGAATAATCCCCGAAAAACGGCAAAAGCTCCCTATTACGAGGAAGATTATTAAAAAAATAATTGACGAAAATTGTGTTTCGCGTTCCGCAATCGAACTGTGTCAATCTAGCCATTTTTCAAAATTGTGTAGACTGGTGAAGCATGATCATAGACCAATACTAAATTCAGAGCGCACCTTAGTTGTCAGGTACCTTTGACAGCCCCGTGGGACAGGCTAGACACCAGCTTGCGAAACGAGAGGCCACAGGTTCGATCCCCGCACCGAGACAAATGTTTGTGTGATCCACAAATATTTGTTTCGAGTCTGGGTGTTTATGAGACCGAAAAGTCTCTCGTAGTATATGATACCCACGACACAAGACTCGTATCTTAATGTGTCAGAACTATGTATGTGACTGTTGGGTGTATTTATTTATTACATTGATATTTAATAATTAATTTCCAGTTTTATCGCAATGTTTCTAAAATATAAGCACCTACATACTTGAACTTGTCACGACCTTACGTATTAGAGTATTATTTACGACTCAATACAAAAACAAAGCCACTCAACTATTAACGTCCCAACGCTCATATAGTTCGGGGTGCGCGTGCTTGCAATGAGGCCAGTACAACACGAAGTTCAAGTTCTGTAGATGAGGCACCATCAGCTCGGCTCGGTGACGTTTTCTGGCAGACTGTCGTGCGGCGCGCCGGGCGGCTGATGACGTCACCTCGGACTGCTTCACCGCCGCTCGAGCAGCCATCCATTCCTGCGCCAGGTCAACAGAGACAATTAGACCCGGTGCCCCACCCTGTGGTAAGGGGGCAATAGAATCCTACCATGGTATCCCCTGCCTGTTGTAAAAGGCGACTCATTGGGGCCCTTGTGGTCACTGGATGCGCTTGCCGGGGCAGTGCGCCGGGCTGGAAGGCCGGTGACCCCGACATACTCTTCCCGCCCGCCTCCCCCCAGGGCTGGCGGGAAGTAGAGCCATAAACAGCTTTCCCCTCGAGAAAAAAAAGACATGCATTCCTGTCAAATTACTACGTATACGTCCAACTGATGGGCACGGGCCTCTTCTTGAACTAGGATAGTTAGGCTTTAGTCTACGTTGATCTAGTGCGGGTTGGCGGACTTAAAAAATTGCTAGGAAATTTAAAAAAATATACTTCACAACTAAAGGAGACACTTTAAGCATAGGTCGAAGATGATTCAGTAGGCGGAAGATGAGTGACAAAACATTAGAGTGTCCATTAGGTACTTACGGCATATACATACAAACACCTACACTTTTATCATTGAAAGGGTAGGCAGAGGTTTATCTGCACCCACGTTTCACCAATTTATTTTATGCATTATCTTTTGTATACTAAGTCATTATTATTATTCTATTGTTGTTGCTGCTACTGAAAATTTCTTAATGAAAAACCCAATAACAATTCGCCTGAACCGAAAACCGAACGCGGGGCTTTTCAATCGCACACCTTAGAATTTTGACGCGAGTTACTAGACAGATACTACTGTCTACTATTCAAATTCAATAAATGCACAGTATAAAAACTATGTGACTAAAGAAGTTGAAATAAAAGCTAAATTTTAATACACAAATAAGCGTATCATTACGTTTTGTAAATAATTGCGATAAATGACGTCACTGGGAAATATTTACCATCTCATCGGGTGTCGGTTCGTCCAAATCGTACATCGGTCGGCCACTGATAATGCCCTCTTGTTCTTTTTTAAAATAATTCAACTCTTGTCTGGCCACTTGAGCGATCTTCACGCTATCCACTCCGCGGAACACCTTTGTCACCTTTTGTTTCTAAAAAAATAATAAAAATTAGAACCTCTTTTGTAATTAATCTTTAAATTTTAATTACTAAAGTACCTGGATGACCGAGCTTTGCTCGGATTTTTTTTTTTATTGTGTTTTTTGGAAATTATATTTAAGTACGAATTACTAATAAAATGATGAAATATGAATAATGTTACTTAACAACGCCATCTGCTGTTGTGTCGTTAAAGCAATTAGTTGCTCACAAAAAATAGTATTATTATTCGCCAATTCGCCAATAGATGTCAGGAAGAGTCTACTCAAACGCCTCCTTTTGGTTATTTTTCTTCCAAATGACATTTTCTAAAAATGATTCCTAGCTAGATAGATTTATCGCCCCCGAAACCCCCTATATATACAAGAATTGCTCATTTAAAGATATAAGATGTAGCTTGTTAGCTTATTTGACAAAATAAGTGACTACATCTATTATTATTTTCTAAGCTAAGCACGTGGTTTAATTTAAAGGCATGAAGCCGAGATCATCTTAAAAAAGGGTATATTTATTAAATACATATAAATATCAAATGATATAGACCAGAAATTTCAGAAATATTTTTACAAGGTGCCAAACTATATTTATAGTCAGATTATTGTCGATAAAAACATAATATTGATTACCAGCCAGTTGAATATTAATAAAGAACAACAAAAAGTATACAATATACTTGCGAAAGTGTTCCGATCATTTTGGTATAACTATTGCATTGGATTAAAGTCTATTTTTAATTTCAGTCAGACTACATATATTTGCGACTGTGCTGCCATCTGTCAGGCGTAAGTCCAACTGTTTCCTATACTACTGACAAATTTAGTACACAATTTATGCTGGTTTGGTTGGTTACTAGTCTCTCACCAGATTGAGATGACCTCAGAAAGTAATCATAATATTTATTGATACTTCGCCCGAGTCAAGTGAAATTTGTTTTTTCTTATATCTTGTGCCGCGGGACCACAAGGCAATCTAATGAGTCATAATAAAAATATTCCTAACTAATATAGGAGTCGTGATGGCTTCGAGGTTTAGGCACGAGGTCGAGAATCTTGACGGTCGCGGGTTCAAACCCCAGGCACACACCTCTGACTTTTCGAAGTTACGAGTGTATTCCAAATTAATTATCACGTACTTTAACGGTAAAGGAAAACGTCGTGATGAAACCTGCATACCTAAAAGTTCCTAGGAATTTCTTAGGTATATAGTCCGCCAAACCGCACTAGGCCAGCGTGGTGAACAAAGGCCTAAACCCTCTCAGTTGTAGAGGAGGCCCGTGCCCAGCAGTGGGACGTATATGATGTTCCGCATGATCATAAGGCAATCTAAGAGTCATAATATAAATATACATAACTAATGTGGATTAATAACTTACCGTTATGAAAAGATACACGGGCTCGCTTTGATCGCGGAACCTTCTCATCGATTCAATATCATCTGCGGGCACCTGAATATGTAAAAACATACATACATACATACATAATCTCACGCCTGTTTTCCCCGAAGGGGTAGGCAGATTTGCATTTCTGCACCCACATTTCGCCAGGTATGTTTTAGTCCCACGTAATAGGGGGCGAGCCTATTGCCGTTTTTCGGGCACGATTGCAGACTCCGTGCTGCTACTGAGAATTTCCTAATGGAAAAACACTTTGCCCGACCCGGGAATCAAACCTGGGACCTCTAGATCGTACGTTACATACTTGTGCCGTAAGACCACGAGGCAGTAAATGTAAACACAGTCTCTCATAACAGCTTGCCGAAGAATTCCGCGAAAGACTAACTTTTGAGATACTTAATTTTGGAAGCTTTAAGCTACCATTATTATATCGAATGTTATACTTTAGTAGTGGGTATTCATAAATTTTCTGACCCAATAATCCAAATTTGTCGTAACAATATATTTCAACCCACGTACGCTCAACCTTTTTACTTAACAAAAGCAGTAATACAGAAGAATGGCGTGTCGATGGGTATATTATTATGTACATACATAACCTCATGCCTATATTCCCCAAAGGTCAAAGGTGCACTTCTGCACCCACATTTCGCCAGGTATCCCACTTAATAGGGGGTAAGCCTATTACCCATTTTCGGGCAATAATTAAATTAGCAATGATTTGAAATAAAATCAAATCAAAATAAATAAGTCGTGATGGCCTCGGGGCTTAGGCACGCGGTCGAGAATCTCGACGGTCGCGGGTTCAAACCCCAGGCACACACCTCTGGACTTTTCGAAGTTATGTGTGTATTCACAAAGAATTATCACGTACTTTAACGGTGAAGGAAAACATCGTGATAAAACCTGCACACCTAAAAGTTCTTAGGAATTTCTTAGGTGGGTAGTCCGCCAACCCGCACTAGGCCAGCGTGGTGGACTAATGCCTAAACCCTCTCAATTGTAGAGGAGGCTCGTGCCCAGCAGTGGGATGTATATGGGCTGATGATGTGATGATGATTGAAATAAAATAAAAATATTCAATACTTTTAAAAACACCATTTTTCCATCGCTCCAGTCCAGTTTGACAGTCGTGAAAAGTCTGTCCAATGCCGTGCACCACCCGGCAAACCTACTGTACACTTCGGCACCTTAAACAAATAAATAAATAAATACACCCAATGATCCCACACTAGGATATAAGTCATGTGTCGTGGGTATCAGAAACTACGAGAGACTTTTTGGTCTCACAAACACCCCGACTCGAACAAATATTTGTGGATCACACAAACATTTTTCTCGGTTCAGGGATCAAACCCGGGGCCTCGCAAGCTGGTATTTAGCCAACTGCGCCACGGAGCTGTCAAAACAATCAAAAACAAACAAAACAAAAAATCAATTATAAAAACTATTTTTTTGAGAATACTATTTTTTTTAGATATTTGAGTCATGTCTACAGCAACGAAAAGCCTTCCATAATTTTAATACCTAATGCAAGACTCGTTTCTTAGTGGAGAATCAGATCCATGATTAAGGATCCATCTTTTCATTTCCGTTTTAGGCAACTGCAAATCTTGGGAGTAATAACACTCTGCCTGCGGTTTCAGGCATACAGACGAAAATTTACTCATATTATGAGAGATTTATTCGCAATACTTCTTTGCCAAAATAGCCCAGAAATAAGTAATTAGGCTAAATAAGTAGTGATAGCTTCGAGGGTTAGGCTCGCGGTCGAGAATCTCGACGGTTCAAATCCAGGCACACACCTTTGACTTTTCGAAGTTATGTGTGTATATATTCACAATGAATTATCACTTACTTTAACGGTGAAGGAAAACATCGTGATGAAACCTGCACACCTAAATGTTCTTAGGAATTTTATAGGTGGGTAGTCTGCCAAACATCATGGTGAAACCTGCACACCTAAGGCCCGTGCCCAGCAGTGGGACGTATATGGGCTGAAGATGATTACAAACAAAAAAGAGAGGATAGTAATGATAAGACATATTTAGAAGATAAGAAGCATTTACGGACATATTCTATATTATTTCATAAGATACATTACTGACTCCATAATACGAATCGTGGGGAAAAATCAATTTCAATTAGCGATACTAACATACGATGTTATTAAAATTACTTGCTAGAATCTGTTCAAACTCATTCTCATTATTAATCTCCACGAATATTTCGATTTTCTTTTTCGCCATTACAACAAATTCACTTTAAGTCTATTTAATTCAGAATCAGGGTGGTTATGTTTTCATATTACTGTAAGGTTGTAACCACATAATCCTATTTTCCCGGATATTGAATTGATTGTGACTTTGGAGAGTTGAGCAATACTTAAACATTTCTAGATGTTTTCTTCGTAGATAAGTATGATTTTACAAAGTTTAAGTTAAACAATCTATATGGTTTAAGAGAATGTACTTGCGTGGAGCAATGGCGAGGATCCGGTAGGGCGACGGGAGGCGCGAAACGGCGCCTGCAGTCTCGTATAGTTTGGCCTCGAGGTTTAGGCGCAAGGTCACACCAAAACTCGGCGGTCGCGGGAACAAACCCCAAGCGTACTTATCTCTAACTTTTTGAAGTGCATTCATAAAAAGAAAAAAAAGGAAAGCGTAAGTAGTTACCTACACGGGCGGCGGTGACGTCCAACATCAAAGACGTTGTAATAGTCCAAGCGCCGCAGCAAAAAAGTAGGTAAGTACCTATAGCATCGTGCGGGGGGGGGGGGTTCACTTTAGCCGCCGCATCGTACGACAAAAGTTGTAGATATCATTATTGTAGATAATAATAATTGCCATCTTTTTTATTTGAAACTTTTTTTTATAACGCATAGGTTTTTAATTATCAACCTTTTTACAATATGGTTTTTACTCAATATTTACTTAGTTTATGGTTAAAAAAAATTGTTAAAAATTAAAAATAATGGTAACTGAATTGTAGAGCATAAAATTACCTATAAATTTTATGAGAAACTTTTTCCCGTAGCATTAATAGTTTAGGAGCTACAACGCTGTAAATGAGATTATAATGCTGTATATTCAATTATGCTCCTATAAGTTGCAGTATAAATTTCGAGTCGTTCGGAATTTCCCCCTTTTAACATTGCAACAGTATTCAGGTATAAATCCTAACCATTTTTGTCCCCTCGTGACGCTAGGGTCGTTCACTCGCCTGTGTGTGTATTGAAATTTTCGTAGACGCGTCAGTTCTGTTTGGAGCGCTATAATTAAAAACCTATGCGTTATACAAAAAAAAGTCTCAAATAAAAAAGATGGCAAATATTATTTGCAATAATGATTTCTACAATTTTTGTCGTATGTACGATGCGCGGTTCGCGAGATATTCGATAAAACGTGTTTTCCAAGATGGCGGCTGAAGTGAACCCCCCTCGCCGCGCCAGCTTGGATTTACATTCAGGGGACACCTTTAACATATTCCAAAAAAAAAAAATCAGGTCCAGTACGTTGCAAAAAAAACCTCCGGCGCTTGGCCTATAACTTTTAACGGAATTAAGCTCTTGCTTATGTAAAGTGCTAATGATACCATTAGATGTCACAGTAAAATAATCAAATCTTAACCCAGCTCACCGTTTAACAAAAAATGCCTTACTGTTTATAATTAACATAATTATAAACAGTAAGGCAGTAAGGCAAGGTTTGACAGCCCCGTGGCGCAGTTGGCTAGACACCAGCTTGCGAAACGAGAGGCCGCGGGTTCGATCCCCGCACCGAGACAAATGTTTGTGTGATCCACAAATATTTGTTTCGGGTCTGGGTGTATGTGAGACAGAAAAGTCTCTCGTAGTTTCTGATACCCACGACACTAGACTTGTATCTTAGTGTGGGATCAGAACTATGTATGTGACTGTTGGGTGTATTTATTTATTTATTATTTATTTATAATTATTACCAAAACGACAACTTTGTTAAAACATCATAAAATTCTTGCTAAGTAACTGCAATCGTATTCGATTGTTATATCGATACATCGTCAGAAATATCTCGACATTTAATGTACTGGCAACATTGTTCGGCGGCCATATTGGGAATTATTAGTAACTCGAAAATTATCGTCTGCAATGGAGTCATATTTTTGCTTATCAAATTTTGATCATATTTTCGTTGGGGATTCGCCAAAATTATGTCATTTGTTCATGGTTTCTCAATCCGGTCGCGGTCATTGCATAAAAGCCTCTGTCGTTTGACAAAATTCGTTTGAGTACTTTGTTGTCGTAGCATTCGACGACCCTGGAGACATCTTGTGATAAAAAAAACACCTTTGCGCTAACTCAGCCCGCTCGCTGATTTCGTATTCACGTGAAAAGTTAACAAAATTAGTTTGGTGCTACTTGTGCGTACGTAAACATGGATGTGTCGTGGGGTACGTGCGTGTTATTGATAATATAAAAAATAAATATGCGATTAGTGTTTTAGTAAATGTCAACGTGTGGTATTTTCTAGATGCGGATAATTTCGAGCCTAAACTGCCGACCACGTTGACAACTTCGAATAAATGGGAGGGCGAGGACGAGGAAGAAAACGTCAAGGTAATACAATTTGTGCCAAACATTGCATTTTGTTCGGGAAGATTTATTTCTGTCTCTAATTCTTGACACTTTGGCGAGTTTTCGTACATAACCTCAACTGGTTACTGCCTACGTGTTGATGTCATACTTTTTGTACAGGAAAGTTGGGAAGACGAGGAGGAAGAGAAGAAAGATGAGGAGAAAACGGAACTGCCCCCGCCTCCACCGAAACCCAAGAAGAAAATACTGGATAAAATAGCCGAAAAAGAGGTTGGTGCTCTAACATATTGCAACCATATTTGAACATTATTCTTATTGGTGTTTGCGCTTCTATATAAGTATTTCCCGTAATAATGTCGATTTATGAATCATATGTTAACACCGATAGAAAGGGCTTTTTCTTTTAAGGCCAATACATTACTATCTTATTCATATTTTGAAAGCAAAAATGTATTGCAATTGCATACTAATTAGTATTTTTATGCATTGCACATGTGTAAAAACAGAGAGGAATATTAATGTAATTCTTTTTTTATTACATCAATAATTATTTTATGATATATTGTAAATGTTTGAGTGACACATCTGGTTGAGTTTGAGGACAAACATAAATAATTGTAAAATAATAAATATTATCAAATGAGCAAATAGTCACTGTTCAAATAAAGGAGAGTGACAAAGACACATTTATTTTTATCTTAATTGCAAGTCATTAGTTGTATGCATACATCATTATGAATGTTTTGAGAAATATTAGTTATTGATAAATTCCTGCCAAAAGTTTTTTTTTTATTTACATTGATAAATACTAATATGATTTTAAAAAAATATTATAAGTTTTTTCTAGATTTAATGCATTTATGTTGAATCTGGCCAGGGCTCTTCAAGTTTTAATTGGGTTAAAATAAAAAGAAATGCTTGAATTTCAATGTAAGTACCTTATGTTATTCTTAGAAAGAATACAATTGTCTTATGCTGTCTATCAAAAAATACTATAAAAGAATGAAACTTTAAAGTTTTAAATATTAATATCATATCCATAATCAAATGAAATTTTAGTCTATACTTCTACAGTGCCATATGAATAACCAATGGGTTAAAATTTTGGTCAAAGGTCCAACATACCTCTGTGGATAATTGTTCCGTGTGGCTAGTTGGAAGGCCACAGACCTGACATACCCCTTTCAGCCTCCTCCAAGGTACCAAAAGGGGACCTTAAGGTGCTTTCTTCTCATTAAAAAATATGCATAACTATTTAAAGTATATAAGACAATGTAGGGACGTAGAACAAGAAAAATCTAAATGCCTCATAGCTTGTGCAGCTCTGTACTTGCTGCCTACCCCTATGCCATTCAATAAATGTGTAATTTAAAGAAATATGGACTCAAAAATTCTTATAAGATATAATTATGATTTGAAATTGAAATTAATTTCTACAATAAGTTCATGTAAAATTAATTTTTGACTTGCCTCTGCAAATAGATAATGTTACAAGTTCACCAAGTATTGATCATTGGTGAGTCATTGTGGTCCTCGCTTTTCCCATACCAGAGGCGGTACTTCCATAGAAGCCCAAATGCCCAGCCTGCCTTACAAAATTCTGAACAATTTTTAACCCTAACTCTTTACTTTTACTTTTGTTAAAGCAATTTGACATATAAATGAGAATATCCTGACCCCACAAGTAAAAATTATAAACTTGTCATTACACAATTAACATGTAACACTTTTGGGCTTCTATGGAAGTACTGCCACTGTCCCATACAAGTCCAATCAACTGTAAAGACTCACAAACTTAAAGACATAGTATATTATGATGAAATCAACACTTGCACACAATGATTTAGATTACTGTCCCAGGGCAATTTTGTCACATTGATTAACAGTAAATATTCAGGGATAATAAAGTAGCATTGTTAATATTTTGCAGTCTCTAGATTGCAAATTGTCTTTGGATCTGGGTGTTTAACACTGAGAAGTTTCTTGTAGTTTCTGTTACTTTGACTGTTGAGTGAATTTATTTATAACTAGCTTTTGCCCGCGACTCCGTCCGCGTAGACTACAGGGTTCGGTTCAGAAAGAAAATAAGTTGTAGTCTATTTTATTCCACAGAGTTCCATTTATGTCCATACCAAAAATCGTTCACATCGGTCAAATGATTAAGGCGTGAAAGCGTAACAATCATATAGTTACTTTCTCATTTATAACATATTTCTGAAGGCACGCATAAATATTTGACAACTAACAAATATTATTATTCTACATTTTAAAATGTAAAATGCGCAATTGTTCGAATATTGTAGATATATGTTGTCGATTCAAAACCTTTATTTAAATACGTTCATTAATATGAGGGGACCATTAACCGTATTGGCGGGATAAACATAAAATGTTTGACGTACGTGACGCGTACGCCAAAATAGCCCGCAGATAGCAGATTTTTCCCGACTTACTTGAAAATTATCGTTATATTTTGGACAATTCACACACTATCTTTAAAAAGTATAGCCTATGTGTTATATTCTGATGTATAAGCTATATTATTGTAAACTTTCATTACAATCCATTCGGTAGTTTTTGCGTGAAAGAGCAACAAATATCCAGACATCCATACATTATTACAAACTTTCGCGTTTATAATATTAGTAAGATATAACTATTATCGGAGACATTCTTTTATCTGTGGATTTTTGATAATACTATTGAATTCTGCACAGCGGCAAGAGCGCGAGAAAGCGGAACGTGTCTCAGTAGAGAAGGTGGAGGAACTGACACCTGAACAGAAATTAGCCGAGAAACTCCGTCAGCAAAAGCTGCAAGAGGAGTCAGATTTAAAACTAGCCTTGGAAACCTTTGGTGAGTAACATATTTTTAATGGATACAGCCACCCTGTAATTGGCAATAATGGCACCTGATAGGTGAAACTAAGCATGCCTAAACAACATGTAACAGTACCAAAAAGTTCACAAATTTGAATCTGTGAAGTAGGATGCCAGCCCACATGTGTGTCCATATTATCTTGGCTGTAGATTCATGAGACCTCATCAGAACAGTTTATCAGGAATTTTTAACTCTGGCTACATCAAGCTGGCCTCGAGGTTTAGGCGCGCGGTCGAGAATTTCGACGGTCGCAGGTTCAAACCCCAGGCACACACCTCTGACTTTTCGAAGTTATGTGTGTATTCACAATGAATTATCACTTGCTTTAACGGTGAAGGAAAACATCGTGATAAAACCTGCACACCTAAAAGTTCTTAGGAATTTCTTAGGTGTGTAGTCCGCCAACCCGCACTAGGCCAGCGTGGTGGACTAAGGCCTAAACCCTCTCAGTTGTAGAGGAGGCCCGTTCTCAGCAGTGGGATATATTTGGGCTGATGACTGACTGATATCAAGCTCTGGATAGTGCCATGTTTTGTCAAGTGTAATTTTGTCACCCTGCTGAGCCAGTAAAGAAAAATCTGTGTACTCATATAATGTAACTATTGGATGAATTAAATTTGCATGTACACCATTTTCAGGCATAACGGAAGGTAGTAATGGCAAGTTGGACAACTTCCATCCGACGACAAAGGCAGAGTTCACAGAATTCGCCGATCTGCTCAGCAAAAAGATTAATTTATACAAGGCGAAAGAGGAATTCCCAGGATTTGTAGACGAACTCGTCAAAAGTCTTGTTGTTCAAAGTGAGTCATCAATTTATCTACAGGTTGTATTCAGACCGTAATCGGAAACTAAGGTAGGTAATAGCCTTAGTTTCCGATCACGGTCTGAATACACCCTGTATATTCCTTTTTAGTTATAATTTTAAGTTACAATTATGCGTTCATTTAATTTATTGGTATAATCATTACTTTTCGGAAAAGAGCTACTTGGAATTAGTTAAGCACAAGGAGTCTACGTTCTGATACCCACAACTTAGGACTTGTATTTTAGTGTGGATTCAGAATTATGTAAGTGTTTGATGGGCTAATTTATTTATTTAAAATAAAGGGAGCAAATCTAATGTCGGTTTTCGCGCGCATTTTTTTTGACTACTGCTCTTGATAAATTCCTGATTTCCTGATGCCTCCAGGCTTAGGTGCGCTATCGAGAATCGCGGTGGTCGCGGGTTCGCACCCCAGGTACACACCTCTGACTATTCTAAGTTATGTGTGTATTCACAATGAATTATCACATACTTTTACGGTGAAGGAAAACATCGTGAGGAAATCTACACACCTAAAAGTTCTTATTTCTTAGATTATGTAGTCCGCCAACCCGCATTAGGCCAGCGTGGTGGACTAATGCCTTAACCCTCTCAATTGCAGAGGAGGTCATGCCCAGCAGTGGGACGGATATGAGCTGATGATGATGAAGATGAATTAAATCCGCCCTCATGCCTTAAGCCTTACCCCTAACAGCAGCGAAAATCGTTATCACCAGCATGAGTTTCAAGATCATTATCTATACAAATAAATAAAATTGGAGTGTCTGTTTGTAATATTGAAATAAACGCTTTTTAATAAATGCATATGGATGTAAACACGGTACATATGCCAAAATAACGTTTTTTACAATTTTTGTCTGTCTGTCTGTTTATTCCGGCTAATCTCTGAAACGGGTGGACCAAATTTAACGGAACTTTCACTGGCAGGTAGCTGATGTAATAAGAAGTAACTTAGGCTACAAAAAATATATTTAAGAATCGGCTGTTAGGCGTAATGAAGTTCGCCGGGTCAGCTAGTAGAAAATAAAACTAATGATGTACATGACAGTGTGGCGCAGTTGGCTAGATACCAGCTTGCGAAACAGAGGCCGCAGGTTCGATCCCCGCACCGAGACTAATGTTTGTGTGATCCACAAATATTTGTTTTGGGCCTGGGTGTTTGTGAGACCGAAAAGTCTCTCGTAGTTTCTGATACCCACGACACAAGATCTGCATCTTAATGTGGGGTCAGAACTATGTATGTGATTGTTGGGTGTATTTATTTATTTATTTACATATGTTATTTCGTGGTCTCGCGGTACAAGTATGTGCCGAGCGATCTAGAGGTCCTGGGTTCGATTCCCGGGTCGGGCAAAGTGTTATTGGGTTTTTCCATTAGGAAATTCTCAGTAGCAGCACGGAGTCTGGAATTGTGCCCGGAAAACGGCAATAGGCTCGCCCCCTATTACGTGGGACTGATACATACCTGGCGAAATGTGGGTGCAGAAATGCACCTCTGCCTACCCCTTCGGGGAATACAGGCGTGAGTTTATGTATGTTATTTCAGTGGCTTCGGCTGACATCAGAAGGATAAAGCTTACAGTAGACAATCTGTATATTGAGAAACAGAAGGCCGAAAAGAACGACAAAGCGAAGAAGCCTACCAAGGGGAAGGGCAAAGCTAAATTAAAAGTTGAAGGTGATAATGTGAGTATTCTTTTGAACTATTTTTTGTAGTAGTGAACTTGTTAAGTTTGTTGGCCTCGAGATTTAGGCGTGCGGTCTAGAATCTCGGCGGTCGCTGGTTCAAAACCAGGCACACATCTCTGTCTTTTCGAAGTTGTGTGTATTCACAATGAATTATCACTTACTTTCAACAATGAAGACAAACATTGTGATGAAACCTGCACACCTAAAAGTTCTTAGGAATATCTTAGGTGTGAAGTCCGCCAACCCGAACTAGGCCAGTGTGGTGGACTAAGGCCTAACCCCCTCTCAATTGTAGAGGAGGCCTGTGCCCAGTAGGGATACATTCATGCATGTACCATCGAAAGGAGTATTTCTACATCATCATCTTATGTTAAGTACCACACAACAAATGCTTGCATATACATATGTATGTTAACCTTGACCTTGGCCGCTGAGGGTCATATGACCTTGTATGATTGGGAGAATTCACTAAATTTACTCATTGTCATGTTTATAAATACAGAGCCACGTTCAAGCATTATCACCTAAAGCGTGGTGATAAGTAAAAGTTCCGTTATCGGTCCTTATGATAGGTACACTCATTATCAATATAACTAAAAGATAAGCAAATTTGTAGTGATTAAAATTTATGAGAAATAATGAGATTTGTTAATTGAGTCCAAGATGCTTATAGGTCGAGTGCATGTGATAGTTCAATGAAAAAAATATATATATACTTAGCACTTTGATCCACCCAGCAATGAAATACTCGACCTCACAATGGAACGCACTAAAATTACTCGATAAAATTAAAGTTTGCACTATAAATATAAGGTAGTACTAAAAAGACAAACAATATTTTAAATATTTTTTCTATTCCTTTTTTTGACGCGTACTGTTATGAGTTGAAATTGTCATGGGAACTCAATAATTATTAGAATGTAAACACGCATGTTTGCGCAGTACGCTCTAATGATGACAAAAAACATCGTGAGAAAATGTACATGTCATATGCATGTAATTTCTGATATGCACTTGTTAATTGCGCACGAAAATAGGTGCAATATGAGATGAGGTATTTTCGTCTAAACGTTCGCGTGTTCAAATCCCAAGCACCTATAACATTTTGAATTTGTGTCTAAGGAGACAAATTATTGTGCACACAAAAAAAGGAAAACATCTTGACAATAATTGCACACCATAAATGTTTTGGTCCGCCAAAACGCACTCGGCCAACGTGGTTCTATTATTTGGGTATAATTCTTGCCCACAAGTTCGTATGAAACTTTAGACTTCAAAATATATTTTGTTTTCCCGTTAATGCCACATTTTTTTAACGCTCCTTTTGGTCGTAGCGTAGCTTTGTACAGCCCTAAGTCATCTTCAATAAATGGTTTGTTCAGCATAAAAATAATTTTATGAATTCCAATCAGTTAATAGTTAGTAGTTCCTGATATTAGAGTGTTCAATCAAACACAAATAACTTTTCAGCTCATATATTAGGCAGTCAAATGGAAGTGCCGCAACTGATATTAGGGTAAATTGTAATTTGACAGCCCCGTGGCGCAGTTGGCTAAATACCAGCTTGCGAAACGAGAGGCCGCGGGTTCGATCCCCGCACAGAGACAATGTTTGTGTGATCCACAAGTATTTGTTTCGGGTCTGGGTGTTTGTGAGATCGAAAAGTCTCTCGTAGTTTCTGATACCCACGACACAAGACTTGTATCTTAATGTGGGGTCAGAACTATGTATGTGACTCTTGGGTGTATTTATTTATTACATTGATATTTAAGAAATAATTTCCAGTTTTATTGCAATGTTTCTAAAATATAAGTACATACTTGAAAGAACACCATCACAGAAAATTTTGTTGCGATGACAATCACCCGTAGACGAAAATAAATGTGAATGCCCCCCATTCCGAATATAGCTAAATTGAAAAATTTAAATGTGTATTTTTGTAATTTCAGGCTCACCTCAGCCAATACGAGTCATTCGGTGATTTCGACAATGAATACGACGACTTCATGTAGAGAGATGTTAAAGTCTCACATTTCGGTGCCTGGTGTGCGAACCCATCGTATATCATTACGCATCGTGCTATGTCGTTTGTGTGAAAGTAACCATGGTAATGTTTAATATCCAAATTGATGTGAATCATCACATAGATAATTCAAAGTCAATAAAAATCTGTGATTGTATTTAAAAAGACATGTTGAAGTGCCGGCCACAGTTTTGGCTATATGTTGCTGAGGTAATTTTGAAACAGTTTTTTACCCTTAAATGTAGTAATGGTACATAGATTGTGTGTTTTTTAGTGAATATGGTTATTTACACATTGAACGACATTCCATACCCCTTTTGCACCATTAAACTTATGGTTATGAAGTTTTAAACATATTTATTTTTAAACAAGAGACTTGACCAATTGTAGCGATTCAGTTATTATGTAACTATTAAAATGATGGTGTAATAGGTGGAATTCAATAATAAAGCCTGCAACACTTTGAAACAGATTAAAATTACTTGTATAACTGCATTAAAATATTTTAATTTCATATATGAAATGCTTTTTAATTTTTATAGATTTATTAACAACAGATTGTCTTCCATAGGAATGAAATTCATCCAGATTGTCTATGCTAGAATTGTTGCATGGTGTTGCAAGCTTTATTTAATTCAGTACTAGAAGTAACAGCTTTTTTATGTAAAGGAAGTTATTTTACTTACACTATGAATGAAACATGATAACCTCGAATCTTTTTATATGAGTGATGTTTTGTTATTAAATTATGCGAACTGGAAATGTGTTCAATTACAAGTTTTGTTGAAACTTTTACTTTTATTTTAGTTTTTCGATGTCACACTTCTTATGCACAGCCTATATCAAGACCTTGGTGAAGTCTTGAGCCTTGTATTGGTCCTAAGACTCAGTGACTTTACTTAATGCCCCTAAAATATTCATATGATAAAAATGAACGGAAGTATACATACTTCATATTAAAATACAACTTGGTACATTTTTTTTAATCTATTTCTAAATATAACTTTATTGAAGTATGTTAGATCTTCATTAATTAGTGTTACATGATCGCAATCTGACAATCTTAAATGGCACTGCATTTTTTAAATTTAACGGTATTAAAGAGAAAGAAGTTCATTTTAAATAAATTAATAATTAATTCAGAAGTTCTTTCCACATTTAATAGTTTTAAGGGTTCCATTATTAGTCACAATTTCATTACATTTTAATTGCAGATATTTTTGTTGTCTAGTCCTAACTTAACTTCCCAGAAATCCAAAATTGGTTTCTTTGTTAATTTATCAAAGCATATGAATGTACTAATAACTAACACATTTATTTAACACCATTCCCAATTCTCTTGGAGTTTTATTAATTTTATCGATACTATCGATAACGGCTAGTGATGTCCATGTAACACACTATATCACATATATTTATCGCATACTCCGTGTAAAATACGAATGTATAATTTAGACTACGCTTCATGTAATATTTTATTACGCAGCTACATTTTAAGAGGACGCTTGCTTTAAAGAGTTCATTACCCGGGCACCGAACGCCATAGCATTACAATAAACATTCTGTATTGCTCATCGCTATACATTGATGGAATGGCATTGCTATGATTTTATATACGGTCTACGATTTGGCGATATATAGTAACTCGAATTCTTCGTTATCGATTCGACATATTTTATATCGATTAAACATCAGACTGAATTATATAAACACTTAGTATGGTACTTAAGATATGTTTTAATGCTTTTAGTTTTACATATATAATCTCGCCTGTATCTCCTGAAGGAGAGGTAGAGTTGTATTACTACACAAGTTTCGCCAGCTAAGTTTGTACTAAATAGATTTAGTTGACTGTATGACCAAAGGTCAGAGCGCCAAACTTCTGTGAACTATTAAGAAAGGACCTACAACTAGCGACCTCTAGGGTTTTTTATCGTGTCCTATCATGACGTCATATAATCTAGGAAATGTATAGTAATTTATCTTCAGTTGAGTAGTCGAAATGGATTAAGTTACTATATATGCTGAGTCTAGACGAATGCCATGTATAGTCTTTACACATATATACTGTAATATAAAGATGATTCATTCTACGGTTACGGTCGAATATGTTATGTTATATAGATAATAAATTTTTTATTGTGATATTTTTGTGTTTTATTTTTTGGTATAAATCCTTGACTAGCAAAGTGCTGTTTGGTTTTCATTAAGAAATTCTCAGGAGTCCACCAATCTGCACTAGGCCAGCGTGGTGGACTAAGGCCTAAAACCCTCTCAATAGTAGAGGAAGCACGTGCCCAGCAGTGGGACGTATATGGGCTGATGATTATGATTATTATTGATAATACCTAACATAACGAGTCTAATACAATATAAGAAGAACAGAACAGCTGAATAAGATTAGAAGGGAAATTAGACAGTATTTTGTATGGTGACGAGTGTTGCCGCTTGTTTGTCACCTGTTCATTCTACTACAATCACACGACCAATGATGATAAACAAACAAAAGTGAAGGGCTGCTATTGGTTGTCACACATTTATAATAGTCTTGATATTACACGCAACCCGAATTACTAAGAAGCGGCCATGTCAAACACATGATAGTTTAATCTTAGGTTCGGCACGCTCGGCATGCTGACATTTCCTTTCTAGTCTTATTCAACTGTTCTGTTATTAGATGCGTTAAACATATCTCCCATTATTACGTGGGTCATAATATTTAGCGAATTGTGAGTGCAGAAATACCTCTGCCTACCCCACCAAGAATACAAGCGTTAGATTATACGAGGCCAACCTGATGCCGCTCTGTGTATGAAGAGTCACCTGTTAATTTCAACTGTCATGCAACAAATAGGGGAAGCGAAAGGCGGCAAACCATCTCTAGAATCTAGATCGGTTCAAATCATATTTCCTAACATTACATCACGAACAATTACAAGCTCATGAAAGATATTAAAACTCTATTATGACTCAGGTTATACAGTAGTTTAGTAGACTTGTTTTTATCTCAACGTAAGCATTATGAAACAGTCTACAGCTGCGTCCGTCTATAAGCTATTTTTGAAACATGACGATACTTGTTAAAAATGTCGGAAAAGGTACTCCCCCCCTTTCAAACGAATATGCTATGTAGATGGAACATGGATTAATAATTCAAAAAAAATAAACCCAACAGTCACATACATATTTCTGAACCCACACTAAAATACAAGTCTTGTGTCATGGGTATCGGAAACGAAGAAAGACTATTCGGTCTCACAAACACCCAGACCCTAAACAAATATTTGTGGTTTACACAAACTTTTGTCTCGGTGCGGGAATCAGCCTCTCGTGTCGCAAGCTGGTGTCTAACCAACTGCGCCATGGGGCTGTCTCGAAAAAAACTCGAGTAGAGTGTAAAAATACAATACATTTAGACTGAATTAGACAGGTTGTTAGTATAATGGAATAATATATAATAGATTTAAGTATTTTAGCTTAAAGTAGGTAGGTATAAATATGGAGGTAGCGAGAAAATGTTATCTTTTAAAGCCTACCTACTAATCTTTTTAAAAACTGTCATCTGAGAACGAATATTAGCAAGTAGGTACCTAATTCATTAAAAAATATATCTACAGGTAGGTTCCATATTAGGTATTTATTTGTGTTTGTGTGAAAAATCCAAATATTACCATTCAGATATTATTACTACGTATAGAGAAGACGCCACACACCACTACTGTGTTCCGTTCAAGTGCAGCCATCCGGCCGCACTTCACTCAGTTGCTTGCTAGCTCTTGAGCGTTCGAGTCTTGTTTGCTTTTATACCGAAAAACGTTGAAACGCATTAAATATGCCGTCGTGTGTGTTACGATATTGTACTAATAATTCAAGTAATACAGCGAAGTGCAAAGGAATAACTTTCCATCGGTGAGTAACTAGATAATCATTTTAAAATTTATTAACAACAAAATATTTAGCGGACGCCATGTTGCGTCATTTGTCAAAGACTAATAATTAAGATGTGACGTGACATTCTGTGAGTAACACAAGTGA
Source organism: Hemaris fuciformis (assembly GCA_907164795.1). NCBI lineage: Eukaryota > Metazoa > Arthropoda > Insecta > Lepidoptera > Sphingidae > Hemaris > Hemaris fuciformis. The sequence continues at coordinate 12,092,920 of OU015449.1, forward strand.
TGTCAGTAGAATTAGCTTTTATAGCGGGAAATAATAATATAACATAAGTATATTTAGAAAATAACTGACTGTGGTGATTCATTGAAATAAGATGATAAATAATTAATTATTGCATATTGTAAAATGTACACTATGGCCTAAAAACTCTCTCAGTTGTAGGGGAGGCCCGTGCCCAGCAGTGGGACGTATATGGGCTGATGATGATGATATTGTAAAATATAATTTATGACATTTTGTTTATTTAAGGTTTCCACGTCTGGGCCGTAAAGATAGAAAAAAATGGATAAAAGTTGTCCAAGATAACCGCAGTGAAAAGACCTGGTTGCCATCCAATCATACTTATGTATGCTTGTTGCATTTTCGCGTAGAGGATAAATATACCACAAAAGCGGCAAGGCGTTTTCTGAAGAAGTCTGCTGTAACATCCTGCACAATTCTTCAACTAATATAATTAATAGCAGTACACACATGAACAGACATAACGACGAGCAATATGAAATTATGTCGGCTACCCGCTGCTTAGAATCTGACATAGAAGCCGAGAACAACTGTGGAATTTTTGCTGGCATACTCAGTAGCGAACAAATCCCATTTGGTTCCCAGTTGATCGTCGGATACATATCTGGCTACATTAACCGGATTCTGACAAAGTCGTTAAAATGCGAAGTATGTGTATAGCTTAAGCACAACAGAAAGGTCGCCACATCATAAATTAATAACAAAGATATAGATGGCTTCTCGTACCCCACAGAAGATTCTATAAAATATGTATCGCCACGGAAACTGTAATACGAAAACTTATTAAACAAAGTGGTGGAATCAGTCTAAACACGAAGCCAAAACTGATCAGACTAATATTTTTGAAGTTATACTTCTTTAGGCGCGTTATGAAAAAATGATGAGAGTGAAATTTTAAGATCTGTGACGCAAAATTAACAGTATGAAGTTGTCTGCTTAAATTAACAGTGAAGTTGTCTGCTTAACCGCTCATTAAGTCTCGAAAAAAAAAATGTAAGTGTCAAATGGATCAGGAAGGTTTTAATATGTTTCAGATCAAGTATTTTTTAAAAAAAGTTTATGTTTTAGATTTTTAAAATGTAGAATAGTGACAGTAATAAATTAAAACTAAAATTGAAAATAAGAAAATGTCAATTATGTTCTACGCAACTACCAGGACATCATAAATCAGCAAGGACAAAGTACTAGCATTAAAAACTGTATACTCGTATAATCCATTCGAAATTTAAACCACGATGAATTAAAAACAAAACTTATTAATGATAGCATTTCACCTCTCTAGCTTTCTGAATGCCTAGTACCATTAATGAGTCAGCTGGCTTAATTTATTTTAATTTAATCTGATTATTAGCCCCCCCCCCTCAGAAATTCTACCTCACCCCCCTCTGTCTAACTCCCTCAATTTTAATCGTAGGATACCCGAGTTTGGTATCATTGGAACCGGCGTGACGTAAGCTATGTTTTTATATATGATTCATAGGACATATTTTGTACCAATCTTACTACGTTCATTAATCACATATGATCAAATATAGAAGCAACTTTTACTGCATTTTTTTTGTGGACGTATGAGTATAAATATATATTACTAACCCCTAAGAATATTTAAAAATGCGTATTTGCAAAAAAAGTCCGGGACATTTACAATGCCAAATACTCGATTGTATGGGGACAGGGAACCTGATAAATATGCATTATTTTGTATTTTGTAATTTGTATTTCAATTAAAAATAGCTAAAATACTGTATTTTGTATTTCAAATACCTTTCTTAAATGTATTTTGTATTTCGTATTTTAATTACTTGCGATACAGTATTTTGTAATTTGTATTTCAATTAAAGCAAAGCATGTATTTTGCCCAGCCCTGTTCATGGCATATGAATCTTGATTACAATGTCAGTTCGGCAATATTTATAGTACATCAAACCCGTTCGTAGTACGTTATCTCAGTGTGTGTTGACAGTTAAAAAAAACAATTATTGTGAATCTCTTTAAATCGATATAGGAAATGTGTTAAATTAATTTAAGTGCGAATGGTTAGTCGGTTTGTATTTTTTTTTTTTTTTAAAAGGTAGCATCATGTGTTTGCAGCATCAATTATCATCAATCCACTGTCGTGGAATTTCATTAGTTTTGCTTCGCTATATTTTTTTTTATCTCAAGATTCTGTCCGAAATGTGATAAATGTGACAAATTAGTTTCATCTTTCCAATACATTATTATATACTTCAGTGGCGGTACTTCCATAGAAGCCCAATGGCCCAGCTTGCCTTACGTAATTCCGAATAAGAAACATAAACTAGATATTCCATAATTCAATACAAACAACAAAATATTTATCCAAAAACAGAAATTTACGTATTTTTGCCGCGCCGCCGTCCGCCATACAGCCGCGCCGCCGCGCTCCAAATCCCTGCCCATATAATTTCAAAAAAATGAAACGCGGGCGCACGAACTTCAATAGTTTAGAGTAAACATCAATATTGAACATAATAATAATATCTATCTCCCTCCATCTCGTGGGCTTTAAACCTGGCTTCACTTTACTATATACGTCCCACTGCTGAGCACGGGCCTCCTCTATAACTTAGAGGGTTTAGGCCTTAGTCCACCACGCTGGCCTAGTGCGGGTTGGCGGACTACACATCTAAGAAATTTCTAAGAATTCTTAGGTGTGCAGGTTGCATCACGATGTTTTCCTTCACCGTTAAAGTACGTGACAATTCATTGTAAATACACACATAACTTCGAAAAGTCAGAGGTGTGTGCCTTTTTTTTTTTTTTTTCCGCGGGGAAAATCCTTTTTACGGACCATCCCACCCCCGAGGGGCGAGGGTGTGTCGGACTCACCGGCGCCTTCCGACCCAGCATGGATGTTACCGCCCGTGGATGGGCGGCCGCTGGGCCGGGTCCCTACCAAGAATAAATGCGCCGTAATACCGACTAAAAACCCCGCGACGGCCACCATCAGCGCATTCAGCGAGACGGCCCCGGATTACCCTGAAGCCAGAGCTATGGATTGAACCGGGACCGCCTCTGCGCGGTGCCAAGAGGCACGCCGAAATAACGTTTGACGTTAACACCTCGGGGGCCGCCAAGGTAGGGTCGGCGGCCCCGTGTGGCCTCTGGGCGCCGGGCTACGTGTTGACCCGGCGCCTCCTACGTCGCCTGTTGCGACGAGCGGGATCGGTCTGCTCCCGATCCCGCTCCGCGCTCTCCTTCTGCGAAATGACCCGTTCGCAGAAGGAGAGCATAGCTGTCCACGACCTCCGGCTGCCGACCATGGCGGCGACCACAGTCGGCAGTGAGAGGTCTCTCCCCACGACCGCTACGAGAGCGCTGCGCTCCTCGTCCCAGGCTGGGCACTCCTCAAGCGTGTGCTGGGCCGTGTCCTCACGGCAGTTGCCACAATGGTGGCACACGGCGGTCCCCTCCACTCCGACGATGCGACACAGGTACGCACCGAAGCTGCCGTGCCCGGTGAGCACCTGCGTCAGCCGGAAGGTCGGCGCACCGTGGCGCCTGTCCATCCACTGCTGGAGGACAGGACGCACTGCCGCGACGGTCGCCACGCCAGCACTTGGATTCTCCAGCCTGGAACGCCACTCCTCCACGGCGGCGCTGCGGAGGGAGGCCAGCATGGCCTCGACCTCTCTTGGGGCCGGTCTCTGTCCGGTTCGCCGGTATGCCTCCTCCCGCCAGAAGAACACTGACGATAGGGACTTGGCGTCCAGCTCCCAGGGCAGAGTACCCGCCAAAACGCAGGCCGCCTCATGCGAAATCGTGCGGTACCCTCTAGCGATTCGCTGCGCCACCATGCGTTGCGGACGATGCAGCAAACGGACGCAGCGAGCGCCGAGGGAATTGGCCCACACGGGACACCCGTACAGGGCCATGGACCGCACGACTCCAGCATAAAGGCTTCGGCAAGGGAAGCCAGGACCCTCAATGTTGGGCAGCAGGCGACTGAGAGCACCCGCTGCCCGGACCAACTTCGGCGACAACATTTCAAAGTGCGCACGGAATTTCCACCGACTGTCCAGAATCAGACCTAAGTACTTCATCTGGGAGCCGATGGAAATCCGCACGCCCTCCACCATCAGGTGCGCCTCCGGCGGTGGCCTAGACCGAGGTCCGTGAAAACACAGAGCCTCAGTCTTGTGCAGGGCCACCTGGAGGCCAAGTCGCCGAATCCTGCCCACCACGAGTTCGGTCCCGAACCCGGCGAGCAGGGCGGCCCGCTGTGGGGTCCTGGCCGTCGCTGTCACCAACGTGTCGTCCGCGTAGCAGACGACAGCGACGTCCCGAAGGTTGGCACCACGAAGCACCCAGTCGTATCCGATGTTCCACAGGAGCGGCCCGAGAACCGAGCCCTGTGGAACACCGCACGACACCGCCCGACGGTGCCACCCGTCGGCGCCCGGATACACGACATACCTGTCACACAAGTACGCCTGCACCAGACGCCGTAGGTAGGGCGGAACCTCGTGGTACCGCAGTGCCTCATTGATGCAGGCCCAGGGCATGGTGTTGAATGCGTTGGCGATGTCGAGTGACACCGCCACGACGCACTTGCCCCGAGACACTGCATCCTCCGCCTGTGCCCTGACTCGCAGAATCGCATGTATCGTCGACCGGCCCCTCCGGAACCCGAACTGGCAATCTGCCAGGTCCGGGCCCGTGCTCTCCAGATGCTCGACGAGGCGCGCGTGCAAGATACGCTCAAAGAGCTTGCACACCTCGTCGAGCAGCACGATGGGCCGGTACGCCGACGGCGACTCTGCGGGTCGCCCCTCTTTTCTCAACAGGACAAGCTTGCCCGTCTTCCACCGCGACGGGAAGCTGCCCTGCTGCAGGCACGCGGAGAACAGGCTGCGGAGCCTCGTACCCAGCGACTCGACGGCGAGCACCCAGATACGTCCAGGCACCCCGTCGAGCCCCGGGGCCGAGTTCTTGCCCCGCAGCCGAAGCACTGCCGCCTCCAGCTCTTCAGGCGACACCTCCGGGATATCCCTTGCCGAAACTAACGACGATGGCGCCGGTGGACGTGACGCCATCGGTGGAGGAGTGAACTCCTCGGTGGCCGGGAACAAAGCCGCGACGACGTCCTTGACGAGGTCTGCCCGAAGACTCTCCGTCAGCGGGGGCGCCCATGGGCGGAGCTTGCTCAACGCCACACGGTATGGACGCCCCCACGGATCTCTATCGAGAGACCTCCGGGACTCCTCGTAAGCCGCGGCCTTTGCTCGTGCAATGGCCACCCGCAGCGCTCTCTTCGCCCCTCTGTGGAGGCCGTAGAGCAGCCGCTCCTGTTCGTCGTCGCCAGGTCGGCGGACCCGACGACGACGGTGCCTGGAGAGTCGGCGTAGCGCAGCCGCGCAAGACGCGCGCAGCTGCGAAAGCTCCGCCGACCACCAGTACACCTGGCGCTTCGCCGGGAGGCGGGTGACCCGGGGCATCGACGCGTCGCAGACGCGTGATATCGCCACCCCGAACCATTCCGCCTCCTCCTCGACCCGCACCGGTCCGTCCGGTACGGAGATCCACGCTTGAACAAGAGCGGCCTCTTCCGCAGCCTCCACATCGAGGCGCTTAGCGGCCCACCGCCGGCCGCCCGTGAATCGGGTAGCGGGACCACCACCGGTGAGGTGTGTGCCTGGGGTTTGAAAATTAGTATGGACATAAGAATCCCGCTTTCGCTCTGAAGTGCGTGCAAGATCGGGAGTGCAGCAGGGTTGCCATTGACGTTGACACGGCAATTGCCGTGTTATAAGGTAATTGGGGTCAGTTGGAAAAAAAAAACACGGTATACGGCAGAATTTCATTGCCATGTCATAAAACACGGCAATTATGTGATAAGAATTTCATGTAATTTGAAAAAAAAAATTAAACACGGCAATTTCTCAATTTTCTACAAAACACGGCAATATATTTTTATTTAATGGCAACCCTGGAGTGCAGTGAAGCACAATTATTTGTCAAGGTGAAGGTCACACGTTGTTAATTGTTTACGTTTACTGAGTGAAAGAACCAAATTAAATAGAATTTGTTGTGGTATTTAAGATATTACTACAGTGATTATAAAAAATGAGTGATGTTTATTGTTAATCCTAGTGGCGACTTAAAGTGTGTGCATGTTTTGCTCTTCGAAGATAAGGTAAATTCATTAAATTATACTGTGAAAAAACGGCTCGTAACTTGTCCAAAACCTACATATGCCAGACTCGAGTATTTCTGTAATTGTTAAAAATTATGAGGACGCTTAATAGATCCGATTAGTAAGTACATAACTAATTGAATAGTTGAATGTTCCCATACGAAAAGGTTATATTATGTTTGTGTTGCATATTTTATATAATGTTTAAAATGTGTGGAATTCTTGTTGTAATGATTTAAATAATTTATCTGGTTCTTGTAGAATGCATTAAAATTTACAGCACCACATACTTTGATTTCTTTTTATAAATATTGTAAACAACGCATTGAAGTATTCATATCTCGTTAATTTTGTCACGAAATTTCAAAACTCGCGTTGATCATCATCGTATTATTTCTAAGATTAATACATATTATTTATCATTTTGTTCAACAAAAAAACTTGCATTCAAGGTCACGACATGAAAATTAACTTACGAGTATAGGTAATTTTTTGAATTTGACTGTTTACTTTTTAATTATGTGGTTTGAAACCAATTCGAGTCGAGTTATTTGTCTAATAAAATTCAATATTATGATATATTCCGTGTCTATGTTATAACATCTCGCATTCAAATTTAGAGAGACACGACGTTTGTGCACAATTTGGACATATTATTGTTCTAATAATTTTCGCCGACATTTTATGGTACTAACTATCACTAGCGACAAATAATTATTTCTTTGTTAGGCCAGTACTATAATATACCTACATCAATATGTCAAAATCTTGAAAGTAAATAATTTGCGGTAGGTATATTATTTATTAGTTCTCTGACTTTCTGGACCAATAAAATACACTATAAAAACCGTAATAAAAATTTGGGCTTGCCCTAGCTAGAGACCCTAGGCACGCCACTGATATACTTATATGCGATCTCGTGATGGTCAATCGAGGTTTAGGCGTGCGGTCGAGAATCTCGACGGTCGCGGGTTAAAACCCAGGCACACATCTCTACTTTTCGAAGTTATGTGTGTATTCAAAAAGAATTATCACGTACTTTAACGGTGAAGGAAAACATCGTGATGAAACCTGCACACCTAAAAGTTCTTAGGTGTGTAGTCCGCCAACCCGCACTAGGCCGGCGTGGTGGACTAAGGCCTAAACCCTCTCAGTTGTAAAGGATGCCCGTGACCAGCAGTGGGACGTAGGTATATGGGCTGATAATGATGCGACCTACAGCTGCCTAAGCAAAACCAATTCAGGCAAGTTTCGATGTTTTTGCTATAGAAAGACTGTGGCATGGTCTGCTTCGTACTATTATATCTTAATATACTTCGTATTATATACTACTATATCGGGCAAAGTGTTATTAGGTTTTTCTATTAGGAAATTCACAGTAACAGCACGGGGTCGGAAAATGTGCCCGAAAAGCGGCAATAGGCTCGCCCCCTATTACGTGGGACTGATACATACCTGGCGAAATGTGGGTGCAGAAATGCACCTCTGCCTACCCCTTCGGGGAATACAGGCGTGAGTTTAAGTGAGTAAGTATTATATACTATTTCGTACTATTATATACTTCGTACTGTAATTAAGATTACTGTTCCTTCGCATATCACAAAAAAACGAAAATAATACCATAGTAAACTAAAGATTTAAGGAAAGAGTATCTGTGGTGCAGTGGACTGTGAAATGAGAAACTGCTGTTTCGATTCCCGCTCAAGGATAAATGTTTGTGTGAGCCGCAAATATTAGGTTTTTTTTGTTTTTTGACCAAAAATTTTCGCCTAGTTTCTATTATCCACGACTCAAGACTAGTATCTTATTGTTGCACGTATTTTGATATTTTAAATCTGTGTTTATAAATAGCCAACAGTGTAGGCAACAAAATAGATTAGGATATCTTCCGTAATTTAAAAATCATTACGTCACTGTATAGATGCCTCCATGTCACCACAATGCAATATCCTCTCGAATATATGAAAAAAATACCAATTTAAAATAATGTCCTACCTATTTAGCATAGATTTCGCATTTTTACGATCGAGAAACATTTCCACCCACTGCATTCTCACGGAGTGTTCTTGACCCGTGATGTTATCAAAATAAACACCCACATTCACAAAATGGACCGTGCTATGGTGTAAATCACTAACATATGCCGTTTATCCCACGAATGTGGCGAAACTGAAAGTGGGTTGAAAATATGTTAAGAGATTACCATCAACAAAAAGAACCAAACCGAATCTTGTTGCAAAAATATACCCTAATATTATAATTGCGAAAGCGACTTTGTTTTGTTGCTACAGTTTGTATTAAGAGGTTTTCGGCCGGCATGATTGCGTCGACCAACGGGAGATCATCATCTCTCGCTGGTCGGCACTTTTTCTGGACTCCATTACACTTACCATCAGGTGCAATGGGGTCACTTTGCCGTGCCAGTATAAAAAAATAGAAAAAAAAATCGTTATAACATTTATTATTCACTAGCTTACCCGGCGAACGTCGTTCCGCCTAACAGCCGTTTCTTAATATATTTTTTTAGTCTAAGTTACTCCTTATTACCTCAGCTACCTGCCAGTGAAAGTCCAAGTGGTCCACCCGTTTCAGGGATTAGCCGGAACAAAAAGACAGACAGACAGATAAAAATTGTTAAACACGTCATTTTGGTATATGTACCGTGTAAGTATACATCCATATGCATTTATTAAAAAGCGGTTATTTCAATATTACAAATAGACACTACAATTTTATTTATTAGTATAGATAGCTATTTCTATAATTAATATGACATTTCGTGTTGCTGAGGGAGTTTCTTGCCGTTCCTTCTCCACAGCGATAACACGTTCCGAGGAGGCAATCGTTTAAAATTGACGATTCAAAGAAACTTGTAAAAGTCTATTTGAATAAAGATAATTTAACTTTGACTTTGACTTTATTTAGCTTAGCTCTTGCGCTTAAATCGCTGAGCTGACTGATGGATTTCGTTATAAATATAAATGGTACCTACCTTAGAAAATGTTATAACGTACTTTTCGTCTTAAAGTAAATAAACTATGAGAAATGACTGCTAATGTATTTATATGGACACACAACCAAAAGTTCAACTTTAAGAAAATTAATTTATTTATTATCCTATTTTTAACTCCAAAAAATTGCATGACATGCAATGTGTTTATTTCTCAAACATACATACATACATAAACTCACGCCTGTATTCCCTGATGGGGTAGGCAGAGGTGCATTTCTACACCCACATTTCGCCAGTAATGTACATGTAATGTGCCAGTAGGTACTGATACATACCTGGCGAAATGTGGGTGCAGTAATGCACCTCTGCCTACCCCTTCGGGGAATACAGGCGTGAGTTTATGTATGTTTTATGTGTATCAGTCCCACGTAATAGGGGGCGAGCCTATTGCCGTTTTTCGGGCACAATTCCAGACTCCGGGCTGCTATTGAGAACTTCCTAATGGAAAAACCCAATAACACTGCCCGACCCGGGAATCGAACCCAGGACCTCTAGATCGCACGGCACATACTTGTACCGCGAGACCACGAGGCAGTCTGAGTTATTTCTCAAACTGTTAAGAAATTATTTTTTCTATAATAATACTAAAATATTACGAAAGAAACGAGGAAACTTGTTGTAAATGCTGCATTATGTTGTACACAAAGTAGAAACAGACAAGTAAAACAGACATGTTTATATTATTATCGTAATGTTTATGCATAACTTTGTATTGCAGAAATTTACTGTCTGACAGCTTTTTCTTTGTCCGCTGTTATGGTACCTATACATATGTATAACATAACCTCACGCCTGTATTTTCTGAAGGGGAAGACAGAGTTGCATTTCTGCACCCACATATCGCAAGGTACATAATATGTATCAGTCCCACGTATTAGGGGGCGAGCCTATTGCCGTTTTTCGGACATTTCCGGACTCCGTGATGTATTCAATATTACGATTATGAATACCTTACTTTTAAAAATTATAATTTAATATACAAATTAAAGATAATATACAATTTATAGTAAGCAAATAAATAGCACTGCACTCTCACCTTCTTTGGCTCTTTAGGGATGGGCATTTTTTCAACGAACTAGTTGAATCAACCGTTGACGATGAAATAACGAACGAACTAGTTGTAGGTTGTGAAAAAACTAGTTGAATTTTCCGACCATTTATCTAGCTAGGGTAACTAAATTTCTAAAAAAAAAAACAGAGCTAATCATTTGCTAACATTAATATTAACAACTAGTTGAAGAATTCAACTAGTTTTTTAACTAGTTAACCAACGCAAAAAAACGGTTACGTTTCGTTGACGCCAAAAACGTCAACGACCCATCCCTAAACAAAACTAACTACCAGCTGACACGTGAAGATCATTATCTACTTAATGCGAGCATGTGGGTCGCGTCACAGACGTCTGAAACACAATAATTAAACGGCAACCGGAAGAGCGGATGTAACAATGGCGACTGGCCGCCACTCGCGACCGTTACATAACCTCACTTATTTTATTTAGCTTCGCAAACGCTTCCTAGATATTATCGTGGTGTCAGTTTTGAGAAAGTGCCTGGTAATCGGATTAATGATGTACTAGAATAAAACTAGTGCGCAACTAGATAGTTGAAATTTTAGTTATTAAAACTTAAGCCGTTAAGTTTTAATATTTTGCATGAGTATCTTTTTATTAGGCTATTTTTGGTTATGACTTTGCTGGTTTAAAAAATTACAAAGTGTTTGGTTTAGTGTTTTTTTTTACATAAAAAGAAAGTTATGAAACTCTCATGCATAGGGTAATTTTATGTTTCCGTTTTTTTTTTTCAAATATATGACTTAGCCGGTTCACAATATCGGGTTATTTGAACTCACTCTGGTAACCTGGTATCGTGTGAGACCGATAGGTACAGACTAAGGTTTTCGGTTTATATACTGTGTTATTGAGTTTTTTGTTATTGACTTTTTTTGCGAAATGAACCACATTAACGTTTGCGAGCGGCAATTTCGTCGGAATTTACTTAACTGGCGAAACGAGTAAGTAAAACTTCTCCTTTACTTATCCTTTTGTATGAACATCAATTATCTACATATGTAGATAAAAATTATATTACATCATTCTTGATACTTTTAACTTTGGTATCTATTAGGAATTTCTTAATAAATTGTTTGAGACTCCATTCAGTGGTACACATACGTTTCGATTGCGAAAATAAAACAATAAAACACCTTTTGGTAACATTTTGTATGGTGATACAATGGATTACAAAATTTCTTGAGTTAGATTCTATTAGAACTGCCTCGTGGTCTCGCGGTACAAGTATGTGCCGTGCGATCTAGAGGTCCTGGGTTCGATTCCCGGGTCGGGCAAAGTGTTATTAGGTTTTTCCATTAGGAAATTCTCGGTAACAGCACGGAGTCTGGAAATCTGCCCGAAAAACGGCAATAGGCTCGCCCCCTATTAAAAATGTGGGTGCAGAAATGCACCTCTGCCTACCCCTTCGGGGAATACAGGCGTGAGTTTATGTATGTATGTAGATTCTTTTAGAAATTGGATCAAACGTTCATGAGGCTATAAAGGTAGAAACATACAGGGTGTATTCAGACCGTGATCTGAAACTAAGGCAGGTAATAGCTAAGGTGATTAGGCGTTAAGAAAATCCCGACTAAAAAATAAAATTTTTGACGACTTCCCAACAACCACATACATTTTACACCTATGGTTGTTGGGAAAACTTCAAAAGTTAAATCCTGTATATGTATGGCGAACAATACTTTATGACTTTGTTATCAACTTAACAAGACAATGAATTTTCTCCATATTTTGTGATCGATATCAGGACTACCTATGGCAGACCCATTTATGGTAGATTCTTACAAAATATAATTAGCATTTCCGTTATATTTTGAAATATATCAATAATTAGTAATAATGGCCTCAAGGTTTAAGTCAAATCTCGGCGGTCGCGGGTTCCTTTGACTTTCCGAAGTTATGTGTTTACTCACAATGAATTATTCTGGTTTTTCTTCTGGGTGTTTGTGAGACCAAAAAGTCTCTAATAGTTTCTGATGCCGACACAAGATTCGTATCTTGAAGTGGGCTCAGAACTATATAAGTGACTGTTGGGTGTACTTATTTATTTATTAACAAAAATCATGAATCAAATTACGACTTTATGATATCTATAAATATTGCAATACAACTTACAAGTATATATAAGAAAAAAGGGCAATATAAAGAGTCCTCGAAACCGACGTGCATGCATGAAGAGGATAATGTCAGTGGAGGAAGCGAAAGAGGTGTGTTTGGACCGTGGCATTTGGCGCTCTATAGTCTCTGCCTACCCTAACGGGAGACAGGCGTGAGTTTATGTATGTATGTACAAGTATATATCTAGGTGTAATAAGTTGGTTCGAACTCCGACCCATCACATAACTGTTATGTAAAGGCATACCTTATTAAGGTTAACTATAACGATAAGTTACATAATTTAGTTTCTGGGCTTGTAGGAAGGGAAGCCATTTATGATCATTCATCATTCATCATCAGCCCAAATACGTCCCACTGCTGGGCACGGGCCTCCTCTACAACTGAGAGGGTTCTTAGGAATTTCTTAGATGTGTAGTCCACCAACCCGCACTAGGCCAGCGTGGTGGACTAAGGCCTAAACCCTCTCATTTATGATATCCAATCATAATTATAAAACTCAAGACAGTATTAAGTGAAATGAAATGAAATGAAATGAAATTGCTTTATTTGGTCACGTAGGCAATCAAATAGCACTTATGACAAGTCAATACAGAAAAGAAAAATCTTTTATTATTACATTATAATTTAACTATGGTTCATTTTATATAATTTGTACAAAAATATTTACGTTTTTTTTTTAAATTTATTTTTAGTTTTCATCAGGAAATACATAATATCTTATTATTATTATTTTAAAGTAAATAACGAGATGGACCTTGTGTATTTCCGAAACGTCACGTATTATTTTAATGGTACCACCGGATCCAAACGCGACCCTGACTGAGAAAACCCGACGAAACAAACTCAGCGGGCTCACTTTACTACTGGAATTTACGCGGCGCGACCCACACCTGAGTAGATCCAGCGAGTCCAACTCAGTGGGCATGTATTTGGTCCAGTAAGGATAACATAATTATATTATATGACCTGCCAAATAAAAATTGCCTTCTTATTATTTATTTGCTCGAATTATTTACTCGATCGGTCGTCATTTTATTTTTATTTTATTTATTTATTTATTACGATTTATTAAGTACGATTACGATTTAATAAAAGCATAATGCCGTGTGCGCTCGCACAAGTCGAGCACCTTTTTTGCCTTTTTGCTGCTCTTAAAATATTAAAAATAAACCAAAAAGAATCAATAACAAGGTTTATTCATCCTTCAATCAAGGATTTTTCGCTACCTTATTCTTTACCTCTCCTGATACCCTGGTAACAAAGACCTTCAAATTCTCCAACAGTCGCAGAACCCATACAATCGTTACATCAGATTACCGCAATCCTTCTAACTTACTCACGTATCCACCGTGGATTATTCCAGCATGTCTGCAACACGTCATAAGATTTCACAGCCTCAGTACTTAGTGGAAACAATATGAAAATTGTGTAAACCTCGCTCTAATGGTACAGGGGCAGTAAATCAAAGGGAACAATGGGTTTTGTTGCGTTACTGGAACTGACGACATCCGTGATTAATGGATCTACAGACTGTTACCATACACTGGTTTTAACACAAGCGACCGTAAATGTAAAAGAAGTGATAAGTATCGAGTAAAGAATAGACCTTTTCTCATTGAAGGACAAAGGTACGTCCCGCTACTGGGCACGGGCCTCCTCTACAACTGAGAGGGTTTTAGGCCTTAGTCCACCACGCTGGCCTAGTGCGGGTTTGCGGACTACGCACCTAAGAAATTCCTAAGAGCTTTTTAGGTGTGTAGGTTTTATCACGATGTTTTCCTTCACCGTTAAAGCAAGTGATAATTCATTGTGAATGCATACATAACTCCGAGAAGTCAGAGGTGTGTGCCAGGGGTTTGAACCTGTGACCGCCGAGATTCTCGACCGCGCGCCTAAACCTCGAGGCCATCACTGCTTCAAGGTAAGGTATTTGCAAGGTATTGGGTTGTCTGTTAGGAAATTCTCAAAAACACACAACATTAATGCAACACAACATATCGTTGAAACAAAACTCCATGTAAGTAGTGATGGCCTCGTGGATAAGGCGTGCGGTGAGAATCTAAGCGGTCGTGGGTTCAAACCCCCGGCATAACCTCTGACTTTTAGAAGTTATGTTCGTATTTAAAATTAATTTTCACGTATTTTAACTATGACGGAAATCTGCGTACATAAAGGTTTTTGAATTTCTTAGGTGTGTTCGACAACCTGTGATCGGCCAGCGTGATAGACTAAGGCCTAAACTCTCTCAGTTGTAGTAGAGGCACGTGCCCTGCAGTGGGGCGTGTATGGGCTGATGCTATAATGATGATGATTATGAATACAAACATAACTTCATAAGTTTCATCACGATGTTTTCCTCCACCGTTAAAGTACGTGATAATTATTTGTGAATACTCACATAACTTGGAAAAGTCAGAAGTGTTTGCCTGGGGTTTGAATCCGCGACTGCGGAGATTTGATCCACCACACGCCTATACCTCAAGGCCAAGAGTTAGTACAGTGCGATCTATACTACGAAATTAGCGGTCCAAATGTAAGTCGACAGGAAACAATTTAATCAAGGTGCCACTGGCTTTAACCGCGCTATAGATATTATATCAGTTCGTTTCAATACGAGCATATTCGACCATATAAAAATCTTGCCCCGATGTCTGCTTTTCAAAAATTGTTTTTAAAGATTGCAATTTCTAGTTATGACTGCCTCGTGGTCTCGCGATACAAGTATGTGCCGTGGGATCTAGAGGTCCTGGGTTCGATTCCCGGGTCGGGCAAAGTGTTATTGGGATTTTCCATTAGGAAATTCTCAGTAGCAGCACGGAGTCTGGAAATGTGCCCGGAAAACGGCAATAGGCTCGCCCCCTATTACGTGGGACTGATACTTACCTGGCGAAATGTGGGTGCAGAAATGCACCTCTACCTACCCCATCGGGGAATACAGGCGTGAAGTTATGTATGTATGTATGTATATAAAAAAGTTCTTGGAACTTCTTAGGTGTGTAGTCCCCCAATCGGTACTAGGTAACCTCTCTTTGTTGTTAGAAGCCCGTGCCTAGCAATGGGAGGTGTATACAGTCGAATCGTTAGAGGGTACCGCACGATTTCGCACGAGGCGGCCTGCGTTTTGGCGGGTACTCTGCCCTGGGAGCTGGACGCCAAGTCCCTCTCGTCAGTGTTCTTCTGGCGGGAGGAGGCGTACCGGCGATCCGGACAGAGACCGGCCCCAAGAGAGGTCGAGGCCATGCTGGCCTCCCTCCGCAGCGCCGCCGTGGAGGAGTGGCGTTCCAGGCTGGAGAGTCCAAGTGCTGGCGTGGCGACCGTCGCGGCAGTGCGTCCTGTCCTCCAGCAGTGGATGGACAGGCGCCACGGTGCGCCGACCTTCCGGCTGACGCAGGTGCTCACCGGGCACGGCAGCTTCGGTGCGTACCTGTGTCGCATCGTCGGAGTGGAGGAGACCGCCGTGTGCCACCATTGTGGCAACTGCCGTGAGGACACGGCCCAGCACACGCTTGAGGAGTGCCCAGCCTGGGACGAGGAGCGCAGCGCTCTCGTAGCGGTCGTGGGGAGAGACCTCTCGCTGCCGACCGTGGTCGCCGCCATGGTCGGCAGCCGGAGGTCGTGGAAAGCTATGCTCTCCTTCTGCGAACGTGTCATTTCGCAGAAGGAGAGCGCGGAGCGGGATCGGGAGCAGACCGATCCCGCTCGTCGCAACAGGCGACGTAGGAGGCGCCGGGCGAACATCTAGCCCGGCGCCCAGAGGCCACGCGGGGCCGCCGTCTCTACCTTGGCGGCCCCCGAGGGGTAACAATTGCTTCGGTGTGCCTTTTGGCACCGCGCAGAGGCGGTCCCGGGTCAATCCATAGCTCTGGCTTCAGGGTATTCCGGGGCCGTCTCGTTGAATGCGCTGATGGTGGCCGTCGCGGGGTTTTTAGTCGGTATTACGGCGCATTGATATTTGGTAGGGACCCGGCCCAGCGGCCGCCCGACAACGGGCGGTAACATCCATGCTGGGTCGGAAGGCGCCGGTGAGTCCGACACACCGTCCGTAAATAGGATTTTCCCCGTAGGAAAAAAAAAAAAAAAAAAAGGTGTATACAGTAGAAGCGGGGTCCAAACATCGGCTAAAAGAGACTAGTGAACCAGGAAGTGTTGCGAATTGATCACAAGGACACACTTTCACCGCCTTTCTATTCGGCGCGCGTCGACAGCCCGATACACACGGGCGGCGCCCTCGCGGATCTTAGTTCACTCAATTAAATGACATTTGCATACACTTGTGACACTTTTAATACGATTTACATTAGGAGTAGCGAGCCAATAAGATTTGTATTAAGATTTAACGTATGCCAAAAGGTCGAAGGTTTGTAAAATGGATGTTGATATTTTTTACTTAATCTACATTTTCTGAAAAAAGTTTCAAGTTTATTTTATATGTCTGTCAGTTTTGTATATGTATATTGTAAATAAAATATTATATTAATGTACTTTTAAGTTATAAGTCTTATTATAGAACAAAAATAAATCAGATATATTTTCTAGCTATCAAGACGTTGCGCCTTTTCAACGATCCACCGTAGTTATAATATAAAATTATTAAGTCAAAATAATGTCTTTTACAGTTCTATGGCAAAACCCATGTACCAACTCCTTATTAGTTCTCATTCTTCTGAGCTCACAATAAGAAATGCTTACAAATAAACAATGTTGAAAAGGAGAAAAATCCCTTTTTTAACCGACTTCAAAAAAAACAGGAGGTTATCAATTCGTCTGTATTTTTTTTTATGTTTGTTACCTCAGAACTTTTGACTGGGTGAACCGATTTTGATGATTCTTTTTTTATTTGAAAGCTGGTGCTTCCAGTTTGGTCCCATTTTAATTTGGTCCATTTCTGACAATGGCTTCCATAGAAACACAATAAAAGTCTTAAAATTGCACATATGTGCGCGACAAATCGACGAATAACTCAATATCATGCCAACCGATTTTGATGATTCATTTTTTATTGGAAAGGATGTGCATCTAGGGTAATTAATAAGAGTTTGGCTAGGTTATTTCTTAATCTGTATTATGTGTGAGTAGGTTAGGTACGATTTATCCTGCAATTCACGTTTCTACGCAGGAAAAATAATTAGTAAACAGAGTTTTAATGAATAAAGAACATTAGAAATTCATCCATACAAAACATTGAGAGATTGACACAAGTTGTCGAACTTGCTCGTCGAACTAAACACGTCAACGTCACGCGGCCCACTTCCGAGCATTATAGTGAAGTCCTGCACAACGATCGGATTGTAAAACAATAACACTTATATAAGTTAATAACGCACGTTACAACTGGTGTTAGAAACATTGTAACATTCAACTAATTTAATTTTATAACATACATATACATATACCCACGACACAAGACATGTATCTTAGTGTGGGGTCAGAACTATGTATGTGACTGTTGGGTGTATTTATTTATTTATTAGTAATTGAATACCATAAATGTCTTCCCTTCCTACAAGCTCAGAAATTAAATTATGTAAGTTATATCGTTATAGTTAACCTTAATAAGGTATGCTTTTACATAACAGCTATGTGGCCGGTCGGTTCGATCCAACTAATTACACCTGGGTATATACTATATACTTCGTCATCAGCCCATATACGTCCGACTGCTGGGCACGGGCCTCCTCTACCATTGAGAAGCTTTAGGCCTTAATCCACCACGCTGGCCTAGTGCGGTTTGGCGGACTTCACACCTAAGAAATTCCTAGAAACTTTTAGGTGTTCAGGTTTCATCACGATATTTTTCTTCATCGTTAAAGTAAGTGATAATTCATTGTTAATCCACACATAACTTCGAAAAGTCAGAGGCGTGTGCCGGGGCTTTGAACCCGCGACCGCCAAAATTCTCGACCGCTCGCCTAAATGTCGAGGCTATCACTTTATACTTGTATTGCAATATTATTATCATCAAGATATATACAATTTGATTCATATTTTTTGTTAATAAATAAATAAATACACTCAACAGTCAGATACATATTTCTGACCCCACACTAAAATACGAGTCTTGTGTCGTAGGTATCAGAAACTATGAGAGACTTTTCGGTCTCACAAACACCCCGAAAACAAATATTCGTGGATCACACAAACATTTGCCTCGTTGTGGGGATCGAACCCACGGCCTCTCGTTTCGCAAGCTTGTGTCTAGCCAACTGCGCTACGGGGCAAAGTAGTAATAGACTTTTCGATTTATTTATTTTCCTGTGGAAATCATTGGGTGAGGCCTATGTTCAGCAGTGGACCTCTTTTGGCTGATGGATGAATGGATGAATAGGCTTTTTAATGACTTCTCAAGTCGTCAGACCATGATGTAGGACGTCCTACACTACGTCTACCTAAGCGAGTATGAATTTTATAATTTACCGATTAAACCTCATTTCCTAGCACAATGTCTCATATACTCATTTCAAAATTTCGTTTTCTTTTCACCACTGATTCAATATTTTATGGTCTTCACGCTAAGAAACACTTCCCAAAACGAACTGGTTGTTATTACATAATGTATCAAGTGCGAAAAGAGTCCGTACAATTCATTAGTTTTACTTTAATATGAGTGAGAAATGATTTCGCAATTAAATTCCGTATGTTCTCACACTTTAATAATTTGTTTGAGCGAAATTTTTAGACGGAGAATTCGCATGTGTCCTTCTTCTAACTTTATGAACCCAAATTACTTAGTAAATAAATAAATACACCCCCTAATGACATACATAGTTTTGACCCAATAATAGGATACAAGTCCTGTGTCGGGGGTATCAGATACTACGAGCGACTTTTCGGTCTCACAAACTTCCTGTAACAAATATTTGTGGTTTGTGGATCACACAAACATTTGTCTCGGTGCGGGGATCGAACCCGCGACGTCTCGTTTCGCATCGATATCTAGCCAAATAATACCAAAATACTTTCACTAATTACCATAATTATAAATGATTGCCTTTCGTGTCTGTGTAGACCTGAAAATTGGGTCCATAGAGAAAGAAAAATATACGAATAAAATAGTGCGCATAGTCCTTGGAAGTCATTAATGTAGTACAGCCGTTACAGAAATTCAACATTTTCTTTAAACAATATGTGTATATAAATAATCGAAAAATGTTGACGAAATAACACGTTCGGCTAATGTGGATATTACCAAAAAATTCTAGAAAATTGTGTCACAATAAATACACCAGAGCGTCTTGTAAGAAGCGGTTTTAATATTCCTGAGACATTTACATGATCATCAGTCCACCTGACGAAACATAACATCATACAATACGATATTCCGTATTTGATTTTAAATATGAGAAATGAGGTCTAAATATGATCGTAACATTTTTTTTATTATTTAGACCAAACCACCATCTTCGCATAAGCTCACAAGCACAGCTAACCTACAATTACATTCTGTAAGAAGACAGTCACTTCCAGTCCAATTCATGGCGACCTGCATTCGTTTGTCGTTTACTAAACAAGTGAGGTCTAACAAACTGGTCGTTTTTAGTGAAAGGATAATCTTATCCAACGACAGCGGTTACGCGGTATTATGTACGCTAATATGTAATTTGTTACAATAATTACACGCGCTCTTCAGTATTGAGTAATAACAATCAGACACGTAAAAGTGACCCCACATTAAAATGCGGTTTTTTTTGTGTTATCATGAAAAGAAAGATTTTTAGTGTTAGTACTATAGACACCTGAATTTTAATTCTGAACAAAAATGTTTAGCAGGATATCAAATCTAACTTTAACTACGAGTATGTAGTCTTTTTCAGGCTGGTTGACCTGCACCTGTGTAAACTCCTGATAGATTTTTTTACACTACAGACTAACCCCCTGTTAATTTGACAGCCCCGTGGCGCAGTTGGCTAGACCAGCTTACGAAACGAGAGGCCGCGGGTTCAATCACTGCACCGAGGTCCGAGACAAACGTTTGTGTGATCCAGAAATATTTGTTTCGGGTCTGGGTGTTTGTGAGAACGAAAAGTGTCTTGTAGTTTCTGATACACACGTCACAACATTTTTACATGGATATGAAAGTTGATGGATGGGCGAGCAGAGGAAGGCCAAAGAAAAGATGGATGGAGTGCGTGACTGAAGATATGAAAGAAAAAGGGGTAAATGAAGACATGACGGCTGATAGGGATGTTTGGAAGGATAAAACATACTGCGCCGACCCCAAATGAAATTGGGAGCAGGGCAAGGCAATGATGAATGACGTCACAACATTTTTATCTCATTGTCAGTGTGGGGTCAGAACCATGTATGTGACTGTTGGGTGTATTTATCATTATTGACTAGTTAGTGGCAAACTTAATGTTTTGTAGCCTGCCTTTACTCTTTGACCACACATGCCAATATAAAAGTACAGCCAAAGAAGCCAAGCCAGATCCAAGCACGACAGCCGTAACCTATTCTCGGATTGCAACATTCATGCTTGAAGCACAGATGCATTCGCCTGTCTCAGTAACACTAGCCCTATGACCTGAAGTGTTGAAATAAACACATAATAGTTACATGAAGGGGATCGTATACGCAAAGCAACCGGCTCAGCTACTTTCTAACGCCCTTGACCAACCGACATGGAAATTTATTCTAAAAACAATTAAGTCTCTGCTTTGTTAGTGTTGCGTTTTAAATAAGTAGTGATGACCTCGAGGTCTAGGCGCTCGTTCGAGAATCTCGGTGATCACGGGTCAAACCCCAGACAGTTCTGACTTTTCGAGGTTACGTGTGTACATACATAACCGCACGCCTGTATTCCCCGAAGGGGTAGGCAGAGGTGCATTTCTGCACCCACATTTCGCCAGGTATATATCAGTCCCACGTAATAGGGGGCGAGCCTATTGTCGTTTTTCGGGCACATTTCCAGACTCCGTGCTGCTACTGAGTATTTCCTAAACGTGTGTATTAATAAAGAATTATCGAGCAATTTAACGGTGAAGGAAAACACCGTGAGGAAACCTGCACTAGGCCAACGTGGTGGAATTAGTCATACCAACGACCTTCCAAGCTATCTTTTTCATAAAAATATTAAGAAACCTAAAATATTTTTTTATAACATACATAAAACCAATTTTTATTAGGTATAATAAAATTATTCATATTTAACTTTCTAAAAAGCTGTGGAGTCATAGTTTCGGCAACTCTTTGAATAAATTCCATTATAATGTAAGCCATTCAATTCTATTTTAATACCATATTAATATAATTAAGTCGATTAAAAATACTTTGTGAAATATCTGTTACTTAATATTGTACTGCAATCTTCATAAAATGACGGATATAATTTTATTAGGGATAAGTATATTAAATGTTGTCTTGCATTTTGTTGTATTGCAGGTTTCTTCGAGATGTTTTTTTACCGTGAAAATTACTTAATGTTAAAATTAACTACAACGTCACTTTTCTCATTAAGCGCATAGTTAATATTTTTGGTCTTTGTCGTTTTCAGCGAATGAATTGTGTGTCATCAGCCCATATACGGCCCACTGCTGGGCACGGGCCTCCTCTACAACTGAGAGGGGTTAGGCCTTAGTCCACCACGCTGGCCTAGTGCGGGTTGGCGGACTACACACCCAAAAAATTCCTAAGAACTTTTAGGTGTGCAGGTTTTAGCACGATGTTTTCCTTCACCGTTAAAGTACGTGATAATTCAATATGAATACACACATAACTGCGAAAAGTCAGAGGTGTGTGCCTGGGTGGTAGCTCACCGATTAATAATAATGTATTTACCTAACTATTTAATTTAGTTACAACTAACAAATTAACCCATTAATTCCTATAACATCGAAAACATTGGATTTTTTGATGAAATTTATAAATTAAGTTCTTAGTACATTAAGAAAAAATAATATAAGAAAAAAAAAATAGTAATATTTTTTTTCGCGATATATGAAGTCGGATCATAATGCTCTTCCTTAGTCTATAAAAATTATCAATTTAAAAAAAAAAAAAATCGCGAAAAAAAATATTACTATTATTTTTTTCTTATATTATTTTTTCTTCTTATATTATTTTAATGTAATTACATTAAAATCACCTTTTAATGACGAAAAAATATATTAGAAAAATAGTGTAAAATTACGAATTTCATCAGAAACAATAAAAATGGGAGCCCTAACATATTTTTTTTTTTATATAGTGTACTAATAAGGCAGTGGGGAGGAATGGGTTAAACGATTTTATACAGAACCGTCTACACATTTGTTGGCCCAACTTGATTCCTTTAACTCCATCTTCTATGGTGTGTTATGTAATGTTACGTCACACACAGATTGTCCCCGTTGTGGTTAATTTGCATCTTCCATTGCCATGAGATTACAACTCTACCACCAATTAATCCGCCATCTCAAATTGTATTTAACACTTTCAAATTACAAACCGCTTTGGAATAGTTCGTTAGTCCATGCAATCCGTCATTCTATTGGTTTTTTTTTCAACTCATACACTCCAGGCAGACATCGCTGACTTTTCGAAGTTACGTGTCGTCATCATCATCATCAGCCCAAAGACGTCCACTGCTGAACATAGGCCTTCCCCAATGATCTCCACAGTGACCTGTTGGAGGCAGCCTGCGTCCAGCGACTTACCGTGACCTTTACCAGGTCATCGGACGATCTTCTTGGTGGACGTCCTACGCGCATCCCGCTACGTGGCCTCGATTCGAGAACTTTTTGGCTCCATCGGCCATCAGTTCTCCGCGCTATGTGCCCGGCCCATAGCCACTTCAGTTATGTGTGTATCCATAATGAATGTACTTTAACGGTGAAGGAAAACATCGTGAGGAAACCTGCACACTTAAAAATTCTCAGAAACTTAAGTGTGTAGTCCACCAACCCGCACTATGCCAGCGTGGTAAGGCCTACACCCTTTCAGTTGTAGCGAAGGCCCGTGCCCAGCAGTGGGACTTAATGGGCTGATGATGATACACACACGCCTGTATTTCCTGAAGGCGTAGGCAGAATTTAATAGGGGACAAGACTGTTGCCGTTTTACGGGCACAATTCTAGACTCCGTTCTTGTTTTAACGAGAGGAATGCGCCTTAAGCTCCATGTTCGGTACCGCGGGAGAGGCCGAAAAGGGTATGTCGGGGTCACCGGCCTTCCAACTCAACGCGTGGAACTATTTATTTATTTATTTACACTTTATACAATTAAAGACATAATTGTAAAGGTGGACTTAATGCCTAAGGCATTCTCTGCCAGTCGAACCTTGGGTGATGCAGAGATGATGCAAAGTAGGTGTGCAAGTAAAGTATTAATTACAAACCAATATACTTTGGTAAAGAAAAGAAGTAATGAATTTAACGTAATAGTAGTTATAATAGTAAATATATAAATATAATATGAATATAAATACATACCAAAATACTATAATACATACATAAAAAATACTAATATGAAGATTCTGAGATTCTCTTTAGCAGCAACTCGCGAACCTTTGACTTGAACGACAGACGAGTCTTACACATCAACTTACACGTCAACACTATTGCTCGCTTGGCTGAGTTGGGTCCGTTAGTAAGAATTTTCTGATAAAAAAAAAAAACGGCAATAGGCTCGCCCCTATTACTTGGGACGAAACATTTAAGAAATGTGGGTGCAGAAACGCAGCTCCACCAACCCCTTCAGGGAATACAGGCGTAAGTGCTTAAGTATGTAACCAGGGTACCAATAATCATGATTTTTACAAGCCAACATACATAGCAATAAATAACGCAAGAAAGTATTTCAATCACATAATTGGCTGGCATTATGTGTATTCTATACATATGTTATGTAAACAATGATAGTATTATGTTATTGTCAGAAATAGCCGATGAGAGGTAATACGAGAGGCGAGTGTTGCCCTATGTAGGTACATACTTGTAACGAATCGCACGCACTTTGAACTCGGCACATTTTTAAATAAACTACAATATTATATTATGTATGAATTAAATATTGACTGCCACAAGTATGTGCCGTGCGATCTAGATGTCCTGGGTTCGATTCCCAGGTCGGGCAGAGTGTTATTAGGTTTTTCCATTAGGAAATTCTCAGTAACGGAGTCTGGAAATGTGCCCGAAAAACGGCAATAGGCTCGCCTCTATTACGTGGGACTGATACATACCTGGCGAAATGTGGGCGCAGAAATGCACCTCTTTTTTTTTTTTTTTTTTTTTTTTTTTTTTTTTTCTCGCGGGGAAAATCCATTTACGGACCATCCCACCCCTGTAGGGGCGAGGGTGTGTCGGACTCACCGGCGCCTTCCGACCCAGCATAGATGTTACCGCCCGTGTTTGCGGGCGGCCGCTGGGCCGGGTCCCTACCAAAATAATTGCGCCGTAATACCGACTAAAAACCCCGCGACGGCCACCATCGGCGCATTCAGCGAGACGGCCCCGGAATACCCTGAAGCCAGAGCTATGGATTGACCCGGGACCGCCTCTGCGCGGTGCCAAAGGGCACACCGACCTGACGCGTGTGGCGTCTTCATCTCGGGGGCCGCCAAGGTAGGGACGGCGGCCCCGTGTGGCCTCTGGGCGCCGGGCTACGTGTTGACCCGGCGCCTCCTACGTCGCCTGTTGCGACGAGCGGGATCGGTCTGCTCCCGATCCCGCTCCGCGCTCTCCTTCTGCGAAATGACACGTTCGCAGAAGGAGAGCATAGCTTTCCACGACCTCCGGCTGCCGACCATGGCGGCGACCACAGTCGGCAGCGAGAGGTCTCTCCCCACGACCGCTACGAGAGCGCTGCGCTCCTCGTCCCAGGCTGGGCACTCCTCAAGCGTGTGCTGGGCCGTGTCCTCACGGCAGTTGCCACAATGGTGGCACACGGCGGTCTCCTCCACTCCGACGATGCGACACAGGTACGCACCGAAGCTGCCGTGCCCGGTGAGCACCTGCGTCAGCCGGAAGGTCGGCGCACCGTGGCGCCTGTCCATCCACTGCTGGAGGACAGGACGCACTGCCGCGACGGTCGCCACGCCAGCACTTGGATTCTCCAGCCTGGAACGCCACTCCTCCACGGCGGCGCTGCGGAGGGAGGCCAGCATGGCCTCGACCTCTCTTGGGGCCGGTCTCTGTCCGGTTCGCCGGTACGCCTCCTCCCGCCAGAAGAACACTGACGAGAGGGACTTGGCGTCCAGCTCCCAGGGCAGAGTACCCGCCAAAACGCAGGCCGCCTCATGCGAAATCGTGCGGTACCCTCTAGCGATTCGCTGCGCCACCATACGTTGCGGACGATGCAGCAAACGGACGCAGCGAGCGCCGAGGGAATTGGCCCACACGGGACACCCGTACAGGGCCATGGACCGCACGACTCCAGCATAAAGGCTTCGGCAAGGGAAACCAGGACCCTCAATGTTGGGCAGCAGGCGACTGAGAGCACCCGCTGCCCGGACCAACTTCGGCGACAACATTTCAAAGTGCGCACGGAATTTCCACCGACTGTCCAGAATCAGACCTAAGTACTTCATCTGGGAGCCGATGGAAATCCGCACGCCCTCCACCATCAGGTGCGCCTCCGGCGGTGGCCTAGACCGAGGTCCGTGAAAACACAGAGCCTCAGTCTTGTGCAGGGCCACCTGGAGGCCAAGTCGCCGAATCCTGCCCACCACGAGTTCGGTCCCGAACCCGGCGAGCAGGGCGGCCCGCTGTGGGGTCCTGGCCGTCGCTGTCACCAACGTGTCGTCCGCGTAGCAGACGACAGCGACGTCCCGAAGGTTGGCACCACGAAGCACCCAGTCGTATCCGATGTTCCACAGGAGCGGCCCGAGAACCGAGCCCTGTGGAACACCGCACGACACCGCCCGACGGTGCCACCCGTCGGCGCCCGGATACACGACGTACCTGTCACACAAGTACGCCTGCGCCAGACGCCGTAGGTAGGGTGGAACCTCGTGGTACCGCAGTGCCTCATTGATGCAGGCCCAGGGCATGGTGTTGAATGCGTTGGCGATGTCGAGTGACACCGCCACGACGCACTTGCCCCGAGACACTGCATCCTCCGCCTGTGCCCTGACTCGCAGAATCGCGTGTATTGTCGACCGGCCCCTCCGGAACCCGAACTGGCAATCTGCCAGGTCCGGGCCCGTGCTCTCCAGATGCTCGACGAGGCGCGCGTGCAAGATACGCTCAAAGAGCTTGCACACCTCGTCGAGTAGCACGATGGGCCGGTACGCCGACGGCGACTCTGCGGGTCGCCCCTCTTTCCTCAACAGGACAAGCTTGCCCGTCTTCCACCGCGACGGGAAGCTGCCCTGCTGCAGGCACGCGGAGAACAGGCTGCGGAGCCTCATGCCCAGCGACTCGACGGCGAGCACCCAGATACGTCCAGGCACCCCGTCGAGCCCCGGGGCCGAGTTCTTGCCCCGCAGCCGAAGCACTGCCGCCTCCAGCTCTTCAGGCGACACCTCCGGGATATCCCTTGCCGAAACCAACGACGATGGCGCCGGTGGACGTGGCGCCATCGGTGGAGGAGTGAACTCCTCGGTGGCCGGGAACAAAGCCGCGACGACGTCCTCAACGAGGTCTGCCCGAAGACTCTCCGTCAGCGGGGGCGCCCATGGGCGGAGCTTGCTCAACGCCACACGGTATGGACGCCCCCACGGATCTCTATCGAGAGACCTCCGGGACTCCTCGTAAGCCGCGGCCTTTGCTCGTGCAATGGCCACCCGCAGCGCTCTCTTCGCCCCTCTGTGGAGGCCGTAGAGCAGCCGCTCCTGTTCGTCGTCGCCAGGTCGGCGGACCCGACGACGACGGTGCCTGGAGAGTCGGCGTAGCGCAGCCGCGCAAGACGCGCGCAGCTGCGAAAGCTCCGCCGACCACCAGTACACCTGGCGCTTCGCCGGGAGGCGGGTGACCCGGGGCATCGACGCGTCGCAGACGCGCGACATCGCCACCCCGAACCATTCCGCCTCCTCCTCGACCCGCACCGGTCCGTCCGGTACGGAGATCCACGCTTGAACAAGAGCGGCCTCTTCCGCAGCCTCCACATCGAGGCGCTTAGCGGCCCACCGCCGGCCGCCCGTGAATCGGGTAGCGGGACCACTACCGGGCTGGGTAGGGGCCCGGGAAGCAGAGACGCTGTACCGGATGTAACGATGATCGGACAGCGTCTCCTCGTCAACCAGGACCTTCCAGCCCCGGACACGGCGGGCAAGGGCCGGGGTGGCGAACGTTATGTCCACCACCGAACCGCCATTATGCCGCACGCACGTGTCCTCCGACCCCCGATTCAGGACGACCAGCCCGATGGAAATCGCCCATTCCTCCAGGGCCCTACCCCGCGCATCCGTCACCGACGAGCCCCAAGCCAAGGACTTGGCGTTGAAGTCGCCGGCGACTAGCACGGGGTGGGACTGACTGCCTTGCACCACCAGGGCCCCCAGGCGGACCAGAAAGCTCTCGAAATCCGCCAGGGACCTGTTGGGAGAGAAGTACACTCCTACGACCCAAATCCCTCCCAACAAGACCGCCACGCATCCCGAGCCCTTCGCTACTTTTCGAAGGGCGGGGATCCGGCGGCGCCCCGAGTGATGACGGCCACCAAGCCATCCAGGTCCCCAGCCCAGTCATCCCGGGGAGGGACAAAGTATGGCTCGGAGACCACAGCCACTTGAATCGACCACTGCGCCAGGCACTGAACAAACAAATCCTGCGCCCTGGCGCAGTGATTGATGTTCGCCTGGAGGAAGTTACGTGCCATATTAACTATGGGCGATCTCCATCATCTCCGAGGTGGGCGGTTTCGGCCGCGCCACAACCTCAGATCTCGCACCGGGTAAAGAGCGGTGCGGGACGGAGGAGGCGACGCAAGCCTTAGCGCCCACCCTGTGCCCAGCGGGCTTACCCGCAGCTGCACAGATTGTGCAGTGCGGGTCCGCTTGGCAATCACGGGCCTTATGGCCCTCTTGACCGCACCGGTAGCAGATCCCGGTGCGGTCACACTCCGCGGTGCACTTTATCCTTACGTGCCCCCGAAAGAGGCACCGAAAGCACCGCAAGGGCCTAGGCTCTAAAAGCCGGACCCCAGCCGACACCCAGCCCACCAAGACGCGTCCTGCCCTGGTGAGCTTTTCAGCCGCTTTGGCCGGGCACCGGAGCCAAACAGCGCCCAGACCCGAGCGCTCAGCCCGAATCTCGCCCACCCGAATGTCTTCGGGTGAGCACTCGCCGAGCCGGGCGACGGCCGCTGCGACTGCCGCGGGGGTGGCCGACTCGTCCAGCCCCGAGATGCGCAGCTCCGCAGTCTTGACGGGTCGGCTGACGCGAACGCCCTCCGACCCGGCAAGTACCTCCCTCATCTTGCTGATGAGGGAGTCCGCCCTTGCCTCCGACTCCGGCCCAGGCACCTCAAAGAGGTAGGCCCCGGTGGCCACACGTCTTGCCTTTAAGCCGGCGATGCCCAGGCTGGGGAGGTCCACTCGGCTTGAGACCTCGCGCAGAACCTGGGCGTATGTCGTGCCTCGCTCTAACGCCTCCGGCAGCACCGTCAGCGTGACGGCGGCATTTTGTGGGAGGCGGAGCTGGGGCGCCGACTTGCGCGGCGGTTGTGTCGGCTGGGGTTTAGAGGGGGCGGCGTTTCGTCCCCCAGACTTCTTTTTCCCGCGCTTCGCCACCTCGACCCATGGTGTTTCCATGGATTCGGGTGGCGGGGGGAGAGGACGCAGTGCTGGTGTCTGCGGGCGCGGTGCCACGCGCTTCCTGTTTCCCCGCTTTCGCTGACGCGATTCACGATCAGGACACGGGGGGGGCACGGCGCTAGGACGCACGGCGGCGGGCCGGATGCTAACTTGAGGGGCAGGGATTTTTGGCTCCCCTCCTCCTCCTTTTTTGCAGTCTGCGGCTAGCGGAGGCCGGAGAACCTGCTCCGGAGGCAACCTCAACGCCATCGCCTCGAGCCGAGCGTTCATCATTGCGACCTGACGCAATACTTGCTCGAGGCGATCATCTCCTGAAGACGCCTCGGGCGCAACTGTCAGTCGCGACTGCGACCGAACAGTGGCCGTCAGCTCCTCCAGGAGCTTGGACTGAGTGGCGAGTTCCACCTCCAGTGCCGTCACCTTTTCGCGGAGGCTGGCATTTACCGCCTCCGCGCGGGCCAACTCCGCCGAGGGTGGCTCGTTCGCCAACTCCATCAGCTCCGCAACGCTGGCGTTGACGTCCCTCTGAAGTTCACCCTTCAGGTTTTTGGACGTCTTCGTAACGTTGCGGAGCCGATCCGCCATTCTAATAAGAGCCTCCCTTCGGGTGGAAGCTGGCATTTCCGGAGCCTTTGGCTCACGGAAAGGGCAGGCCTTCTTGGCCCTGGCCAGCTCCGCCTCCGCTTCGGCTTTCCTCCTCACTTCGGCGGCACGCTCCTTTCGGAGAGCCGCCTTGTATCTTTTACTGGCTTCAGCCACAGTCTCCTCGTCTGTGGCTGAAACCGGGGCGTGATCTTTTGACCCCTTGGAGGGGCCAGGCTCGCCTGCGGTGTCGCTGTCACCGAGCGTTGCCTGCCGCCTCCTTGAAATTTTCCGTCTCTTTGCCCGCGAAGAGTCGCAGCTCAGTCCGGACTCGGAATCAATCCGGGCTGGCGCGGTCCTCTCCGCGGACGTCCCCATAGACGAGGCAGCGACTACCTCCCCTGGCGCTAAAGTGTCCAGGGAAGTCACACCGCTTACTTCCACTGAGCATTCTTTGGTTTGGTTTTTCTTTGAGTTTTTCATTTTTGTTCCCACGAGTATGGGGGAAATACCGGTCCACCCAGGCAGTGCCCCCTGTACCTGGGTAAGCCTAGCGTAACCCGCCAAGAGGGTCGGCCGGTACTCTGGCGGGGGTCGCACTAGAGACTGAACCTCCCATCAGCCATGCATCCCCTCACGGTGCGCCGCCGCTTGGGATTCGGGGTAACTTTTTATAGAGGTTTTCTCCCTCGCGGCCCGGGCGGTTAAGCCAAGGCCCTCGCGCCGGCCGAACTGCGAGACATGACCACAGCTTCGACCGGATTACGAGTTCGACGGTGGAAATGGGGTTCGCCCATTTCCTGCTCGGAAGCAAGAGGTTGCTGTCCGAGCCCGCCGAAGACCCGGGACAGATCCGGGATGGCCCAAAAGACGGGCCCCACCGCGGCGCGGTCTACAGGACCGTCCGCCTGGTGTCGGGATTTGGCCGTCGGCACGGGCCGACGTTGCCCAGGGTGCACCGTCCCCGCCAGCATCCGGACTAGCAGGGCACACTAGGAGGTATCCCGACCTTGCACCCCCAGAAATGCACCTCTGCCTACCCCTTCGGGGAACACACTTCCAGGCAACCGTTACATGGACTGGGGAGATACAAATATACTGTGCAATCTACTCTCAGTAGCAGCACGGAGTCTGGAAATGTGCCCAACAACGGTATTAGGCTTGCCCCCAATTACATGCGACGAAATCTCAATTGCCGAAATGTAGATGCAGAAATGCACATGTGCCTAAATGTTCGGGACACACAGGCCTGAAGTTATATATTAATCAAATTAATTAATTAATCAAATATTATTGCGCAAGTCGAAATTGTACGCGGTAGAGATGTGCAAATTGCACAAATCCAGATAGTAACGGCGGTGAGGACGCGCGGTTTCGTCACTCAGTGAATGTGAGCACTCCGAACATTCTCTGTGCGCGGACAAACGTCGCCTTTCTGTATTCTAGATGTGTTACCTTTCTATTTGCCCTTTTTATAAAGGTACACCATAGGAGTATAAGTACATATGACATATCAAGTGATCAATACCGTTAAACAAAATCTTAACATTATTAGATTATGTGACAGCATTTGTAACATAAATGATTAAGAGCGTGTCTATTAAACTTTGTCTCTCAGAATTTAATAATGAGAAGCTTTGTGTACCTGGGAATCGAAACCGAGACCACATGGCTAACACTTGTGCGGCGATACCATGAAGCTATCTGTTATGATAACAGTAATTTTTATAAGATTATAGATAAGTATATACACCCAACATACAATACATAGTTCTGCTTCCACACTAAGATCAAGTTTTGTGTCTTGGCTATCAGGAAGTACGAGAAACTTTTCAGTCTCACAAACACCCAGACAGTGCGAAGATCAAACCCGCGGCCTCTCGTTTCACGACCTTTTTTCATGCCAACTGCGTCATGGAGGCTGTCGAATATCTGATCATTGATTATAATCTAGTTGCATTCACTTTTTTTTTTTTCATGATATTCACATTTAGGCGTATACGTTATTAATGATAGAACATTAATTAGGATAATGGTAGTGGAGTTAATAACCTTAGAAACGAATAGACTTAAGTCTACAGGCTATGTTAGACGTACAAAATTGATTCAACCTCGCCAACGGGGCAATTATCTACTTTATCATAGACATCTCAATGCATGTTTGGAGATTATGAGAGCGGAAAATTTCAAACAAAATTGCAATTTATGTTTGCAATTTTCTTCTTAAATAACTGATGTATTTTTATCGCTCATAATATAAAGTTTAAAGCGAATAGATCGATCACACTGTCGCATAATACTGATATTTGTCGCCAGTTCAAATCCCAGGCACTATGAAGAAAAACATTTTGAGAAAACCTGTATGGTAGGGATGGGCGTTTTTTCAACGAACTAGTTGAATCAACCGTTGACGATGAAGTAACGAAAGAACGGTTGACGGGTTGTGAAAAAACTAGTTGAATTTTCCAACCATTTATCTAGCATGGGTAACTAAATTTAAAAAAAAAAACTAAAAAAAACAAGAGCTGCTCATTTGCTAACATTAATATTATCAACTAGTTGAAGAATTCAACTAGTTTTTTAACTAGTTAACCAACGCAAAAAATGGTTACGTTTCGTTGACGCCAAAAACGTCAACGACCCATCCCTACTGTATGGATTTAGGCCTATAACCATTTGGAATCGAGCAAAGTGTTATTGAGATTTTCCATTAGATTTTTTCCAGTAATAGCGTGAAGAAAAAAAAATTTATAAATTTATTCCTATCATTACCTACGCCCGTAACAAAATTCAAATATAAATATTTATCATTTTGTAATAAACCCAGTGACACCATATTGAAATTATTCCAAGCATTATATCACAGTACGCCGTAATATTTTACTATTCTCGAAGCGTTCATTGTATCAAAACAGTTTTATATTATTGTAATATAATGCCAAAGAATAGTTATTCGTAGATCTGACGTTTCGAATACCAGTCAGATATAGCTTAGTACGGAGTCGAGTCGACAACATACGGCTGTTCTGTATGCGAATGCGCGATTTTTAAAGATCTTATCTTTCCACTATCCTTGTAGGAGATATAATTCTACAACACCTAATAATACATATGTAGGGAGATAGCTTCATCATCAGCCCCCAATGCAGTGGCGGTACTTCCATAGAAGCCCAAAAGCCCAGCTAGCCTTACAAATTTCTGAATAATAATATTTAAGCTTTAAATCTTTATTTAACAAAATCAATTCGACACATAAATGAGAATATATGACCCCAGAATAAATAATTATAAGCAAGACATTACACAATTAAGGTAAAACGATTTTGGGCTTCTATGGAAGTACCGCCACTGCCCCAATGTCCCACTACTGGGCACGGCCCGTCTTGTCAGCTAAGTGGGGTTGGGCCTTAGTCCACCACGCTGGGCTAGTGCGGGTTGGCGAACTACACACCTAAGAAATTCCTAAAAAAATTAGGTGTGCTGGTTTTCGTAACGATGGTTTCCTCCACAGTTAAAGTAAGTGATAATCCATTGTGAATACACACATAACTTCGAAAAGTCAGAGGTGTGTGCCTGGGGTTTGAACCCGCGACCGTCGTGATTCTCGACCGCATGTCTAAACCTCGAGGCCATCACTACTTTTTTTAACAAAGGCTATATCTTTTAAAAAATATAAAAGATCCGATTAGTAATGCCTAAAATTGTAGCAGTCAAACAAACAAATAAAAATGTAACCATAAATGTATACAGGGTGTATTCAGACCGTGATCGGAAATTAAGGCAGGTGATAGCTAAGGTGATTATAACACATATATTTATTTTAATAAATTTAATACCTATGGTTGTTAGGAAAACTTCATTTTTTTTATTTTTTGTCGGGATTTTGTTTAACGCCAGGGGTTTTATAATCACCTTAGCTATTACCTGCCTTAATTTCCGATCACGGTCTGAATACACCCTGTATATATCTAAACATGTAATATAATATGATAATTTGCGACGCACACCGAGTAAGGCCCTTGCCTCAAATGACCCAGTTTGGGGTCGAGGCACTTTCGTCCATAATCCGTGTCAGTACGCCCGCACAGCGTTTGGTCTCATTGACTATTTCAATTGGCTTGACCGCTGTGCTTTCACTTACTGTGCAATTAGATTTATATACAGTTTAGTCCAATTAGCTATTAGATATACAATAGTCGTCAGCCCAAATACGTCCCACTGCTGGGCACGGGCCTCCTCTACAACTGAGAGGGTTTAGGCCTTAGTCCACCACGCTGGCCCAGTGCGGGTTGGCGGACTACACACCTAAGAAATTCCTAAGAACTTTTAGGTGTGCAGGTTTTTATCACGATGTTTACCTTCACCGTTAAAGCAAGTGATAATTCATTGTGAATACACACATAACTTCGAAAAGTCAGAGTGCCTGGGGTTTGAACCTGCGGCCGCTGAAATTCTCGACCGTGCGCCTAAACCTCGAGGCCATCACTGCTTTATATACAATATATGTACATACATATATAATATGTATATTGTCTTTCATACTCTACGTCTAACAAGTGTTTTTCAACAGAGGCTCGCTATTGCCGTTTTTGGAGTACATTTTCAGATTCAGATTTCAGATTTCGTGTTGCTATCGAGAATTCCCTAATGGAAAAATCCAACAGCACTCAACCCAATCAAGGAATCGATCTCAGGACCTCTGGACCGCACGGCATAGGCCTGTGCCGCGAAACCACGCGGCATTGATTAATATTCTGTATACTATATAAATGAAAATATGCCCGAAAAACGGCAATAGGCTCGCCCCCTATTACATGGGACTGATACATACCTGACGAAATGTGGGTGCGGAATTGCACCTCTGCCTACCCCTTCCGGGAATACAGGCGTGAGGTTATTCATGTATGTATCAGTGGCGGTACTTCCATAGAAGCCCAAAAGCGTTACACGTTAATTTGTAATGTCTAGTTTATATTCTCATTTATATGTCAAATTGTTTTTTTTTAATAAACATTTCAAGCTTAAAATAGGAATTTTGTAAGGCAAGTTGCTTTTGGGGTTCTATGGAAGTACCGCCACTGGGATGTATGTACTGTACCGTCTTAGTATAACATACATACATACTAAACTCACGCCTGTATTCCCTGATGGGGTAGGCAGAGGTGCATTTCTACAACCACATTTCGCCAGTTATGTATCAGTCCCACGTAATAGAGGGCGAGCCTATTGCCGTATTTCGGGCACAATTCCAGATTCCGTGCTGCTTTTGAGAATTTCCTAATGGAAAAACCCAATAACACTTCGCCCGACCCGGGAATCGAACCCAGGACCTCTAGATCGCACGGCGCATACTTATACCGCGAGACCACGAGGCAGTCTTAGAATAAGTCTTTAAAAAAGCCATTTTAGCCATTGACTATAAATTATAGACGCCCTTATACATTTTTCAGAAATCTATAGCATTCCACTGAAGTTGCACGTTCTAATAAAAATGATTACAACAATAATGTTCTGTTATTATGCATTTTGTACTCGTTTAGTTACATAATGATTATCTAATGACATAAATGTAGTTCATTATACAACAAAGCCACACTTACATACTAATTACGAACCTACTTGTTTTATGTTAATTAACTTTGTTACTTTTATATTGCATAGGGTTGACAAATAAACAAACGAGTTGCTTAAATCAGTTTTTCTTATCTGGTACTGCGGCGAATAGCTTAATTATAAGTGGTTTAGTTAGCGTGTAACTTTACGTACGATCGAGAAATCTTGGGTTCGTTTTTTAGGACGGGCAGTGTTATATTGTATTAAAAATGGGCTATTTTAAATTTTAATGGCAGCATTTTAAAACGAGCTCTAAATTTTTTAATTCATTAGAACTTGTAAGCCATAAGCTGCTGAAACATGCTCTTAGGCACAGAACGGTTGAATAAGACTAGAAAGGAAATGTCAGCATGCCGAGTGTGCCGAACTTACGATTAGACTATCATAGGTTTGACACGGCCGCTTCTTAGTAATTCTGGTTGCGTGAATATATCAAGACTTTTATAAATGTGTGACCACCAATAGCAGTCATTCATTTTTATTTGAATTTTTTATCATTGGTCGGGTGATCGTAGTAGAATGAATAGACAAGCGGCGACACTCGTCCCCATACAAAATACTGTCTATTTTCCTTCTTATCTTATTCAGTTGTTCTGTAGTCTTATGGCCGAATACTGAAACGCTACTTAATCTGAGGGCGACTTATATTTATGTGGCTGTTAAAATTTAAGCGGTATATACTTAAAAAATGTCATTTAAAAGAACTTTTTGTGGTAAGTAATGTTGCCATTTATGGAAATTTAAGTGGGCATTAGTTAATCACAGTCTTAAAACCGATAAATGATATTTCAGTATACCGCTTAAATTATAACAGCTACTTAAGTATAAGTCGCCCTCAGATTAAGTAGCGTTTCAGTATTCGGCCTTTAGTCATGTATCTAAGCCTACTATTAGGAAGATAGGTGTGGCTATATTATACAAAAAAAATATATAATAAAAATATCTAATGGTACCATACATGATACAACATACCTACCTATTCTAATTGTACATCCGATTGTTTCCAAACGAGCCTTGCTTTGATACCTCTTACCGTTAATCTAAGGCCGCGAATGATTCAGATTAAATTAAATACAATAAAGATTTAAGAGCAAACCTTGGCATACATTACACTTTACTTTTACCAGTTATTAATACAACTTCCTTTCGTTAGTAATATATTAATCCTTTTTGTTTAATAGCTAGCTGTTGCCCGGAACGCCATATGTGAATCTTGACATTTCAAAGGAGTCTATTCTTCCCTGATTATGCCACATTGCTGACTGCTGTCCTGCTCCGATTGATTGTAACTTGATGATATTAAGTTTATCATCATCATCACCAGCCCATATACATACGTCCCAAAGGCAGTGATGGCCCCGAGGTTTAGGCATGCGGTCGAAATCGGCGGTCGCAGGTTCAAACCCCAGGCACACACCTCTGACTTTTCCAATGTGTGTATTCACAATGAATTATCACTTGCTTTAACGGTGAAGGAAAACATCGTAGTAAAACCTGCACACCTAAAAGTTCTTAAGAATTTCTTAGGTGTGTAGTCCGCCAACCCGCATTAGGCCAGCGTGGTGGGCTAAGGCCTAAACCCTCTCAGTTGTAGAGGAGGCCCGTGCTCAGCAGTGGGACGTATATGGGCTGATGATGATGATGACTAAAAGGGCTATTGAACAAAAAAATACTTTATCAAATCGACCCATTAGTTGTTGGGACCAGCATGTTTAAACAAACAAACTCTTCAGTGTTGTATGTTAGTAAAAATTGGTTTTCGGTAGAATGTAGAACGCCCACCTTTGTTAAGAAGGCTGAGAACCCAATATATTTTTATTATCTGTAAAATACGCTTGCAATTTGGAGTAGTGAGTCATATCGTGTTTTGAAACTTGTAATTAATTTTTTTTTGTTTGATCTACTTTCAAAGTACATTTAATGAATCACCACTGCCTCGTGGTCTCGCGGCGTAACTATGTACCGTGTGGTCTAAAGGTCCCGGGTTTGATTCCCGGGTCGGGCTAAGGGTTCCTGGGTTTTGCATTTGGAAATTCTCAGTAGCAGCTCGGAGTCTGGAAATCTGCCCGAAAAACGGCCCTTGCCCTCTATTACGTGGGACGTATACATGCCTGGTGAAATACGGGTGCAGAAATGCACCTCTGTCTTCCTCTGCAGGGAATATAGACGTGAGATTATTATACTCGTACGTTAATGAATCACGTACCTTATCGGCGAATGTAAACACCGTAAAGATACCTTTATTGCCAAGGGCTCTCAGCAATGAATTTATCGGGTGTGTGAAGTCTACCAATCCGCGCTAGACGAGTCAGGTAGTCTCAGGTATAGACCAGTGGCGGAACTTCCATAGAAGCCCAAAAGCCCAGTTTTCCTTTCAAAATTCGGAATAATTTTAAGGTTTAAATCTTTATTTAACAAAAGCAATTTGTTAACACGTGTAATGTTCCAGAAGATATTAAACATTTGCTAATGGAATGTGTCCGGAACAAAAATGAGCGGGACCTGCTGCTGGGTGAATTTAAGTTGAATTTGTTGGATGTAGGCTGGATCCAAAGCATTTTATCTAATCCAAAGTCTGATATAGCTATACGGTTATGCCAACTAATCAATTAAATTCATCCAGTAACAGCGTTCCATGCTCCTTTGTTACTTGTTATTGTTGTTAATATAAGTATATGTACATAATATATTGTAAGTATACTTGTTATTGTTATTAATATACGTTTACACTTAGTATGTTATTAAGTTAGATGTAGATATAATTATGTAAAAGATATGATGGGGTTGTCATATCTTTTTTGATAAAAACCCCGAAATAAATAAAGATAAAAAAAAGCAATTTGTTAAATAAAGACCCCACAAAAAGCAAATATAAAATAGACATTACACAATTAACGTTTAACGCTTTTGGGCTTCTATGGAAGTCCCGCCAATGTTTTAGACGTAGAGGAGGTTCGAGTCAAGGAGTAGAATCTTGAGCTGATGATATAGATAGTCTTTCAAGATACTCTTTAAGATACTTTACTCTAGTACTACAAATTAAAATGACAGTTTCTCGTGACTTGACATAATCATGCCGAGATCTTTCTTTTCCACCTCAGGCACTTGACTGACATACTATATATGTATTTTTTTTTTTTATTCTGGCACGGCAAAGTGACTCCACTGTACCTGATGGTAAGTGTAGTGTACACGTAATATTAATAATTAATTGTAAGGTAAACGTGAAAATAAATCATAATATAAGCGCTGTTCCCCACTCAAACCGGTTCACTACTACCTGTGATATCGGACCGAGTGGACGTGTCAGACGCTATTGAAACCAAGCTTAAGTAGTTTTATTTATACAAACCAAACCTGAAACATCTGGACATAACATTGGCGACGAGGAATAAGTACGTAAGTGCAAACAAAAATATAATATGCATGACATATAATATTATCAAAGGAATGGATTAAGTATGATTGATGCTATTACTGTGGAATAAATATAATAATTATTAATTATAATTTATAACAATTATTAATTATGGAAAAAAAGAGTGAGACATACCTGGTCTTCTACTACCAGTAATTCTTGTATTTGTTTAACAAAGTTAAACAAAATATTTTACATATTCGACTAGTTTCAATCATACAGCCAAAAAAATAAAATAAATGCCAGCAAATGCTTACCAAAACAAATAACTATTTTGTGCACAGTTGAATAAATTCTTCCATCCATAGTATGGTACACATCACGTGCCTATGTATCTTAAAACGGCGGGTCGTGTTCAATCCAAAGTATCATATGTTACTTTAACTTTTTCAAAG
This sequence comes from Hemaris fuciformis, assembly GCA_907164795.1. Lineage (NCBI taxonomy): Eukaryota > Metazoa > Arthropoda > Insecta > Lepidoptera > Sphingidae > Hemaris > Hemaris fuciformis. Next base: position 12,131,972 of record OU015449.1, read on the forward strand.
CTAACTGTGCAAAAAATAGTAACGAGTGCCTGTGAGAATTTGCAAGTTGGGTAGTGTACCCGACAGAAGTACACCGCAATTATTATGGCTTAAGCCATCAAGATACATACATATATTGGCATAGAAATATGCCAGCGTATGCAAAACTAACAAATTGTTAGGTTATTCCAATCCTGCAAAACCCGTATCTGGGGTTACAATTTAAAATTGAATGGTCTCTTCGTGATTGCAAGTCCTAAAAAAAAAAAAAAAAAAGGGGCACAATTACCCCCGCAATACACTAATTTGACTGTGATAGTGAGATTTGACCTCAATAGATTAGCAGTGGCAAATATCGAAGTGGGCTCTCGAAATTTGTTTGCTACTTTGAAGAATAAACAAGCCGCTAAAAAAGCGTGCTATGCGGAGGGTTTGGCATTGCATGACATATACTACAATCTCTCTGGTGTTGTCGTGAAACAGAAGTTTACGTAATAGACACCAAACGATTAGACAGGATGCTTTTTGCCTAGTATCCTCTATGAGCGACAAGTATTTCGCCTAATGAAACAGGAATTCCTCGTTACATTACGAGATCAAAGTTCCAAATGCCATTATGCAAACAAAGACAATGATCTTTTGGACCAAATAGTAAACAAATGCAAGCCCTCCGAACTTCGCAAAGAACATTCGATCCCCGCACCGAGACAAATGTTTATGTGATCCACAAATATTTTGTTTGTGAGACCGAAAAGTCTCCCGTAGTTTTCTGATACCCACGACACAAGACTTGTATCTAAATGTGGGGTCAGAACTATGTATGTGACTGTTGGGTGTATTTATTTACTTATGCATGTGATTCTGAGACCGAGACTGCCTTTGAGACTCTGTTACTATTGAAAAGCCAATGGAAGCCAATTTATGGAAACCGTAAAACGGTAAAGAACAGGATTGGAACAAAGCAGAAATGCTCTTTGCATTTACTGCTACGGTGTACTAGATGTGCTATCCCGCAAGGGACAAAATATATGGCAAATTATGTGGTTTTAAAAAACTACTTCAAAAATCAATGCCTCATACTAGATGTACTATCCCACAAGGGACACAATATATGGCAATTAAAGTGGTTTTAAAAGCTACTTCAAAAATCAATACCTCATACTAGATGTGCTATCCCACAAGGGACACAATATATGGCAATTAAAGTGGTTTTAAAAGCTACTTCAATAATCAATGCCTCATACTAGATGTGCTATCCCGCAAAGGGACAAAATATATGGCAATTAATGTGGTCTTAAAAGCTACTTCAAAAATCAATGCCTGATACTAGATGTGTTATCCCGCAAGGGCCAAATGTATGGCAAATGTAGTTTCAAAAAGCTACTACAAAAATCAATGCCTCGCAAGCCGTAAGCAAAGATTTAGAGAAAGATTAAAAGACTCAAAAATCTGGCTTTAAGAAGGCTAAGTGAAAGGACACAAAATCACCAACAAATGATGTGAACTGTGTGTTTCACATTGGTGAATAAAAACAAGTTTGCCAGCTGGGCGGCATCAATGTAACCATGCTAAACGATCCGGTGAGCCAATACAATGTTGTAAATGAAGAGACGGGGAAATATTTAAAATCCTATGCTGTTGTAGGATCAATTTAGTAACCAAGATAAGTCAGAGTTTATGACATATGGTTCTGCAAATCCCCTAAATGTTATTGGATTATTAAAAGCGCAAATTTCAGTTAGACCAGCGAAATTTACCTAAAACAAAGTTACAAAAATATACAACTGGACACTTAAGCAATTCATCGTCAACTAATTAATTAATTAATTAATTGTTTGACTGTGTCGAAACAGAAATGCTTATTAATCCGAGTAGTAAAATGTCATTAATGCTACTTTGGAAGATCTTAAAAAGGCGTTCGGGTAGAAATTTATGGCCTTTCGAAGTCAAAATCCACTCATAGTTGTAGAAAGTTTTGAATCGAGTTCACGAGGTCGAAAATGGGTGTAGTTTCGAAAAATCTGCGATTTATGCGGTAAAAAGTGTGAAAAGAAACTGCAAGTAAATTTTGCGTCCTCAGACTGGGTCTAGAAGTAAATGCAGTCGCGGAAACATTTCCAAAATCAAGGATGTTCAAATCCATATTTCAATAGACCGCGTCTGTTCAACCAATTTCTCTATCCTGTCGTAGAGTTTAAACTCAAGAAATTCCATACCTAATACAGATATTATTTAATTTATTGAGGGTTCATCCGAATGGATCTCTTCTGAAGCACCCGTTTCAAAAAGTGAACGGAGATGTTAGAATTTGCGTATACATGAGACAAGCTAGCAAAGATATTAGAGAGAAACACACGGGTGTAAGGTAATGGTACCTACTATTGAACAGCTAACCCGCAAGTTCCGCTATTCCAAAGTGTTCTCAAGCTAAATTTAAGCAATTCTTTGCATTAGTAGCAGTTGAGCGAAGATAGTAGGATACATAAGAATTTTACATAGCCGAGGTCTATTCAGACACAAACATCTCACGTTTAGTATTTTATACGCTCCCGAATGCTTTCAAAAACCTTTAGGGAGAATCCTATTGCGCGAGTTGTTAAAATTAAAGTTAGCCAAGTCCGTATATATAAGCTCGTATCGGGACGATAACTAAAAAGAAGCATTTAGCTGTTTGAAACGGACTCTGACTCAAATAAGATCTTTGGGTATTATGACTAAGAAATGAGACACAAACAACAAACCTATGAAAGGTCAAAGGACAGAAGTTTTGCCGATGCTAGTCCAGTTGTACTAAGAGCAGTGCTCGTTAAGCCAAGGATAATTGCTTATGGCAACATAAGTCCAATAGAACGTGAGAAACGTTGTCAGACCGAGAAAAGGACTCTTGCGTTAGTCTGGGAAGTTGCACGTTTCAATATTTATTTGTCTGAACAATACGGTTAAGATTTAGTTAATGATCATAAACCCCTGAAGGTCATGTTCTCCCAAAAGTTGGAAGCATGTGCCCGGATTGAACGTTGGGTATAACGTCTACAATCATATAATTTTAATGTCGTGTACAGTTCAGGCAAGAAAAGCATATCTGATTCATAGTCACTATTGCGTGGCTGTACAGAACCAAATAAGCCGTTCGATATATCTATCTCAATTTAGCAGTCGATAAGGCTCGACCTTTGGCAATTTCCCTAAGTGAACTGAAGTAGGCTAGTATGAATGACTGCGAATTATAAATTAGTAAAAAAAACTGCCTCGTGGTCTCGCGGTACAAATATGTGCCGTACAATCACGAGGTCCCGGGTTCGAATCCCGGGTCGGGCAAAGTGTTATTGGGTTTTTCCATTAGGAAATTCACGGTAACAGCACGGAGTCAGGAATTGTGCCCGAAAAACGGCAATAGGCTCGCCCCCTATTACGTGGGACTGACATATAAATGGCGAAATGTGGGTACAGTAATGTACCTCTGCCTACCCCTTCAGGGAATACAGGCGTGAGATTATGTATGTATGTATGTAAAAAAAATGGTGTTTACCAAAATAACTAGGAACAGAGTGTATTGACACTCTGTTGTGTATTCACACCTTGTAATTATTGAGTTACAAGGTCTTTGAAAATGAACTCTGTCAAGATAATTTATTGCTACGAGGAAATTAAATTATTCCTATTGCATTCACGATAGTCGTCCCGAAATCTTTGCCATGGAACCACGACTACGGACTAAAGTATAATGAGGCAAAATTGATACAGACACGAAATGTTATGTTTATACTCTGGTGTTAGCACCAAATCCTCCTAACCCTATGCGCAGAAACAACGACCAGTTCAGTCATGTATTGACACTGGCGTCGATTTTCTTGGACCATTGCTCAGATTCAGTCGCAACAAGGATGTTAAGGATCACTTCGACTGTAGATCATAGATGTGGTTGTCAACAACGCAGTGGATCTGTAGCTGATGGAGGTAAATTGTGTTATTATTTTTATCAAGTGTAAGATTTAAGATCCAAATTATTTACAAAAAAATTGTAGCTAGATTTAAAAAAAAAATGTTCTTGTTTTACAATTTTATAAAAGGTATATGTAATCAGTGATGTTGTGTACATGATACATACACACACTGGTCAAGTCGTCAACGAACTGGACTAGACTGGAGGAGAAATATCATACACCCGGAAAGATGAAGAAGAATGGACTATACTTATATTGTAATTTATTTCTTTATTGGAAAAGAGCAACACTAGAGTTTCTTGCCGTTCTTCTCTAGTGATAACTGCCTTCCGAACGGTGCGGTAAATTCAATATTGATATCACTAAATTTAAGTGAAATAATATTTGACATTTTATTGATTTAAAAAAATATATTATTTCATTTCATTCAAAACGAAAACTAGATTAAAAATCTAAACATATTGTTTATGTGTGTAGCGCAATATATATAAGTGTTTGTTTGTTATTATGAAATATTATTTGATTGGTTAAAGATAAAGAATTAAATACAAAATAAAATTATTTTAAAAAAATATTGAAAAGGGAAGAGATGTAGTGTACACGTAATATTAATAATTAATTGTAAGGTAAACGTGAAAATAAATCATAATATAAGCGCTGTTCCCCACTCAAACCGGTTCACTACTACCTGTGATATCGGACCGAGTGGACGTGTCAGACGCTATTGAAACCAAGCTTAAGTAGTTTTATTTATACAAACCAAACCTGAAACATCTGGACATAACAGTAAGCACAGTGGAGTCCAGAAAAATAATACCGACCAGCGAGAAACGATGGTCACCCGCTGGTCGACACAATCATGCCGGCCCGCACAAATGCTTCTTCACGCTTCGCTTAAAGGATCCAGGATCATAGGAAGGAGGGAACACGTGAGCCGGCAAACTATTCCACAGCTTGATGGTGCGGCAAAAGTAGGAGTTGGCGAACTTTTTAGTTCGAGCCGCGGACGTTGTGACCACAAAGCTGTGGCTTCGCATGCCCGCACGCGTGGTTCTGGTGTGGAACGTATGTAAGTATATCAATGTAACTATATCATTGATAGTAGTGAAAATATTTCTCAACTTTGTCGGTACGCCTCAGGCTCTGCCTACCACTTGAGAAAAAAGGTCACGCCTCTTTTGCCCTTTATTAGTATTTAGTATATATCATGAGTGTGTCTGAAAGTCGTGATGATCTCGTGGTTTAGGCGCGTCGTCGAGAATCTCAACGGTCGCGGCGTCAAACCCCAGGCACACACCTATGACTTTTCGATGTTATGTGTGTATTCACAAAGAATTATCACGTAATTTAACGGTAAAGGAAAACGTCGTGATGAAACCTACACACCTAAAAGTTCTTATGAATTTCTTAGGTGTGTAGTCCGTCAACCCGCACTAGGCAAGCGTGGTGGACTAAGGCCTAAACCCTCTCAGATGTAGAGGAGGCCCGTGCCCAGCAGTTGAACGTCTATGGGCTGATGATGATAATGATGATGATATATTATGTATATAAAAATAAAGCACTAGTACCGATCAAAAATTATTCATTTTAAAAAAAATGTTACATAAAACTATACTTCCGACCTTCCTATTGGCGTCGACATAATACATAAATACAATACATTTAACTCATTCCGCCTTCAAGCCTCACTATGCGATTCGTAACGTGTTTCAAAATTACGTTTCGGACCATCTCCGCTTTGTATATTATTCTACAGAAGGTCGACCTTTTTATATCCGTGGAAATTGAAGGTAAGGCAATATTTAACGAACTATTTCAGTGATGTATCTGTCGTCTTCTTGTCATCGTTACTTTTCATCGCGATATATCTAAACTCCATATTATGGTATCTTTATAATTCTTTTTAAAAAATCGTTGTGACTTATGCAAGTTAAATTGATGTGTATTCGGTAAACACGTGCCGGCATTAACATATATTAAGTATACAAATAAAAAAAATAATAATAAATGAATACACATACATAAGTCGTGATGGCCTCGAGGTTTGGGCACGCGGTCGAGAATCTCGACGGTCGCGGGTTCAAACCCCAGGCACACACCTCTGATTTTTCGAAGTTATGTGTGTATTCACACAAAATCGACGGCCCCGTGGCGCAGTTGGCTAGACACCGGCTTGCGAAACAAGAGGCCGCGGGTTCGATCCCCGCACCGAGACAAATGTTTGTGTATTCCACAAATATTTGTTTCGGGTCTGGGTGTTTGTGAGACCGAAAAGTTTCTCGTTTTTTTCTGATACCCACGACACAAGACTCGTATCTTAATGTGGGATCAGAACTATGTATGTGACTGTATAAAAAAAGAAAAAAGAAAAGAGAACAATTAATGAAACCTGCACACCCAAAAGTTCTTAGGAATTTCTTAGGTGTGTAGTCCGTCAACCCGCACTCGGCAAGCGTGGTGGACTAAGGCCTAAACCCTCTCAGTTGTAGAGGAGGCCCGTGCCCAGCAGTGGGACGTATATGGGCTGATGATGAATATACACATTGTTTTTTTAATGTCATGATGGCGGGATCACCTTATAAAACACATAGCAAATATACTATGCAATAACTGAGGAGCAGGAAGATTACATGTTTGCACACGTTAATTAAATATGCGACAGGAAATATTTAGAAGATAATATCTAAACTAATTAATTCAATTATCGGTAATATCAGAAAGTATTAATGTCTTCCTTTATTAAATCCAGATTATAAAACAAATTCATTGTTTTCTAATAATTTACGTAATGGTTCAGGAAATACATTTTTACATTCATCATCAGCCCATAAACGTCCCACTGCTGGGCACGGGCCTCCTCTATAACTGAGACGGTTTTACAAAAAAAGATAATAATGCAAATATTTTCGTCCGTTTAAAAATACTTTAAGGATATTGTTTATATATATTACAAATAAATTAAGACCTCGAAACTTAAAGACTTAACCAAGTATAAATTCCTAATGAATGAAACACAAAAAGCAGTAATGGCCTCGAGGTTTAGGCGCGCGGTCGAGCATTTCGGCGGTCGCAGGTTCAAACCCCAGGCACACACCTCTGACTTTTCGAAGTTATGTGTGTATTCACAAAGAATTATCACTTGCTTTAAAGGTGAAGGAAAACATCGTGATAAAACCTGCACACCTAAAAGTTCTTAGGAATTTCTTAGATGTGTAGTCCGCCAACCCGCACTAGGCCAGCGTGGTGGACTAAGGCCTAAACCCTCTCAGTTGTAGAGGAGGCCCGTTCTCAGCAGTGGGATATATTTGGGCTGATGACGACGACGATGACGAAACACAAAAAAACAGTGATTGAAAAAATCGTGTGGTAACCTGGGCGCGAGTTCTTCACTAGTTACGAGTATAGTTTGAGAACTCCATAATTATTTACCATGTCAAAGTTGTATGGTTTAAGTTCCACGCTCAAGAGCTCATGTCATCATCAACCAATTGCATATATGTATTGCCTTAATGTTACTATACAACTGCCTCGTGGTCTCGAGACACAAGTATGTGCAGTGCGATCTAGAGGTCCTGGGTTCGATTCCCGGGTCGGGCAAAGTGTTATTGGGTTTTACCATTAAGAAATTCTCAATAGCAGCATGGAGTCTGGAATTGTGCCCGAAAAATGGCAATAGGCTCGCCACCTATTACGTGGGGCTGATACGTACCTGGCGAAATGTGGGTGCAGAAATGCACCTCTGCCTACCCCTTCGGGGAATACAGGCGTGAGGTTATCTATGTATGTTTCAGTGGCGGTACTTTCATAGAAGCCCAAAAGCGTTACACGTTAATTGTGTAATGTCTAATTTATAATTGCTTACTGTGGGGTCAGGATATGCTCATTTATATCTCAAATAATAAAAAAGACTTTTTTAAGGCACACTGGGCCTTTGGGCCTAAGTTCCGCCACTGGTATGTATGTATGTATGTATGTATTCATTGAAGATAAGTCACCACAACAAGTATGAAAGTTGAGATAGCTCATTGATTACAAACTGAGCCATTAACATCAAACAACTTAATGTATCCGTTTGGTTGTCTATTTAAACGTTTGACCAATACATATGCAAGGAGGCGACGCAATAGGTCACGCGGTCTCGGTCATTGTCTTGTATTACAATAGCCGGAGAAAACTATGTTGAGAAACTTTAATGTTTCAAATATTTTGTGTCATATTTGTAACCTGGTAAGAAGATTTGATGAAGCTGTGATGGCCTCGAGGTTTAGGCATGCGGTCGAGAATTTCGGCGGTCGCAGGTTCAAACCCCAGGCACACACCTCTGACTTTTCGAAGTTATGTGTGTATTCACAATGAATTATCACTTGCTTTAACGTTGAAGGAAAACATCGTGATAAAACCTGCACACTTAAAAGTTCTTAGGAATTTCTTAGGTGTGTAGTCCGCCAACCCGCACTAGGCCAGCGTGGTGGACTAAAGCCTAAACCCTCTCAATGGTAGAGGAGGCCCGTGCCCAGCAGTGGGACGTATTTGGGCTGATGATGATGATGATGATAAGAAAATTTGAGAATTATTATTTTTGACATACCATCAAGTATAAATTTGACAGTAGTCGTAAATTTTTTCGTCAACATTAAACGGCTAAGTTTTTATCAATCCATTTACCTATTTGCTAACCGATTCAAAAATTGAAACAATGGAAACAGGTCTTTTATGAGACTAACAAAAATTTAACTGATTGGTCCATTAATGTGATCCATTTACAACAGCGATCACAATTGTTAATTAATTTAATTATTTTTTTATAAAACCCAACCCGGACTAGGCCAGCGTGGTGGACTAAGGCCTAAACCCTCTCAGTTGTGGGGGAGTTCTGTGCCCATCAGTGGGACGTATGTGGACTGATGATGATGATGATTTATAAAAGAGTTTCATGAAAAACTTCTTAACAAATATACTTATTTTCAACTCTTTATACTAGGATAATAAAGTGAAAACACCACACGGGAGGGTAAGCAAGATCATGTCTAAATAAAGCAACAAGTTGCGAGAGTATCTTCCATCACACGGTTCCCTCGTGCCGGCTGTGCTGCTTCTATCCCGCTCTCTGGGCCGGAACTACTCAGTTTCTGATCCACCTATATGTACGTTCTGTAGTCGGTACCAGTAACAGCTTCAATTAAGGAATAAGTCAAGAGGCAAATTTGTACTGTATTTTATCTTTACGCCATTAAACCACTTAACCTATATATTCACGCTTGATCCCTAAAGAAGGTGGTTGTAAGGTGCTACCTAATAGGGGGTGAATCTTTTACAGTTTCTTGCAGATTTCTAGAATGCAAAAATCCAAAAACACCTTGCCTGCTGCAATTTTACAGAATTAATAATGATTACCGTTTTAAGCTGCATGATGTTCGTCGCGGATTCCAAGATTGACAAGGGCGCTTGTTCATTTGCACTTAGTCATTATAAATAATTATTATCAAGCTAGTTACAAGCGAAGTAAAACATTGTGAATTGATCGGTTTCCCCGCGACTTTATAAATAAAATTACTTAGATATAAATGTGCTACGACATTTAGTCCGCCCTAGGCCAGTGTGATGGTGGATGGTATTAAATCATTCTAAATAAGTTTAATTTTTAATTTTAAAATAACTTAAATGTCTTGTAGTAACTGTCTTACTTAAGATACGATCTAAAAGTAAATCGACCTCCTTAGAGAACCATTAAACCGTCACGAATGTAAATTCCTTTTTTTCCAAACATTTTCGCTGATTATCCGCAGTATTACAAAATACACAGACCCATTATATTCATAATGCACTTGCGCTTTTTTCGCCTCAGGTTTACATAATCCAAATGTGAAGGTTGGACGGCTTTCTTCGGTGGGGAGGCTGTGAGCGCTGGTGCCTTTGCCTCAGTCGTGAGAGAAGCGCGCTCGCCCGCGCCTGTGGTGTGCTTGGTTTTTTTTAATTTAATTTTTTTAAAGTGCCAGTGTTCGGATACAATGAGGCTAATATATTGGGTGAGTAACTTTTTATAAATTAAAAAAATAATGTTCTCTTTTTAAATGCCACTTGACTTTCTAGTGAAAGTAGAATGATAATCCATTCATCATCGGAAGAGGGCTTGTTTTTTATCGGCCCATGTTCCGAACACGGTTTCTGCGGACACTTTAATGTTGTACACGCACGAAATACCTTAAACGATTACGGAATAATTGCAGTTGCTTCGAGCTTAAATTATGTTTTACAATAATTATTATTTTAAATTTTAAAATCATTTCTTACTAGATAATATTAAAAAACTTAAGTGTATATAAATAAATTAATATTGAAAGTAGGTCATACTTTGAGATAATTGTTAGTAAAATTTATAATAAAATTTTATAGAATAAATTAGAACGTGTATCGGAATTACGACTTTCGATTTGCCAAAATTGGCAATATCAAATACATATTTTAAATTTATGTAGACATTATCAAAACCAATTTTAACAATTATGCATATTTTTCCTCTTTTATATTAAGTATTTTGAGACTATTACTATCATAACTTAAATATCTCATATCAATAATTTTCAAATTCGTACATTATGTATATGATAACAATATTATTTTTTTATAATTATTTCCATAAATATATCAATATAAATCAAATGGATTCCTCATAAATAATCACATATAGTTTAGTGGACGACTACTAACAATCTAGTAAAGACCGCGGCCGATTGCATCAGGTTGTTTTGGAAGTCTTTGGTAGAGACCTATATCCAGCAGTAGTTTTCTAGTGTGATGATGATGATGAGTTATCATTAAGTAAAGTTATTTACTTAACCTCTAGCCGTGTCTACTTCACTATCCTGGACTAAGAACAATATTCCCACAAAATATATAATAAACCACGCGGTACAAGGATGTAATGGCACTAGAAATTGTTCCTTCTTGAATATTCAATCCAAAACCTAAAATTTCAAAGATCATTTATATTGTATTCTCATCATTAACTTATAATTATGTTGTCATCATAAATTATGAATGAGGTTGTCATCCATACACATAATTTAACTTATAAGGTAGGGATATTATCACATTCGATAGGAAAGTTCTTGCGTAATGTTTTTGATTAATTCCATTATGTTAGAGGAAAGCCTATGATTAATTATTAATATGATTATTATTGAATCTAAATAAATTATCTTTTAAGGTTTTATTGAAAGACAGAATTTCAAAGTTTACTATTTAATTCTACGAAGGCCATTTATATATAAAAAAAAAATTAAGTTCCTTTACTTTTCAAATATTAGAATGGTAATAAAAGTAAAGAAATAAAATACTAAGAGATGTTATATAAATATGTTGTTAGTTCTGATATTTGCTGTCTAGGATGCTAAAGAATAAGATAATATAATTTTATGCAAAATGCAGCCTTTCTCTTTATTAATATTTATCTCAATATTTTTAATGTTTTTATTATATATAATAACTTATTTCTGCATATAAGACATGCTACTGTTCAATTAAATTGACATATTTATAATGATATTCAAATCAACTCAACTTCAACCATCAAACAAAACTTTTCCAAAATGACTCACCTTCGACTCGCATACCAAAAACCCGAACCCAGACGCGTTTTTCTAACATATTACATATTACTCAACACACGTACGAACATCCTCTCGAATATTACGTAAATACAAGTTAAAAAACAACGTTCAAAAGTGTGTCAGAGTGGCGGAACAACATTTGGACGGAAGTCAGTATAAAAGACATCAACGCGCTACGTCTCTACCGCGCTCGGCTTGTTTCAACGGAATTTCTCTTATTTGCTTTGATATATGGATATGTTATACAACTAGTTACTATACGTACCTATTAATAGATATGTCATCTTTAGAATAATACTTTCATCTATGTAATTCGCTAGTCTAATTAAATTTAATGAAAATATGTTAATTCGTGTAATCTTTCGCAAGATCTTATGAATCATTAATTGATATTACCGCGTCTTTTTATAGATGTGGAGTAGACATTATAAAACAACTCCATAATAACACTTGACACAATTTTATATTATTATACATAAATTCGTATTGGCTCTTAATTCACACCTCTGAGACATGTACACCTGATTACGGGCTTCACATAGGCTCATATAAATATGTATACTTTTATGAAAAATCATTTTTATTTTATTCAGACAGTCATAAATTACCAGAAAAATACCAAATTACATAAGCCCAATAATATATATTAAACCCAGCTCTACCAGTCATTAATTGTAAATTATTACTGCGTATGTCAAAAATTAACATGTGTTACGTTCATCAGCGATTCGAGATCAGAGAAAGGTCGTGAAAACAAGAAATTTCAAATAATTACAATTCACAACACAGTGTGCGCGATGTTTACGCAACCAAACGATGATTTTATGCGAATGTTTGCATATGAAACCGTATTAATAGTTAGTTTTATTATTTCGTAATAACAGTTATTTTTTCTTTCTAATGTGCGGTAATATTATGATTTTATTATACGTAATGTAAGTAATGTCTTTGTTTACATGAAAAATTAAGTCATCTGTCTTGTGCGAGAGTTTAACATATTTATGCGGAATAACTTATTCGTGGAAAAAAATAATTGTAGTACTGTATTCATAGGGACATATCAGGAACGGAATTCTTACTATTAAAATTAAAATTTATAGTTAAAAAAGAGAACAAGACTCTAGAATTGTGTCAAAACAGTGAGGAAAAATGTGTGATCGAAAACTTAGTGTGAAATAAGCTAGCTTATTAACATTTCTTTTTTCTTACTGAGGTACAAAGTTTTCTTTGTAATTATCTAAAATATTATACGTCAGATAAAGTTTTATAAAATAAGTTTAACTAATTTCGAGTGAATTTACAACAAACGCACAACTTTATACTTTTATTAAAGACACTAGCCCCTTAAACGGGAATACAGTAAATCCTTCTTATCAGTTTTTTAAGCAACGCTCTAAAACCACACTTGTAGAGCCAAACAGTAATAAAAAACTTTACCTGGCTGACAGGAAGTTTCTACAAAAACAGGTGGCATATGCCAGATGCCAGGTGCATACACATGGCGGCTTATGTTACGTTTCACTTTCCGCGGTTCACTTTGACACATAAAAGCGGTTTCTTTTGCGGTTTGAACATTGCCATTGCCAAGTGGATTCTATATCATTTTTGAATATGTAATATCACAATTCTATTCCCCTTGAACTGCAACTCTTTTGCTTGTTGATGAAGTATTGCTTTAAATAAGTGGTTTATGTTGACGACTTGTCTAGGATTTGATTCCGGCCGGGTATTGTTAATTGATTTTTTGTTATGAAATTCTTAATGGTCGGTTTATAAATGTCCCCGGTGAATGACAAAAGGCTGGGCTCTTTTTAAAAACATAGCTGCGTTATAATTAAAGAAGCATTTGATAACCCCGTGGTGCAGTTGGGTAAACACGAGCGTAAGAAACGAGAAGCCACGGGTTCGATCTACGGACCGAGACAAATGTTTCTGTCATCTATAAATATATGTTTCCGGTTTGGGTGTTTGCGAGACCGAAAAGTCTCTCATAGTTTCTGATACCAACGACAAAAGATTTGTATCTTAGTGTGGAGTCAGAACTATGTATGTTGGGTGTAATTACCTACTTACTAACATTTATGTAGCCTGGCATGATTATGTTGAGTCATCAGTCTTCAACTGATGTTCTCTTTGTACTGCCCTTTACTTACCTGTTATGTATGTATGTTATGTTGTTACCTTGTCACATTAAAAAACGTGAAAAGAAATATGTCCACTCACGAAGGACATCAAAACCCATCGGAATACGTAATCATACTTTCACATTTGCAAAATATAGCGTTACGTTTAAAGGTGCTTTATTCAAATGGGAAGAAACCTCCGCGGTATTCAGTGCGCGTGAACAGCGTGAAAGCAGTGTGAAAATGAATTGTCAGGGCGGTCACGGTGTATTGGACTCGTGGCCTTGACTTTGGACGCCCAGCGGACCGAGACCGCGGGTAATTGAGTGCTTATCGCGAGCTTGAGCACAAACATTATGTGACAATGCTGTTTACTTCTTTGTTATACTTAAAATGCTACAAAAAATTGTCAATTTCTTTGCGTATATCTTTTGGATTCGATTTTTGAAAATATCAGTATTCGTAAAAATTCATCATCATCATCATCAGCCCAAATACGTCCCACTGCTGGGCACGGGCCTCCTCTACAACTGAGAGGAAAAATTTCGTAAAAATTAATATGCTCATATCATAGGGGTGATGGTGGCATTAAAATACGTTTATAAAAGTAAATACTTATACATTTGTTTCTCATCGTCACATGTATCCAAAGTTTGGTCTTATGAATTGATAGTATTAAATTTAGAAACCCAACCAAGCGCGCTAAGCTGGAAGGCTGGAGACCCCACCATCCATCTTTCCGCCATCCCTAGATGCCTGATTATAAACTACTGAAATCCGTTAAATAGCCTTGTAGAGTTCCATATCGAAGAAAAGATATTGCGATGCGACGGTTAAGTATGCTATCAAAATAATCTTCAATAAATCCACCTTTCACTGCCCACGGTCGACACAAATAGGAGCTGTTAACGCGAGGTACGTGGAATACATAATTTCACGTTTCCCTCGGGTTCCGTTAACTTGTCACACTTTATGTCAGCTGACAGTCTCTAGGAAATTTATAGGTGACTTTCTCCTTTACGACTAGAAAAAATCTGCTGTTAACTTCTTGTAGCAATAAATTCTTACATCCGAGCCCTTAGGAAGATACAGACAAAGCTATAAATATAATATTACACAACATTAGTATTATGTGTGTAATAGTTGCTTACAGTCCTGATAGGAATCGGTTTGATCGATTATGATTACTTTAAAATTGCTGGCGTAATTTTGGTTATAAACTATGTAATAGGTACTGTAAATTTCTGATTTTCATGTTTTTCGTAACGATATTTCATATACTCGTAAACGTTAAAGATACTACTTATATTGACTGACCAATGTTTCTTTTCTATTCCTATGACCTTTTAGATGAGTCAACAGAAAACAAAACATTTTTAAATCAAGAAAGATGTGTCATTTGAAAGTAATTCAAATGTATCTTTAAAGAAAAGTTAAATAAACTTAATTTATAAAATATTTTTATGTTCTCATTCTAACTAGTGGTTTTCTTTCTAAAACGCTTGTTTATATAAGAGTTTAACCACAAAACGTCGGTACGTTCAAATTGTATAATGACTGAGCTTTTACTAAGTACAGGTGGTATTGTGCGGTACACACTCACTCTCCAACGATGTAACTGAGAACAAAAATCAATGGAGTCGTGTTGATGGAATATTTTTTTTACGTAATGTTCTATCAAACTTTCAAAACAGATTTATATTAATATTATCGTTATTAAACGACATCATAAAAAGTGAAAAGACGACCTTGAATACAGCAGAATATTATTTTAAAATATATTTAAATAATTAAATTCATAATTTATTATTGAAACCTGTCATATTTATGGCAACACATACCTACTAATTATTATCATTTAAATAAATTACTATGCAAGGTGAATAACATGAACTGGAGGTTGA
This sequence comes from Hemaris fuciformis, assembly GCA_907164795.1. Taxonomy (NCBI): domain Eukaryota; kingdom Metazoa; phylum Arthropoda; class Insecta; order Lepidoptera; family Sphingidae; genus Hemaris; species Hemaris fuciformis. The sequence continues at coordinate 12,147,532 of OU015449.1, forward strand.
TGGGCAGGTGCAAATCTAACAATGAAGCTAAAAAATAGATTTAAATGGTTATATCGAACAATGCAGGTTCTATTGATAATGCTACTATATTATGTACACATAATATTATGTCAAAGAAATACAGAATAAATGATACTTCAACCAATCAATAGCGTTACACAATGATAGCGCTCAATAACGATACTACGAGAATATTAAATTGCAATCAATATTCTTATTCAATATTCGACATAACTAAAATATGGAAATTACGAGGCTTTATTTCTTTTTAACCTTTAAAAATAGATAAATAAAATTATTCTATAGACACATAATTAAATCAGTATTTTTACTTTCTAATATGAATAACTTAAGCTATTGTATGGACATATATATATAAGTAAAAAACGTATCAAACAAGATGAAGTGATTGCGTCAAATGGAAATATTATTATTGGCCTGACGATGTTCCCTCTAACAGTTAATACAGTACAAGTTGTAATTCTACCTAGTCTTGTACTAGTTCGTAACTGGTACGAGATCTAGCGTATTTATAAAATGTAAAATTTTGCCATAAAATTTATTAACTTCTCGTCCTAGATAAATGTAGGTAATTGGTAGGAAGTAATTAAGCAAGACCAGTTTAGCTACAGTGTATACATTATTATTTTTATAGGGTCACTGCACTTTTAGGTATGATTAAGAACGCCATACGCTGAGCGAGGCCGTGTCGGTAGTATTGGCGGTACTTTCATAGAAGCCTAAAAGCCCAGCTTGCCTTTCAAAATTCCGAATCTTCTTCTTAAAAATCTTTAAGCTTTAAATCTTTATTTAACAAAAGCAATTTGACATATAAATGAGAATATCCTGACCCCACAATAAACGATTGCAAACTAGACATTACACAATTAACGTGTAATGATTTTGGCTATGGAAGTACCGCCACTGGTCAGTAGAATCATACATAACTTAAAATGCAGACTGTTGAATTTGACCTAAAAAATGTTTCCTCGCTAAATGCCATACAAATTTTCTTACACTGTGACAACTCAATCTGTCACACTAAACATATTATTACGTTAACTTATTCAACAGCAATTAACCCAATCACTCCAAACATGGGACAATAAAAGTAATTGCAACAGCTACCGTAGAAAAACATTAAAATACCGACTCAATACATTTGTTCCATTCGACCTTCAGAGAAAGTTCATCTGAGTATTAGAAAAATCTTTTGACACATACGTAACGTTGAAACATGACTAGCGGGGAAATGCCACGCAAATCTCACACTTACACAGATGTCTATAAGAGCTATTGTCATGCGTCGTTTTACTTTTTAATATGCATAGGTGTAATATTTTATGTAAATAGGTAATTCACTTTCGTTTGAAGAGTTTTTATGTGGTTATGGAAATTTTTATTATGAAATTTTAGCGTTGTAGCTATTATGTTAACATATTTTGGCGGAAATGCTAATTTGTATTTGGAATAAATTGCATTAGAAATTGATAATTATATGCTGTAATTTATTTGCAAGTGCATATTTTTATCAATATTTAAAATAAATAATCGCGTATTTGTGGACTAATATGATTTACTGACTTAGTAGTGACTAATCAACAACTTTTTAGTCACCACTTTATTGGAGTAATTGTACCTAAAAATCCAATTTCAATTATCTAGCTTTGATGTTTTCTTATGATATTTTCTTTGCTGTAAAAGTGCTTGACTGTTTCTGAGGTGTGTAGTCCACCAACCCGCACTAGGCCAGTATGGTGGACTAAGGTCTAATCCCTATCAATAGTAGAGGAAGCCCGTTCCCGATAATGGGACCTATATGTGTAGTGTACACACATACATATGTTCTAAATGTCATCGGCCTTATATTCAAATTCAGAATCGTTGAAAACATAGCCAATCGGCGTGCCTAACCGATTTACGAGCTTTAATTTTAATGACACTATCGGAGTACTTCGTACTCCTAATGCCGGAATGGACTCGAAATTCTCGGGTGAGCGATAAAAAATCCGAAGGTTACATAATCGTTCCACAAGTAACAGATGAGGTAGAGCGATAAAAAGAATGGTGTGCCTTACCACCATGTAAGGTCAATGGACAACATTCCAGAAAGTTCTCGAAATAAAGGCAATATTTCACAGCAATTAATTCTGATTACGTTGGGACGGCAATAAAATTAATCCCAGATTAAATTTAATCCGGGCTTGAATAAGTTGCCACTTTTATTGGGATATTACGTTACGTTGGTCGGGTGTTAGTTTATGAACAAATGGAGTGGTTCTTATAAATTTTACGGGTTTAGCTCTGTATAATCCCATATCATTGCCAGTACCATAACTTATTAATAATTTGTCTCGCTTCCTCTACCGTCAGAAAGATTAAGTTAACAGTGACAAAAAACCCATCTTTATTACGTCCGACTTCTGGGCACGAACCTCCTTTACAACTGAGAAAGGAAGGCCTTATGCCACCACGCTAAGAACTATGTTACGAGCTCTTCTAATTGTATTGTATTTGATTTCATTTACAAGCTAGCGTATCAAAAACAGGCAGAGTTTCATTTATTGCTTTCATTTCTGTGTGTGCCACTACATACATACATAAACTCACGCATGTATTCCCTGAAGGGGTAGGCAGAGATGCATTTCTGCACCCACATTTCGCCAGGTATGTATCATTCCCACGTAATAGGGGGCGAGCCTATTGCCGTTTTTGGGGCACATTTCCAGACTCTGTGCTGCTACTGAGAATTTCCTAATGGAAAAACTCAATAACACTTTGCCCGAACCGGGAATCGAAACCAGGACCTCTAGATCGCACGGCACATACTTGTACCGTACAGGAAAGCGCAGCGTGGGACGTCCTCCGACAAGATGGTCGGACGACCTGGTAAAGGTCGCGGGACGTCGCTGGATACAGGCTGCTTCTAACAGGTCCCTGTGGAAGTTATTAGGAGAGGCCTATGTCCAGCAGTGGACCTCCATTGGCTGATGGATGGATGGATGGATGATACTTGTACCGCGAGACCACGAGGCAGTCATCAGTGTGCCACTATCGATACCTTTTATAACTTATCAAGCCCTGAGCGAACGTATCTCAATAACTAGTTAAGTGCATAACATCCGACGATTTTGCAACTAATAATCGAGTGAAAATCGATAGATAAATTTTCACCCATTAACCGATTGAGACTGCACGCAATAACTGTGCCTACATCCTGTGTTGTAAAGCGTTCTATTTTCCCGCGGAGAAACGGCATGTCGTATATAAAGGACTGATTTGCAGTGAGCCTAGTAATTGACTTATAATTAACTTCGGAAATCTATTTTAAGCGAGCAATGTCGGCTGTCGATTGAAATCGCACCCACATTAACCTTCAAGCGGGCGCAATGTCATTTGTAACGGTAGCGGCCGCGCGTAACCGAAAAGACCTGTGGGATGAATCAGAAAAATTAAGCCCTAATTACATATTAAATAATCATGCTTTGTGTAAAAAAATACGTCAATGAGTCATACAATTATGCTTCATTTTTGATAACTTTGAATGTATTTTAATAAAAATTAACGGCTTCAAGGATTCTTATGCACTCATAGAAAATTTACAAATGAATCAACACTCGATAATCACATAGAACGTTTCAAACTCACTTTCGCGTTTAAAATTATCATTCAATATCTAACAGTGGGCAAAAAGCGAGTCGTATAAGGCGCAACGAGTCGGAAGCGACTGCCGGAGAACCGAATCAGCGTCATTACGATGCGCGCCGTCCGCGCAGCTTTCTACATTCCGCGGCAACCAGTCCGTCCCACCGTCAGCCCGCTCTCATGCTAACTGTCCACTTAGCTAGGCTTCAAAACCGACATTAAATCCTTAACAGTTTCAAGGTACAATTTTTATAATAATATTAGCGTCTTCATCATCGGCCCAAATACGTTCCTCTGCTGGGCACAGGTTTCCTCGACAACTGAGAGAATTTAGGCCTTATTGTTAGTCCACCACGCTAGCCTAGTGCGGGTTGGCGGGCTACACATCTAAGAAATTCCTAAGATCTTTTAGGTGTGTAAGTTTTATCACGATGTTTTCCTTCGCCGTTAAAGTGATAATTATTTGTGAATACACATATAACTTCGAAAAGTCAGAGGAGTGTGCCTGGAGTCTGAACCTGCGATCGTCGAGATTCTCGACCGCGTGCCCAAACCTCGAGGCCATCACGACTCCGATATATTTTAGCAGATGCTTTATTAAAAACGCCGAAGAACCTTATACTACACAGATCTTGTTTGATAGCAATCAGACCAAGTCAAGTGGACGATTACCTTTATTTGAAGAAAACTTTATCCTACAGTTACGTAAAATAAAAAATATGTTTCTACTTTAATTCCGCAGTGACTTAAGCGAAACTTCATATAACTTAAAGCATTTAAAGTAAATATTTTATATAAGTGTAGCCTGGGCTAAATTTAAGTGCAATATGTTCTACTTTTGTTTTTGATTTTTATGAAAACTGTATAAGCAAGTAGACGTTCCAGTTTTTTTTTTCAACAGTCACAAACATAGTTCTGACCCCACATTAAGATACGACTCTTGTGTCGTGGGTATCAGAAACTACGAGAGACTTTTCGGTCTCACAAACACCCAGACCCGAAACAAATATTTGTGGATCACACAAACATTTGTCTCGATGCGGGGATCGAACCCGCGGCCTCTCGTTTCGCAAGCTGGTGTCTAGCCAATTGCGCCACGGGGCTGTAGTTACTAACGTTATGTCTTCCTGATTATCATGATTATCATGATCTCTATATAACGCATGGAAGAACCATCATCCCGTGGAAGCCAAATGAATCGTTTCTAATACAGTGAAATTTCATAACGCATCTTATGCAAATTCTCATATACCATGACAGCACAGACCCACATCATATGATGTCAAGGCGGTTATAAAAATGAATGTAATGGAAAATATAATTAACACTTACATACATAATAAATATGTCTTAATTATGTTAACGTGTTAATTACTCTGCATAAAAATATTCAAGGTTACATATATGTATGTGGTTTAATTCTATTAAAGTTGTTTTTATTAATGTACGATAAAAATTCCAGTTATAGTTATAAAAAATGGAGAATATTTAAGCCCCTTAATTAACTATTACAAAACATTGTAATACCGCAAAGTTCACTAAATTAGCGTTCAAATATTCGTTTTGGAACTATATGCTTGTGAGTTTTGTGAGTCTAAAACACCGCGGTTACAGATGTTACTAGACAAAATTAACATTTAATTGTAGAATCGGAACTATACACGCATTCAATCTACTTCATGGCTATAGTCCACTGCGCTGGCCTAATGCAGGTTGGCGGACTGCACAACTCGACCCATTATTTTTCTTATATTATTGTTACACTGGAAATAATAATTCGGAGCTGTCGAGTATTCTAAAGAGGATTAATTGTTATTGTAGAACTTGAATGAAAGAAAGAAAATTTCTGGCCATTATGTCTCCCATCCGTGAAAGCATTCTGTTACGCACGATTCATAAACAATACGTGAACAGAGACAATGCAACGAGCATTATACAATTTTGTATGTGATTCACGGCAGAAACAATTAAGAATAAAGATAAGGTATAATTTTTTTTGGGATTCAAGTGGCGTAGTAAGTGCCTAGTTGGTTGAAACGAGAGATGCCGTATTGTAGTTTAACTGAAATTCCTGCCATATTTTTATAAAATGTTGAAAGGATATTAATAAATATACTTTTGTAATTTTCAAATTACAAAAATTTGTAACACCTCAAAGTTTACTTAATCATCATCAGCCCATATACGTCCCACTGCTGGGCACGGGCCTCCTCTACAACTGATAGGGTTTAGGCCTTAGTCCACCACGCTGGACTTGCGGGTTGGCGGACAAAGTTTAAAGTTTACTTAATTAGCATTTAATCCGAACGTGGTTACTGAAGTATGATACACGTCTTATGTATTTCATTAATATCTTGATGTAGGATCGGAACTATGCATACGAATACGCACTCAGTCTACATCTGAGAGGCCTTAGTCCACCGCGCTGGCCTAATGCGGGTTGGAGGACTGCGCACCTGAACCCAATGATTTTTCCTTTAACCAACAAAAGGCTGGTTGGCGAACTATACGTTCCTAAGAAATCCCTCGTGGAGAAGTCTTAGGTGAGGAGTTTTTTCCGACCATCTTTTCCTTCACTGTTATATCGCATGATTATTTATTAGGACACATAAATTTGAGTAACAGCGAGAGCGAGTCAAGCCTGGGTTTTAGATGAACTTGAAGCTGCCAAAAATTTTATTCCCTTATATCCAGTTAATGGCGATTTCGAGATTATAGTCACAGAATCCGTAGATAAATTTGTATTTAAGATCACATAAATATGTGCCAAGATGCAGAAATCTAGGCTCCTACTTAATTAAGTCCGCAGGTCAAGAATTTGAATTACAGATGTGACGACCCAATATGGGTGGATGAAATCATATATGCTTAAGCAAAATTTGCACATCACTGACATGTACATAGGAATAGCGGCCTACTGCTAACAAGCGAAAGAACAAATTAATTCTTTAATTATGGCTAACATTCCTCGTACCTCAACTTAGAAATTGGAATTGAAGTGGTAGAGCCAAATTATTGCATTGTATAATGAATACACTTTGTTAACAAAAAACTAAAGAGAACGAATTATTAATTTATAATTATGTGAACCAACCAGAACTAGGCCAGCGTGGTGGACTAAGGCCTAAACTCTCTCAGTTGTAGAGGACGTGCCCAGCAGTGGGACGTGTATATGTATATGGGCTGATGATGATGATGATGATGATGAATAATGTGAACTGATTAGAGATACTCAATTTTGCCAGTCGAAACTGTTTGGATCGAAATCCACTCTTCATACTTTTAAGTGCCATGCCATCTCATATATGACCTCCAGCTGGGCACCTGCCTCCTCAGCGTTCAAGGCAGTGTCATACTATTAAGATTAACATTATTATTGATTCAAAATGTTTAATAGCAATTTTATATAAGTTGTTCTCTTGCTTTCCGAAAAATTTACGTTAAAAAAATATTGCTAAATTATTATTTTTTGTTTTTATGTCTTCTACGACGATCGAAAGGAAAGCTACCCTATTTTCTGCACCAATTACTTCAAGATTACGAAAAACAAAGTAAAATTGTATAGTCGTGACACCGGATCAAGTTCACTAGCACGACACTTTCACCGGGGACAATGGCTCACTGAGTCAACTCATTTCGTAATGAAGTGGCTCGCATTCGAAACGCACATCCGTATGTCTATTGATAGGACAGTTTGTATGTCACTTAGATAGAAGGAAAAAGTATACACTTATTATACTTTTATATCTATTTTTTATCTTAAGCAGTGAAGGCCTCGAGGTTTAGGCGCGCGGTCGAGAATTTCGGCGGTCGCAGGTTCAAACCCCAGGCACACACCTCTGACTTTTCGAAGTTATGTGTGTATTCACAATGAATTATCACTTGCTTTAACGGTGAAGGAAAACATCGTGATAAAACCTGCACACCTAAAAGTTCTTAGGAATTTCTTAGGTGTGTAGTCCGCCAACCCGCACTAGGCCAACGTGGTGGACTAAGGCCTAAACCCTCTCAGTTGTAGAGGAGGCCCGTGCCTAGCAGTGGGACGTATTTGGGCTGATGATGATGATCTATTTTTTAAGGGGTAGATGGAGATCACGATAACAGAGCTTACTAATAGATAAATAAATGAATACACCCAACAATCTCTCACATACTTCTGACCCCACACTTAGATACAAGTCTTGTGTCGTGAGATTCAGATTCTACGAGAGACTTTTCGTTCTCAAAAATACCTAGAAAACACCCAAAACAAATATTTCTTGATCACACAAACATTTTGGGCTGTCGAAATGAATAAACGATTTGCCAATTCATCCGTCTTGTCATTCGCACGAAACTAGTGCGTCATGCGATTGAAAGGACTCGGTTTTGGCAAAGTATTAATATATTTTTTGTATAAGAAAAAAATTGTAGCAACATGGAACAATTTCTATCCATCCAAATTGGCCCAAAGTCCGCTAAAAGGCCTATTATTACGTAGTGGGTACGTAAATAAACTGCTCAAAAATGCTGGTATAGAAAACACGTCGGTAGTCTGGAATGCTAACTTTTTATTTTTCCGTCAGAGCGAAAACAACTGCAGCATGATTTTACATCATGAAATAGTAAACAAAATGTATGTGGAAGCTAAATATATTCATGACGTCACTTCAGTACCCTTTCAAATACGAGTAGTTCGTGACTCGATAATATCATAATAAAAGAAGAGCATAATTAACAAAAATATAGATGTTAATCTACGAGAAGTGAGCGTTAATGAAAGTGCTAAACGTATAAAAACAGCTCTTTGAAGCACAATGAGGTTCCCGAGATAGTTCATGTCAATTTATGTAATTTCTTCTCAAGGCATTGTTTTTAATATTTTCGGTATGAAATTTCACTGTTGCGTAATATTTTGTTATTAATATACAAATGCCTTATTGTTGAAGATATTTCACGCAACTATTATTTTCATCGGATACGTCAACGAAATCATTGTCTCGTGTGATTAATCTAGTGCGGCCCAAATAATGTCAACAGGAGAGAAATTAAAAAAATACACGACTGAAGTAAAACTTATAAATACGCCGAACAGTCGCATACATAGTTCTTAGTTTACACAACATATTACATTTCTGAACGCACTCATAAATATTTGACAACTAATAAATATGTCAATCCCTTTTTATTACTGTCACTATTCTACATTCTTAAAATTTAAAACAAACTTTTTCTGAATAACTTTTTGGTGTCAGTGTGCGCGCGCATCGTAAAAAATCACTCTCATCATTTTTCCCTAACGCGCCAAAAGAAGTATAACTTCAAAAAAAAAAAAACACACAACAGTCACATACATAGTTCTGATCCCACACTAAGATACAAGTCTTGTGTCGTGGGTATCAAATTACTTTGGAGTTACTATCATACATACATACATACATCATCAGCCCATATACGTCCCACTGCTGAGCACGGGCCTCCTCTACAATTGAGAGGGTTACTATGAGGGTTGAGGAGTTACTCTGTCGTGTTCATTTTTGAGGTCACGGAGTATCTCTTTAGTGTAGATGAAGACGTACATGGTGTTTTTAGCCGGTAAAAATCCGGCAGACCCCGTCTATCTCGTTAAGCGGGAATCCAAGAGGAAAAAAGGAGAGAAATTACTACGCATATGACTAGGCAACTTAACATAGCCATAAAACGATATTCACAATCAAATCTAGATTCAAATCACTTAATATTGAGTCTAATTTGGTCTAACAATTTCTTACCTTTAATTAGCTAAATTTAGGTGACATTTCTTACGCTTCTTTTTAAGGTCATTCATACAATAATTCGTTCATTTAAACACGATAGCCGAGATGGAATATATTGAAGTCTCTAACCCCAGTCCACGCAGATGTTACGGCCGAGAAGTTAAGTTCCCACGCTTGTTACGAAAACCGCTCATCGCTTACAGCCTGTGCCTGTTAGCTAGCGTGACAACAGGCGTGACCGACAACACGTCATTACATACGGAAGGCGACTATCACGCAAATTCATCCGCGTCACGCTGAGAATGTAGGTTTTAGACGGGTCGATGACCGTAACAGATACAACCGTCTGGTAGCTAATTGCTGATTGAAATGAAATAGGGATATTTCACAATTTCGTACTGGCTTGATTTAATAAACTTCTTGAATTGTAAATAGCTTGAGATACTGGTACTAAATTGCACAAAATCAAAATAAAAAAGTAAAAAAGTATCAATAGATATTTCAAATTAAAAAATCGAATCCATTGCCAGAGAAAACAATAACTAATAAAAAAATTCAACTCATAAATCTAATTGTCTTACATCAGAGATGGTCAGGTGGAACTGAAAAGTGATTTCTTTTGATGTTTGATTGACATTTTGATAGGTTAATTGCGGTGTGACCGATGGTATTATGCTACGGACTGTATGTAGTGTGAGAATGATTGTAAAGGTAGATATAATTGGTACGATTAATAGAGTATTCTTAACTTGCTTAAAAAAAATATTTTATTAAAATCAAATTTTAATCCCTCATAAATAAACTTAATATTTAAACAATAAAGATTTTCAAATTTATACTAATATAACGTGAATCAGTAAAAGGCCCACCAATTTTTTTTTAAATATTCCCAAAAATATGCCCAATTCTGGATCTACAAATTAATAATGAGTTTTATTATAAAATATTATTCAAGGTGTTTACTTCATAAGTTGGCGGACCATTTCTAGCGCAAATGGAGTATTTTACTTACGCAACATAGACCCTAATAAAGTTTCATAATATCCTGAAAATGTCAAATGAATGTAAAGCATACTCCGTCAGGTGTTCTACTTCTTTGCTAATACTGCGTAAAAAGTAAAATGAAAAATAAATTAGCATTCCATTGCTCCCAATAAGAACCGGATAATTCTCACATTGTTATCTAAACACATTATTTTCATTATTCGATTCACGTTCGACACATCGCAATCGATGATCCAGCAAAAAAAAAATCGCGAATACAAGAGAAAAGACCTATTTAGCATACAGATTGCGTTCTTGCGATTTTCAACCTTCCCTGCTTGCCATAGAGGCGATTAAATGCATATGAAAGTATACAGATGAGGTAACAAGCATTGTTGGATTGTCTTCTCACGGTGTGTACTGTGTACTGTACACGGTGTAACTGCGGTTCTATTTTTTATAAAATTGTAATTTGAATGCATGAGATGAAAACGTAAGGGAACATCTCACAAGTTCAACGCTTTCGCTTGCCATTCGTCGTCATCGTCGTCGTCATCAGCCCAAATACATCCCACTGTTGAGAACGTTTCATAAAATTTGTGATGTTCATAATAAAAATACTTGGAACAAATGTAATCTTGTACAACACGTAACTCGTCTCCGGAAAATTAATAACTCTTTTATGGGGCAATGTATACGCTTCTATAACAAACTTCCGACAACAAAGGACGTGTAAGAGCTGATATACGTCCCACTGCAGGAATATAGCTTAAACGCCATTTGAAGTTATACGAAGCTATTATAGGAATGAAAAGGAAGTGCACAATTTCCCACGGTGCCGGAAACGTAAACAGTTCCCGCGGACATTGTCATACCAGAGAACACTCACTGCATTTACTGGACAAAGATGAGTAAAACTCATTTACCTCCGTGAGTTCTGCGAAAATAATTCTCCAGAGCAATGAGTTATTAAACTCATAAACGGGTCAGAATTTTAAATGAGAGAGGCTACTTACTGTGAATAAAACTTTTTGTTATTTGATGAGCAACATGGAAAGAATTACAGCTATTGCTATATATACACAAAACTCACGCCTGCATTCCCCGAAGGGGTAGGCAGAGGTGCATTTCTGTACCCACATTTCGCCAGGTATGTATCAGTCCCACGTAATAGGGGGCGAGCCTATTGCTGTTTTTCGGACACATTTCCAGACTTCGTGGTGTTACCGAGAATTTCCTAATGGAAAAACCCAATAACACTTTGCCCGACCCAGGACCTCTAGATCGCACGGCACATACTTGTACCGCGAGACCACGAGGCAGTGGCACTACTGCTATATATCTTAATAAATAATTGCCGCATCAGTGTTTTGATCACATTTTCCACGGGATTATTCCCGTTTTTCAGCCTTATTTCGAGATTTTATGCTACTACAATTTCCCATTCTGGTAATTTTATAATATTCTGGTGTAAAAAAGATATACAAAGATCACCACATCTTACAAGAACAATGATTAAATATCAAGGGAACCATAACAGGTAATGTTTTACTCATCATCATCATCAGCCCAACTACGCCCCACTGCTGGGCACAGACCTCCTCTACAAATGTTTTACTATTAAGTACCTATTAGTGCCTTTTAACACCTCAGTAAGTGTTTATTATAATACCCACGTATTCTATAAATATGCAGTAGAAACTTGTCTTAAGTGCCATTAATTGCCTCTATGATTAGTCAGCGATCATTTCGTGTCCTATTTCAATAAGACCATATACGTAGAGTGATCTTGTTTTCCCATCGAATCGTTTCCCACGCTCGGACGTAACTTGTCTGGTGTTACCAGCGTTAATACAAAATGCGGGGTGACCAGCCAGTGTATTCGATGAGATCTTTTCTGTTTATTTGTAGATTTTGGTAAATTTCTGAAGGAGAATTTATCTAAATAGTTTCTTAAAATGTTATTCGTCGTGTTTTTCGACTAAAATAGAATAGAACATTTATTGAAAACTTTTATCATGTAATGAGTTATGTAATCTAATAACCAAGGATATGATCATTAAGCAAAGACAATGGTCCTCTCTTGATAATTTATATAGATAAATTAACTGGCAATTAATCAAGTACATCGGTCATATTTTGTTGCCAGTTTAAAACCTCGTTTCCTTTGAGATTGAAGCGTGTGAGTGACTGAGTGAGCGAGTGACTAGGGATCATCTAGCTACTCAATCCTCTATACAGAAAGCAACGGAGCTAAAGGAAAAATTGCTGGAACATTGTGGCCAATAAAAAAATAAAACACAAAGGCAGCATGAATGAACAGCCACGATCATTTATGCATCTACTAACATAACCGGAGTGACGGTAAGCGTAAAGATACATTAGCAACGATCTACAGGAGTCGTTCAACCGGGAACCGCTCTCTTGCTCGTGTTCTCGAAGCATTATGAAAATTATATAATAACTTCAAGTCAGCATCAATTGCCTGTTGTGAGATGTGAGTCTAGACCCTCTAATTTAAAATAAACTCCAATGATATCATTGTAAGAGTTTCTGTGGTTAATTGCAAAAATAACGGAATAAATTTCTATAAAATTAATTTGTATTAATAAGTCTGTTCATTTATAAATTTTTATAACAAAGAAAAATACTCCCCAATCCCACAGGTTACATAGATCTGACCTCATTCTAACATACAATAGACTTTTCGGTCTCACAAACTCCCAGGCTCATATTTGTGATTCACAAAAACAGTAGTCTTAGTTCGGGGATCATACTCGGGGTCATTCGTATCAAAAGCTGGTGTCTGTTTGAAACCTATTATTCTTATTTTTATTTTATTCAAAGCTTACAATGATACCGAGCGTCGGCTTTGACGATTTAAGAAAATACCGCGACTAACTGATTCGTCAAAGCCGGATTTTTATGAAGTTAACATCAATAAAACCGGAGTATTTTCAGATTTAGTTCGGATATTTTTCTTATTGTAGTGCTGTTCCGTTCGAAAAAAAATTGTAATGACAGACATATATCGGACTACACTTTTGGACCCGCGGCATGTATGTGAGCTGTGCGATCTTGAGGTCACGGGTTGAGTTCCTGCATCGGGCATTGTAATTAATTTATCCACTGGAGATTTTAAGTTTATTATATCAATATGCTCACCTCATATTCCATGTAACTTCTGGCAGATCGGTGAAACGAAGATGTATATTATGTGTACACATACACCTCTGCCTATCGTTACCGGGAAACAGGCACAAATTTATGTTGATTTAAAATACATTTTATTGAATACATAAAAAGTTTTACGTTTAGATCCAAACATTTTACAAAACAGCATGCAAAAGAGTCTAGCGTTAATCTTTTATCAGATCAGACGAGATAAACTCTTTTCTATTGTCTTATTCTACATTGCAATCGCATTTTATCCTCTTCGTGTCCATTAAAATAGATTATAAATACATGATAGTAATAAATGATTTATCTATTTATTTAAAAATGAATGTTTGTTTGTATGTCATAGAACTCCTCTTAAACGGCTAGATCGATTGGGAAGAAATTTTTTGTGTTTTTTCGAGGGAATTCGAGAATGGTTTAGATTCACAATTGGACCTCGTAGATGGCGCCGTTGTCGGTAAGTCAAACGGCTGCACCTGATTGGGATGAAATTTTCTATGTATATTCCAATGGGTCCCTGGATGATTTCAAAACACAATTGGACCCGGTAGACCCTGCTTTCGGCGTATCGCTTAAAGCTTTCCCGGGCAGGATGACGTCTGCCGGGACAGCTAGTTGAAAATAAAACAATGTCACACAAAACACTTAAATTTAGAATACAGAACTCAAAAAGCATAATATATTATTTATTGAAATGAATGAATTATTGACAACTTTTCAATCTTAAATTGTTTGTACCTCAACAATTAAATAAAAATACAGGCAATTAGCACCGATTGCGTGAATTAATGCAACTAGACAGTGACGAAGCACTAACAGTTTCGTCCGAGCAAATGCAATACATTGTAATTGACCCGGTTGACTTCAAGATCCGCGATGATTCAGCATTATATGTTGCAATTTAAGATATTGAGGGCATTGCAACAAGAGATAAATGGGCCAAATTGTCGATAAACCATACTGTATTAATCATAAGGTAACAGATCAGTAATTTTGAAAAGCTATTATTTTGAAAGAGGTCTGGAAGTAAGTAAATTGTACCTAATAAATAAATACACCCAACAGTCACATACATAGGTCTGACTCCACATTAAGATACGAGTCTTGTGTCGTGGGTATCGGAAACTACGAGATAGGTACTCTTCGTACTCACAAACACCCAGACCCGAAACAAATATTTGTGGATCATACAAACATTTGTCTCGGTGCGGGGATCGAACCCGCGCCACTCGTTTCGCAAGCTGGTGTCTAGCCAACTGCGCCACGGGGCTGTCTATTTTTTTTAAAGCTTAGAAAATCTATTATTTTGAAAGAGGTCTGGAAATAAGTAAATTGTAGATATTTCTTCTCTAAACCAATATTCATGGAATAATCGTAGCAATTGCTTTTCTATCTTGTTTTCAAGACTGTGCTTGTAAATATTTCGATACAATTATATTATAAATATTATAATATTTCGAAACCGGATGTTTACAGGTCGACTCTGGAAATGTCACATTCCACAAGTATGCCTTGGCGAAATGAATATTGCAGGTTTTGCACCTTACGTAAGGTGGCGGATATCTGTGCACATGCGAATATTCCATTACCAATTATAATTCCTTAATATCACTTGCTATCTTTTTTATTTACTATTCTACATTATTGTGATAAATATGCATATCTCAATGAACGTATACATATTAGCTTTGAAATTATCATCATCATCATCATCAGCCCCTTTACGTTCCACTGCCGGGCACGGGCCTCCTCTACAACTTAGGTTTAGGCTTTGGTCCACCACGCAGGGCCAATAAATATAAAATATTATTTTTATAATAACATGCTTTAATAATTCGTGCGTGTGATCAAGGCGTTTGTGGTTCGATCGCCGAAGTTGATCAAAATAATAATTAAAGGTTTTTCGTTACAAAACTTTTAATATCAATAATTGCTACCGTTAAGGTTTTAAAATACAATTGGCGAAAAAATACCCCACATTTGTAAGTGTCAAATGTATGAAATTAATTTTAATATGGCTTTAGTTCAGTGAAAAACCACTATTATGTAAAACTACAGACTTGTAATTCATCATCAGCCCAAATACGTCCCACTGCTGGGCACGGGCCTCCTCTACAACTGAGAGGGTTTAGGCCTTAGTCCAGCACGCTGGCCTAGTGCGGGTTGGCGGACTACACACCTAAGAAATTCCTAAGAACTTTTAGGTGTGCAGGTTTTATCACGATGTTTTCCTTCACCGTTAAAGCAAGTGATAATTCATTGTGAATACACACATAACTTCGAAAAGTCAGAGGTGTGTGCCTGGGGTTTGAACCTGCGACCGCCGAAATTCTCAACCGTGCGCCTAAACCTCGAGGCCATCACTGCTTTTTACTTGTAATTGCAAATGTGTGTTATCTACGTAGCAATTACGATTTTATGCGTTTTGCAAGCATTGTATTTATTATTCGATTTAAAATTCTCTCGTAGATGAGTGTTGGTAAAGATTTCGCAATGTGAAAGGAAGATTCTTATGAAATTCAACAGATTGGTTTTGTAAGACACTACATCGGTCGAGTTGATATGTCATTGTTTTAGTATTCGTCATTCGTCGACAATATAAAACAATTTGTTAGGGACTTTTATTGGGACGATGGAAGACTCTCGTTTTCTTTGAATTTTCACTCACCAAAGTAATTTCTTTTTTTGGTGAAAAATAATGCGTCAAAAATTGTTTGTCGAAAAGGTAGAGCTTTGCTGTAGGTAATTGGTTTGTTTAATGAATGAGATTACCCAATGAATTTTATTTGTAATGATACTATTACCAGCTTTTCTGTTACTTTTCCCTGTTGTTTTTGAAAAAGAAATAACCCAAAACAATGTCTAAATACCATAGTTCAGTCAGTTTATTTATATAAAGGAGGGGACGGAACATATTATGTAAATGTTCTAGAAATCATTCGAATTCCGTAAAGCCTAAAAAGGATATATTACCGTTCGAAATTTGGTAGGTTATACGAAAAAGGCAAGGCCTTGTTTTAAAGGCGACGCCCGTTTAACCTTAATATTTCAACCTTTTTGGCAACTGTTACTACCTCACTCGACTTTGGAGCCGTCAAAGAATAAATGACACTTTTACTTTTTTATCGCTTGCAACACTAGCTAAAACTGCGAGATGTAATAGTGCAATACATCAGACTAGTAGTGATGTACTATTGTGTGCAATGTGTGCACATTATTTTACGAAATCGTCATAATATATGAATTTTAGTATAAACATACAAATTGCATTGTCTTTTATTATCAGATATTGCAATGCCTAAACAATCAATAACATTCATTATTCTTACCTCTAAGTCGTGATGGCCTCGAGGTTTAGGCACGCGGTCGAGAATCTCGACGGTCGCGGGTTCAAACCCCAGACACACACCTCTGACTTTTCGAAGTTATGTGTGTATTCACAATGAATATCAAGTAGGTACGTGATACTTTAACGGTGAAGGAAAACATCGTGATGAAACCTGCACACCTAAAAGTTCTCAGGAATTTCTTAGATGTGTAGTCCGCCAACCCGCACTAGGCCAGCGTGGTGGACTAAGGCTTAAACCCTCTCAATGGTAGAGGAGGCCCGTACCCAGCAGTCGGACGTATATGGGCTGATGATGATGATGATTCTTACTTCTATCTAAATTATGTTCGAAATATTCGCCAAATATGGCGTTAAAAAGAGAAACGAAACTTTGATTTGTATGCAATACTTTAAAATGATTAAGTTTTACCTAAATCAAGAACAATCAATCCAAGAATAAATATTTGTTTTTGGAAGCGATAGATTTTAAGTAAAACTTTGAGTTATACTTACATGTTATTGAGAATGATTTACATAAAAGTATAGAGTAAACACAACGAAAATTCCCACGGATGAATTGGATCAGCTGGTAGAAACACATAAAAAGGTTCGAACAATCAAAACTATCCGACATACCATCACGAAAAAAGAATACTTTTATTTTTAACGGAATGCCGGCAGACTGGTTTGTTTAAGCTATTTGTTTGAGTTCTGAGTTATTAACGTACAGCGATCTACGTATATTTTATTGTACTAACTTTTTAATACTTTAAATTGGGAAATTCGTAATATTATTTAAAATTGTTAGTCGAAATCAAGAAACAATTAGCATAGATTAATTCGCATAGCTTAGAGCAACAACAGAGTTTCTTGCCCGTTCTTCTGTAGTGATGACTGCCTACCGAACAGGGTGGTACACCAAATTTTGAAATGACTGAGTCTAAGTGATGTATTTGACATTTTATGGATTCAATAAATATAATTTCATTTCATTTCATACTTACTATTTTTATGTCTAAGAATAACTGTCATGTTACTGTTTTAAATTAATCGTATAAATATTTGTATCTATAAACGTGTGAAAAGTTTCAAAGGTAATATTCACGTCATTAATTATTAAATTACCGTATGATGAAATGCAAATAATAAATATAACCTCCAATTGCTTCCCACATAATTGGCTCAAACATCCAATATTTGACATAACGTTCGAGTCAAACATCCAGCACTTATCGTTTCTCATAAAACACTTTCACCAAGACATACAGATGTGATGTTATGCGGACGTCATGCGTGAACTCGTCTCATGCAGTTTACCCAATCAATTTGTACTTAAAATATACCAACCGAAACTCGTATCTTACATCACGCATGCGTGCGTGCAATTCACATAATATATTTTATTATAAACTGAGACGGTTATGTCATTTAAAGTATTATGTGCCGTAAGTAGAGTTGTGAAAGGCAACATCTAGATTGACTTAATTCTAGGTTAAGAGAACGTTGAAGGAAATAGCTATAGCATCATCAATGAGGCTAATGATTATGATGGCTTCAATTTAATAGAAAATCAAATCGAAGAGTGAACATAGTCGATAAATGCGATATCCAATAAAGATTTTTATTAATCAATTTCGATCAATGGGGTATTTCAAATTAATTATTATGTAACAATGAATTTTTTGCCATAATTAATAAATCATTTTTCTTTTTGTTACAGGTTACAGCCTTGGCTGTGCTCAGCACAACATTGGCCAAGAACTCGACGGTAAAAGCGAAACCGAAACGACAGCTGGAAAATATACGAACACCGCAAAACTTGCAATATTCCTTGGTACTGCCGCATTCAAGAGTAGCTCATTTTAGATCGCTGTCTAATAATAATAATCGAAGAATTTCAAATGCTTCACCGAAAGGTAAACTTCCGCCTTATGCCGTCCAGATGGAGCCCGTGGTGCAGTACTCGCAGAAAGATCCCTTGTACGATCCCAGCCTGGATAACGTAGAGGATTCAGTCGTTAACAAAAATGAGATCTATGCTCAATCAAAAATCCTTAATGTACAAGACCAATCCCCCTCGGCAAGCTACGGCCCACCTTACGGTACTTTGCCAACTGCTCCATTGTACGGACACGATCCTCACCAGCATTATTACGACGAACCTGAACCAATTATCGAAATTATCATCAAAGAGTCAAACGAATCGCTCCCAACGCCTCCACCTACACCTCAACCAAAAAAGAAGAAGGAGCCCGTTCATGTCTTTTACGTCAAATATAGCAAAGATCCGCATTCAAAAGATAAAGTTATCTATGAAAAACCTATTCCCGCTATTACGCCAGCAACCAACGAGGAAGAAAGCCATCATGATGAATATGTTACAGTTACCCCGGAGCCGGTGTATTTGCCTCCTAAAACCACAACATTGAGAGCGATCATTAAACCTGAATCAGAGATTTACCATAGTGACAGCAGTGTTAAAATTACATTCGGTAACGAAGCTCGCCATTATCATGACAGACGAAGACACGAAGGGGACGCTTCTTCAGAAGAACGCGAGGAGACAGCTCCAAGACCTGCGATCGCATTCCCTAATCAACCGTTAACTCAAAGTCATCCATCCATCGAGCGATCAGCTTCACCGCATCCTCAGTACCATGAAGTAACCACGAGACCTACTGTATACCAACCTAATCCTAGTGCTCAGACTTACAAATCTGTGGGATCCCATGCGCAGAGTCGTATACAATTCCAACCACAATACTTCCCGACTGAACAACAATTACCAAGACAAGGCCCATCTGCTTCGACATTTAGATCTCAGTCTCATCCTCGTCAACCTTTTGGACCCTCATCTTCACCTTTAATTCCTAATCCTGCATTTGCAAATGGTCCTACAGGCCCCATCTTCTCTGGGCCTACTGCTTCGAGTCCAGTAGCATCGTCGTACTCCACATACCAGAGAAATAATCCTTCCCAACAGTCTCGCCCCAACAGTAGTCCTCCGGTATTTGGTACAAGAACACACTTCAGTGGACCACCGAGAACAAGTTTCCATTCCGGGCCTCAAAGACCCTTACATCAATCACAACCACAATCCAAACCATTCTTTGATGAGGCTAAATATTTGCAAGAGAACTATCATACTATAACAACTGAACAAGTGGATCCTCCTAAAGAACAAGTGTTACCTCACCGTCCACCACAACATTTTAATCGCTTACCTCAAGCCAGTCCTAGTCCCACGCCTTCTCATTTCCAAGAGCATCGCAGACCGCCAATTATCCCACTTAATCAACAATTACCCCAGCAGAAACCACCTCAACAATTTGTTGATTCAATTCACAATAAACCTTCTCCTATTGGTCCAAGCAGTTCTCCGTTCTTTAATTTGAAACCATCACCTCCGCAAATCGAAAACAATCGCCAGCCATTCCATCAGCAATCCCAACAGCAGTTCAGTTTCCATCAAGGCCCGCAGCCATCGTCCCGACCGATACAAGTTCAAGGACAACATTCTTTCTCGAGCCCTGTTTCTCCATCACCGTCACCTGTGCCCCATAACCAATTCGTTCCACAACCCTCCGCGCCCACTCTGTATAATTTCCATCCTCAACCATCACCGACGCCCGAACAACATCATTTCCATCATCAAAGCTCACCATCAGAAAGGCCTCAATTCCAACAACCCCATGGACCTTCCGAGAGGCCGTTCTCTGTACATGGACCATCAGAAAGGCCCCAGTTTAACCATCAAAGCAATTTCCAGGACCAATCTAACCATGAACATCAACAGAATGTTGGCCAATTTGTGCCTCAGGGTGGTGAACTAGTACCCGCAATTTCTAAATACGAGCAACACATAACTATAAATGGTCCTACGGCACAACCCTCATATAGCGGTCTTGGCGAATCCCCATCACCATCGCCTACGCCTCAACAGCAACAAGTACAAAATTATCATCAACAACAGCAGCAAGAACAACAGTATCACCAATTCCAACAACAACAGCAGCAACAATATCACGATGCTGAGCAGGAGCAAGTGCGCCAACAATTAGCCCAGAATGTACAAAAGCAACAAGAAGAAATTCAGCGTCTTCAAACACAGTTACTTATAAGCCAGCAAGAACACCAGAAAAAACAATATGAACAAAACTTTAAGCAGTTACAACATACCTTCAACCAACAAGTTCAAGCGACTTCACCCAGATCACAGTACATTCAAGAAAGGTCGCGACCGCAACCCACTTACGCTACAAGCACAGCATCTCCTCCCTATTATCAGTCTACTTCGAGGACAGTCGAAATAAGGCCAACTACTCAGAAGTATGCGTCTTCCACCGTAAATTCAATAAACACTACCCCAGAAGATAAAAAAGCAGAGCAAAAGAAGAAGCCTGCAATTGAGCTGCCTGATGAAGTTCCTGATGACCTGCGCCAACAACTTCTTTCTTCTGGTATTTTAGATAATGCTGATATTAGTGTATTGGACTACGATAAAGTAGGGGAAACACCTTTGGAATCGCTTCCTCCTGACCAATTAGCAAACTTCTTCAGTGCAGGAGGAGCACAACAAATATCAGCTAGTGAACACAGACCTGTTGTCGTAAAGCCTAGTGGAGATCGTATTGAATCCAGAATAGACGAGGATATTATGGAGGAAGACCAAGAAGGCGCTGCTTCTGAAAATATACCAAGCATCGTAGCGGCTCCATCGACAAAACAAGAAGTTGAAATGAAAGTGGTTCACTTTGATCCTAACACGCCTGACGGACAACAAATAGCAAAAGAATATGTTAACGAAAATGCTACTCAGTTGGATCCAGTTGCTTTGAACGATAAGAAATACAATCGATATCTGCCCTTAAAAGTAAGCGGTAACCAGTTTCCTCTTCCAGATATACTTAAGGGTAGAAAAATCACCTCCGTTGTCGTATTAGCTCCTGTAGAGACTGAAGCATTAAATGGTCCGCATGCAAGAACGGAACGTGCAGCTAGCAACGATCTTAAAGGAATCAAATTTGTGGCTGGAGATAGCCTGCAAAATTTATTGAAAAAACCTACTAAAGACAATTTCGAGAAATGGTTGGAGGTGGAAAAGAAGACTGTGTCAGATTTACAATCAATCGTCTTATTAGTTTTTGGGTAAGATTTTTTTTACCAGTTACTCTGAATTACTTTGATAGTTAAATCTATATTTATTTAATTTACGTATGGGTAGGAGTAGTTTACCGAGAATATATGAAAAATGCAAGTTATTATAAGCCATGTAATAAATTTGTGGGTGTGTGTTTTAAATATTCCAATCTGCATTCGTAAGGCTTTTATCTTTTAATGCCAATGTTTTTCGCTGAACATATGAATTTCTTTTATGCTGTTAAAAACAAAAAATATTTATTTTATTTTTCAGTAATGAAAATCCTTCAGAAGAAAAAGAAATCTTTATGTATGATATAGGATCAGGCTCCGTCAGCAAACTGAGTGGTGAACTCTCCAGTGCATTCATTGAAGCTGCAGAGAACAATTCTCTGAGTAAAGATATTGAAACATTAGCCATCGAAGGTGAAGGGACACCAGAAAACTTTGAAAAAGACGAAGTCGCGGAAGGTTCGGAAAATGTGCCATTATTTGTAGACTTATCGGGTGTAAGCTTAGACCAGCGGAGTGGCAACCAAGTGTCAATTTCGTCAGGATACAGCAAAACTAAACACGGCAGAGCATTAAGAAGAAATTAATATGTGAGACGCCTTATGGCGTCTGATATTGTAAATAGTATAGTTTTAGTATTACTAAATTAATATGTCGCGATGTTGCGTATAGTCGTATTTTTTTTTTACAAAAGTGATAATGGTTGTACAATATAATGTAACTGCCTGTAAAAATTGTTTCATTTAAATTCCTTTACTACTTGCCATTGCAGCTCAAATCAATAATATGGTCGACCTTTATCAAGTCTTCAGTTGAATTTGTTATTATATTTATTTGCAGATATTTATTTTAATCTCAAAAATTAATGTTATGAATGTAAAAATGTATGCGAAAAATCATTTACAATTTTTTTATTTGATAACACCAAAGTAATCGATAATCGAATACACTGTATCGATGACTATTTTTTGCATCTGGCAACTCATCGTGTAGCTGTCAAACATATGGATTATTTATGGTGGAAAGTTCATACCGCAGTGTAGAAATTCTCAGTTTTTAATTTTTTTCATGTGTTTAGTTTGTTATTGTTGACTTGTAAATATGATGGAGGGTTCACTGAGTAAATGGACCAATGTGATGAAGGGCTGGCAGTATCGCTGGTTCGTGTTGGACGAGAATGCTGGCTTGCTGTCCTATTACACGGTAAGTGACGTTACATTATCGCTGCAAAATTTTGATTTTACGAACAGCACCTGTGCTTTCTCCTACTGATAAAGGCGTATTGTAATTAAACTCGTATCTACTTTTGATGATTTTAGTTGATGGACTTTGCCTTATATCTCGAACTAAGCAAAGATTTCAAACTTCCCTATTATAAATACTATAACAAAGTTTGCGAATAATCATAGACGACCTTTAAAAAACTTGCAAAACATGTTACTATATGTGTTAAATTATCAATAAGAAGTTGAATGTTGGTTATAAAGGAGATAACTGACACAGAACAGGTTATCAGTATTTTTGTTGATATATTTTTATAGTGTGTAGAATATCTTTAGGGCGTTTTGATAACAATTATGGTTAGCAAAACATTTATGAAACAAATGTTAGTGGAGAGTCTTAGGTGGTTTTAGAAATATAGTCTTTGTTAATTATATTATTTTGAAACTTAAACTTACCTATGGCAATTTCTGTTATTACTTTTTGTTTTTATTAATTAGACAATGAATCAAGATCTTATTTAAAAAAATTAAATCATCCTAGTGTTGTTGATATTGTGTTTTACACTGGTAAATGTGTTTAACCCGTAAATAATAAATGCTGGATGAGGTAATACTCAAAGTATAATTCTCTTTTCATCAGCTTCAATATTTATCTTTCATAAAACACAATACAGAATTCTAGAAAAATTAAATTAAATTTCAACTTCTATTCTTCTGTTTTATGCCCGTGCTTTGTTAGATTTTTGATTGTTATAACAATTTGTTCTAAATTTATTAAAGATTGCACAGTAATAATAATTTAATATCTGTCATTGCAAGTAATATTAAGGGGTTATATATACAAAATAACTGATAAATAATTATTTTTGTCTTCAATATAAACATTAAAATAATTTGCAACTGTGTGTAAAATTTTATAAAATGACTCTTCAATTGATTACAATGTAGGTTTTCTATGTTCAAATGTTTAATTTATTCTTAATGTAAGCAAAGTATGCATAAAGGCCACACTTAATATATATTTATTGTGTTATATCATCATCAGCGGAAAGACATCCACTGCTGGACATAGGCCTCCCCAAAAGACTTCCAAAGCGCTCCGACGGAAGCAGCCTGCATCTAGCGTCTTATTGTGTTATATACTGATTTTTTTAGATATACTTAATTAAAACCGCTTCTGGCAATAGATAAATAAGAATAGGGCAATAGGTTTCCTCCCTGATACAGATCTGGCA
Organism: Hemaris fuciformis; assembly: GCA_907164795.1. Taxonomy (NCBI): domain Eukaryota; kingdom Metazoa; phylum Arthropoda; class Insecta; order Lepidoptera; family Sphingidae; genus Hemaris; species Hemaris fuciformis. The sequence continues at coordinate 12,172,013 of OU015449.1, forward strand.
AATATGGGTCCTGAAATGCACCTCTATCTATCCCTTTGGAGAAAATATGTGTGGAATTATACACCAATTCTTGCTTCAGCGTGTGATGTAAGCTTTTAAGCTCCCAATTTTTTAAGTTTTCCTATTGTAATGCACTTCCATGTTAAGCAAGATACATTCTTTGATGGATATCCACATATTATGTCCATCATCATAATAATTGTTAGACAAGATGGTGTCTATGTGCCATACCAGTATAAGAACCATTTACAGAATTGTACAATCTAAGCCACATAACTATGCAAGGTCTGTTGCATTTGTTGTATTAGATTATTTCTTAAAGGTGTAAAAAACACTAAATAAACACAAGTATTTTTCTTGCATAAATATATTCAATGACTTACATTCTACAGCTCATTTTGTTAACAATTCATCTCAGATTTTTATAGTGGGATAAATAATTTGTTAATATTCATTTATCCAGCTATAAAAAAATCTAAACAAATTTATTTAATGTGTTTTTTCACTCCATTGTGCTCTTGTTGGTTACCAACATTTTGAGATGAATAATTCTTCTTGAAAAAGTTATAAAACATATAGTAAACAAATACAACATTAGGAAAGTAAATATATGTGACCCCCAATGGTGCAGGGCAGCTTGGGAAGAAAACTTGCATTGAGTAAAGTAACATTATAGTAAATTGTACCTGAAACAAAAAAAATAATAGTCAAAACCAAATATAACAACATAGTTTATAACAACAGATTGGGTAACAATCGAATGGCAAGGTCCCGGCGGAATCTATATAAACTAATACCTATTGGTTATAGCAACTATCGGATATAACGTCCCAAATGTATTTTCCCTTCATTATAGTCAGTTTTTACTGTATATTTGGCAGTAAACAGTGATGGTAAAAAGGTTTATAACACATATTCTTATATGTATCCATTACACAAATGTGATTAGGCACCTGAGGTGTCTAAGGCCAGTATGTTTTCCTGCTGGCTGGCTTAATGCTATATTTAGTCGGTACCAGTGGCGGTACTTTCATAGAAGCCCAAAAGTGTTTCACGTTAATTGTGTAATGACTACTTTATAATTGTTTGTGGGGTCAGGGTTATAGGCTTTTGGGCTTTTATGGAAGTATCGCCACTGGTCTGCTTTATATTTACCATTACATGCTAGTTACTGCCTCGTGGTCTCGCGGTACAAGTATGTGCCGTGCGATCTAGAGGTCCTGGGTTCGATTCCCGGGTCGGGCAAAGTGTTATTGGGTTTTCCATTAGGAAATTCTCAGTAACAGCACGGAGTCTGGAAGTGTGCCCGAAAAGCGGCAATAGGCTCGCCCCCTATTACGTGGGACTGATACATACCTGGCGAAATGTGGGTGCAGAAATGCACCTCTGCCTACCCCTTCGGGGAATACAGGCGTGAGTTTATGTATGTATGTATGTACATGCTAGTTATTTTATTCGTCAGTACTAAAATGTAGAATATATGCCAGTAATTGACTTAATTTTTTTACCTGACTATAAGTTGAGAGACTGAAAGTCCTAATAATATGAATATTTTTTGATGCCATGATATTAATATCACTCCACTCATACCACATATATACTTATGGGTTAAAAATTATCAGTAATGTTTTTAATAAAATATATTTTCAATCTACTTACCATTTGCAAAACTGTGAGCCATTTTTTGTACCGCTTAAGAAAACTTTTAACTTTTGGACTCCCTTCAGATGACATGAGGTAGTAGCTGTACATGATAACATGTACTGCATTGTTAATTAAAGCAGAAAATGATGCCATTCCACCTGGAAAAGATAAGTAAATCAATAAATCGCTTTTGTCACATTGTGGTTCCATATTTCAAGTGTCAATGTTAAAGAATGCTAGTATACTACTATACTATAGTCATAGTTCCAGTATAAAACTCGGCCACCGTCATTCCTTTCTTCTTCGACGGCCAATTGCCGAGAATAATCCTCCGGTGTGCCTGGGGTTTGAACCCGCGACCGCCGAGATACTCGATTGCGCGCCCAAACCTCGAGGCCATCGCTACTTAATACTTGCTACTACTTACTTGCGTACTTAAACTCAATATAAAAATCGATGTTGTGTCAAGTGTGCACTCGTAGTGTTGCGAATTATAGCGCGGTTTGCGTGCACCTTGGATCACACGGTCGCGATGTATTCGCTCGGGAATTTCATATTAATATGCTAATGAGTTCCTCCGTAGTGCGGCGGAAATTTCAAATGTGATTTGAAATTGCTATGTCGATCATTTATATTATAAAGAAGCTTTTGATGGCTTTTTGATCTAGTTATGTTAGATTTGATATTTTATTAAAATACGTTGTATATTCCGTAAACGATTTACAAGGCTCGGTTATGATATCGGGTCGGACAAAGAGGTTTTCTGTAAAATTGTCGATACCTCAAATAAAATGGTTATGTTACACAAAACAGGAATCAGAAAATTTACGGATCACTGGTGAAATATTCGGCTAAACTTTGTTGAAGAGATTCTTTTTTGATTGCACCTACGAGAATACAGGTTTCAGTACATTTTCATAATAATAAATACATCCAACAGTCACATACATAGTTCTGACTCCATACTAGGATACAAGTCCTGTGTCGTGGGTATTAGAAACTACGAGAGACTTTTCGGTCTCACAAACACCCAGACCCGAAGCAAATATTTGTGGATCACACAATTTGTCTCGGTGCGGGGATCGAACAAGTGATGTATCTACATTATGTTCACCTAATATCTAACATATTATCTGCCAATTAAATTGTTATTACAGTGACTAAAATGTTAGTAATGTGGTGTTAAATTATAAAGGTGGGATAGCTTCGTGTATGGGTTCAAATCCAAAGCATTACATGGTCTACTGCACACCATACACTAAATCTATTAGTCATGCGTACATAATAATTTATGTGTAATATATTTTATGACACTGTCTGGACAATCATGGTCACAGTACTTAGTGGGCGTTGTCCATTAGCATACATAATATCCGTAATAAATAAAATAATATATCCCTAACTCAATATATGTAGTATATTTAACACGAATTAATAGGAGAGAGATTACCTTTTAGCATCTATGTCTTTGAAATAAATTTAATGTCATTCCAAGTGCTTCAAACTTAGCAGTAGGATTAGTTTATCTGACAGTAAATATTAATAATGCCTTACCTTAGGGGCTTAAGTAAGCGTGGGAGAGACTTAGGTATACCGGAAAATTATCAGAAATGGAAAAAAAATAACTATATAACGATGATTTTGCATGAAAAATAAAAAAGTACTCATTTGTTCGAAAAAAAGTTCTTCTAGAAGCTATTATACACTTAACTTTGAATTTAATTGTATTTAATGGTTCAATATATTTTTTGTTGAAAATACCATCGTTTACAGTCAAATATCACTCATTTGTCTAATAAATATAAAAGCTGAATGAAATTATTTCTAATAAACTGTGCTATGCGAAGGGAATGACTTACAACTCGTCGTGTATGCAGGAATGTTAATTAAGCAAAATAGCTGTACTTTCCACGCAGTTAACTTTAAAAACATAAGTAATTGGATTATATTAAAATTAGTTTTTGCACACGGAAAGGTAAGGCCCAACCCAATGGCATTGCCTATGACAGACAGATTTCCCCCCTCTACATTGTATTTCAAGGGTTCACAAACGTACTTGAAATATCGATAATTTATAAAGTGTCTACGGTATGAGGCATGATTTATTTGTCAATCCCATAACTTCCGATTCCGAATCCTCTAGCTCCCAAAAGGAAGCTCTTTCCACTATTTTGTGTAACATTTGTTCTTCGCTCGCTTTTTTATCGCAGTAATACGAAAAAAATGTTTTGACATGGAGATCGATGCTGCGATCTCTGCTTTCGCATATTCCTTTTCATGAAATCACGAGGTAAACACTTAACTCCACATTGTTTGCAATTTTTTTAAATAAACTTGATTTTAAACGAATTCTACGGAATGAAAGAGAATCGCTTTTACAAACAATTTCTAATACTTAGTGTAGAAAGGAAAAAGTGCGTACACGAGCCCTCTTTAATATGTGGATACCGGTCTTCAGTGATGTTGCAAAAGAATTACGTCACAAGCATCCATATACGCTCGTCTCGTTATACAATAACGCTTAAATATGATATCACGACGTCGAACACACGATGAAAGAGGCTCTATATCTTTGTATTAGAGCGCATATTTGTTTGTAGGGTAGTTGGCACTTTCACCGCTCACTATTTATAGAAGCCATAGATACACAGGGCACAGGTTAAGCGATCGGGGCGTGTTTTATCAGACGGTCACTATAACGCTAATTGTTTCGTTGATAACATCTACTTCGCCCCGAGAATGTTGGTATAGGCGGATGAGGTCAATACTTGGGTCAGAGTTTTCTGAATGGCTTTCGTGATCATTGGCATCTGCCCGAATACGTCCAGCTGGCTTGGGTATGGTTGGGTCTTATAGGTCAGGTTCAGTCATCATACTGGTTTAGTGCGATTTGAATTTAAAATACATAGCTGACATTTTTTTAAATATCTAGTAATATAGGCAATGATGTTTCATTTGTAAAACATAGCGGACGAAGTTGGGTCTAGCTGTTCTATTTAAGTTGCATAATAGCAACCACATACAATTAAAAGTGCAACTCACTCATTTATTTTATTTATTTATTTAGAGACACCATCGACAGTTACACATACACTTTAAAATACAGTTGAATAAATAGCATTGGACATTGCGTACCATCATTATAGGTGAATACAACATTCTTGATATTATTGCTCAGACACATTAATTATTTATATTACTATTGGAAATTATATTTAATAATAAATATGCTATTATAATAATATTAATTATATAAAAAAAAATCAAAATTAAAAAATAGTGTGACGATACAAAAAAAAAAAGAATAAAATTATAAATAAATAAAACCACATTCGGAATTACAACTAGGAAATTACAATTTTTGCATTTAATTACATTTAGTATTAAAAACTATCATGACTCGCACAGCCACAATTTGATCAGCCTGACTGACCTATGTCTTTTTTTCTAATTTCATTACTCATGGCTACGTTACGCAGTTTATTTAAGCCAATTTGTGGTATTTGTAACCTAATTTGCTAGCTTCCGTTCATAGTAATGATGCTCGTACCGAGACTAATTTAGGCACACGCTTTGTTGATCAAGTTGTCGTCGTCAGCAATAAAACAGTATCTGTTATGAATGGTTACAATTAAACTTTAAAAATCGTTACACCTGTCGAAACGAGCCTATTGCCCACTTTCGAGCACATTTCTAGATAGTGCTGCTACTGAAAAGCCCAATGACACACAACCAAAATCCCAGTATGGCATGCCAGAAATCTATGGCGTTGGATCAATGCAGGAGCGGTTGAATAAAATGGGTAAAATAGCCTATTTTATACCATTTTACATTTTTTTATGAAATACCCGCACTGGGCCAGCGAGGTGGACTAAAGCCTAAGCCCTCTCAGTTGTAGAGGAGGCCCGTGCCTAGCAGTGGGACGTATATGGTCTAAGGTTGACTGGTAGATAATGCCTTAGGCATTAAGTCCGCCTTTATACGTTATTATGTATATAAAGCATAAATAAATAAATATGGGCTGATGATGATGATACTAAATATAATTACATAGTGATGAAAATAGCTAAATTCTTTCTATCTTACCTTTATACTACCTTAGTATTCGCTAGCGATCAAAGGTTAATTATTTTTAATTCTTAATATTATAATTCGCGTTAATAATATTTCAAAGACTTCAGAGGCAATTTCGAATGGTGCGGTGAATCAGTCCGGCTAAAGTTTGTTACGTGTCGCCCAAGGGAAGGCTTTGATCAAAACGGAATTCGGCCATTTGTGTAAACTTGATAATTTATTTAGAGTAATCTCGTTTCGGGTTCCCTTTCATCTCAAAATAGACTGGCAAGCCTTGTCACGGTTTGAATGTGTTGTTTTATAGGTGAATGTATATTTATTATTTGTACATGTATAGAAGGTTGTTGATATACATATATCTTTGTTTCAAGTGATATTATTATACATTGCACAGGTAATATTTTTTGAAACCATCTATATATTTTAACATACATACATAAACTCACGCCTGTATTCCCCGAAGGGGAAGGCAGATGTGCATTACTGCACCCACATTTCGCCAGGTATGTATCAGTCCCACGTAATAGGGGGCGAGCCTATTGCCATTTTTCGGGCACATTTCCAGACTCCGTGCTGTTACTGATAATTTCCTAATGGAAAAACCTAATAACACTTTGCCCGACCCGGGAATCGAACCCAGGACCTCTAGATCGCACGGCACATACTTGTACCGCGAGACCACGAGGCAGTCGTGGTTTCATATATTTTAATGAAAATCCTCATGTAAATTATAGAACTTTATAGGTTAGTAATAACATGTCTGCTATTTTATGTTGTACATACTTTGATACACAATATCAAAAACATAAATAATTATGATTACTATGCAAGAAGATTTCGAAACTGTGTGTATTCACAATAAATTAGCACTTACTTCAACGTGAAGGAAAACATCGTGATGAAACCTGCATACCTCAAAGTTTTTATGAATTTCTTAGGTGTGTAGTCCGCCAACCCACACTAGGCCAGCGTGGTGGACTAAGGCCTAAACCCTAATGGTAGAGGAGGCCCGTGCCCGTGTAAACGGGCTGATGATGATGACTATGCAAGAAACATTGACGCTGGTTGCGAAAGAAGCCGTAATTATTATATTAGAATAAAAAAATATGAATTAGGCTTTCTAAGGTATAACACTTATATTCTCACCTGAAGAAATAACTATTGTGTATGCATGTTTTCTAATACTTGTTATCCTTATTAGGCCAAGCGACGGGGTTTTTTTTTGCAAACCTATGCGTTATACAAAAAAAAAGTTTCAAATAAAAAATATGGCAAATATTATTATCTACAATAATGATTCCTGCAATTTTTGTCGTACGATGCGCGGTTCGCGAGATATTCCAAAAAATATATACCAGGTCCCGAACGTTGCATTACTTACCTACTTTTTTTGCTGCGGCGCTTGGACTATATACTTTATTAACTGAAGGTTTAATGCAGACAATATTATAAGCATCGCCGACAAAACCATTTGGTTTATTAATGTCAATGAATATTACATGTATTATATGTCTAATTATGTAAACGATAAATATAAAAATTTATGGTATTGAATGATTTCCATCCTTTTGGATTTCGTCTTGAAAAATTATCTGTGGTCTTTGCCGTATTATTTGTGTACCGCGAATATTCAACTCCAACCATATCCTTAAGTTACATTTCTATAAAAAGCGCTCTTGAATATTTGATCGCACTTCAGGTTATGTTTGGACGAGCCTACAAAAGTTTTTGTCAAGATTGATGAAGCGAGGGTCCATGAAATACGTCTGACAGTAAATGGATGAGATGATTTAGAGATGGATTGGAGCACAAAATCCAATATTATATTTATTGCTATCAACATCTTCGCCGTAAAGGAAGTATTAAATATATTATAAAAGTGTATTGGAATCTTTTACGGTTAAATTCGTAAGCTTTGACAGCCCCGTGGCGCAGTTGGCTAGACACCAGCTTGCGAAACGAGAGGCCGCGGGTTCGATCCCCGCACCGAGACAAGTGTTTGTGTGATCCACAAATATTTGTTTCGGGTCTGGGTGTTCGTGAGACCGAAAAGTCTCTCGTAGTTTCTGATAGCCACGACACAGGACTTGTATCCTAGTGGGGTCAGAACTATGTATGTGACTGTTGGGTGTATTTATTTATTTATTATTTTACTCGGGAGTAATTTGAGTTATTTAATATATACTTTGATGATGGCATTTAAGATCTTTAACGAGAAGTAAGTTTTTTAAACCTTGCTTATTTGTCACGAAATTTTCAACGCAAAATAGTTGCTTTTATAATCAATTTAAATAGAGGAATTTGGAAAAGTTCTGACTCGTTCAATAGATTGATAGAATACATAAATCTAGCGAATTAATTCCTAGGGCTTCAGCCCTTGTCATTGGTTAAGAGCAACGTCTCAGCAAAGATCTCATTGCACCGTAAGTTTCATTCGCATTCGTATTCCCTGCAAGGGACTTGGACAGTGAATTTCGACACCTACGTTTAGGAAACACTTTCTAGCACTCATGAATCCAACCCGTGATTTCTCGATCGCATAAAACGCTATTTAACCATGCACTTACTTCAACTGACAAAGCAAGTTGGATGAATAAAATAAAAACAATGTTTATGCATGGACCTCCTCTTTAATCGTTTAGATATGCTATTTCTGATTTCTAGGATTAATATAATGAGATGTTTTTTGAGTTAATAGTATATGTCGGGCTCTGAAGTGTTTTTAAGATGTGTGACGTCATCATTGCTGACGTCACAATTGTTGGTGTCATGATGATTGCCCATATTTTGAGTTTTCTATAGAAAAACTTTACAACTGACTAGGCTGATATCCCAGTATCGTTGAGAATATCAGTGACATCGTTAATACTGGAGGATCCATTTTGAGAAGTAATTTAAACAATCAACTTTAAAAAAGTTCCTTTTAATTTCCCAATAAATCGGATGTTTGCTGTCCGCGCTTATTATAATTTTTTTTTCCGAAGAATCAATTCGAAAAATCTCACCAACCATCATACAAAAACATAACAGTTATAGATAAGCGTAGTCTCTCAAAGACAACTAAAGACGAGGAAGAAATTAAGAAAAAATGCCTCTTCAAGTACAACATGGTTATGACCTAATAAGCGGTTGAATGCTGTTAAAATATAGAGCTATACGATATGAAACCGATAAAACGGGACAAATGAAACGTTTTAGTGGCCATAACTTGTTGATGGCGCGTCGTGACCGCGGCTGTGATTCGATTAATGTTTACCAATACCGACGTGTTTCTCTACAGATATATGATAGGTACCCGTGTTTTGTAGGGTTTTTGATTTATCGTAGTCATTTCGTAGCGTGGTGGGTGACAGAAATATCAATGAGATAACCGGCTCCAATTATAAATTTTAGTATATATTAGAATGACTGCCTCGTGGTCTCGCGGCACAAGTATGTGTGTGTTTTCATTAGGAAATTCTCAGTAGCAGCACGGAGTCTGGAATTGTGCCCGAAAAACGGCAATAGGCTCGCCCCTTATTACGTGGGACTGACACATACTTTGCGAAATGTGGGTGCAGAAATGCACCTCTGCCTACCCCTTCGGGGAATACATGCGTGAGTTTATGTATGTATTAGAATAATTATTAATTAAGAAGCATAAGACCAACCAGGCCCGCAGCTAGCTTCTTCAACGCCCGCGTGCAAACCCGATTATAACATCCTACACATTACGACAAAAAAAAAAAAAAAAAAGGAGAAAAAAATAAAATAAAAAAAGGTTACCTTAAACATTATCGTATCAACTTTCTTGTATCTAAAATGTCATGACATTTCTTATAGTTAAGGTGAGGTCTTATAATTATGACGATGACTTGAATTACATTGTGAATCGATTTGCCGCCCCCTGGACGTGCAGCCCGCGTGCGGTGCACGCTTTGCACGCCCGCTTGCGGCGGGCCTGAGACCAACGTTGTAAACTAAATTCTAACCCCTCTCTACTATAAAAGAGACCAGAGTTAATGACTAGGGCAAACATAGTCTGACATTCTTATTATGAATCGAATTTTCTGCCTAAAATCCTAGAATATAAAAAAGAGCGTGCTTCAATGTATAAAATTTATAATTTTATTGCAAAATACCCAAATGGTTATTATTTGGCTGTTGGGGATGTCTAAAAAATCTTTTGTCACTCTTAATATCGACGGCAATTACATATTTCAAACCTGTGTGAAAACTGTTGTCGGCTACTTATTTATTAAAATCAATTATAAAATAAGTAATTAAAGCAATGAAAGATGATGCCCAGTGGTCACGCGGTACAAGCATGTACCATACGATCTTGAGGCCCCGGGTTCGATTCTTGGCTCGCGTGGTGTGTTATTAGGTTTTCCATTGGGAAATTCTCAGCAGAATTCTGGAAATGTGTCCGAAAAGACATCAATAGGCTCGTGACTCGTCCTCAATTACGTGGTACGATTAGCGAAATGATCCTAAGCCTAGCCCTTCGATGAATACAGGCGTGAGTAATGTGTATGTACGATGATGCCATGAGCACTTTTATTGTAATCTTGGGATAAGTTGACTTTAGAACTAAAGCACGTATTGCGTACTTTAACGTAACCATATAAAGCGTATTAGAACGGACCTCTCGAGCCGTAGCCTTCACCAAATTCTCGGGTGCCTTCACTTAAACGCTATTGCGTTTTCCATGAATCATTTAATGCTGGTTTAAATAGATTTTCTGAGATGCTCATCGTGCATTAGGAAACGTTTGATGATATTCGGCTTTGTACAAAAAACATTGAAACTAGATTTTAGTATTGAGAAATATTACCAGCTTCTTAACGGTTATTAATTACATATTTAATATTAATGTAACCTAAATTTAATGTACGTACAATTTGAAGTAAATGGACTAAAGAGAAGGTTATCGCAGGCTGGTATTAAACAGACCTCTGACTTTTCAATAGCTATATTTGGCCATATGAAAATATGACACATTTCTACGAAATCTATGTCATATAATTCCTTTTAAGGAGATGCCGTATTTAAAAAATCTTATATAGAGCCGATATCGGGGTAATCCTTACTTCCTTACTAATATTATAAATGCGATTGTAACTCTGTCTGTCTGTCTGTCTGTCTGTCTCGCTTTCCTGCTAAAACTACTGAACCGATTTAAATGAAATTTGGTACACAAATAGGTTGGAGCCTGGGAAAAAACATAGGATACTTTTTATCCCGGAAAATGTAGTATTCCCGTGGGAATGGGAATAAGTAGCTCTGTCAATATTCTGCTTTTACGCCTAAACCATTTGACCGATATGAATGAATTCTTTTACAGACATAAATGTGATCCTATAAAGTAACATAAAATACATTTTATCCCGGGAATATGTAGGGTTCCCGAGGGATGAGCATATAATGTAATGCGAAAGTAACTGCCTGTGTTATGCTTTCTCGCCTAAATCATTTGACCGATTTCGATGATTTTTAGTATGGGAGTAGATGGAACTCACCAAAGCAACATAGGATACTTTTTATCCCGGAAAATGTAGTATTCCCGTGGGAATGGGTATAAGTAGCTCTGTCAATATTCTGCTTTTACGCCTAAACCGTTTGACCGACGTGAATGAATTTTGGTATGGATATAAATGGAACCCTATGAAGTAACATAAGCTACATTTTATCCCGGAAAATGTAGTATTCCCGTGGGAATGGGAATAAGTAGCTCTGTCAATATTCTGCTTTTACGCCTAAACCATTTGACCGATATGAATGAATTCTTTTACAGACATAAATGTGATCCTATAAAGTAACATAAAATACATTTTATCCCGGGAATATGTAGGGTTCCCGAGAGATGAGCATATAATGTAATGCGAAAGTAACTGCCTGTGTTATGCTTTCTCGCCTAAATCATTTGACCGATTTCGATGATTTTTAGTATGGGAGTAGATGGAACTCACCAAAGCAACATAGGATACTTTTTATCCCGGAAAATGTAGTATTCCCGTGGGAATGGGTATAAGTAGCTCTGTCAATATTCTGCTTTTACGCCTATACCGTTTGACCGACGTGAATGAATTTTGGTATGGATATAAATGGAACCCTATGAAGTAACATAAGCTACATTTTATCCCGGGAATATGTAGGGTTCCCGTGGGATAAGCATATATTGAAATGCGAATGTAACGCTGCCTGTGTTATACTTTCTGGCCTAAACCATTGGACTGATTTAGATGATTTTTAATATGGGGCTAGATAGGACCCACCGACGCAACATAGGATATTTTTTATCCCGGAAAATGTAGTATTCCCGTGGGAATGGGCTTTCACGCCTATACTATTCACCCGATTTATATGATTTTTGGTTTGAATACAAATGGGACACTATAAAGTAACATAAGCTACATTTTATCCCGGGAATATGTAGGGTTCCCGTGGGATAAGCATATATTGAAATGCGAATGTAACGCTGCCTGTGTTATACTTTCTGGCCTAAACCATTTGACTGATTTAGATGATTTTTAGTATGGGACTAGATAGGACCCACCGACGCAACGTAGAATATTATTTATCCCGGAAAATGTAGTATTCCCGTGAGAATGGGCTATCACGCCTATACTATTCGCCCGATTTATATGATTTTTGGTTTGAATACAAATGGGACACTATGAAGTAACATAAGCTACATTTTATCCCGGGAATATGTAGGGTTCCCGTGGGATGAGCATATATTGTAATGCGAAAGTAACACTGCCTGTGTTATGCTTTCACGCCTAAACCATTTGTCCGATTTGAATGAATTTTGGTATGGACATAAATGAGACCTTTAAGGGACATAGGCTATTTTTTTAAATAATTCAATAAGTGCCATTTCGGGCACTAAGAAGACGATAGGTGGCATTAGACCATTTAAGATTCTAAGGATTCATTAAGTTACGTTGAATATAGTTAAGTGCGGTTAAGTGTCATAAGGTGGTCTTAAGTTTACTTAGGTGACGTTAAACGCACTTAGGTTACTTACTTGCCATTATTAGATTGGTATTGCTACTGGGTGGTTTTAAGTTCTCTTATGTGATATGTGATTTTGAAGAGCTTACCCATAAGTAACTTTAAGGAAGATTATGTGCGGTTATGTACAATCAATTGTGCCCGAAAAACGGCAATAGGCTCGCCCCCTATTACGTGGGACTGATACATACCTGGCGAAATGTGGGTGCAGAAATGCACCTCTGCCTACCCCTTCGGGGAATACAGGCGTGAGTTTATGTATGTATGTATGTATGTACAATTAAGTGACGATAAGTTTTATTGGTGTATGTTAAGTGACGTTAGGTGCTATTAGTGGATGGTGAGTGACGTCAGGTGCCATTATCGGATGAATCAGATTCCATTAGTCGAATCCATAAGGCTACAAGTGCCGTTATTGGAAATCACGCGACGACAGGTGCCATAATTGGCACTTATGGCAATTTTAGAAGAATTTTAGTGGAACTTAAGGAATAGAAGAGCTATTTTTCCGTTTTATGAATTTAGGTGCCATTTTTGGAACTGAAATTGCGAAAGGCACCATTATTTGAAGTCAGTATCCTGGATGACTTGAATTCACGTTAAATGCCATTTAGCACTGTGGAGTAGTGGTGACTGGTACCGGTACAGTAAAATGTTATCATGTGCATTTTTATGGGGCTCGGTGTCATTATGCGATGTTAAGTGCCATTATACGCACCTAGATGACATTAGATACATTTTCGCGATAAATTTATGAGACGATCTGAGGTTATGAAAAATGTCATAATGTCACTTGAGCCGATTCTCAAAGATAGAAATGACCTCCAGTGGTGAACTACTGCAACAATTAGCGTAATTTTTGATTTATAGATTCACTTAGTTAGTTTCTGCACCCAACCCTGAAGTCTACGCAGACGGAGTCGCGGGCAAAAGCTAGTTTTTAATAAAAAAATATAAAAAATTATTACCCAGGTACAAATGAAATGGGTTCATCGCGCTCATTCATCATTGCGTTTTTTTTTTTTCAATTCGAAGGAGCGAGATCTTTGTTTTAACAGTGCGATATATTAACTAAATTCGACCTTGTATTCATATATTATACGTATTTTTAACTTAATTCCACTTATCTCTATCGAAAGAAATAAAAATCCTTGGCGAACCGGTATCAATTTGTATATAAATTTATTCCTGGACATCTTGTGTTACCATTTTTCTCTCCTTATCAGCGAGGGCCAGGTGATAGTTAAAGATAATTGGAAATCCGAGCTGTGGAAAAAATCTCCTATTACAGAAGATTGCACGACTTCTCGTAACTAACCACCTTCGTGACCTATCACGTTTTCTTCGCTTCTATTTTAATGCTATCATTTAAGTAAGTGATTGCTGCCATTATATTACTTTGAGACAAATATAGAATGTGCGGATTATTTCTATTTTCTTGATTGAGCTCAACATTTCACAATTGTAAGTAGCAATAAAAAAAGAGTTGAAGCTTTTTTTGTTATTATACCAAATGATATTTGGTGATAATACCATCCTGGGTGCAAGATACTATTAGCTAACGTCGTTTACACTAGTCATCATCAGCCCTTATGCGTCCCACTGCTGGGCAAGGGCCTCCTCCACAACTGAGAGGTTTAGGCCTTAGTCCACCACGCTGGCCTAGTGCGGGTTGGTGGACTACACACCTATGAAATTCCTAAGAAATGTTCTTCACCATGTTTTCCTTGTTTAGACTAGTCATGCTAGTGCTAAAATACCGGATATGATGCTGATAAGAGTAGACACTAAAATCGAATAATCCTGCTTCATTGGGAACCTGGAACTATGGCGAAGTAAAAACGGGTGCTGTAAAGTCGGCAGATCTATCCTCGGAATTACACCATGTAATATTTACGATAGAACAATCTTGCAAATATCAATACTAATATTAAAGAGGATTTTATGCAAATAAATTGAAATAGGTACTACTAAACGGAGTCGAATAATTTTTAGTATGGACATACATAATATGGGCCTTGGAAAGTAACATAGTCTACTTCTTATCTCGGGCAAATGGGGTGCTCCCGAGATATGAAACGACATGTACAAATTGACTACCCTCATATTTCCCTTCAATATGTCCATCTTATGGTTGTCTCTAAGATCCCTTTGAGCGATAAGACAATTAATTGTACTATTATTTCCTTAGTGTCTTTGTATTGTTTATTGTCTCTTTGTGTATAATGAAGAGTTATTAAATAAAGTATAACCACGGAATTAAAAATAGTGTCCTTGTGGACCTGGGCCCCACCGCTGGTATTCTATAAAATTCAATTATCGTTCATAGCCGGAGGGCACGACTAGGCCTGTTGAGATATAATACTCTATGCAGGGCTGGGCAAAATACATGCTTTGCTTTAATTGAAATACAAATTACAAAATACTGTATCGCAAGTAATTAAAATACGAAATACAAAATACATTTAGGTAAGGTATTTGAAATACAAAATACAGTATTTTAGCTATTTTTAATTGAAATACAAAATACAAATTACAAAATACAAAATAATGCATATTTATTTGTTTTGGAATAGTTTTTTTTAAAGGCGGTTTTTGTTTTGTTATTGCAGGTCCTGATGAGCACAAACTTAATACTAAATGAAGGCTAAATGTATTTTAATAAATGTATTTTGAAGCCTCGAGTATTTGAAATACTAATTACAAAATACTTCGGCTTCACGTATTTGAAATAAAAATTACAAATTACATTTTAAGAAAGTAATTAAAATACAAATACAAAATACGTATTTGTATTTCAATTACGTATTTCAATTTCAAGTAATTCAAATACTGCCCAACCCTGACTCTATGGACACATCTTTAACGGCATAGTACACACAATCAAGTTCAATACGGTCCCTGCACGTATAAAAAAGGGCATCGATCAGCCGAGCAGATTCAATACTAGCGTGAAATAAGTATGTGCCGTCGTTGTTTGTAAACAAGTGGGCATTGTGCGAGACTAATGGATGGAGCTCCACGCCCTATACAAACACGTATTGTACGCCCGCCGGCATCGATCATTCGCGACCCGATTGGTGCTCAAATTTAACTCTTGTGGTTGAAGTTAACAACCTATAGGAAGTACAGGTTTGAGTATTTTTCGTTGATAATTATCGGCCAGTCAAACTTTGAAAAAAAAAGCTTCGTGAGATTTTCTTGGATATCTTAATCCTCGTGGACAACGATCTGTCCAACTATTCATTATGCATTTCGTGTTGCTGAATGAATATCATGCGCTGTTTCTTCTCCACAGCGTTAACACGGTCCGAAGCGTCGTTAGCTTATTTAAACTAGCGCGCGGTTCAAAAGTACTCCGAAAAGTCTACTTCAATAAGGATTATGTATTTTGATTTTACTTTGACGTTGTATTATCAATCCGCATTAGCTAGGCAATTAGGTATGCTGGGTCGTTAATGATATCTTCCATCGCCGTCAAAATATATTTGCAGTGTATCCACAGTGTATAGACAGACCCGTGGCGCAGTTGGCTAGACACCAGCTTGCGAAACGAGAGGCCGCGGGTTCGATCCCCGCACCGAGACAAATGTTTGTGTTATCCACAAGACTCGTATCTTAATGTGGGATCAGAACTATGTATGTGACTGTTGTATAAAAAAAAAAAAAAAAAAGTCCAAAAATACTAAATTATTTAGACTGGGGATTTAATTCAACAAAAATATTAATCAATGCATTTTAATGCGGCACCACATTTCCCAATATCAGTATTGCGTGACCAAGTTGCTTATAGACCATTCTACAACAAACGAGCGACGAAGCGCTGCCAGCAACTCTGCTATTAAATCAAGATTTATCCCCCACTAAATGTTAACCGTTGTAACTGAAATCGATGGCGGTGGAACGTTGGCCTATTGTGTAGTGCCTATCTAGACGATAGCTTTTGTCTACAGTTTGAAAACTTGGCAGCCCCTCGGTTCCGGTATTGTCGGCTCAACAACCCACTTGGAGCGTTAATGGCGATTCTAGATCGTGCTTTCTTAGGTGAGGGTGTTATCGTAAGGTATATTACTGGTAAACGGGGTTTACTAAAAATCTATTAGAAGTAAATAGAATAGCAAAAACTTGAGAGGTGTCAAGGGACACCCGGATGGAACGAAGTTCCTTTCGATTAATTGGTGAAGGAATTGTAAGCAAAATTCACTATTAAATTAGGCTAATATAAATATATTTGTCCTTTTTTGACAAATGCAATTGTTGTTATTGCTGTCTATTTTTATTTTCGATGCAACAATATGCTTTGTTTTTTAATTTGAAGTACGTATGACAGCTGCGAACGTTGAGTCGTCGCTACGCTGCTACTTCTATATTATCTTCTTGTCTTTTCGTTCCAATAAAATTTACTAAAATCTAATAGAAGAAAATAGAATAGAAATCTAGTGTTGGTTAACAATTGATGTAAGACTTGATGTGTAATAAAGGTGATGGTGATGGTGTTTTGGTCAAGATTTCGAAGAATTGAACCCTTAAAATATGTTAAAATACCAAGGTTAATAGAAATGCAGAAGTTAAATAAAATCACCAAAAGGATTCTTTTAATAGTTAAAGTAAATACCCTGTAGTCTTCGAGTTAGAAATCGAGTTCATTTCATCATACGGCTTACAACAATGTAGGCTTGACTGTGTATAAAACACACACAAAATGTTCTAAATCAACCAAACTAATAAGAAAGAAGAAAGAACAGTGAATTGTTTACGAGTTCTATTAACCTTGACAGTCAGAGAAAACCGACAAACGGAATGAGGACAACGACTAGACTCCGGCCAGACACATATCGCGAGAAATAGAGTTGTTTATAATAAACAATGGCGTGTCGAGTACGATATAATTTGGCATCTAGGCCACAGTTTATTAGGTTTTTGGTATTTTTATGGAAAAGGGGGCAAACGAGCATGTGAAGTTTCGTACTGTAGTATTCACTATTCCTGAAACATCACTGCGACATAGGATTAAGGAAATGTGGGCTCTTCTCGTAAAGGTACCTAAGTCGGTTTGGAAATACTGATTGGGAATGCTGGTTGTTTATTTATTTTTTCTTTATCTATACTATTATAATAAAGAGGAAAGGTTTGTATTTTTGTATTTTTGGATGTTTGTTACTCTTAAACTCAAAAACTACTGAACCGATTTCGATGATTTTTGTTATGGAGATAGATGGAACCCACAGAAGTAACATAGGATACTTTTCATCCCGGAAAATGTAGTATTCCCGTGGGAATGAGCTTTCACGCCTAAACTATTCGCCCGATTTATATGATTTTTGGTTGGAATACAAATGGAACACTATGTAGTAACATAAGCTACATTTTATCCCGGGAATATGTAGGGTTCCCGTGGGATGAGCATATATTGTAATGCGAATGTAACGCTGCATGTGTTATACTTTCTGGCCTAAACCATTTGAATGATTTAGATGATTTTTAGTATGGGGCTAGATAGGACCCACCGATGCAACATAGGATATTTTTTATCCCGGAAAATGTAGTATTCCCGTGGGAATGGGCTTTCACGCCTATACTATTCGCCCGATTTATATGACTTTTTGGTTGGAATACAAATGGGACACTATGTAGTAATATAAGCTACATTTTATCCCGGGAATATGTAGGGTTCCCGTGGGATAAGCATATATTTTAATGCAAATGTAATGCTGCCAGTGTTATACTTTCTGGCCTAAACCATTTGACTGATTTAGATGATTTTGAGTATGGGACTAGATAGGACCCACCGACGCAACATAGAAAATTTTTTATCCCGGAAAATGTAGTATTCCTGTGAGAATGGGCTATCACGGCTATACTATTCGCCCGATTTATATGATTTTTGGTTGGAATACAAATGGGACACTATGAAGTAACATAAGCTACATTTTATCCCGGGAATATGTAGGGTTCCCGTGGGATGAGCATATATTGTAATGCGAAAGTAACACTGCCTGTGTGATGCTTTCACGTCTAAACCATTTGACGGATTTGAATGAATTTTGGTATGGACATAAATGAGACCTTAAAAAGGGACATAGGCTACTTTTTTAAATTATTCAATAAGTGCCATTTCGGGCACTTAGAAAACGATAGGTGTCATTAAGGAATATTAGTTACGACTGGTACCGTTAATACAACATATGTGACATAAGGTTCCATTATTTGGCGTAGAGTGCCATTTTTGGAACTTATGAGTCATAAGGGTGATTTTATTTTAGTGATTTTAAGTGCCATTATGATGTTAAGTCACATTTAGTACAGTATAATATTATCATGTGCATTTACATGGCGCTCGGTGTCACTATGCGATGTTAAGTGCCATCAGGCGCACCTAGATTATAGACACAGAACATAGACATTAGATACATTTTCGCGATAAATATATGAGACGATCCGAGTTGGTGAAAAGTTTCATAATGTCACTTAAGACGATTTTCAAAGGCAGAAATGACCTCCGGTGGTGACCTACAGCAACGATTAGCGTAATTTTGATTTATAGATTCACTTAGTTGGTTTCTGCACCCAACCCTGAAGTCTACGCAGACGGAGTCGCGGGCAAAAGCTATTGTACATAAAAAAGAACCAAATATACATTAAAATAAGATAGTGTCACAAATGGCGGCCTTATCGCTATCGGCGATTTCTTCCGGGAAACCGTTAGATGGACTGGAGAGATCAGAAGCGTAGAGTGGGTGGTGACAATTTTGAAAATAGTTTTGTTGGATTTCTTCAAAATGATATCTTTCTTTGACGTAACGCAAAGTTTCTACGAAGTAGGTCTTTCAGGATATATGCGGTGTATTGTAAAGTTACATTTCCTAATTAAGGAAATATTTTTTGGGTCCCGTAAATTTGCTACCCGAGGATTAGAAGTTTTGGGGGAAGTCATTGTTAATACATACTGTTAGAAGTAGCCATTCCGTTGTGATGCTGCCAAGCCGCACTAGGCCAGCGTGGAGGACTTTTTTTTTTTTTTGCATGGGGAAAATCCTCTTGGATCCCCGCTTGCAGGAAACAAACGGGGTATGCCGGACTTTTACCGGCTAAAAACCCCATGGTAGTCTCCCTCTACACTTTGGAGGTCTTCGGGAACTCAAAAATGAACGCGCCGAAGAATCCCCAGTGCATAGCTTATCAAGCACACATCGGCCTAAGTAAACCTACTACTCAGGCAAAGACGTGGAGGACTAAGGCCTAGACTTATTAACGTAAACTTGTATATGGGCTGATGATGAAGACTACAGTTAGGCTCAAGCTTAGCACAATACTTTGCACCAAAGGAGCAAAGAGCTGGTACCTTTAATACTAATAAAACTAATTACAATGACGTTACAAAATATGAGTTGTTGGTCATTTGCAAAATGTTTAGGCTCAGCAGAAACGTGAGCTCATCGTTTCTAGTCCTTCATATTTCTGTCCAAGGTACTAGATATAAAGCATCTGTATTGAGAGTAAAAGGGACACAATAACCTTGTTCGTGTCTAATGATGATTGTCCAGAGATTGCATTAATACATACGGCTCGTTATGGTCACGATTCGCATCGACCTCGCAGCAAGCTGGTCACCTTTCACATTGCGAATGGTAGCGCATCTGCAATCCGATTTATATAAAATTTGTCTTATATGTGGAAAAATAAATATTAAGATCCAATTTTCTAATAAGTCGTGATGGCCTCGAGGTTTAGGCACGCGGTCGAGAATCTCGACGGTCGCGAGTTCAAAACTCCCAGGCACACACTTCTGAATTTTCGAAGTTATGAGTGTATTATCACGAACTTTAATGGTGAAGGAAAACATCGTAATGAAACCTGCACACCTAAAAGTTCTTAGGTATTTCTTAGGTGTTTAGTCCGCCAACCCGCACTAAGCCAGCGTGGTGGACTAAGGCCTAAACCCTCACAGTTGTATACGAGGCCAGCAGTGGGACGTATATGGGCTGATGATGAAAACGATGATGAAGTTGCAATTATTAATTCTGTTTACCCCGCATGGAATATTGATTTCTCTTTATTCTGCTCTTCTTCTGATTTTGAGAGGTGTTCAGCCCATATTCGCCACGCTGGCCTGGTGCATATTGTTAGACTTTACACACCTAAGACTTTTCTTGTTAGAAATTTTCGATACAAAAGGCTTCATGACAATGTTATGATTCAAGAAAGACATACATTAACGGACTATCCGACTACATTCACAGACTATCCGACTATCCATGTTAACTACCCAGACAGTTACAAATACTCCATACCCATCTACCTTACTCATGACTTACACAATACGTCATAATTCATACTCATTACTGTTATATTACCAAATAGCACGCACATAATAAGAATCAATCATATGAAGAACGCGAGATTTTGCACAAGATGATCTTGTAATGATGACTTATCATTATTAAAAATCAATTTACGATTATATATGGGTCAATCGATTGCTTTATCCGAAAGAAGAAAACTTGTAAATGGCACTAACGAGGCGTATTATACTGTTGAATAGTACTTGCCTTGAATCAATATTGTGATAACATACATAACCTCACGCCTGTATTCCCCGAAGGGGTAGGCAGAGGTGCATTTCTGCACCCACATTTTGCCAGGTATGTACCTATTAGTCCCACGTAGTAGGGGGCGAGCCTATTGCCGTTTTTCGGGCGCAGTTCCAGACTCCGTGCTGCTATTGAGAATTGCCTAATGGAAAAACCGAATAACACTTTTCCCGACCAGAGAATCGAACCCGGGACCTCCAGATCGCACGGCACATACCTGTGCCGCGAGAGCACGAGGCAGTCAAAATCAAAGTTAATACACCTATAATGTGAATTCTGGTACATAAAATAATTTAGCCATCATAACACGCGTTGCCTCGACCTGCTTGAACGTACATATAATTACATTTATCCATCTATGTACCAGTGGCGGTACTTCCATGGAAGCCCAAAAGCGTTACACGTTAATTGTGTAATGTCTAGTTTCATCATCATCATCATCATTATCAGCCCATATACGTCCCACTGCTGGGCACGGGCCACCTCTATAACTGAGAGGGTTTAGGCCTTAGTCCACCACGCTGGCCTAGTGCGGGTTGGCGGACTACACACCTAAGAAATTCCTAAGATTTTTTATGTGTGCAGGTTTCATCACGATGTTTTCCTTCACCGTTAAAATACGTGATAACTCATTATGAATACACACATAACTTCGAAAAGTCAGAGGTGAGTGCCTGGGGTTTGAACCCGCGACCGAAATTCGAAATTCTCGACCGCGTGCCTAAACCTCGAGGCCATCACGACTATTGTATCTAGTTTATAATTGTTTATTGTACGGTCAGTATATCCTCATTTATATGTCAAATTGCTTTTGTTAAATAAACATTTAAAGATAAAAGATTATTATTCGGATTTTTAAGGCAAACTGGGCTTTTGGGCTTCTATGGAAGTACCGCCCCTACTATGTACCCTCCTCGACAGCTATAGTATAAGCATCAACAACATTGGTCTAGTGTGGTCACAACAACGCAGCAGTTACTTGTTAAGGGAACTTCTAGACATATGGGGTGCCTCACTTTTTCGAAATAGGTATTGTAATAAGTAATTCAGAATGTTATCAACGAAAAGGTTTTATGTCAAAAATGCATCGCATACACATTTTTTTTTAAATAATTCGTGCCGCATAACTCTTCGTTTTTCACGAAAGTGACCTGACGAAATTCTAATATAACTGAACTGTACCGAGCACGCGATGCTCGTGTAAACACTGTATCATCATAATTCAAATATATCTTTCGACATTTATATAGGGATGTCAAAAATAATTCAAGCATATTAATCGAGAAGTAAATAAATAAAGCTGTGTTCCATTGTCATACTATTTTGATATAAATATTTTTCAGATCCACAGTCATTTGGAATAAGGAATACATCGGAAGTTGAAATTCGTTCCAAAAAGAATGAGAAGTATTTTTCTCTTCATTCAACTAAGATATCAGCCTCGAACTAATTTTTCATCATCAGTTTTTTTTTCATCATCAACCCTTATACGTCCCACTGCTAGGCATGGGCCTCCTCTACAACTAAGTCTGGGTCTTAGTCCACTATGCTGGCCTACACACCAGGCCGCACACACACCACTACACACCTAATAAATTCCTAAGAACTTTTGTACAAGTGAATAATATTACACCACAAAACATATTTATACTGCCTCGTGATCTCGCGGTACAAGTATGTGTCGTGCGATTTAGAGGCCCTGGGTTCGATTCCCGGGTCGGGCGAAGTGATATTGGGTTTTTCCATTACGAAATTCTCAGTAACAGCACGGAGTCTGGAAATGTGCCCGAAAAACGGCAATAGGCTCGCTCCCTATTACGTGGGACTGATACATACTTGGCGAAATGTGGGTGCAGAAATGCACCTCTGCCTACCATTTCGGGGAATACAGGCGTGAGTTTATGTATGTATGTATGTATGTAAAACATATTTATAATGTTACACAGACGATGATAAAGTTTTATACTAAGACAATTGAAAATATTCTTAATTCTAGAATTCAGCGCGGGTTATCAACCCTACTAAGTAAACGACCACTGAATAGCTCAATCGCTGGAAAAAAGGTCGATTATGTCATGATACGCGCAATAATGGCTAATGTCTCTATGACGTGTCACGTTCAATATTACGTCTGACGCGAAGGATTGCCCAGTGCTGACCCACTTGTCGTGATCGAGTACAATGGCTTCACTTTTCGACGATTACTTGAGTAATTTGAATAACAGCCTCCGTGAGGCTGTTAGTCTGACAGCTTTTGAAACTTGAATACGCAGCCTCAATCCTCGCAAAGAGACATGTGTATTTAAGATAGATCGGGTCAAACCCCAGGCACACACCTCTGATTTTTCGAAGGTATAAATTGTCACATTCTTTAACAATGAAAGAATATATCGTGAGGAAACCTACACACCTAAAAATTGTAGAGGAGGCCCGTGGTCAACAGTATGACGTATAAGGGCTGATGATGATCTCGCCATCACCTATCATTTTTCGTGATACAATTTTTACTATTATATATGAACGCCAAATTTCATTCCCATTTCCTAATCGATTTTTTTTGCGATTAAGTAACATTTAGGGTAATAGTAGCATGTATTTTATAGGTGTTTGTATACCAAACGTTTAGACTAGCATAAGGATGGCCTATTTAAATCCAAACTCCGTTGTATTGCTCGTGAAATAATTGACAGTTCTACATAACTCAGTTTGTTAATCAGTTAATCCTTACCTCCCACGTACTTGACGGCCGACCATATCATAACTAGCGTGCAGACATGATGGTATATGTGTAGGAACGACGCCTGCCTCTCCTTCTTCCTCAACAAGAAGAACATTGTCTCGAATAACTCCAAGAGTTTAATGATTATTGTCCACCAAAGAAAGCGGAGCATCCTCAGCGGTTCTGGTTTCATAGAGTAATCGGGCAGCATGCAGCCGAAGTGATAGGTCGTTGTCCAACCTGACGTCAGTATCTGGAACGTAGATAGAATGTTTTTAATGTAGACAATAGGGGTTATCACTAACTAATGCAAATGTTTAGATCGCTTGTATTAGGGATAGTAAAAAAACCGACGAAAAATTAAAGCCACATTGAAATACGAGTAATTAAATCTCAAACCGTTAACTGTAGGCTGTAAGTCTAAAAATTGACGGTAATGATGAATTATCTCGATTATTTAAAGGATTCGTTTTGAGGATGACAATGTTCTTAGATTAAATATAGCATAAGCAACGAACAATCACGAATAAATATTGTCTACTCTAAAGTTCAGTAGGCTAGAGGGAAATTTTGGTCATTGTAGCGAGACAAATATTTACGCCACCAGCAATTTTTTTTATTTTATTTTATACTGGCACGGCAAAGTGACCCCATTGCACCTAATGGTAAGCGTAATGGAGTCCATAAAAAGTGCCGACCAGCGAGAGATGATGATATCCCGTTGGTTGACACTATCATGCCGGCCGAATACCTCTTCACCATTCTTGTGAAGAAGTATGGGGGACTAATGCCATAGTGATCAAAGGACCGACCACGACAAACCAGCAAAAAATGCCGGCACGGTCATTCTTTCACCATGATTGAAGCCATATAATATCTTTTTGTAAAACTGTAATATGCCATACATGTACATATAAAGTTGTATCTCATTGTTTTCTTTATAAACACAGTATAAAAACATAATTTTTATACCATTAGCATAGAGAATAAAAAGTCGTGATGGCCTCGAGGCTTAGGCACGTGGTCGAGAATCTCGACGGTCGCGAGTTCAAACCCCAGGCACACACCTCTGACTTTTCGAAGTTATGTGTGTATTCACAATGAATTATCACGTACTTTAACGGTGAAGGAAAACATCGTGATGAAACCTGCACACCTAAAAAGTTCTTAGGAATTTCTTAGGTGTAGTCCGCCAATCCGCACTAGGCCAGTGTGGTGGACTAAGGCCTAAACCCTCTCAATGTTAGAGGAGGCCCGTGCCCAGCAGTGGGACGAATATGGGCTGATGATGATGACGATAGAGAATAAAGTAGACAAATGTGACTTTGTTCAAGTTGTGCAAATATACCACGTTTGAGAACGCATCGACAATGTAATTAATCTCTCACAACGGCAACAGCTATTTACTTTCGTCCAAGGCCGGTTGAACAATTGGGTGAATTTAGTGGAGTGTGCAAATACTTGAGTAGATGTTAAACGTGATAATTTACGAGATAAATGAACAAACAATGGTCCGAAGAAGATTCCAGCAAACGATACTAGAGATGGAATCATGCGCGTAACATTTTAAGACAATATCATAGCGTCGTCTAGAAGTGGAACAGAGTTCTAACTCAAGCTTTCAGTTTTACCTATGATAAGTTCTGTAAGAGTGAAATATAATAAATTATATTTAGTGATAAGGGTCTTCTGGTTATTTTTTTCTATGTATAAATCAGCCAGTACTGGGCGCAGGGTACACCTACAACTGGAACAGATTAAGTTTCCATGCTGGCCTTGTGTGGGTTAATGGGCTATGCAATATGCATATCTAGGAAATAAACATACATAGACATCAGCTTGCGAAACGAGAGGCCGCGGGTTCGATCCCCGCACCGAGACAAATGTTTGTGTGATCCA
Organism: Hemaris fuciformis; assembly: GCA_907164795.1. NCBI lineage: Eukaryota > Metazoa > Arthropoda > Insecta > Lepidoptera > Sphingidae > Hemaris > Hemaris fuciformis. Next base: position 12,197,939 of record OU015449.1, read on the forward strand.
CAAATATTTGTTTCGGGTCTGGGTGTTTGTGAGACCGAAAAGTCTCTCGTAGTTTCTGATACTCACGACACAGGACTTGTATCCTAGTGTGGGGTCAGAACTATGTATGTGACTGTTGGGTGTATTTATTTATTATTATTATTATAAATACACCCAACAGTCGCATACATAGTTCTGGCCCCACATTAATATACGAGCCACGACGTCGTGTGTCGTGTGTCGTGTTTATCACAAACACCCATACCCTTATACTGTGGACTTTTAGATGCGTAATTTTCATCGCGGTAATTTCCTCCACATACATACATAAACTCACGCCTGTATTCCCCGAAGGGGTAGGCAGAGGTGCATTTCTGCACCCACATTTCGCCAGGCATGTATCAGTCCCACGTAATAGGGGGCGAGCCTATTGCCGTTTTTCGGGCACATTCCCAGACTCCGTGCTGTTACTGAGAATATCATAATGGAAAAACCCAATAACACTGCCCGACCCGGGAATCGAACCCAGGACCTCAAGATCGCACTGCACATACTTGTACCGCGAGACCACGAGGGAGTCATTTCCTCCACTGTTAAAATAAGTTATAATTTAGGGAATATAAACATAACTTCTAAAAGTCATAGGTGTGTCTCGGATGGATAAGACAAATTGTCGACGATGCCATCACGATTTCTTACTTTTGCTATACTTCTTTTACAGATATTTTATTTATTTATCTTTTATACAATGATTTTAAAGGTGAACTCAAGGCATTCTGCCAGTTGAATCTAGGGTAATGCAGAGATTATACACAGCAGGTGTCCAAATAAAATAATAAATAAACATTCACAAGCCTATATTTTTTTGGGAATAGGTAAGCACAGTTTAAAATGTGATAAAAATTGTCATAATAAAATACATATTATATATGCATATCAACACTGTATAGGTAGAGGAGAAGGTGGTAATGTGACCCCCGCAGGTATATTGGCCCCCTTGAATAATAGTTAGTTCGCATAACGCCGTCTTATATTATTTTGGTGCAACGGGACCATTTCCGTATACTATTGATTTATTGCCCTACAAATCTGCTTGGGGCGGTTATGTTCGTTCGTCATTTGAACAAGTCGAAACTCGTACCCGACAAACTTATTTTTCGACTGTGAGTTTTATTCCATAATTTATAAAAAAATGATAGTTTTTGCTGTTGTTTTGAATATTGTGTTCGTGACACTGTCTTCTACGGGATATATAAGGTAAATATACATTTTTTATATTTTTTCAATTGTTTTAGGTTGTTTATCAAAATATTTTCAATAATTTTAATTTGGCCCCCTGACACTGGTTGTATCATGGCCCCGGGGGCACATAACAAGTATGACTTGCTTATCATTCACATATTTTTATTTTTCAGTTTCAGATGCTTAGACAAACTGTTTTGCCTCTATCTTCGATGAAGAAACCAGAGACGTGCATGCAAGAGTGCATCAGGTATATTTGAGCCGCCTACGATGATTTTTCCAAGCAAAAACTTTACGGATATTTTGTTAAAAAGTGGACCTCCTGGAACGATTGGCAAAGTTCATCCATCTGGTTGGATTCGATCCAATTCGTTCACTGAATGGTTCAGTCATTTTATTGATAAATTTTCAGGCATTTTATTGATAAAATTACCCCGGGGGCCACATTACCAGCAGTTGATCTCGAGACGCCAAATTTGATTACTTAAGAATAAATGATAATTTTGATTTTATTTAGCGAGTTTCTTTTGTTTCATAGTAAGATATGTAAGTGTATCTGTTCACGTGGAGTCACCGATGTACGTGAACCTGTGATACACGTGTATTGTTGCGTAAGTAGGGTAAGCGCAGCGACGTAAATGAAACGACCGGTGTTGATGCGTGCTAATAGATGACTCAGTGCATATACAACCTTTATTGCTTTATATACTAAATTTTGGCATACTTCGAGTTCATCGACTATGCTGACGATGCTCCCACATTAGTTCCCCCCTTTTTAAAAAAAAAAGTAAATGTATAAAAATAATGATAAAAAATAAGTAAATGTAAAATGTATATGACACAAATAAACTAATTATAGGTTCTTGCTTTTCCGCTGATCAGGCTCTATAGCGAATCGTACTACAGGGCGTATGACGCGACCCGAACGTGTTGTCGTCAGCGTGGCCTTGTTCTTTTCCGCGAGCTCAGCACTGTTGCGGTCGTTGACGTTGTTGCTGCATGTGCTTTTTAAGTGTGCCAAAGGTTCGTTCGCCTTGTCTTCATTTACCATGTAAGCAGGTTTCAATCTGTCCACTGTTACTATGGATGTTTTTTCTGGCATTTGTATTTTGAAATATTTTTCATATTTCTCTAACACTTTGTAGGGTCCTTTGTATGATGGTGTTAGGGGCTTCTTTACAGCATCTGTTCTGACGAATACGTATTCACAATCTTTCATGTCCGGGTGTATATATGGTTTATGGTTTGTAGCGTGGTGACTGTTGTTAAACGGGCTTAGATTGGCCATTGTCCTTTGTAGTGTCCGTGTAAAAATTTCTGGTGATGTATTTTGCTTTTTCGGCTCGATAAACATACCAGGTAGACGTATATTTGTTCCGTATAACATTTGTGCTGGGCTGATGTTTTCTTTCAGTCGTAAGGCGCCTCGCAACCCTAATAGGACTAGTGGTAACTCATTTGACCAATTAGTTGTGTTACCACGCGCAATTAGTGCGGTTTTCATTGATCTATGCCAGCGTTCGACTAATCCATTTGATTGTGGGTGATAGCTGGTAGTTCTGGTTTTCTTGATACCGAGTGCTTTGGTTAAGGCGATAAATAAGTCTGACTCAAACTGTCGTCCTTGGTCTGATGTAATGGTAGTTGGGCATCCAAATCTTGCTATCCAGGTATTCAGGAGAACTTCTGCTACAACTTACAACTTACAACGACACAAGACTTGTATCTTAGTGTGGGATCAGAACTATGTATGTGACTGTTGGGTGTATTTATTTATTTATTTATTTTAACTTTTGCTGTTACTTCTGGTACTGGTACGGCTTCAGGCCATCTTGTTGCTCTGTCGATCATTGACACGATGTATCTGTTTCCATTGGATTCTGGCAATGGACCGACGATATCTATGTGCACGTGGTCTAAACGTGCTGTTGGCGTGAAACTTCCAATTGGGGCTGAGTTGTGCCTGTATGTTTTACTTGTCTGGCATGACTCGCATGTTTTCGCCCATGTGCCTACGTCTGTATTCATGCCTGGCCAGAAGTAGTGTTCAGAGATCATTTTCTTTGATGATCTTACACCAGGATGCGTAACGTTGTGCATAGAGTCAAATATTTGTTTTCGAAGCGACTTCGGTATGTACGGTCGTGAATTTGTTCTTGAATTTTCGCACCATAATTGTCTCGTTCCCGGTAACTGGATACTTTTCCAGCTGAGGTTGTTTTTATTTAACAGCTGAGGGAGTACATTGTCACTGCGTTGCAAATCTGCTATGTCATTCCAATCCACAGGTGTGGGGCAATCTATTTGTTCGACTCGTGATAGTGCATCGGCCACTGGGTTCATATTACCGGCGAGGTGACGTATGTCTGTCGTGAATTGTGCTATGAACTCTAGATGACGTAGTCGTCTTGGGGATATTCTTTTACTTGAACTGTCTTGTTTAGTAGTGAAGGCGTGACATAATGGCTTATGATCGGTATATAATATCAATTCTCGTCCCTCGATATAAGGTTGAAAATGCGTTACAGCCATGTAAACTGCCAGCAATTCTCGATCATATGTACTGTATTTAGTTTGTGCTTCACTTAGTGCCTTTGAAAAAAATGCAAGTGGCTTCCACGTGTCGTTTTCGTACTGTTGTAAAACGGCGCCAATACAAGTTTGTGAAGCATCTGTCATGAGTGATAATGGAGAATGCGGATCTGGAGACGTCAATGTAACAGCGTCGCTTAGACTTTCTTTACATTGATCGAATGCTTCTAGTGCTTCGGAAGTCCATTGTATTTTAGTTTTGTCGTTTTTCTTTGAGCCTATGAGATATTTGTTCAAAAGAGCTTGATGTCGGGCTGCCTGTGGTATGTTATTGCGGTAAAAATTGATCATGCCCAAAAATCTGCGTAGCTCTTGCACCGTTGTTGGAGTCGGGTATTTTTTGATTGCTTCAACCTTTTCAGGTAATGGTTTGATACCCTCTGGAGTAATTAAATATCCGAGGAATTCTATTTGGGGTTGTCCAAATACACATTTGGCGCGATTTATTGTGATGCCGTGCTCGTTGAGTCGTTTAAACACTTCATGTAGATGCTGTCTATGTTCACTGGGTGACGATGACCTCACTAATATGTCATCGATATATACAAAAATGAAGTCTAATCCTGCTAATACTGTGTTCAGGAATCGGACAAAGGTTTGGCCCGCGTTTCGTAAACCGAACGGCATTCTAGTGAATTCGAATAGACCGAACGGGGTAATTACTGCGGTTTTTTCAACATCTTTCACAGGTATTTGGTTATACGCTCGTTTTAGATCAATTTTTGAGTATATAGTAGCTCCAGGCAACAGGTATGTGAAATCTAATACTCTCGGGATCGGATATCTATCCGGTACAGTGATGGCGTTTAATTTTCTGTAATCGCCACATAGTCGTAATTCGCCGTTTTTCTTCTTTGTCACCAGTAGTGGACTAGCCCAGGGACTCTTGGAAGGCCTACATATGCCTGTCTGTAACATGTCCTCTATTTCTTTTTTCACCTTTAGATATTTGTCGGCCGGCAAAGGTCTTGACTTGGAGTACACAGGATGTCCCTCAGTTATAATATGGTGAACCACGTTGTGTTTTGGTGGTGACAGAGTGTCGAGCGGTTTTAAAATATTTGGATATTCTGCTAAAATATCTGCGTAATCTTCGGTTAAATCAACGGTCCGAAGTGTTGGTGTGCTTGACTTCATCAACTTTGCGTTTCTTTGAAGTCCAGTCGTACCATCTATCAAACGCTTGTTTCTAATGTCGACCAAAATGTTGTGTTTTTCCAAAAAATCGGCTCCAAGTATTGGTTGTGTAATATCAGCGACGATAAAAGTCCAACGGTACGGTCGTCTCAAATTCAGATTTAACGTCAGCGTTTTGTCGCCGTATGTTTTTATTGGAGTGCCGTTTGCGGCATATATTTTGTAAGTGCCGTCGGTTTTTAATTTGTTGCCTCTTCTTGGTATTGCTGAGATGTTAGCGCCAGTATCAACCAAAAAGCGATACCCACTTTTTCGGTCGGTAACGCATAGGCGGTTTGATGGTTCAATAGCGCTGACGACCGCCTCTGTCAACGCTGATTCTAGTTTTCCGACGGCTTTCTCCAATTGCACGGTTGTTCACAATTCCAAGCTCGATCCTTATAGCGCGAGTGATATTTACATAACCATTGAGGACTTTCCGGCGTGATTCTTGTTCGCGATCGAGGTCTTTGACGCGTTAGGCTTCGATTGCGTCTATGGTGACGATGTCCGTTTCTGAATGAGCTTGCTTTCAGTGCTGCGACTTCCATAGTGAGCTTACTCATTTGGTTCATTAGCTGCATCATGAGCTGTGGATGACTACTGGATTTAGCGTATTCACAACCTGCGTTTGGGTTCATTTTCTGAATAACTATATTTATGCCTCTTGAAAGCCAAATCAGGGAGATCCGCTGGTGGAAGGCTGATAAGGCTGTGCAGTACAGTTATCACAATTTGATGAAGTTTGCTTCAAACGTAGGTATCGCGTCGGGTATTATCACGTCGGGGTCACCAGTTGTAAGTGTATCTGTTCACGTGGAGTCACCGATGTACGTGAACCTGTGATACACGTGTATTGTTGCGTAAGTAGGGTAAGCGCAGCGACGTAAATGAAACGACCGGTGTTGATGCGTGCTAATAGATGACTCAGTGCATATACAACCTTTATTGCTTTATATACTAAATTTTGGCATACTTCGAGTTCATCGACTATGCTGACGATGCTCCCACAGATATGTACACACAAATAAATACGAAACCCAATAAAACATTTTCCATATTTTTAATTCCATTACTTTAGAAATAAACCTTAAAAAACAAAGTGGGGGGCCACATTACCACCTTCTCCTATATATGTACATACTATAACACATTTTGCCGTATCGGTACAAAATTGGCTTTCAATGCACATATTGTGAGGCTTAAACATTGCAACACGCTCTATGAAATATTATACTTTAAAATTATATCAAAGATGTGCCAACAGATTTCTTCTTGAGAGTGAAAGGCTATTGTGGAATGCGGCACTCATAGGCCCCGGTTTCCTCCCAGGCTGTCTTTTAAATAGTTCCTGTTTTCGAAATTCTTTTGAATGGTAGTGAACTTTCTACGTTTTGAGTTATGTAGTATGAATCAATGTGGGCGTGGTTTGTTGCAGAGAATATTCAGGGCACACATGTTTTTTGTTATATATTTTTTATATCATAATTTTATTCGAGTAGTCGTGCGAAGGAACTATCACCAACACCAAAATAATACCACTATTCGAACTAAACGACTCAAGAAGCCCCGTGGCGTAGTTGGTTAGACATCAGCTTGGGAAACAAGGGCCGCGGGTTTGATCCCGCACCGAGGCAAATGTTTGTGTGAGCCACGAACACCGAAAAATCTCGTAGTTTCTGATACCCACGACACAAGTGTCTTAGTGTGGGATCAGAACTATGTATTGTTTGATGTATAAATATTTATTTATGAAACCTGAAATGAATGAATTAGTAACATGAAAATATTTGATTTTTCATACTACATATTTATACTTTGTTTTTTTTTTTTATTAAATTTCGAAAATGACTTAGTCTGACTAGTCTTTCACAATTAATTCCAAAAAACTCTGGTATGGAGGTGTAGCTGAACATAGAAAGAGACATAAGATGCTTATTTTGATAAAATTTATCCCGGTCCAAGCTTGGCTCCAGTAAAAATAATTTATAATTAAAAAATCATATTATAGTAAATATTTCTTTACTTTATTTATCTTCTTCTACATAACTTCGATGTTCTATATATTTCCGTTGTGGTGGCATTGCCGTGTCCTAAAAAAAACCTTAGCAAAAGTTGCGCGGCGCTATGTCTAATAACCGACCACCGGATAAGTTCACACGTCGCGAGAAATGGAAGTGAGGTAGCGGCTTTGTGGACTGTATATCACCCGCGAATTCGCGACATTTTTACACTTTCCCGCGATTTTGCGGTTTTTAAGTTCATCTATGTCTGGACGTGTGACAGAATTTTGAGTGCCGACAAACCATTGCGATTAAGTCTCATGTGATGATATATATAAGAAATCATCATTTGGTTGATTTCACAAATTAAATAAACTAACACAAACGCAATCCGTGGTCATGATATTTTTTTTTCTTTTATGAAAGGAAAAGAATGGGAATTCAACTAATGACTTCTAGTACCTATCACAGCACCTAAAAGTTCTTAGAAATTTCTTAGGTGTGTAGTCCGTCAACCCGCACTAGGCCAGCGTGGTGGACTAAGGCTTAAACCCTCTCAGTTGTAGAGGAGGTACCTGCCCAGCAGTGGGACGTATACGGGCTGATGATGATCACAGCACAGTTTCGTGGTAACGATGTGTATTCGCATGTGACAATTTATTTACAGCACAACATAATTGCAAAATTCAGAAGTATTTGTCAATTTGTTAATATAATTACGCAAAACAAATGCAATAGTACAGGAAATAATAAATATTAATTTAATGTAAAAACATTTAACTACGCATTTGGCGAACCGATACTTATCCTTGAAACATTTGCATAAACGTAAATCCGCTGACTTAAAGCTTTTAGTCATGAGGCAACACTTAATTCACCAATTAATTGGATAATAGAATATTGGTGCTGCACATGAAGTGCTATACCAACCATAGTGTTTCTACCACTGATTTTCATTCTAGTATGAGCCGGCGTGACTATATCGTCTGATGAATGAAAGTTATTACTTATTACCGTTTCCTGCTAGTCCCTAAAGTCCTTCATAGTTTCTAAGACGATAGAAAACTTGGATCTTGATCTCAGATCAAATTATATATGTCATTGTTGGTGAAGGAAAACATCGTGAGGAAAAGTGCACACCTAAAAAGTTCTTAGGAATTTCTTAGTCCGCTAAACAACACTAGGCCAGCGTGGTGGACTAAGGCCTAAACCCTCTCAATTGTATAGGAGGCTCGTGCCCAGCAGTAGAACGTATATGGGATGATGATGATGATGATGATTATCTGATTTTTGGGTGTACTTATTTATTTATCGTTGAACACGATTGAAGGTTTGGTCTTGACACATAAATAAAAAAAATCTTCACGAAATAGACAAGTGAAAGATGCAACAGAAACATCAGGAATGTGATGTGGAAACAGACGGCGTTGATTGTTTCAGTGTGTTTCGCAAATAGATCAATTTGCAACATCTCGATGTGAATCTGCAGAGGCGTTCCGGATGCGCGCTCAAATTACTAATATCTGGCTCTTATCGGCTTTATAACTGCTACATCATTACCAATTATTGGAACGTGCTGTCAAGAACGTTACTATATTTAGAGAAATGGGTGGTCAAATAATTGTTACTCTCATCATCATCATCAGCCCATATACGTCCAACTGCTGAGAACGGGCATCCTCTACAACTGAGAGGGTTTAGGTCTTAGTCCACCACGCTGGCCTACTGCGGGTTGGCGGACTACACACCTGAGAAATTCCTAAGAATTTTTAGGAGTGCAGGTTTAATCACGATGTTTTCCTTCATCGTTAAAGTACGTGATAATTCATTGTGAATACACACATAACTTCGAAAAGTCAGAGGGTTTGAACCCGCGACCGTCGAGATTCTCGACCGCGTGCCTAAACTTCGAGGCCATCATGACTTATATAACTGTTACTATAATAGTACCTAAATCATCAGATGATGACGATCAGCAACGGTTTGCAGATACAGCCCGTATCTGGGCATAAGTCTCCCTTAGTTTACGTCATCTCCCGTTCATAATTAATACACCGACAAAAAAAAAAAAAAATCTCAACTTCTTCGCATTAAACTTAGCCATCGCTTGGTCCCAGTTCTACTGCATTTGTCATCATCAAGTTCCGAAGTCTCTTGCCAATTATGACTTATCGAAATATGTATCAGCCTCCATAGAATCTACTACGTGGCACGAAACTTCTCTAAGATTAGGAGGGGTTGGATCATAGTCCGCAATGCTAGCCTAACATTCTTAAAAAAATACTTTCTTAAAGACTTAACTTAAAGACACGCAGGTTTCCTCAGAACGTAATTATAGTTGCTTGCTTAGGAGAGTTAAAACAGTTTAATGGTAGTGGTGATCTATTTTATATGGACAAAAAAATTCAAGCAAGTGCGGCTTATTTCATGTTTCAAAAAAATATGCTTCTACGTAAATATATGACTGATCGCCGTCGATTGGCCGACAATTTGAGCACGGCCGCGCAATCCGCATTCATTTTTAAAAGCATTGTTTGCCACGATCGATGACCATTAATCAACCCATTATGTCGGCGCTTTAAAGTCGTGTAATAATTTATATTTCCTACGATGTTTATTTCGCAACGGCTATAGACGCTAGTCTTTGTTAGCATATATATGTATGTCCCTTGCTTAACATAGGCGCCCACAACTGTTTGGAGAATTTTGGGTTTAGCCAACTACACTTATTGTGGATTCATAGAGTTCTGGTACTTAAGGAATGAATGCACTTATTTTTAGCACAGGCAGGAGCAAGAGACCGTTCTAGTGATGGCAAGAAGAGTGTACAGAATGTAGACCGACAAGAATTGAATACAAAGAGTTGTACAACAATGACACAAGTATGTCTACTTGTAGCTTGTAGATTTGATTTTCGATTTTTGATTTCGATTGATACAGAGGCTTATCTCGGAAAGGGACACACTTAAATAAATCACACCACAACGTAGTTCTAACTTGTAACACGAGTTTTGTGTCGTGGATATCAGAAACTACGAGAGACTTCTTACTATTTTTTTGTGGATCACACAAACATTTGTCTCGGTGCGGGTATCACGCGGCCTGTCGTTTCACTGGGTGGGGTCTAACCAATTACGCGACTGGGCTGTCGAAGAGTTTAACAGATTTTATATTTTGTGGCCGCAATTATGGTACATACGGAAATCCTACCAAAAGTCAAATATAATTTGTCACAAGTATAAACATATGAAACTGACAAATTTTTAATACAAATTCAATAGATCAGCGTCATCAGCGTAAGCAGTGATGGCCTCGAGGTTTAGGCGCGCGGTCGAGAATTGCGACGGTCGCAGGTTCAAACCCCAGACACACACCTCTGACTTTTCGAAGTTATGTGTGTATTTACAATGAATTATCACTTGCTTTAACGGTGAAGGAAAACATCGTGATAAAACCTGCACACCTAAAAGTTCTTAGGAATTTCTTAGGTGTGTAGTCCGCCAACCCGCACTAGGCCAGCGTGGTGGACTAAGGCTTAAACCCTCTCAGTTGTAGAGGAGGCCCGTGCCCAGCAGTGGGACGTATTTGGGCTGATGATGAGATCAGCGTCCCTAGCTTTTATAAACAGATGGTCGATAAACTCATATTTTGCAATTCTCGAACCCGTCATTATTTATATTATTATTTATATGTCTACATGCATATTTGACGTTTGATAACAAATTCATCGATGGTTTAACTCCAGTGCATCCAAAAATACTTGACTAGTCAATATTTTGGAATGTCCACTCTGTTCTGTCCTTTTAGAAGGTTATCGTAAATAGGTATTTGTATCTATACTATAATCGTAACCTTAAAAGCATTTGTATCATTAACAACGTCTGGTTTATCATACCGTTGTTTAAGTTACCATTAGTGGTCAGTAGGGTCAAAATACTTGGGATTCCTTCCTAAAAATTTTCATCAGACAAATGATGTGTTACATATTATTACCATATATCCTTTTAAAACAGTTAAAACAGTCACTGCTCTGAGAGATACATCTTAGTTGGTCTGGTTTCCACATTCTCAACTTTCATGTGATTTAATAAATATATAAAACCCTGCTTTAGTATAATAGAGGCTCTTTTAAAAGAAACGTGAATTAAGACTTGGGGAGACCTGTCTGATTATGTCGGCTGGCGACACTACGCGTTTTCCTTCACTTCGCCGTGTCAATTTAAAAAAAACAACTTCTCAATGTTTTCAATTTTGAGGTACTCGTATATAAGAAAATGTGTGTATTAAAATATTTTACAATAGTGAAAGGAAATATTTAACAATTATTAATAATAAAACGCAGCACTGAAAGACTCGTCAGCTTTCGCTGGACATTAATGGTTAAGCATACAATTTGCGGTTATGCGACAACGGACCATCACCGAGAGCCTACGTGACGCACTAAAAGCAGAAAAGTTGCGACTCAAGGAAAGCGTTTGCGGGTTCAAGCAATATCATATAATTTTTATAGATGTATTTTTTCTATGCACTCACTAACCCTCAGGAATAGTTAATTGATAAGATGCTGTGCGTATGGAGCATAAAATTGCCAATTGGATCAGGTTCAGTTCGAGACCTTGTTTGAAAGATTCCGGATTCTGATTTATAACTTGCCAACAGGTAATTTCGTAGTTTTTAGTACCCCCAATGTCTATTGGTGAAGTCTGATCATTACGAGTATTTAAACCCCATTGGACTAATCGCCTAAGCAAAATTGATACGATCGTACTAAAAACTAGTCTAGTAGTCTAGTAGAAGCTAACAAAAAACCCAATTGAACAGTGTTATTTAAAGCCTGTGGTAATTATTAGATACACATACAAGCTAAATAGCATATTATCACGAAACAGTAGTGCACCAGGTCAATTGTTACGTTTGATGTGTGAAATATATCTGTGCTTACAATCAAAATTACATCACAATTGCATTCGGTGCAGCTGTTAATGTCTAGCTCGGAATTAATTTGCCATTTCAAGTATGTGTGTTCCGTATGGAGTGACCGTTGCGTTATCTGATCTGGTTGTCGTTTTAAGATCTTTTTAAAGTAGACAATTCTATAAGCGAAGTCCATATTCTATATTTTATCTTTAATATACGTTCATTCCTTGCGCAGGGGCCATGCTAATCTTCTCTGTATCGTTCCAATTTTAGTATATGTACTGCCGAAGCAAGTACATAGTTATGTGCGTATTCGCAAAGAATTATCACGTACTTTAACGGTGAAGGAAAACATCGTGATAAAACCTGCACACCTAAAAGTTCTCAGGAATTTCTTAGGTGTGTAGTCCGCCAATCCGCACTAGGCCAGCGTGGTGAACTAAGGCCTAAAACCCTCTCAGTTGCAGAGGAGGCCCGTGCCCAGCAGTGGGACGTATATGGGCTGATGATGATGATGATGATGATGATGATACGTTCATTTACCTACATCAATAGAAACATCATTTATATATTTAACAATTATTTTTTTAATTTCGTGTATTCTCAATCAATCAATTTCTAGAAATTTTTCATTTGGATCACTTACCCCCCACGTAACAACAGCATTAGCAACAATTTGCATCACGTTGTACCACTTGATGACTGTCCTCAGATTCATTGGCTGTTTGTTCTCAATGTACTTGGGCAGGATGATCTTGATCATTGTCAAATAGCCAGCGAGTATTGTTGCCAAGGGCCATGGCGACGTCATCAGGGGCCAGTCTTTGACGCGTTGATCTGGCAAAATATAATTCTTGGTTTAGTTTCGTGTAGAAGTATTTGTTTTCGTAACATTGGCGTTGTAGGCCAGTACGTTAAAAATCTTAGAATTTCTTCATAACCAATTATAATACACACAACAAGGTCGCAATGAACTTAATGAGTCGAATTAATTTCGACGAAAAAATTATGTGAAGTTCTACACTAGTATAATGTTATGTGTACGGGCTTAGACGGAACCCCGTACAAGCTTTGGTTGATAGAAATGATAGACTTTTAAATATGATTTTATTTGATAGAAATGATAGATTAATGATAGAATGATAGATTACAATTTGATAGGATGAGTACGCGCGACCGACCGCTTTATGTTCGTGTGACGCACTGCCCAAAACGCATCGGTGTCGCGTAAAATGCTGAATATGAAAAATGTACGTGCTAGCCCGTACATGCTCCCGGGCTGAAATGTGTGGCGTGAGATGAGGTGGACTTAAACTAATGATACAAGTATGAACTTAAGAAGCAATAATAAGTCGAAAGCACAGTTAAAGTAGATACGCGCAAACACTATAGTCTATACAAAGTCTTATTCATTTTCACTAAAAATTGATTCGCGGAACACAGGCGACGTAGCCTTGTTTTGTTTACGCGCACTGATTTCACCCGAAATTGTATTGAGCTGTATTTCACTAGGTCCCGATTGCTCATTTACACTGATCACACTAGCACTCTGACACTGCTGCTGAGGCGAGCGCGCGGACAGAGCCACGCTGCGCACGCGCCGAAGGCGCCGCCACACGTGCACGGCTCCTGCCGTGCACAGGGCGAACACCACTAAGTATATCACCGTGTAGTGATGCACGTCGTGATATGAGAACCCGTTGTCCGAATCTTCATCAATGCTCATTACACCCTTCATCTGACTCAGCTTTTCTTGGACTTCCTTCACCAGACCTTGAGTCTCCTTGTGAATATGTTCAGACTGTTCATCGATTGCACCAATAGGTATTGATAAGTTGATTATGTTGTTGATGGGTGGGATATCGATTCTTAGAACGTCTACTGAAATCTTCAGAGTACTGGACAGCCTTTTATGTGAATAAACTGTGTAAGTATCGCCTTTGATGACGCATCCATCGCCGAGCTTGATAACGCCGGCCTTGTTTAATTGTCCGGCCGTAACTTGAGCCTCACATATGATACGTATGGAGCACGGTCCGCAACAAAAATATAAATATGTATTTAATTCGTTGAGTTCTATCCAACGATTTGTGCAGATAGTAGATGCTGTTTTGCAACCATTGGACTGTTGATCCCTGATGCAGAGGTTTTCATCGGATCTCATTTGATGAATCGGGCCCTTCAAAGGACAAATATATGTTTCTGTGTCGTAAAATATACAACCTTGAATATCATTTTCCGTCATTGGGATATAAGCGTCCTTTTGTAAATTGATTGCGAGAAGATCTGCGATGGGAATTATGCTGATCATATTGCTACCGACCTGCTGTGGCACTGGTACGATTTTGTAGATGTCATAGCTGTCTCTGCTCACTAATGGTATTTTGACTTCGAAGATAATAAATTGTTGCATGACTCTAGCTTTAGTCTTCAGTAAGTGATACAATTTCGATAAGTCCGATTGAATATTATCTATCGGAAGCGTCAATTCTTTTGCTAACTGTCCTATAATAACATTAAGTTGATCCATCAGTTGTGTAGGTGTTAAAAGGTGAATGTTGAACCCTGTGTGGTGTAGGTTCATAATTGTATCCACGATAGTTTCTTGAATGGTTTTTAAGTTCATCAGGACACTGTTTGCAATAATTGATGACACACTAAAACTGCTAGCCATTAGTGATTCTTGAACTCCATCCTTGATTGTGTTGAATCCCCTTTCTAAACTGATCAGGTGCTGATTAAATACCTTGTGATGTCTGTTCATCGCATTTTCGACTCTTTTAATGATGTTGTTCTCTGCTTCAACAATAGATGTGTTGTTTTGCCATAAGGAAGCCAAACGTTTTTGATTACGCCTGATTTGTTCGATATCTCTTGCATATTGCAGAGCAAACTCGTTATCTAAGACACCAAACAAGCCTCGTGCTATGCTTCCAATAGGATTGATAAGACCGCGCTTATGTCGCACGTTCTCCGTGAACTGCTGATCAAGCAACATGCTATTGTAATGGTCAAGTTCATTGCTACCGTGACGTAATTGCATCAGGATTGCGTCACACTGTGGTATCTTTGTTGTATTAGAACATATGATGCCCAGATGATCAACGTATTTCTTAAGCAGATAAAATCCTTGCCAATAGGGCTTCATATCATAATAGACGATCAGCTTCCACTCGTCCTGTTCGAGTCGCATGTTGGAGATCTTGTCGAAATAAATGCTTTGATTGTTATTTAAAGGTGCTGTTTTGTAATCACAACTAGATGGTGTAATGATTAACATAAAAAACATGAGAGCTATGTAGATAAAATTGCCAATTTTTCCCCTCCGACGTTGTGTTCTTTCTTTCGATGGCTTATTTCCATTGCCTCTAAAAGGTTGATTAGGCGTCTCTGTTGTGATATTATTTTGCTCTGCATTGTTTTCAGGTTGTTGATATTCGTGAACTGGCAACAAGGAAAGTTTTGTGATCGGCCTCTTGATTACCCCATTTTTGGTTTTAACTGATACCACACGAACATAGCCGTCCTTGCCGGGGTGCAGCTCTATGATTCTGCCGAGGGCCCACTTCCCAGGTGGTAAGTTAGCGTCTTGAATGATAACTATGTCGTCGATCTTAAGGTTCGCTCGTTGTTGCCGCCACTTGCTACGTGCTGATAACTGACACAGGTATTCGGTTTTCCACCGTTTCCAGATGTCGTCAAAAATCTTCTGAGTAAGCTGCCATCGCGTTCTGGCGTCTCTTTCAGTCTCAATTATAGTAAGTGTGGGGCCACTTGATAAGAAGTGTGACGGAGTAAGGTAATCCATGTCCTCTGGATCTTCGCTGATAGTGCAAAGAGGTCTCGTATTAAGGCAGGCTTCTAGCTGTGCTAGTAATGTGGAATACTCCTCATAAGTTAATTTCTGCTCTCCCACAACTCTCTTGATATGGTGTTTGAGACTTTTGACAGCCGCCTCCCACAGCCCCCCAGCACTCGGCCAGGAAGGCGCGTTGAAATGCCATTGTATTTGCATATCTGTGATAGTTCGGTAGAAATTGTCGTCAAGAGTGTTTCGTAAGTTGATATATTCTTCTCGTAATGCCTTGTTGGCTCCGACAAAATTTGTCCCATTATCACTATAGATATGGGTTGGAGATCCTCTGCGGGCTGCCATTCTCCTTAATGCTGCTAGAAAGGCAGCTGAGCTCAGGTCGGAAACGAGTTCGATGTGCACGGCCTTGGTCGCCATGCACACAAATACCGCTATATAGCCTTTCGTCGTCTTGATGCCACGACCTTTATTTGCTTTGACGTCCACATAGCCGGTAAAGTCGACCCCCGTATGGTTGAAGGGCCGTGACGGATTACTTCGTGACTCAGGTAAGTCTCCCATTATTTGTGTATTTTTTATAGGATTATGCCTTCTGCATGTAACGCAGTTATGTATGCGTTTTTTGACAGCGCGATTGCCGCCAATGATCCAGAACTCTTGTCTTATCCATGCCAGTGTTAGGCGAGTTCCACCGTGGAAGGTCATCAGATGGCCTTGATCAATCAATCGATCGGTAAGTAATCCGTTGTGAGGAATGATAATAGGATGTTGCATGTTTTTGCTTATCTTTGCATTGCTTATTCTGCCACCAACTCTTAGTAACCCGTTTTCATCTAGATAAGGATTCAGATTAAGCAGTTTGCTTTTAGAGTCTACATTGCTATGCTTCTGAAGACCTTTGATCTCTTCCGTAAACTCTTGTTGCTGTACATGTTTGATTAAAATATACTTCGCCCTTCTTAGCTCGGTAATAGTAAGAAAAGTTGGCTTTGGTTGCGATTTTAATGATATGGAGCGCAACATCCACGCAAGTATACGAGTTGATTTCGCAAAGCTGCTATACTTGCTCAGTAGTGTGTCAATGACGTCATATGATTGTTTTTGCGATAAGTTGACTTGTTGTGCTATCTCTCTCATTTCTTCGCATGTGTTGTAGATCGGGTTTTCTTTTGGCTGATTTTCATAGAATGAAGGTAACCATGAGGGGCCATGCCACCATAAAGTATGTTCCTTTAATTGTGATGCAAACATACCGCGACTTGCACTGTCAGCAGGATTTTCCTCTGATTTAACATACCGCCAACACTTGGACGGCATATATTCCGTGATTTTGCGCACCCTGTTCGCTACGAATGTTTTCCACCTAGCTGGGTCCCCGTTTAGCCAACCTAGAACTACCATGGAGTCTACCCAACCATAGATTTTGATATTCGGATTTCCGAGGCATTTTTTAACTTTTTCCATCAATTTTGACAAAAGTAGTGCTCCACTTAGTTCTAGTCTAGGTAGTGTGACTATTTTGCTTATTGGCACGAGCCTTGTTTTGCCGATTAACAGAACTACGGATGACTTTTCACCCTTATTAACGCGACAATAAATTACACATGCGTAGGCTTTCAACGATGAATCACTAAATCCGTGTAATTCTATACTATCCCCTTCAGAGGCATTTATCCATCTAGGTAATTTAATGTGTTGTATGTTATTAATATCCTCTCTAATTTTTAGCCACTCTTGATAGATCTTATTCGGTAGTGGGTCATCCCAGTTGATATCTGCGGCCCATACTTGTTGAAAGATGATTTTTAATTTGGTAGATATTGGTGATAGCCAACCGAGTGGGTCAAATAACTTACATATATCTGATAATAAAGTTCTTTTTGTAATCTTCTGCACCTCACCGGTCGGTTCCAAAGTTGATTGAAACGTGAAGACATCTTCCTGTGGGTTCCAACCTAACCCAAGGATTTTCGTATTTTCTGACTGTTTAAAGTTAAAGGTGTCCTCGCTAATTTGCGGTGATTCTACATTTTCATCTTGCAACAAATCTTTTGCGTTCGATTTCCACTTCCGCAAATGAAAACCTCCAGACTTTAACAAGCGAATAAGTTCACGCTGTAATTTCTTTGCCTCCTCTATGTTGTGACACCCATGGACCAGGTCATCCATGTAAAACGAATCCTTCAATACTTCTATGGCATTGCTATCTTGATAGTTATTTTTCTCATCATGTGCAAGTTGTTTAAGGGTCATCATAGATAAAAAGGGAGCTGCCTTTGTCCCATATGTGACCGTTGTGAGTTGATATTCCTTGATAGTTTCGGATGGCGAGTCACGCCAGACTATTTTCAAAAGCTGCTGATCATCCGGATGTATCCAAATCTGCCTGAACATTTTTTCAATGTCCGCCGTGAATGCAAACTGAAATTGCCTCCATTTGATTATCAATGACTGCAAATCTTGTTGAAGATTTGGGCCACATTTCATCAAATCGTTTAGACTTTTCCCCGAAGATGTTTTGCAAGATGCATTAAATACAACTCTAAACTTATTATTAATATCATTAAATTGCACACAATGGTGTGTTAATACACATTGTGCACGTTCCGGATTCATGTTGCTTACTGCTGGTATCATATGTCCGAGCACGCGGTATTCATCGATGAATAATTTATATTGTTTTTCCATAGTTTGGTGTTTTTTAAATTTGTTTTCTAACGCTTTAAATTGCGCTATAGCCCGGTATTTTGACTCTCCTAAATTTTCCATAAATTTTGGTTTCATTGGTAAACGTACTTCATATCGCCCATCTTGACGTCTGTTTGTGGTTGATTTAAAAAATTCCATGCATTTCTGATTTTCCATTGATAGATTCGACTCCTCACTTATATCCTCAATTTCCCAAAACTTATGGATTTCCTCTAAATCATTAATAATAACATTGCATTGCAATGTTTTTACATTCCCAGTTAATATCCAGCCCAAACGAGTGTTCTGAGCTATGGGTACGTTATCGCCGGCTCTGCAGATTCCTTCTAGTAGTATCAAAGAGTAAATATCGGCCCCCAACAGTAGATCAACAGGGCGACTTATATTAAACTCAGGATCTGCTAACGTAATGTTATCTAAATAAGTCCAATCTGGTTTAGAAAAACTATAATTAGGTAGCCTCTTGATAAGGTTTTTCATGATATACACCTCTGTCTCAAATTCAAAATTGCTGATTGTGGCTACACACTTGATAGAAAGAGCTCCCTTGCAATTGCTTTCTTTGGCTCCTACTCCTGATATCACTCCACGACATCGAACTCGGGGCATACCCAACAGTTGGGCAGCATGTTCGGTTATGAGTGATGTTTGAGACCCCTGATCTATTAAAGCTCGCATGTTAACGAAAGTCCCATCACAGGTTTGAACCTTGAGTATTGCTGTCGCCAGCAGTACTTCAGGGATGTCACGTTGCAGTGACACGTGCGAGGTGCTCCTTAGTTGCGGCGAAGGCTCCGATTTCGAGGTATTTCCGTCGGTTGCTACCTTTGCCGTGATACGATTATTGATATTGTGATCTATAAATGCTTCATGCAAAATGGTATTGTGTCTTCCATTGCATTCAAGACACCTTTTTTCTGAAATACACTTCTTACCGTTATGCGAATAAAGGCAATTCTCGCAAACACTCAATTTCAATACCGTTTGCCGCTTAAGGTGTGGTGTCATATTTAAAAACTGCCGACAATAATATAGACAATGTTCATTGGTTTTGCAAATTCCACATTTATAAAACTTCCATGAATTATTATTTTTAGTTTGTTGCTGTGGAAAAATTTTATTATGCGTTGGAAATGATTGCTTAATCAAGTTTCGATTATATTTGTTGAATTGTTGTGGCGAATATTGGTTATGATTATGTTGGATTTTGATAGAATTATCAGATTTCTTTCTAGAAGACTCTAAACTTGTAAACTTGCTTTCTAGAAATGATAAAAATTCTTGTAGGACAGGTAATTCTCGGGGTTGCTTTACTGAGGCGACGTAGTCATTATGCGTCTCTGTGTCCAATTTTTGGGTTAGAATATGAACAAGTAGTGGATCCCAGGACTCAATGTCGACGCCTAAATTTTTGATTGCGTTCAGTGTTTCTAATGTTGTGTCATGAATCCGCTTTATGTGGTTTATGGAAGTATGCTGCACCAATGGGATGTTTAATAATATATCGATGTGCGAGCGGAAAATCAGACGTTTGTTATTATATCTATTGTTGAGAATGTCCCAACATGTTGTATAATTATCCGATGTTATGGGTAAATGTTGAATTAGCCTCTCTGCTTCACCCTTAACTTTAGTTTTGAGGAACTGCATTTTCTGGGCATTAGACAATGAAGGATTTCCATGTATAGTTTCAGTGAACAAATCTTTAAAAGAACTCCATTGATGATAGTTACCGCCGAACGTCGGTATTTCTACATGAGGTGTCGACTGTTCTCGGTGAGATACAGCCCACATTTTGCGATTGATCGCCTTGATTATATCATTGTACTTTCTTTCGTAATTAAAAAAAGTTGTTTCATAATCTGGGTTCCTACCCCCCAGCTCACTATCTAAGTCCCAATGCATAGTGTCGATGATAGACCAACGCGATTGCAAAGCACGTAGCAAATGATCGAATTCCCATTTTTCATTTACTGATTCTAAATTGATATTAATTACAGTATGCTCGAATGCCCTAAAATAACTCTGTTGCTTACGTAGCATTTCCTCTGTTTTGCTACTCGTTCCCTGGCACTGAGTTAGAGGAACCTGAGGCGATGGCTGACGTGATGGTCCAGGTAAACCCAACGGAGTAGCAGGTCTTAATATTGGTGTTACCGGCTTATCCTCTCTGGTTTGATAGTTAGCGATTGCAGCCCTAATATTTTCATACCTTTCTTTTACGAAATCAAACTGGTTACTCGTAAAATACGTATGAGACCTCGCGTACCCTTTGTCGCATAATAATTCGTGGTTTGATTTATATTCTTGCCAGTACTTATCTAATGTATCTAACCTGCGCCTAATATAGTCCGATGTCTTTCGGTCGGCACCATCTTTTTTAAAATTTGTATACACTTGCTCAAAAGCACTGAGAAGTTGCTGCTGATTAGCCAAAATGTCTTCCATGTTCGACAATGATGAGGTATGAAAAAATGGAAAGATCTTACTTGTTTAGATCTGCTGGTCTATGCTTACTGACTGCAACAAATCTGCCCACTGCCTTCCGATGATAATGATTTAACAATCAATGTCCACTGATAGCTCGCTTCTTTTTCTGGTTCAGTCCTCACTCGCGAAGCACATTTACAGTCACAGATCACACGTGAGGACACTAAAATGCTCGAAGGACCACAAAGTCACTGAATCTAAATTGCTCGAAGGACCACAAAGATCACAAAGTCACTGAATCTAAATTGCTCGAAGGACCACAAAGATGTACGGGCTTAGACGGAACCCCGTACAAGCTTTGGTTGATAGAAATGATAGACTTTTAAATATGATTTTATTTGATAGAAATGATAGATTAATGATAGAATGATAGATTACAATTTGATAGGATGAGTACGCGCGACCGACCGCTTTATGTTCGTGTGACGCACTGCCCAAAACGCATCGGTGTCGCGTAAAATGCTGAATATGAAAAATGTACGTGCTAGCCCGTACATTATGTCTTTTTTAAATCTTCTCCTTTCTCAATGTTACTCAAAACTCTTTGCTTACTTACTCTTAACTAGATAAATATCTCTAAAAAAATAAAGATTTCTTTTGTCATTGTATTATTCAAGAGTAAACAATTCAACAACTACAAAAGAAACAGCGTGAGCGGCATTTCCGACATGCCTTGCGCAATTTTTCCGACAGCCTTTCGAGAAAATTCCAACGGCACTTAAAAGCTCGCAGATTAAACGGATAAAATAAATGCTAATGTGTTTAAAGAAGCAAAAAAAAAGCCTGAAAGGTCATTGCGGACAATGGCGCGGCGTGAAATTTAAATGAATTCTTTGACCCACATTCGGTGGTTTCAGATCTTTGTTAACGACGCGGTGAAGTGTTGTGTCATATTGACTTGTGAGTGTTCCGTATAATTAATCTGTCGGTTTTAGTGTAGATATCATCAGAAGAGAGGTCGAAGTGACTCAATCGTGAAGTGCGTATGAGGTGGATCTTAGCGTGATTGTTAAATTCCCAGATTAAGGGATCCCATTGTTACTAATATCTACGAAAGTAAATAAAGTAAGTGCTTCTAAATATTACCTAATGAACAAAATATTTTGATGTGAAAATGTTTTTGATAGCGGTCAGCAATAAGAAGTACAAAATACTATATTTTGCTAAATAAAGCGTAATAATAAATGCTATTTTTTTAATAATAAAATTACAACCAAACAATATTATCAATTTCTTTTTAATCCGACGCTAATCTCCATATCTATTCCTATCAATGATGTTAGGAGAATTTAAGCCTTCATCCGATGAAATGGCCCTGTCTATTCGTTATCTAAATGGACTTAATTACTTAGTAGCCAGTATTGTATAGGATTTTTATGAGTTAAATGCTTCTGGGAAATGTTAAGACTAGATCAATATGTACGATTATACATTAGAATATTGACTGCCTCGTGGTCTCGCGGTACAAGTATGTGCCGTGCGATCTATAGGTCCTGGGTTCGATTCCCGGGTCGGGCAAAGTGTTATTGGGTTTTTCCATTAGGAAATTCTCAGTAACAGCACGGAGTCTGGAAATGTGCCCGAAAAACGGCAATAGGCTCGCCCCCTATTACGTGGGACTGATACATACCTGGCGAAATGTGGGTGCAGAAATGCACCTCTGCCTACCCCTTCGGGGAATACAGGCGTGAGTTTATGTATGTATGTGTGTACATTAGAATATTTATGTAACTAATGTTGACCGACATAATTGTTTCAATCGGTGAGTGATAATTAAATTGACGACAATAAAAGTTATGCATAGAAGCTGATGGCGAGTGTCTAGATAAAGTGCCAAACGCCAAAACTCGAAAGAATTTGATATTTGTTAACTTAGAGATGCATCTCTGAATTCTTAACTGCAGTTCTCCTTATATTGCCAATTAGTTGTCTCTCTTTTAAAAGTTACTATTTTAATAAGGTATTTCTCGTTATTACGGAGTTCAGATACAAAATATTTTTTTTGTGGTGATTTTTGCTCACGGACCAAAATCATTGAGAAGAAAAAACATTGAAGAGTCTTCACAATGACATCACACTCACGATATGTTGGAGTTATAATAAATTTCTTATGTATGTCAAGTTTTAAACATGCTTGAGTAAAGTTAATATTTAAACAATTTTACGTAATTATTTAAAATACAACGTAAGTGCGAATGTCACGGACACAAAAGAATTGCAAATAAATGCAATCAAATGTAGGTATTAAAATACATACATACATACATAAACTCACGCCTGTATTCCCCGAAGGGGTAGGCAGAGGTGCATTTCTGCACCCACATTTCGCCAAGTATGTATCAGTCCCACGTAATAGGGGCCGAGCCTATTGCCGTTTTTCGGGCACATTTCCAGACTCCGTGCTGTTACCGAGAATTTCCTAATGGAAAAACCCAATAACACTGCCCGACCTGGGAATCGAACCCAGGACCTCTAGATCGCACGGCACATACTTGTACCGCGAGACCACGAGGCACTAGTATTAAAATACTTTAAGTATAATTTTGTGTGAACTCAGACTTTCTTAATTCAAGGCAATGTTTTGTACAATGTTCAACCGGTTCCGTGTCAAGGAACGGTTTTCACACCAGAATTTCTACATAATGGATAGTGATCGTTGATTCTGACCATGTACCATCACATCAAGGTGGAACGGTTATAAGGTTTTATGAACGATTTGAGTTAAAATATTTTTGGGTCAACGGTTATAAAAAATCTTATACAGTTTTTCTCCTTGTATGATTAACTGGGAGTTGTTATTGACGTATTTATAGTTATGTCTTCATTATAAAACAATATGAATAGTTAAAAAGTATGTCTAAAGTTGTGGACGTAGGAAAGAATTAGTTGAAATTAAATTGGGTGGGTGTGAAACAAGACCGCGAAAAATTAAGCCGCGCTTGACGGTAGGGGAGCAATGTGTGGTGATAAAAACGATTGTCAAGAGGCCCTCGGATGGTATAGCCAATCTACTAATCATCATACATCATCAGCCCATATAAACACGTCCCACAGCTGGGCACGGGCCTCCTCTACAACTGAGAGGGTTAAGGCCTTAGTCCACCACGCTGGCCTAGCACGGGTTGGCGGAATACACACTTAGGTGTGTTTATTAGTAAAATCCTAAGAACTTTTAGGTGTGCGTTTCATCACGATGTTTTCCTTCACCGTTAAAGTGCGTGATAATTCTTTGAGAATACACACATACGTAACTTCGAAAAGTCGGAGGTGTGTGCATGGGGTTTGAACCCGCGACCGCCGAGATTCTCGACCACGTGCCTAAAACTCGAGGCCATCACGACTTGTACTAAAGCAATGGATTTTCATAACCCTAAGGCAATTGAATCCTCATAGAGGTCTACCTATACCCAGCGTTATTGTGTCATAATTATTTGCATATAAGAACAACATACTGGTAGGTATATTTTATCCTAAATTGTCAAATTTATTGTGGTTTTATAATTATTACTGCAGTACCACGGTGTGAACGCACTCATTGCGCTATTTCAGTACCAATCACTGGCATTATCTGAATAAATTAATCTCGGGGCATCTTATCGCGGCATCAGGCATACAGCGCTGGTGTGGTTAGTGTCCACTAAGCGAGACGTTTCGAATCGAAAAATTTGGAAATTAAATTGGTTTACAAAATTAGCAGACTACGATAATATTACTTACAAAGTGAGTAATATAGTCAGTCTAACCGTAATTCAACAAATAAAATAATTTAAAATTGCTTTACTTCAAAAGTAAGTTAAAACTTCTTAGTTATATCGGCCCAAGCGTCTGCACCCGTGTTTAATCGATGAGGCGAGCCTATTATCGTTTTTCAGGCATATTTTCACTCTGTGTTCCGACTGAGAATTTTCTTACGGAATAACAAAAGCTACCTCTGATCCGGCATCCCAAGCCAGAACTCGTGTCGAGAGACCAAGAGGCAATTTTAAGTATATGGAGTAACTTTCTTCCAAATTCCAATATATCACTCATACATAAAGAGTTGAACGTCCGTCAACAAGATAGACTGACAATCTCACGAAGATCGCGGTAAGCCGTCGAATGCAAGCCGCTTCTAATAGAGCGCTCTGAAAGTCTTTGGGGAAGGCTTATGTTAAGCATAGTTTGGATAGAGAGGATAATGATGATGAGGACTCATGCATAAAATACAATATATCTATTTGAGAATGCAATGTGTACTGGATGCATAGCTTTACGCGTCGGTTGTGCAGTGTTGCGAAATATTGGGGTGTGTTGGCACACAGCGGTGAAAGGATCCGAGTGGGCTTCTGCCGGTCACTGAGGGCGATCCGGCCGTGCCGCCAGCGGTCTGTTTACCAATTTGTGTAAATGCCATGTAAACGTAACGTAAAACGACAGTAAGGTAATATTTGTGTCTTGTGCTCTTATGAAACATGAATAATACAATGCCTAGTTTTGAGTATATATTTATATATCTACAGTAATAAAAATCTGTCCGTGTTATACTTGCACGCCTAAACCGTTTCATAAATTTGTTTGTTTCTTGGTATGGAGATAGATCAGAGTTGAGAGAAAGGCGTTTTTTTTTTATTAGATTGCGCCCGGTTGACGCTGGTACCACCGGTAATAATTCTAATTAACTTAATTTTTCTTTAATGAACTATCAGATACTTTATTGCTGGAGAAATCATTAAACTTGCATATATCTAATATTTTTAATTAGGAATTTCCTAGGTGTGTAAATTCTCACTAGGTCAGCATGGCGACTACGGACTAGTTTTTCTTAAAAGTAGAGAATTTTAGTGCTCAGTAAGATGTATATGAGCTTATATAGATGTATAATATATTCAAACTTACATAGTAACGTTATTGATTAACATACTATGTGCAGCGTATTCCATATGAAATACCTAATCCCGAACGTCTAGGCAAACGCGAATCAAAAATTCAAATAATTCTGTAAGGACCCAAGGTTACATGAGGGGACACGAAATTCGTAGGACGGCGTGTTACTTATAACAACAATGAAAAAATTAAAAGATAGGTATTGTTTTCCAATACCTATCTTTTAATTTTTTCATTGTCAAGTTTCAAGATTGCCTCGAATTCTAAAATAGTCGCGTTTATCTCGCGGCATAAGACGTCCCGATTCAAGCGATGTCATTGCTTTGTGCTGTTGGAAATTCTCTGTAGCAACACGGAAGTCTGGAAATGTTGAAAAAGTCTCGTTCTCTATTTTATGGTTGTTGGAATACAGTTTTAGGTATTCTTTTTGGGATGCAAGGGTCAGAAAGTGTGTTTTTTAAGTTAGATACATACATACCTCTATTAGTTGTAAAAAAAATCCGTTCTTAATTACTTATTTACATATAAGACATAGGCGGATTCGGACATATAACCTCGTTATGAACAATCGATTCACGCTATTGATAAAATAGAATCTTTTTCCGTTGTATCTTATTCTAAGTATATGGGGTATATAGGCTATTTATGTACGTCCCACTGCTGGGCACGGGCCCCTTTACAGTGAGAGCATAAAGTCAAGTCAAGCAAAATGTCGCATACGCAGGTTTCTTCGCGATGTTTAGCTTCTTCAGATGTCATAACGCATTTGACCCAAAAAGATTAAAAGCCTCTTTAGATATTGCCATGTTTATTTTTACGATAATTATTATTTCTTGAGAAATTAATTGCTTTTATCGTTATTAATCGTGCATAATTTCGCTGTTACGTATTACGTTGATCTAAAATAAAAATTAACATAAAAACAAAACAACACGACAAATTCTACCTCGAAACCGGGTCGCGCTCGTTCAATCCATACTTTTAAAGTATTCGGAAGTGTGTTTTGGTTTTTGTATTCTTTTTAATATTGTTTTGCCAAATGTTTCTGTGTTTCGGGGACAGATCGATAGAGTTCATGCCATAACAAAAAGATTGACGTCTATCTAAAGCAGGTTGAAAAAAATAAAAGGCATTCTACAACTCGAAGTGTTTCTTAAAGAATCTGTTATTCATCATCATAATGAGGATGATGATGATCATCATCAGCCCATACGTCCCACTGCTAAGTACGGGCCTCCTCTACAAGTAAGAGAGGTGGGACCTTAGTCTTATACGCTTGCATAGTGCGTTTTTGTATATCATTGGTCATTTCTATGGCACGTGCACCACATGCCTTTCATAAGCTGTGTGTAATCAAGTATCAATTGACTGACATCATGTATATTAATTTCATATATGTATTTTTGTTGTTATTATTTGCGATTTCGCATGTCTAATACTAATTGTCTTGTCCTAAGGGTCGTTAACTATCGATTTTGCGCGAGACTAGGCCAAGTTAACTGAATAAACAAGTTCTCAAATGTTGAAATATCGTTAGTAACTCACACTATTACTGTTTGTTAATTAGTGCGATGCCTCTCGAGTGGGCAGCCGGCTTGCACAGCCGCTGGGTCGCAAGTCCTCAAGCCGTTTGCATTTGAATAAATGAAAAGTAAATGTCAACGGGCTCGACCTCACGACGCTTGGGTTGCCAACACGGATTAGGGTTGCCAGCTGTTGGATTAGTTGCTAGAAAACCGTAATTACGAGTGCAACCTCTGAAGCTTACTGACTCGTTGGTTGCAACTTAACTGCTCCTTTACTTAACAGAACGAAGACAAGAGTTAACTAGGCATTTCGTACGAAACGTAAATGCGTAAAATTTATGTGAGACAATGATACCCGCCTGGTCGATGTTCCTGGTCAAGCCAAACTATTTGTTCCACAGTCCAATCTACCAAGTATGAATTTTTCACTTCCATTATTACGCTATGTGATGTAATGAAACACCAGAAATGAAAATAAGGTGGTCTTATCGCCTTTTAAGAATATGATAGTCTTAATGGTAATTATCATTGAAGTAAGACTAACATAGCGTGCTGGCGTACCACGAAAATAACCCTATAATGTTTTCATTAGTTTTATTTTTTTATATACATATATATAAAATATAGTTGTGTATTCACAATGAATTATCACTTGCTTTAACGGTGAAGGAAAACATCGTGATAAAACCTGCACACCTAAATGTTCTTAGGAATTTCTTAGGTGTGTAGTCCGCCAACCCGCACTAGGCCAGCGTGGTGGACTAAGGCCTAAACCCTCTCAGTTGTAGAGGAGGCCCGTGCTCAGCAGTAGGACGTATATGGGCTGATGATATATATATATAAAATGTTATATACAGGTGTGTGAGAATGTGGCGGTACTATAATTACGCGATCAAACCGGCCGATTCCATACCACAATCTTGTCTATCCCTCTTATATCCAACTTATAAATGCACCCAACAGTCACAAACACAGCTCTGACCCCACACTAGTCCTGTGTCGTGGGTATCAGAAACTACAAGAGACTTTACGGTCTCACAAACACCCTGACCGAAACAAATATTTGTGCATCACACAAACATTTGTCTCGGTGCGGGTATCGAACCTGCGAGCTCTCGTGTCTCAAGTTGGTGTCTAGCCAACTGCGCCACGGGGCTGTCAAATGGAAAGTTATGGAATGCAATACTCAAAATATTTTACCTGCCCTCTCGTAGAAGACATAGTTGTATGCGTTGTGAACAGCGTCCATATCGCCGACAGTTCGCGACCGAGCACCGCGGAATGTGAAACTTAGATGTTCCAAGTTTAATTCATTATTTTATGCAAAACAGCTAGGTACAGGCTGGTGCCAATAAAATGGAAATAAAAAAAAATTGTTAAAGAATGGTATTAAATGAGAAATCTTTATTGGCCACTAGCTTTTGCCCACGACTCCGTACGCGTAGACTACAGGGTTGGGTTCAGAATGAAAATAAGTTGTACTTGTAGTCTATTTTACTCAGCAGAGTCTCATTTATGTCCATATCAAAAATCGTTTACATCGGTCAAATGATTTAGGCTTGAAAGCATAACACATATGTATAGTTATAGTTACAGTCGTCTATCAAAAATCGTTTACATCGGTCAAATGATTAAGGCTTGAAAGCATAACAGATATATATACATAGTTACAGTCGTCTACACATCGTTTCATAATTTTAGCTTCAAAAATCACGTGTTTCCACACAAACTTTCGCCCCTATTTTTATTTTACCCCCTTAAAGGTACATTTTTTTAACAAACTTTTAATGTCATATTTATTTATATCTAATCAACATCCTAAAAAATAAGTTTCAAGCTTCTATCTTTAAAAATGACAATACTTCCATACAACCTTTCATCCCCCCTTTCAACCCCTTAAAACCCCTTTTCAATCGGTTAAATAGTTTCAGCAGGAAAGCGACCCAGACAGACAGAGTTACTTTCGCATTTATAATATTAGTAAGGATTATTTGTCCTTAAAACTATCGCGAGTTGAAACATTGATTCATGAAGTGGTAAAAATCTTCTACACGAGACATGTGAGAAACCGGTGTCGTTAATCCTCTTGAGTTAATTAGGTTCGATTTCCAAGTCAAGGTTACTGGTTAGAAGTTTGTTACTGGTCTGAAAATGTCCACGATAATTGGAAAAATTACATTCTTCGATACTTGGGATTTAAATAATGGCCTGCTAAATTTTGGCGTAGAAAATATTTTTTTTACCTACCCTGTGGCAACTGGGGGTTAGAATCTCACCGCGGTATCGCCTGCGTGTCGCTGCTGTACACGCTTCTCAACCTCCACCCTCGAGGACTGACAGGAAGTAGAGGAGAAGTAGAGCATTACCTTGATTTTCATTAGAACTAAGAGCATAGTCTGTCACGATGACCTGGTGCGTGTGACATTAATTGCCGTCATCACCATCATCAGCCCATATACGTCCCACTGCTGGGCACGGGCCTCCCCTATAACCTAGAGGGTTTAGGCCTTAGTCCACCACGCCTGGCCTAGTGCGGGTTGGCGGACTACACACCTACAAAATTCCTAAGAACTGTTTGATATTGAAAAATTGAATAGCCGTATGTGTACAAATACTTGAATTTTATTTATAGGTACCTACGTATAGATGTTGTGGTAATATTGTTCTTTCGTCATATAATAGGCATAAGGCCGTCTCACTTGTATGTTAGGCTTAAAGCATCACACGTTATATTTAGCAGATCGACGCAGTTGCACGCGTAATGACCGCGCACGCATCGAATGCGCATTGACGTCATAAGCGACCTACATTCAACCACACGCTAAACGCCATGATAGTATGATCCATGTACGTACCAAGCAGTGGCGGTACTTCCATAGAAGCCCAAAAGCCCAGCTTGCCTTACAAAATTCCGAATAATATTTTTTAAGCTTTAAATCTTTATTTAACAAAACCAATTTGACATATAAATGAGAATATACGGACCCCACAGTAAACAATTATAAACTAGACATTACACAATTAACGTGTACCGCTTTTGGGCTTCTATGGAAGTACCGCCACTGGTATCAAGCAGATTGCGTGATTATCTGAGTCCTGTTAACATTCACACCCACTTGGCACTTCCGCGTATTCCCCAAAGAGTAAGCAAATATTTATTGCTACATGCCATATCGCTAGCTGCTTTATTTTCGACCTTACAGGGGCGAGATTACAACTGTCTTTCACTTCTTAATTATGGTGACCTTTTTATATACGGTACCTCGGTATCGGTACTACATAAATCCTAACTTCCTTGAGCATCCTATAAAATATTTACTTTGCAAATTAGTAATTAAAATATTCATCGATTAATATGAATAGCAAAGGTTAACGCAATTTAAATAATACAGGTACAACGAACATTGTATGAAACTTGTGAAACAATAGTTTTATTCAGTTTGCCACTTTATTTTTCTGTTACTGGGCAGATCTGTCCTATAATAAAATGATATAACTACAGTAAGCAAAATACGTAATGTGATGCGAAATTGATCAGTCAGTTATACATAAAAATATATAACTGACCGCCTCGTGGTCTCTCGGCACAAGTGTGTGCCGTGCGATCTAGAGGTCCTGGGTTCGATTCCCGGGTCGGGCAAAGTGATATTGGGTTTTTCCATTAGGAAATTCTCAGTAGCAGCACGGAGTCTGGAAATGTGCCCGAAAAACGGCAATAGTCTCGCCCCCTATTACGTGGAACTGATATATAGGTACCTGGCGAAAAGTGGGTGCAGAAATGCACGTCTGCCTACCCCTTCGGGGAATACAGGCGTGAGGTTATGTATGTATGTATGTAGAAATATATAAGTACTCATGGTATTATCAATGTAGACTACAATATGAATAGAACATTGGCTCACGTGTTTCTTTGTTGAAACGTAGTATACGAAAGTAATTTGACAGTTGAGAGGCGTAAAGGAAGCTATGAATTAAACTTCATTGGGTTTATCTCTTCGACACCAACCCCTGTCTGAATTGATCTCCGCTAACCATCTAGCACAGAAACAAACACGTATTTTACATACAGAGTACCTACTTTGGTCAATTCGGTCTTTATACTTAGAGTTGAACTGGTCTGTGCTTAGAGCGTTAGTTGAATCATATATCGGCTCCTGCTATTAGATATTCTATTTTACTAACGGCACTGCAGTGAACATCGATTGTATGGTTACATTGTCATGTCACTATGATTTTTGTATATATTTTTTTTCATAATCCGAATAAGACTTACATATATACAATTCAGACACATAATAAGATTTATGAATTCAAGAAATGTCCAATGGCATTGTTACAATCTTCACAAGATGTTTGAATTGTTTTTTTCATTAACACAGCAAAATGACCGTATTTTATCTAATGAAAATAGAACTGACTGCCTCGTGGTCTCGCGGTACAAGTATGTGCCGTGCGATCTAGGGGTCCTGGGTTCGATTCCCGGGTCGGGCAAAGTGTTATTGAGTTTTTCCATTAGGAAATTCTCAGTAATAGCACGGAGTCTGGAAGTGTGCCCGAAAAGCGGCAATAGGCTCGCCCCCTATTACGTGGGACTGATACATACCGGGCGAAATGTGGGTGCAGAAATGCACCTCTGCCTACCCCTTCGGGGAATACAGGCGTGAGTTTATGTATGTGTATGTATGAAAATAGAACAAGGTGTACCTAGAGACAAGTAGGTATCTTCTACACAATCAACCAGTTAACAAGATTCTTCGTATAATTACTGTTAGACTCCTTTATGGTTGGTTAAAAATAAGTTCTCGAGTGGAGGCCACGTATCCGAAAGCGCAGCATAGGACGTCCTTTTTTTTTTTTTTTGTTCTCGAGGGGAAAGCTGTTTATGGCTCTACTTCCCGCCAGCCCCGGGGGAGGGGGGGCGGGAAGCGTATGTCGGGGTCACCGGTCTTCCAGCCCGGCGCGCGGCGACGTCATGTCCGCGCAGGTGTTAGTGCCGGGCTGGGTCCCTAACAATATCCCTAAACCGGCATACCGACCAAAACCCCCCGGTGGCCATCTCCGCGCCGAGTGGGGCGACCACGGTACGTTGGCGAGAGGCGCCAACCGTAATGCCGCAGCCGCCCGGTGCGCCTCCGAGACGTGTTTGTCTCGGCCGTCTCGGAGTTGTAGGGGGCGCAGTTGCACCCCCACTAGCTTGATTCGGGCGCCCCGGTTGTGAATGGGCGCCCGCGACGTACACAGGCCACAGTGCCGCCGCCCCTCTCCCCTCTCCCCAAGGGCCCCTTTGAGTCGTCTTTTACGACAGGCAGGGGATACCGTGGTGGGATTCTAACGCCCCCTTGCCACAGGGCAGAGCATAGGACGTCCTCCGACAAGTTGGTCAGACGACCTAGTAAAGGTCGCGGGACGTCGCTGGTTGCAGGCTGCTTGCAACAAGTCCCTGTGGTAGTCATTGAGAGAGGCCTATGTCGAGCAGTGGACTTCCATTGGCTGATGGATTGGATTGGATGGTTGGTCACAATTTTTACAATAATTTAGAATTATAATGAAACGGCAATATGCTCGTTGACACTCGTTACAATATTAAAAACTGCATAACCAATGTGCTAACAGGCATGTTTTTGCTTTTTGCAGTCCAAGGAGAAGATGACGCGGGGCGTGAGGCGCGGTTGCGTGAGACTCCGGGCTGCTGTCATAGGCATCGATGACGAAGACGACTCCACATTCACCATCACCGTCGACCACAAGACCTTTCATTTTCAGGTGAGCAACGAACACTTTATTTTTCTCTTGGTCCGCAGAAAATAATAAAATAAGCCTTACAACCACATATACGTCCTTTGTTGTGGGTACCAGAAACTACGGGAGACTTTTCGGTCTCACAAATACCCAGACCCTAAACAAATATTTGTAGATCACACAAAAATTAGTCTTGGTGCGGGGATCGAACCCGAGGCCTCTCGTTTCACAGGCTGGTCTAGCTAACTGCACCACGGGGACGTCAACGTCAGCATGGCTATTGTAAAAAGACTGTCATATTGTACACAGGTAATAAAGTCGTGAGGCTATGTATGTATTTACGAACTGATGATGTGTGATAAAATTTAGTTTAAACTAGCTGTGCCCGCGACTTCGCCCGCGCGGTATAGTTATTTTTTATTGTTTATTAATAGAAGTAATAATAAAATTTCTAAAATAAAAGTAGCCTAAGTTACTCTTTTTTACATCAGCTATCTGCCAGTGTAAGTCCCGTCAAAATCGATCCACCCGTTTCAGAGATTAGCCGGAACAAACAGACAGACAAAAATTGTAAAATCGTTATTTTGGTATATGTACCGTGTATACATCCATATGCATTTATTAAAAAGCGGTTATTTCAATATTACAAACAGACACTCCAATTTTATTTATTTGTATAGATTGTTCGCTTACAAAACTACCCCACGTAGCCAGAGGGCTTCAACACTACGTTTCCCTACCCCTTTGGGGAATTCAGGCGTGCCGTTATGTATGTATGTATCAGTTACGGTAATACTGCGTTACACGTTAATTGTCCGCTTAGCTGAGTTGGGTCCCTAACCAAAGTCAAAATGAAGGTATGGAATATAAGATGAAGGTATGGCTTCCAGGCGAGGGATGGCGGGGAGCGCGAGCGGTGGGTGCGCGCGCTGGAGGACACGATAGCTCGGCACGGCCGCCGCGAGCGGTGGTCCCGCTGCGTGCCCGCGCCGCGACACAGGCACGGCGACCTGGAGAGACGCATCGCGGAGGCAGACGCATACCTGCAGATCATGATAGAACTAGTCTCTGTGAGTACTCTTCTACATACAGGGTGTATTCAGGCCGTGATCGGAAACTAAGGCAGATAATAGCTGCGGTGATTACAAACACCGTGACATTAAAAAAAAAAACGCGACAAAAAATTAAAATTAATTGCGTCTAATTTCACTAATTATTGTAATAATTGTCTTTTTTATGTGAGAGTGAAACCTCATAGTTTAATATTTTGCTTTGTTGTGGAGGGATTGTGTATTCACAATGAATTATCACTTGCTTTAACGGTGAAGGAAAACATCGTGATAAAACCTGCACACCTAAAAGTTCTTAGGAATTTCTTAGGTGTGTAGTCCGCCAACCCGCACTAGGCCAGCGTGGTGGACTAAGGCCTAAACCCTCTCAATTGTAGAGGAGGCCCGTGCCCAGCAGTGGGACGTATATGGGCTGATGATGATGATGATGTGGAGGGAAGTGGACAACTCTTTATTTTCTAACTCCTCCTTTACATCTTTTTTCTGATTAATTTCGTTGCGAGATCATGACAAATTAGGCTCCCCTAGATTCGCTGAGCTTCAGTGCTCGATGTCAATAGTGTGCGTGCTGTCGATCCTGGAGCACAGAAGTTACAGCGTCGGGTGTGTGGTCGGATAAGGCCAATGGTCTTGTTACTTAAAAACTGCCTTGTGAAGTTTTTCTTCACGTCAATGCTAATGGTGCAATACCAACCCAGCCCTAAGCTTTCCCTTATGAAAATTCCAATGTCACCTGCAGCAGGGTAAAACTTATTCCCGCGACTTCGGTCACATGTGACTATGCATGTAGAGTTAAATTAATTCAAATGTAAATTAAAAAATGGCATTCACCATTTGTTGCTATCCAAATAGAGGGCCTTAAGGTCCGGTGTTAATCCGGTGCGATGTTGTCACTTTGTCGTGACAATGTACTACATACATAAAAACTCTTTTCGACTAGATTGCTATTTATTTATATTGCATTCTGATCGCTATCGACGTTTTCTTGCAAACAACAGTTAAATTGATTAAAATAATCTCAAGCTTGAAAAGATCTCGTTTCTTTAAAAAAAAAAATACACCCAACAGCTACATACATAGTTCTGACCCCACACTAGGATACAAGTCTTGTATAGTGGGTATCAGAAACTACGGGAGACTTTTCGATGTAACAAACACCCAATATTTGTGGATCACACAAACATTTGTCTCAGTGCGGGGATCGAACCCGCGGCCTCACGTTTCGCAAGCTGGTATCTAGCCAACTACGCCACGGGGCTGTCAAAATTACAAGCTTATGAAAGATACTGTGAGTTTGGAATAATATGTAATTAATTTGTTTCAGAAATTGAGCAACAGGGTATCAGAGCTTGCCGACCCCCAAGAGAAGACGAAAGGGCAAGTCATCTTGGACAACTCCAATGTAAGCACTGTCGTACCTTGCGGAAGGTGGTGAAAATTGACACAATAAAACACTATGAAGCTGATTGTTCTTGGGCTAAAGAATAAGAATAATTGCATTTTTGTTTTCTAGAACTTAATAGACTGCCTCGTGGTCTCGTGTTACATGTGTGTGGCGTGCGATCTAGAAGTCCTGGGTTCGATTCCCGGGTCGGGCAAAGTGTTATTGGGTTTTTCCATTAGGATATTCCTGTAGGATAGGAAATGTGGGTGCAGAAATGCACCCCTGCCTACCCCATCAGGCGTGAATTTATGTATGTATATATATAGAACTTAATGTAACATACACTTTTGTAAAACTAAGGACGTAAGAGACCCATGTTTATTGTAGGTATAGAAAGGGCTTTTAAGAAGGATTCGTCACTTCAAAAATATGAGAACAGGAAAAAAAACAGGTATAATTTGTTAAATTCCCTATGGTAATACTATTGTGTTTGTTACAGGCGATGTTGGACAATATCAAACATTCCATAGTACTTCTACAGATAGCTAAGGTATGTCTACTGAACTATACAAAGCGTTTCAAAGAGTTGTGTTTGTAATATGACTTAAAGAATTTAACTCCGATGCCTTGACTCACTAGCGCCATCTCTGAACACACTGTGAAACTACAACAATGGTAAGGGATCAGCTGGTCCTTGTATCTAACACAATAGATACAATTTGTTTTTTGTTTTTCTGCCTCGTGGTCTCGCGGTACAAGTATGTGCCGTGGGATCTAGAGGTCCTGGGTTCGATTCCCGGGTCGGGCAAAGTGTTATTGGGTTTATATTAAGAAATTCTCAGTAACAGCACGGAGTCTGGAAATGTGCCCGAAAAACGGCAATAGGCTCGCCCCCTATTACGTGGGACTGATACATACCTGGCGAAATGCGGGTGCAGAAATGCACCTCTGCCTACCCCTTCGGGGAATACAGGCTTGAGTTTATGTATGTATGTATGTGTTTTTAACCATCACAGGTTATCTGAGTCAGTAGCAGTACTTCCATAGAAGCCCAAAAGCGTTACACGTTAATAATTGTTTATTGTGAGGTCAGGATATTCTCATATAAGTCAAATTGTTTTTGTTAAATAAAGATTAAAGATTATTATTAGAAAATTTGTAAGGAGAGCTGGGCTTTTGGGTTTCTATGGAAGAACTGCCACTGATCTGAGTAGGGGTGAAAATCAACAGCCCAAATATTTTTTAGAATTATAAAGTCAGGTTAAACACATAGTTTTTAATTGTCGATATCCAGATGAAACGTTTGTTAAAAATTAAGGTTTCTATTCATAAATTTGTTAAAAATTACAAAAACATAATTTGTCTCGTTTTCTCTCGTGTTGTAAGTCATAAAACAGAATGAGACGAAATGACATACAGGGTGTAAAAAGACCTTGATCGAATACTAAGACACGTAATAGTTGCGGTACAAGTTACGGTGATTAAAATACACATTGACGTAAAAAAAAACCCGCCAAAAATGAAAAAAAAAATACGTTTTCCTTACAACCATAAATATTAAATCTACGAGGTGAGTATGAAAACGTCAAAATTTTTATTTTTTGTCGGGATTTTTTTAACGTCAATGTGCAAAGCAGTGATGGCCTCGAGGTTTAGGCGCGCGGTCAAGAATTTCCGCGGTCGCAGGTTCAAACCCCAGGCACGCACCTCTGACTTTTCGAAGTTATGTGTGTATTCACAATGAATTATCACCTGCTTTAACGGTGAAGGAAAACATCGTGATAAAACCTGCACACCTAAAAGTTCTTAGGAATTTCTTAGGTGTGTAGTCCGCCAACCCGCACTAGGCCAGCGTGGTGGACTAAGGCCTAAACCCTCTCAGTTGTAGAGGAGGCCCGTGCCCAGCAGTGGGACGTATTTGGGCTGATGACGAATAGCCTCTAATATAGTTATTTTTGTTTCAGAACACAGTGAACCCCGTGAACGGAGTATATCAGGGACCAACAAACCCATCACAAACACATATCAAATCAGGTAATGCCATTTGAATTTATTATTGTACACTTAAAAAAAAAACAGTCGTACTTAATGTGACAGAAGTAAACAAAAACCTGTTTATAATGGAGGGTAGAAATGGGAAGGACTATTTTATGAGAATCAAAGAAAAACATACCCATATTGGTGCTAGTGTAGCGTAATATATGATAGGAACTTCGCAAAAGTAGAGTAAGTGTGAGTTAAGTAATTTATTACGAGAATATATGGTGAGAAAAATTATATAAGTTATTATTTTTTAAATTACATTTGCTATTGTAGCGCCTTTTATACAAGTTTTTATGCAACGTTGGCAAAAATAATATTATTACTTTGAAATAAATTTTTAAATTTCTTTGCACTCAGAATATAGATAATATAGTAATGTTGACAGAGGGGTTAACAGAAGTTCATTGGTGTTTACCGATTCTCGGGCACACTACGTACTAACACATACGTCTACGAAATATTTCCTTACGGAAAAACCCCAATAATATTACTTAACCCGAGAATCGAACCCGGGGCCTCTAGAACCTCATAGATCTACGAGGCAGTGCAGACAAGTGACTTGTATGCTGTTGACGTGTGTGCAGGAGAGGTATCTCCGCGCGTGGAGCTGGGCGCCGAGTGCCGCGAGCTGCCCGCGCACCACGAGCCGCTCGAGGACCTCGACGCGCCCAGTGAGTGCTGCTTCACCATATCCATCATCATCATCAGCCCATATACGTCCCACGGCTGGACACGGGCCTCCTCTACAACTGATACTGACTGATGAACTGACAGCCCTGTGGCGCAGTTGGCTAGACACCAGCTTGCGAAACGAGAGGCCGCGGGTTCGATCCCCGCACCGAGACAAATGTTTGTGTGATCCACAAATATTTGTTTCGGGTCTGGGTGTATGTGAGACCGAAAAGTCTCTCGTAGTTTCTGATACCCACGACACAGGACTTGTATCTTAGTGTGGGATCAGAACTATGTATGTGACTGTTGGGTGTATTTATTTATTTATGATAGGGTTTAGACCTTAGTCCACCACGCTGGCCTAATGCGGGTTAGCGGACTACACACCTAAGAAATTTTAAGTTTGCAGGTTTCCTCACGATGTTTTCCTACCCCGTTAAAGTATTGCGAATACATATATAACTTTGAAAAGTCAGAGGTATGTACCTGGGGTTTGAACCCTCGACCGCCAATATTTTCCTTTAAACCTTGAGGCAATCACTACTTCAATTGTGTCAATATGAAAAAAAAAAACCAGCTGCCACAAA
The DNA here is from genome assembly GCA_907164795.1 of Hemaris fuciformis. NCBI lineage: Eukaryota > Metazoa > Arthropoda > Insecta > Lepidoptera > Sphingidae > Hemaris > Hemaris fuciformis. The sequence goes on from OU015449.1 coordinate 12,236,745, forward strand.
ATGAACGCAAATTACTCATGTTATACTAAAGAACAAATACGATGTGTGCAGGACAAGCGATGTCGCTACTAGTTCCCGATACATCGTACTCGTCATCAGAGGGCGAGGACGACTTCTACGACGCCGACGACGAGCCCGCGAACACGCCGCAGCCCGGGCCCAGGTCAGTGCGCTATACTATTTTACTGAGGGGAAATATAGTTATGGCTCTACTTCCCGCCAGCCCTGGGGGAGGGGGGACGGGAAGCCGACGCGCGGCGCTGTCACGTCCGCGCAGATGTTAATGCCGGGCTGGGCCCCTATAACGAATGACCTACGATATCGTATACGGCATACCGGCCTAAACCGGCATAATGGCCATCTTCGCGCCAAGTAAGAGGTTTCGCGTGTTACGACTAGCAGAGGATCCCCATGGTAGGATTCTAACGCTCTTAGAATGGACACTTACCCATATTATGTAGATGAAAAAGAAACATACGTCATACACACATGTATTTCCCTAATTGTGTATACCCCATGTAATAAGCGGCGAGCCTATTAATATACACAGGCTGAACTATGGCGGGTTACACGTGTTATGTACGATCGATACGGATATCCCAACAGTAAATTGGGCCTTCAGGATTCTCACTCAAACATACATACATACTTACGCCTTTACATCACAGAGATAGGCAGAGACTGTTGAATGCCACAGACTACGATCCCGACACACTTCTTTTGTTTCTTCAACATCCATACATCTCTTACACATACGTCGGTTGTGGGTATTCCTAACATGGCCTTGGAGGAGAACATCACAAATCTATTCTTTATATGTTCTCCGCCCTTTTCCGTCCCTTCCACTCTCACTTATCGAAATACAACTCAACACGGCCCGCTTAATATCTTACATCATCAGTCAAAGAAGCGTGTTGCAGCGAAGCAACTTAAAGGCTATTTTGCGACGGCCCTAAACGATTTGAGGGCAAGCGGAAGAAAACAGAATTAATTCTTTATACGGCAGCCGCGTTAAAGTGGCTATTTTAAAAACAAAACTTTGTGTACTCGGTAAAGCTGTGCATTTAACAGCGGCATCGAATCGGGTCGCGGGTCAATGACATCAGGTCACCTCTAGGGTTGGACTGGGCTGTGAATTAAGATAGACTGAGAAAGGGTTGATGATTTCGCCCTAGATGGCGCCAGTGTGTCTAAGAAACTTTAAATAAATGTCTTGCTATTGCGTTTGTGTTAAGTTGTATTCGCAAGCACTTGACAAACAATTTTTCAAAACAACTTTTCTTCCTAAAACATTTCATACTCTTTACGTCATGGATTAAAAATGGTTCTTAAATCGAAAATACATGATAAAAGTGATAATTAAAAACGAGCAAAATGCAGCGTCATATTGACATTTTTGGTTAATCTTGGTTATTTATATCTCATTAGTGTTGGTACCTGTATGTGTAGGGGCTACCATTGATTAAACTAAGTTCTAATCTCAATTCGAGCAAAGCGTTTACAGTTTTTCCTTTAAACAAGTTTCAACAGAAAAAACAGAACTACGTTTATCCCATGTTAAATGCAACTATAAACTCACCTGTTGAAACGCTTACCCACTGCGTACTCTAACTTTCTGACTTCCTGACTTTCGTTGAGGAATTGTTGTAGCAATTTCGATAGTGGACTATATATCTTTTTTTTTCATTGATTCTTATTTTATTATTTTTTATTGTCCTATTTATTCTTTATTTTATTTTCTTATTTTTATCCTTCTTTGGCAGTTACGTACCGAATGACAAAGATACGATGGGGTTGTCATATTTTTTTTTTAATGAAAACCCTAAATTAAATAAAGATAAAAAACATATCGCGGCTCTCTTCCAAACAATTATCTTCATGATTTAAGAATGACCGTGACAACCCTAGCGAGTGCACGGCGATGCGTCGGTTGTCGCTCGTGTTTTTACCTGAGTGTAAAAAAACTCCCGGCCATTGTAGACACTTTTATTTAGTAAGGTTTTGTGTGGCGGAATTGATAGTGTGTTTCCGTGGCAAAGAATAGTTTAGATACAAACACGCTATAGAATAAATGTCATGTACATTTTCACACTGTAGCTTGGACTGTAGTATTCACAGAACAGCTGAATAAGATTAGAATGTAAATAAACAGTATCTTTTATGGGGACGAGTGTCGCCGCTTGTTTATTTATTTATTTATTTATTTATGCTTTATATACATTGTATAAAGGCGGACTTAATGCCTAAGGCATTATCTACCAGTCAACCTTGGGGGTGATGCAGTGAAAAAATATTAATGAATAGGTGCATAAAATATAAATTGTCATGGTCTGTCACCTATTCATTCTACACACGACCAATAATAAAGTTTTCAAACACAAATTAAGGGCTGCTATTGGTTTTCACGCATTTATAAGTCTTGATATTACACGCTATACGAATTATTAAGAAGCGGCCGTGTCAAACATATGAAAGTATAGGTAAAATAATGCTATTCTATTAAATATTTCGTATTACTATCGATGTATAAGATGTTGTTATTGACTAGTTGATAGCATCAACCGATATACTATAAATTAAAACAATCCTAATCTATCTGAATCCTAAACATCGTGAGGAAACCTGCACACCTAAAAGTTCTTAGGAATTTCTTAGGTGTGTAGTCTCTCAACTCTCACTAGGCCAGCGTGGTGGACCAGACCTAAACCCTCTTTAGTTGTAGAGCAGGCCCGTGCCCAGCAGTATGACGTATATGGGCTGATGATGATGAATACCTATATATTCCATAACTAGTCCAGATGTAGCGCTTAACATGATGTTAGGTCCATTAATAGGTAAGGTGCAATTTAGGTCGCAGAGCACCTAAATTAAACATACGTATATTTGTAAATAAATCACATATTTCGAGCCATCGAATAGTAAATATGGCTGAATATATGTTATGCTCTAAACAAATACCGGTAAACATGTCACCTCCGCCATTCAAATATAAATAAATCCGACCACACGCCAAATTGAACCGGACTAATACAAATAACGCTTCTATTAAAAGGGCTTCCAAAATTTCCGAACGGTGCAGTCCAGTTTCCTGTGTTGCCATACCAAAGGGACTTGCACAAAATAAGAAACAACTACCCCAATGAAGAAAAATCCTAGGGGATTATAAAAAGGAACAACTTCGCTATTTGTTACGGCTCATTTCTGGAAGCTCATTTCCAGTCTGATTTTCACAAACTCTTCAGTCCTAGAAAGCCCCTTTCCAGGACCACAAGAAAAAATTTGTTGTAATATCGGAACAAAGCGAGGGAGAACGCTTATTATATAAAAAATGTAAAGTATTCAATATGATTCAGTTTTGTTATAATCTACATAAACACTTATACTATCAGCTTTCAACAAACTTTTCAAGTTTCTAAGGCGGTTCTACCACTGCTAGTATCAGATTCAAAGTCATTTAGATAGGTAATACACGTGCTTATCTTGGTTTCAAAAAAATACAATAAAAGAAAAAACTGGATAGAAAGATGAAAACATTATACTTATTACTTATATTGTAATGAAATACGTAATAATATAAAAAATAATAGAATATTTCAGTATATTTTGCCCTGACGTATTAGTACGGATAGCGGATGGATGAGGACTGCGCAAGACCCGGATAGTTGGCGCCTACTTTGGGAGGCCTCCGTTCAGCAATGGACGGCCATAGGCTGAGAATAAATTGTACAAAACAGGAAAAGACACTCTTAACAATAGCAACCCTACATGCAAGGTCGATGTACATTGCCGGTTTTAGGTCACAAGCCATCTCCTAGTTCTGAAATAATCGGCCGATGAACTGCAACGCGCGGCGTTACCGTGTTTGTTTATCGGATTAACAAATATTTACTTTTGTACGCAAGGTGCGGTATTCAAACTGCATTCATGAAACTTGTATTTATAGAGATTCCATCATTAGCCAAAAATAAAGTATGAAAGCTATGTTGCGTTCACGACATAGAATCGTAATAACGTAAAAGACTGGCAAATTTAATTAGAATAATTGCCGTTCTATGATAGCTGGAGATACCGTGGCGGAATAACTACCACCCTAATTTATAACATGAAGGGTCAACCCCTTTATGCAACGTACTTTGGTGCCATGTGCGATATCTTGCATGTTTAAGTCTGCAAAGTTCTTCTAATAATTCTACAACATATCTTTAATATATAATTGTTATAAAATAAATAATAATAAATACACCCAAAAGTCACGTTCACAGTTTTTACGAGATAGATACGAGTCTTATGTTGTGGGTATCAGAAATTACGAGAGGCTTTTCGGTCTCACAAATACCCAGACCCGAAACATATTAACGGATCACATAAGCATTTTTCTCGGTGAGGGGATCAAACCGTCGGCCTCTCGTTTCGCAAGCTGATGTTTTTCCAACTTTGCCACTGATGTCAATTCTGCAATTGTTGTCGCAACGAATGATAATTTTTTTAACGACTTTTTGTGGTCTCAGGGCATAAGTATGTGTCGTGCGATTAAGAACTGGTTTCGATCCCCGGGTCGGGCAAAGTGTTATTGGCTTTTTTCGTTAGGAAATTCTCAGTAGCAGCACGGAGTCTGGAATTGTGCCCTGTGAAAAAAGGCAATAGGCTCGCCCCCTGTTACGTGGGATTGATACAAACCTGGCGAAATGTGAGTGCAAAAATGCACCTCTGCCAACCCCTTCGGAAAATACAGGCGTGAGTGCAAAAACTTAACAATTAATTCGAAACATTAGATGCCCTACTCTCTCTTTCTTAAGAAATACGACGTTCACTTTTATTGTACGGTATTTATAGGCCAATATATTTAGGCCCAATATCACTTAACTCAGCCCTAAAACTTGTCAAGTGGGAGCGATAATGAAATAACCATAACTATGATACTTTTGTAAAGGCAGATCTAGCTTTTTAGCTTTGGTCCTCTTTTTTTAGGGTTCCGTACCCAAAGGGTAAAAACGCGATAGCTAGACAGTTGAAATTTTCACAAATTATGTATTTCTGTTGTCGCTATAATAAAATAAATATTTAATCTATACATCTTCTATACAATACAAATAAATAAAATTGGAGCAGGTTGGTAATATTGAAATAACCGCTTTTTAATAAATGCATATGCATAAACGTTTTTTACAATTTTTGTCTGTCTGTCTGTTAGTTTGTTCCGGCTAATCTCTGAAACGGGTGGACCAATTTTAACGGGACTTTCACTGGCATAGCTGATGTAATAAGGAGTAACTTACGACGATAATTTACTACTGATATATATCTAGAATATATAAATCAGATGCGCATGTGTAAGGATATAAATCCAAGGCGAACTCGGCAGTCTAAACCATTTTTACTTAAATCACCCCACTGGATTAAATATTTGTGTTACTCTTCTTTGGCTTGTACCTACACAACAATCTCTATCAAAACACGATATAGCGATTGGAATGAACTTCAATCCCAATTACGTGTATGATAAACGTTATCCGCCGGCGTCCATCCACGCGGCAACCCCCTTGTGCCACATAGCGACTGGCGAACGATCTTCAAAACGACCTACATACGGCAGTTCGATGCGAACCACTTGAGTACTGGATTTAGAACGGCTTAAACCACGTACGAGCAGTTTACGTGTACATTTAGAAGCATTATAATGATTAATGGTGATATAAGTGACTGCACAGTTTCATCCGAGCGCAATGATGAACTGTAACTTGTAAAAATGTAGTTTAGACTATGTAAATAAAAATGAGTAAAAAAATAAGAGTTATTCTCGCGTTTTAATACAATACGGGTACGATCACATACGGATATAGGTACATAAGGTGTTTAAACATGTGTATTGACCCAAATATTAATTTCGGGAAAGTCTCTCATAGCTTCTGATACCCACGACTCAAGACGTGGCTACGTGGCTGTTGAGTGTAGGTATGTATGTATATTGATATAAGTAAGTCAAAGTCAAATTATCTTTATTAAAATAGACTTTTACAAGTTCTTTTGAATTGTCAATTTTACACTTATTTTAAACTATTGCGTCCTGCTTGTATACACTCAGCATAGAGTATGTCTGCAAAATTGCACCAATCAATGAAATATAATAACCATATCTCGCTAATGAATACTCTTTAATATAACATAGCTCTTATCACGAACAAGAACATAAATTTATTGCCGCTATATTGATAAATTGAGGTCCAATCTTAGTGGTGGTCGCCTACGACATTTAACAATTTTTGATCTAATTTTCTGTCGGAGCAGTTGACCCGGTACGAATTTTCCTGTTTATGTTATTTTTATGTGTTTTATGATGTCTCAAAAAATTCAAAATATAAGACAATTTAGGCTGTCTTAATCATTATAAGCTCTTACTAGAGCTCTAATCGATATTGGTTACCAAAAACATGGTGCTTCGACTGCGTGAAAGTATAACACAAAATCGTGGATTAGTAGAAAAAAAAACTGCCTCGTGGTCTCGCGGTACAAGTATGTGCCGTGCGATTTAGAGGTCCTGGGTTCGATTCCCGGGTCGGGCAAAGTGTTATTGGGTTTTTCCATTAGGAAATTCTCGGTAACAGCACGGAGTCTGGAAATGTGCCCGAAAAACGGCAATAGGCTCGCCCCCTATTACGTGGGACTGATACATACTTGGCGAAATGTGGGTGCAGAAATGCACCTCTGCCTACCTCTTCGGGGAATACAGACGTGAGTTTATGTATGTATGTATGTATGTAGAAAAAAAAAAAACAAAGAAAAAAAATGCTACAATGCAGTAAGTACATGCAATTGTAAACAAATACAAAAAAGGAAAAATAGAACGTAACTACTGCACGTCCAACGCAACAACTAGGTGGTCAACTCATTATTAAGCTGCTACATGACTTGAATCATGACACAGCGCTGATTTTCAGCCACCTAAGTCATAGTACGGATGCCAAAAACATCCCTTATGCTATATAGAAAAAGAAAAACAATTTAAATTAGGTTTATTAAGTGGCCTTCTTTTTAATTCCTTCGTCGGTTAAACTTTATCTTTACGCTTTTATTGTAATAAAATTACAATCTTCTATTGCCTGTTGATGCACCATTTGGAAAGCATCGTGCTTTAAATCAGGTGCGATGTTGTCATATTGTCGTGCCAATATAAACAGAACCGTAAATTCTATTTCAAGTTAATGTTATGTTAAAATAAAACTTAGGCATGACGTAATTATACGCCAGCCGCATCGGATGAGCCGCGGAACGTCTGAAACATTTGGTATGGCCGGAATTTTTACACGCGACTGCACATTTTCCGAGCTTCAAAGGCTGGTTCAACGAACTCTACGCCCTCTAAACTTTTTAAATTGGCAATGTTTTTTTTTTTTATTGGCAATACGTGAGTTGTTAACTATTTGAGTAATTATGCCGATGAGGTAACATCATTGATTTTGTTGATGTTTACAACTTGGAAAAATGAAATATTTGTGTATTTTTTGTGGTTCAATAAGTATTGTCGCAGCTTTGATACGATAGAATGTATGTAAATATTCACCACTGTTGACCACGGGTGCCCTCGAAACCAGGAACGGTTTAGGTCTAATTCCACCACGCCGGCCTAGTGAGAGTTGACAGGCCTTGAGTGACGTCATATGATGTAATGATGAACAAGCATCATAAACTTTCAATCTAATGCATGTCAAAAAACATGCATAATAACAGAAAAATCGTAACTACCGTGTATAATAAATAAATACAGCCAAATCCCATACAGTGTTCTGACCCCACATTAAAATACAAGTCTTGTGTCGTGGGTATCAGCAACTACGAGAGACTTTTCGGTCTCACAAACACCCAGACCCGAAACAAATATTTGTGGATCACCAACTGGTGTCTAGCCAACTGCGCCACGGGGCTGTCAAAAAAATCAATGCAATCATATCATTTTTATCATATCTTATCAACACAATGCCTGGCAATCGCCTTTCACTAAGCACCTCATATTACGTCACTTCATCGTAATCTTAACCATAATATGTAATACAATGGTTTTTAATAAGAGATTAATATATCGACATAGCCCAGCGGATTAGCAAGTTGAAGTGGCAATGGGCCGGGCACATAGCGCGGAGAACTGATGGCCGATGGGGCCAAAAAGTTCTCGAGTGGAGGCCACGTACCGGAACGCGCAGCGTAGGACGTCCTCCGACAAGATGGTCGGACGACCTAGTTAAGGTCGCGTTTCGTCGCTGGTTGCAGGCTGCTTCCAACCGGTCCCTGTGAAAGTCATTGGGAGAGGCCTATGTCCAGCAGTGGACTTCCATTGGCTGATGGATTGGATTGGATATCGCTCTATGTTCTGGGAATAGTCTCTATGTCTAAATAGATGGAATTAAATGTATCCTTTGAGTACATCTTTCTGGATTAAATATGTCTTGTCATTTTCGATCGAGTCTTAATAAGATGAGGAAAATAAAAAAAATATTATAAAAACTTAATGACAGAACAGTCACAAAGCTTTCTATCATACGAGTAGTATATCAGATCATATTTTGTATTTGATGTGTAAATGGGTGCATTTATTTCTATAGATATTAAACACTAGCTGACCCGGCGAACTTTGTTCCGCCTAACAGTCGATTCATTAATTATTATTTTTTGTTATTATGATACCTACTTAATTTCATTTTATTTTTAATTATACCCCAGTGACGCCTACATTGCTTATTATTATTATGGTGCCGTCTAACCGAGCGGCGTGAGCGGCGACCATGCGACATTTTTCAACTTACATTTTTAAACTTGTATCTTTCAAATGGAATGTCCAAATTGAATAATTCAAAAAATTCTATAATTGTTTTGAAGAAGACTTAAATATGATGTCATTTATTTTGATAACGATTAATTCCAAAGTATAAATAAAAGAGCTTCTATAGCGGTGGCATTTATATATATTTTTTTTAATGAAAAATTACTTATTGTGACATAACTATAATAGTTAGACATATGCTGTCGCAATATTTTTTGTAGATAGTTATATGTTCTGCAAAGACGTAGTACATTATTTTGTTCTATAATCAATAGTTTTCGAAGCGCACGCGATGTAAGAAAGTTTTTTTGGTATTTTTTTCATACCTTGGGTTACATTATTGGAGTTTTAGTATGGATCCCTAACTTTTTGAAATTTTAATAGTCTATGTTCACCGGAGATAGTGTAGCTACCCAACAGTGAAAGAATTTTTCAAATCGGTCAAGTGGTTGCGGAGCCTACTCAATGCAAACAAACAAACAAAAAAACAATCAAATCTTTCCTCTTTATAATATTATATTATTAAACATAAAGTAAAATGTATATTTACACATGTTGCAAAATATAAAATCAATCCGCAAAGAATGATTCAAGCTCTATAGATATTTATATTAATTGTTTTTCCATTTGAAAAGCAAATAAATTAAATAATAAGCATATCTATACCTATTCTTTTAAAGCATTTAATATAATAGCAATTGCTTTGTCTATTTTTTTTATTGTTGTTATTATAACCATATTTCACTGAAATGTTACAAGAAGTCTTTAAACTCATATAAGGACGTAGCTGTTTAGTGATATAAAAATTCGTGCATTTATAAAATAACCCCGGTTTCGTAGACGATGAATCGATATACTCGTATAATTAATAAATAAATATAATAATAAACTTTACTCTATTGTATCGTTTTGCGGCAGGTTCTACATTTAAATAAATATCGAACCGCCACAAAAATAATTTAAATCCCCGCCTAAAAAACTAACAAATATATTTATCACGTATTTGTAGAAATCTTTTAATTTTAAAACACGAATAAAAATTATCATGTTGCATGGATCGAACACGTCACCTCTCATTTAAACCAAAATAAATTTTAAAAATCCTCTGCTCTAATAATTTCTCGAATTTTTCAATCGCATCCAATAAGTCCTCTCGAACTTGATGCTGAAAGATCCCGTGTAATCTCGTTAGTACCGTTTCCTTATCCCGTTTTTCCATCGAAACGCATCGTACATGGTGTTTATTTATAAACAACGGCGATTCGGTAGCGAGGCGCAGCGTGCGCCCGCCGCAGGGTGCTCTCTCCGCGCCGGCGCCATGACGCGCACGTGACGTCGCGTGCCGACAAACACGCAATACACGCAGAAGGGACACACCTATGCGACACAGGGCGATCGAACGCCTTTGTTCAAAATATATGGTGTTAATGAAACATCGCACAAATCGGCCTTGATATAAAAAAAAGTTCCTCTTTAGTTAATCAAAGTTTTGTGAATTTTTCAATAGTGGTTGAGGACGTACAAAATGTGTATTTAAAAAAACGTTATTGTCGAACACACGCTATAATGACACTCACTAATATAAAATAATAATCGAGCTTTAATTTTAACATACAAAATAACTCATGACAATAAAATAGAATAAACAAAAATTTTAAAAATCATGAAGAAGTGTCAGCATATTAATAGCTTGTCTGAATAATATTTAACACTTTCCGTGTCGCAGTTATTGGCCAACTTATAAAACGAGAGGTCGCAAGATAAATTTAAGTGCTCCACAAATATTTATTTTGGTTGTAGCTATTCGCGAGACGTTCGTATCTCGTAGTTTATGACACACTGACTTAGGACTTGCATGTGGATATTGATTGTATTTTTTTATTATTTAATGCAAAGACTATTAAGGCGTTACATTTTCCAGCCTCTTTGGAACAAGATTTTATTAGGCTAATTTTAGTTCTCGCAGATTTTACTTGTACATAGCTTAGTTGGACTACGACAGAGGTTCCCAAACTCTTTTGTTTCATAGACCACTTTAAATTTTTTTGATTTATCCGGTGGACCCCCTGCACGTACATTAAGTACTATCAATTTCCAAATCTCCAAAAAAAAAAAACAAGACGCGTTGTGCTGATTATGAAATTAATTCTCATGGACCCCCGCTTTCGTAAGCGGACTTCGGACGGACGGACACACTTGTGGACCCCCATTTTTGTCACGTCCAACGTAGACCCTCGTCGAGTCTCCCGTGAACCCCTGGGGTTCCACCTGGACCACTTTGGGAATTACTAGACTACGAATACCTTACAATCATTCATAACTACTTATAAATTTACACGCGAAATTAGTATGTGTTTAGAATATTGCCTAACGCCGTGTCTACATACATTAAGATGGTTACACTGCTATTGATCTATGGCAATCGGGTACGGCAGTATCAGAGCGGCCAGTGTACGTCGAACCGCGCGCCGCGGCGCACCTCGCTCGCCCGCTCCGCTCGTACGATCGATATTCACAAACCGCATACATCGTTTCACTTGTTGACGTCTACCGCGCGTCAAAATAACGTACGTGTCTGTGTATCTACACGCGTGTTTGTATCTTTCACGCTATTCCATTACATACAAAGTGCATGTTTTTTTAAACCATTTCCAACATCGATCAACCTGTATATTTTCGACTGCGACGTAGTTTTGGTGTAACGGTCACTGATCTGTGTAAAGTTTTGTTCAAGCACCTATTGTAGATTTAGGATGTGTAAAAATTAATGGATTAGAATTTTTGTATCGTACATATTTTTAGAAAATTTACTCACAACTATGGTATCATTTGTGATTAATCTTTTGACAAATAAATTCAACTAGAAATAACGGCATCGCGTGTAAAACCAAACTGTTTTTCGGTCAATATCTTCAGCGGTTTGTTTTTATCATTGATCATGATATTATTATGACAGCCCCGTGGCGCAGTTGGCTAGACACCAGCTGGCGAAACGAGAGGCCGCGGGTTCGATCCCCGCACCGAGACAAATGTTTGTGTGATCCACAAATATTTGTTTCGGGTATGGGTGTTTGTGAGACCGAAAAGTCTCTCGTAGTTTCTGATACCCACGACACAAGACTCGTATCTTAATGTGGGGTCAGAACTATGTATGTGACTGTTGGGTGTATTTATTTATTTATCAACACCCAATAATGATTTTGTAGTAATATAAACTCGGAGTACTTTGAAAGTACTGTGATTATGACGTTATGTTTGTTGTATTGGCAATATAAACACGCCACAAACAATTCACACGTACAATACGACGCGGGACAATCGCGTACCTTTCTAAATTTAGTCGTAACATCACTGTCAATGTTTATTTACTTTCGATTTAGATATATATTTTGATACATTGTATGAAACTAGACATCTCCGTACAATATTTGGTGGCTAATAGAAGCTGCGTTATTCCTTACGCATGTTGAGAATTTTGTTGTTATTGAAAAATTATGAATTTTATTATAAGAATTACTGAGATATAAACCAAATTGTTAATACATTTTTTTTAATGGAATGGCAAATTAACTTGACCTTGCCACTCTTCGATTTGACTATCGATTTTAAACTGGTATTCTATAATAAAAATAACAACAGTTCAAAATTTAAATGTATAAAAAGTACTCTGAATAACAAAGGCCATATCTTAGTTCTAGTTTAGCCATTAGTGTGTTCTAAAGCCGTAACAACCAGTGTTGTCAGACACGCATAGAATATCTACTTTTTATATAAAAGGGAATGTGTAGTTCTCGTTAAAATGGACGCATCCACAGGCCGTCGAGATTCAGTAACGCGGGGGATGTTTCCACTAATTTCAAACGTGCACCAGGGGATGAACTAATAAAAATATCACGTATATTTTTAGATAATGCACTACAGTGGTGTTTTGTGTTTATTTTTGGCAATTTATTAATATAAATTGTTCTAGTGTTGCTTATGTAATGTATATATTTAAATGCTACGAAAGTATACAAAGGATTCGACAATTGATTTTAAAAATGTAACTATTGTAATATGAAAGCTTAGACGTCAATATTTTTTGACCAATCAATGCGTAAATTTTTCTGTTTTAAAAATATGACGCGAACTGAACTGAAATCGATGATCGTATGTACATTGTATACGTATGTTTTTTTATGACAGTTTTGAGACTCTGAACAACTAGTTATCAAACCAGTTAAATCGGATAGTGTGACGCAGTTGTTCATTATCATTGAACGCGTATGAAACTCAATTAAATTGAATCATCAACATTCATTTTAGCTCTTGTCAATGAATGGGGGAATCCCTCGCGCAGGTCTTTAACATCATTATATCTTCTCTTATAATATTCTGTTTTTTACTTGTATATGAAGGCAGACTTGAACCTACAACCAATACTGTGCTATGTTCATCTCACTCCATTGTTTTAACTTGAAGACATTAGCGTGAAGAAATATCTAAGTTGGTTGGCATGCTTATGTTGATAAATGAAAAGAAATAAAATTAATATTTATTTGTAATTCAATTTAAAAATTACAGTTCTTACTATTAGGTTCCATTGAGCCTACTGTGCTGTGTGCATACCTATACAGCCAAAATCTTGTATTGAAAGAAAAAAAAGAGTCTACACAAAAAATCATATAGACCTGCGAACCACCGTAATCTGTTAGAAAGTTATATCATAATCTAGAAATAGATATAATCATTTCAAGTGATAGTGAGATATCTTGTTATCAGTCAATAAGACGAACGCTGTCGAAAGTAGCTGCTGAGTTATTCTTTTTGAACCATTTGTCTTCGGACCAACTTTTGACGGCGATATCTCCTACTTGGAATTGTGTAATGGGACCAAACAAATATGAGATATGTATAAACTTTAAAATAGAGTAACAAAAATACATGATTAAATAACTGTTTGTCCTCATATAATACATTTCAGTCATTTTATTTACCGGTATACAAAATATCTTACGTATTAATCCCGGTTATAAACCGAAGTTCAAAATGTAATCATGTATACCAGTTATTACACATTTTTTCACATAAACCGCCAAATCATTAATCATCATTGATCTTACGCAGTGATGGCCTCGAGGTTTAGGCGCGCGGTCGAGAATTTCGGCGGTCGCAGGTTTAAACCCCAGGCACACACCTCTGACTTTTCGAAGTTATGTGTGTATTCACAATGAATTATCACTTGCTTTAACGGTGAAGGAAAACATCGTGATAAAACCTGCATACCTAAAAAGTTCTTAGGAATTTCTTAGGTGTGTAGTCCGCCAACCCGCACGCGTTGTAGAGGAGGCCCGTGCCCAGCAGTGGGACGTGTTTGGGCTGATGATGATGATGCTGATCTTACCACAGCGAAAGATGAAATCACTGAGAATATTAATTGTATAGGAACCAAAAATTTCCCAAATATGGATAAAAAGTTTATATCCATCCTAAGGGAATCGAGTCAGGTAGATTTACACTTAAAGCGTTTTTCAAGCGTCGCTGTGATGCTAGTTTTAAAATGCAATAGGAATCGGACCAAAGACATTTGGATTGATCATCGCACACTCTCGCCGCGCAAGTAAGGAAGCAAGAACCGATGTAAATCGACGCGTCTTGTACGCGATGAAGACTTAAAAGCAAGTTTTGAATTATTAAACAGAGTTGTAGTATGCATATCGATCGACGTTGGCACAATATGCGAACTTACCGGCGTTTCTCACGAACCTAATTATGAAGTGATTATGTAAGTCCCTGAAGAGCGACTGGAGGCTTTGTTTATAATTAGACGTTTATACGGTGCTGAGAAACATCGTGAGGAAACTAATACCTGAAATTTCCAGTACATATGATATTCCATAAACCCGGCGTTCATCATCAACCCATATACGTCCCACTGCTGGTCGCGGGCCTCCTCTACAACTAAGAGGGGTTAGTCCTTAGTCCACCACGCTCGCCTAGTGCGGGTTGGCGGACTACACACTTTTTTTTTTAAATCTAGTGCAGGCATTTGACCACCAAGAAGTTCCTAAGATTTTTTAGGTGTGCAGGTTTCATCACGATGTTTTGAACCCGGCTTGGTGCAATAAAACTCCTCTTAAACATATCGATCCCGTTTCTGACATTGAAGTGTATACGGGTAGAGATGTATTCATAGTCGAGTTTTATCCTGGGTTATGTATGCTGTAGCCTGTAGTATACATTATAGTTTTTTTCCTTCCCGACGAAAAACGTTCTCTGCCAGAATATATTACTTTTTCCTACTTTTATACAGGTGTATTCAAACCGTGATCAGAAACTAAGGCGGGTAATACCTACGGTGATTACAAACCCATTGGCGTTAAAAAAATCCCGCCAAAAAATAAAAAAATACGTTTTCCTAACAAACATAGATATTAAATGAATGTGGTTGTAAGGAAAAAGTTTTTTTTTTTAATGTTTTGTCGAGAAAGAAAAGTTTTTTTTTTACTGTCACGGTATTTGTAACCACTTTAGTTATGAAACATACATATAAGATATTGGTACACAATTGAATTTATTTTTCGTATCAACTCTGCGGTATTATTTAGCTTTTATCTTATCTATCGCTGCTGTGGGGGCGGTGCGATGTGTTATGTGAATGCGTAAAATGAAAATGTCCTTGCGACTGATCGTCTCCCTGAAATCGTACAATTGCGGTAATAATTCTATACCAGGAAAAATAATAAATAAATAAATATATTGACCGAGGATACTTTACACTTCATTTCCTAATGATTCAAATTTAAATAAAATAAATAAATAAATACACCCAACAGTCGCATACATAGTTTTGTCCCAACACTAGGATGGGTCCTGTGTCGTGGGTATCAGAAACAACGGGAGACTTTTTCGGTCTCACAAACACCCAGACCCGAAACAAATATTTCTGAATCACACAACTATTTGTCTCGGTGCTGGGATGGAACCCGCGGCCTCTCGTTTCGCAAGCTGGTGTCTAGCCAACTGCGCTACGGGGCTGTTAACTGACATATTAAACAAATCGCGTCTTTAAGTATGCACTTGTCTTATTCTTAGGATCTTCTTAGTTGTGCAATCTGTTAACTCGCTTTAGGCCAGCGTGGTAGACTGAAGCCTAACTAATCCTAAATTCCTAAGCTATCAGTTTTAGAGGAGACCCGTGCCCAACAGTGGGACGTAATGGGTTGATATAGATAGAATGATTGGTGGCCTCGAGGTTTAGGCACGAGGTTGAGACTCTCAACGGTCGCGGGTTCAACCCCCAGGGACACACCTCTGACTCTTCAAAGTTATGTGTGTATTCACAATGAATTATCACGTATTTTAACGGCGAAGGAAAACATCGTGATAAAACCTGCACACCTAAAAGTTCTTAGGAATTTCTTATGTGTGTAGTCCGCCAACCCGCACTAGGCCAGCGTGGTGGACTAAGGCCTAACCCCTCTTAGTTGTAGAGGAGGCCCGTGCCCCAGCAGTGGGACGTATATGGGCTGATGATGATGATGATAGATAGATAGAATAATGTAATTACTAAGTACGATCACAACTACTGGATGTCATTGCAATTATTTTGCCGTGCCAGTAGTAAAAAGAACACCACATTTCCATTCCATCCTCTGTTTAAGTCATAAAAATAAATCAACGACCGTCAGCAGAATAAATGTATTTATTCCAACGCTCATCATGTTTACTTTCAAAATGTCTTATAATACAACCTTGTTGGTGGTTTTTGTAATAAAACTAATTTTTACAAATGTTATTCCAATACGTATGTTGTTTGAATTTTTAATAATAAACTAATAATTAACTACACCACGATATAAATAGTGTTGATAACAAAATAATGACTAAGTTGTAAGCTTTGAATGTGGTTATTTTATAGTTCTGTAATATAAGTTTGGAAAATTTGTATGTACGAAAACAACTTACAATACAAATTTAGGTACGCTTTACACTTATTTTTCACGAATGCGATTATTCGCGTGACCGAAAAGTCTTTATTAATGTTTATGATTCAAGTCCCTAGTCTTATATTTATCTCGATTCATCGTAATCTAATTCACCCGATTCGCCCGTGGCTTCAGTCGCAATTGTATAAGTTTTGCCAACCAATGTTGGATGAAAACAATATTACTACCAACTCGGCCTTCAACCTTTTCTAGTGTATTTTTCTTAGAAAGAAAATTCGTCATCGTCAGTTTAACTATTTCATCATCAGCCCAAATACGTCCCACTGCTGGGCGCGGGCCTCCTCTACAACTGAGAGGGTTTAGGCCTTAGTCCACCACGCTGGCCTAGTGCGGGTTGGCGGTTTAACTATAAAATTTTATAAAAATCATTTCCACAATTTACGATATTAGTAGAGTGATAAGACCGCCATTTGTTGCACTATATTTTTAATTTTGTTATTTTTAAATCATGTTTTGTAAATGTTTGTGGTGTACAGTAAAGTGGGATGACATAAAAATGACGGTTTATATGACTGTGTCGTGGTCTCGCGGCACAAGTATGTGTCGTGCGATCTAGAGGTCCCGGGTCGAGCAAAGTGCAATCGGGTTTTCCCATTATGAAATTCTCAGTAGCAGCATAGAGTCTGGAAATGTGTCCGAAAGGCTCGCCCTCTATTACGTGGGACTGATACCTTGCCTACCTACCTGATGACTGCATCGTGGTCTCGCGGTACAAGAATGTGCCGTGCGATCTAGAGGTCCTGGGTTCGATTCCCGGGTCGGGCAAAGTGTTATTGGGATTTTCCATTAGGAAATTCTCAGTAACAGCACGGAGTCTGGAAATGTGCCCGAAAAACGGCAATAGGCTCGCCCCTTATTACGTGGGACTGATACATACCTGGCGAAATGTGGGTGCAGAAATGCACCTCTGCCTACCCCTTCGGGGAATACAGGCGTGAGTTTATGTATGTATGTATGATACCTTGCATAATGCACCTCTGCCTACCAGTGGCGGCACTTCCATAGAAGCCCAAAAGTGTTACACGTTAATTTTGTAACGTATAGTTTATAATTGTTTATTGTGGGATCAATATATTCTTATTTATATGTTAAATTGCTTGTTAAATAAATATTTAAAGCTTAAAGATTACTATTCGGGATTTTGTAAGGCAAACTGGACTTTTGGGCTTCCATGGAAGTACCGCCACTGCTGCATACCCCTTTAGAGAATACAAGCGTAAGGTTATGTATGCATGTATGTATGTATTTACTCGTATATGAAACCAAAATGTTACTAACGTTTTACAATAGTCACATTATCCTTCTGTCGTGTAGCCTCCCATGACCCATAAACTAAACTAGAAAACTATTAGAACTGTCTATATCAGTGGCGGTACTTCCATAGAAGCCCAAAACCGTTAAACGTTAATTGTGTAATGTCTAGTTTATATTTGCTCATTATGGGGTCTTTATTTAACAATTTGCTTTAGTAAAATAAAGATTTCAGGCCTAAAAATTATTATTTCGATTTTTAAAAGGCAAACTGGGATTTTGGGCTTCTATGGAAGTACCGCCACTGGTCTATATCACTTATCTTCAATAGATCTTCCTCAATTAGATGAGCACTTTAAACCCCGCGCGAGCTGAATAGCGCCAATTGAAAGAAAATGCGATGTTGTAAATCAATACGTAATATTTCAAACGACTAAACCGTTTATTGATAAAGATTATATATGTCTGACGTAAATAAATGGTGTTTTGTCTAGTTTTTTTTTCTCGCGTCATAATGTATTAAATATAGCGAAAACATAAAATATTTAAGGTAAAGCAAAAATTTACAGTAATCTCTTTTCTTCTCTATCTGCGGATCAATCCAAATGTAAGCCAATCACAACGAACTCGTTGTTACAAATAACTATTTGTAAGCGTTTTCGCGAAAGATTCGACTGATTGAACAATAGACGGTCCCCAAGAACAAAATCTCATCTGCAAAATGCAGATTTTGTTCTTGGGCACCGTCAAAATATTGCAACTAGAGTTTGCAATTCCGCGTTCCCGCATTCCCGCATTTTTTTGACTCGGCAAGGTAATTCAGCTTTTACCGAAGGTCTATTAGCTCCATCACAACAGCGCGGGCGCGTCAGTCAGATCGATCAACCGATCGAGCGAAGTAAAGGATTAAAATTGGTTTATTTGTTAGTTTAGGTAAGATAAATCCATATTAACACGCAGGAAACCCTATTGATTGCAAACCCCCTACCTAACCTCATAAGAACTATGAAAAAGTACTTTTTCTATTAGATATTGTATGAATGTTTCTATTATTATTATTTTTTAATTTAATGTAACTAAACTACAGGTAATAAAGCATTATTATATGCATATTTTTGCATTTTTAAATTTTACTGCGGGATTGCAAACCCTAATTGCAACCTATCCGTAGATAGTGATGGGGATTGATTTTTTTCGCCTTTTATTTAATGCATAAGACAATTTCTTTTAATTGGATCGTTATCAGCTCTCTCACTGTATTTAAGTATCCAGACTGTCTTTAGAATTTAAACTCTCGATTGTCCATCGGACCACGCATTTTTTGGCACTTAAAACTGAGTTGCTAGAGCGTTTTGGAACTTGATACAACCATTGACAATTCAATTGATATTTATTGGAATTAATTTTTATATTTATTTTCGTTAAGATGTGTTTATTAATGATTTTGAACAAAATGAATATGTATCCATATTCTATACCGTAATAGAATATACCATTTTGTTATATGGAATTGGAAAAATTTCAAGAAATGTTTAACTGACTCCCCGAAACTTCAATATCGATACACATATTGCAAAAAACGCAAAGGTGTATGAGTTTGACAACAGTATTATATTGAACGTACTTCAAAACTATTTATCACCTTGTGAAGAGCTATTTTTATTCCGAATGTCTTTCTCCATACAATGTTATGACGTCAGTTACACGAGCTGTCATAAAATGAACACCCGGTGGACAATTACACACATTTATACTGACCTTTTTTCGTAATACAACGCGTAGCGGATAGCGGAACATCTCGACACGCCACACAGTGCCTCGGTAATGTGATACAAACTCGCAAAAACTATGTGCTTTACAGACTATGTACACTGAACTGTATATTGTGATAATAGTGTTTTAATACGTGAAAAATGTTACGTGCATTGACGTCACGGCGATGGTCATTAAGACGAGACAGCGGAAGGTGAGAGATCCAAATTCATTTATCTTCAATTAGAACAATATTACTCATCTCATGTTAAAATATATTTCAGATAGTGCCGGTATTATAGTTTGTTAGCCTTCACATTCCGTCGAAATCCTCATTAGTAACCCTCCGATACTTAGCTTAGTCCTCGATGTTTAGAAAAAATTATAAGTGTAAATATGAAATATTTAATAATGCTTAAAGACCATTAAGACATTTTGGTGATTCAAACGGCGTCTTTTAAAAAAAATATCAGTTAACTTTATAATCATATACTCATAGTGAAAACCTTGAATTTTTTTTAATGAAAAAACCAAGCTTTCTCTAGTGGACGATTACCATAATTGTAACAATTATAGCGATTCAGATTAACGCACACAGATTGCATAAGCAATTGTGAATATATTATAGAGTAACATTAGATTAAGACTACATTAATTAAAATAAGTCATGGTTGAGTAAAGATAAAAAATATTAATAAAAATAAAGTGAAAACGTCGTATGGCATGTCATTATGACTTCATGTGCAGGCCAATATTTAATATGAAATCTGTTTTGCATAGGAGGTATGGCCCCTACACTTGTTTAAAAGAACCACTTGCAGTAGGTCTTTTGAAACAAAAGTAGCTCGTCCGTGTCTTTGCACAGGATATATTTTCTTATACAGTTGCTTATAAGCTTCACAAGAGTCGTAATAGTCGCTTATAAACTAAATTTCACTGTGCTGAAAATCATTAAAATCGTTTCATCGCTTTAAGACTAGGCAGCATAATTATAACCATGAAATTGGCTTTCGCATTCATAATATTGATTTAGATTTTTATTTACAAATTAGTTATGTACACTAGATAAGGTGACGGACTGTGGGACACTTCCAAAGAAAAGCAATAAGTGATAAGACAAACTAAATGACCCTGAAGTAAAATTTCAAAAATAAGAATGCAATGTATTATAGTAAAATTGTAATAGCGTTTTATACATTTTTTCATTCGTAACTATCGTGAAACTGCTTTCGGTGGTCCCTTTATTATCTATCCGTTTTCGCAAATAAACGATGTGCCAATATCACCTAAAAAGACCACACCTCGTATACATAAGTAAGTCGATTACATTAACCCCGTAAACAAACAGCATACTGCCGCGCCATTCGCAGTTCATTGACCGATTATTCCAGAACTAGCGGATGGACTGTGACCTAAAACCGTTAGTGCACATCGATCTTACAACTGGTGCCGCTACCGCACTACGGTTTGTTTCTTCCTTGTTTATTCACAGACAATTTAGTATGAAAACTTTTAGGGTGCAATTCTAATAGTTCAATGTTTTGAGTCCCGCTTACTAAACTCTTTGTTTTCCAACTCCTCCTTTATATCTTTTCTCTGATTAACTTCGTTGCGGGATCATGGCAAAATAGGTTCTCATAGATTCGCTGAGCTTCAGTGCTCGGCGTCAATACTGTGCGCTGTTGATCCTGCAGCACAGGAGTTACAGCGGCGGGATGTGGCGGGTGTGGTGGGATATGACCAAAAAGACATTTTCGCATGCTGTGTATTCATGAGAATGCTTGCGATAGGACATATTGCCTGGGCGGTTGCAGATTAATTGTAGACGCCTCTCGTTCACTCAACGTGGTCGCCGTTCTTAGCGCGAATTTGGCCACAGAGGGGTTATCTTTCCCCTCAATAAAAAAAGAACATATTGAAAGTCCGACAGCCAACCCTGTCACGTTTTGTGTGGGGCGATAAACTATTAAATTTTAAATCCTGATTAGCAGCCTAACTTAGCTACGGTAGTTTATTTAAACTAAGGATACAAAATTGTAATAAGTCTACTTGACTAAAGATTTTTTTGTCTTTGACTTTAACGAGCCCCATATATGTATGTTTAGGTGTAAATTTATCCACCGTTATGCCACATGTAAGAATGTCGTGTTCCGGAATCACATTGTATTTAAACAGCTGCAAACGACCAGCAAAATTGTGCTGACGAATAAAATAGCCGTAGTTCGTTATTCGTTAGTAGCTAGTCTATGTGTATAGATCGCACTCCACTGCCGATTACAATCACTCGCTTCTTTAGAAATAAAATAAAATACAACTTAAATCACGACTTCAGCACTTTTATAACCCCAACTGATAACACTATCGGCCGATTCAACCTGAAAACACACAGGGTGAGTCACAGAGCCAGTAAGTAGCTCAAGGGCGTTAACATAATGTTCATATGTACGATTTTACCGTTGTGGAAATACTGGCTAGTATCACAAATTATATATTAGGAATTTGTTAGGTGTAAGGAGTCCACCAACTAGCACTAGACCAGCGTGGTAGACTAAGGCCGAACTCGCAATAAAAGAGAAAGCCCGCATGTCCTTGGTACGTACATATATAACGTGTTGTACATAGATATACATTGAGTATGTGCCGTGCGGTCTAGAGTACGTATGTAGAATACGTACATCTGTGTGCTGAAAAGGGTAGGCAAAGATATAATGCTTATTTTCTTATGTAGAGTTTAAGGCTATCTAAATAAATACACCCAATAGTCACATACTTAGTTCTGATCCCACACTAAGATACAAGTCGTGTGTCGTGGGTATCAGAAACTACCAGAGACTTTTCGGTCTCACATACACCCAGACCCGAAACAAATATTTGTGGATCACACAAACATTTGTCTCGGTGTGGGGATCAAACCCGCGGTCTCTCGTTTCGCAAGCTGGTGTCTAGCCAACTGCGCCACGGGGCTGTCTTTCTTCAGTATTCGCAAAAATTCCGGCCCCTTAACCGGATGTCCACAGTTTGATGCCGGAATGCGACACATTTACCTGGGCCATTATGGTCGGTTTTACACCTTGCGTAAATTGATCGGCAAAAGAGGGGATATGAGCATTCTCCCACAATTGTATCAGCATTTACGAAAACACTTAATCTAATGATTCGTCCACTTTGTAATGTCTTTTGGTTCCTCTTATTAAGTGGCACTTTAATGAGGAAATGATTATGCACTCGTTCTTACATCTGCTTCCTTTTCTGATTGCTGTTGCGGACTCTATTTTTAGTGTCAAATGAACAATCCATTGTTCGGGAAATTTTAATCTTTAAGTTATTAATGGCTAAATTATTTTCCTCGTTAAATTGAACTATAAATCATCTGTAGTTTTGTTTATGATTATCTACTGCTAAATCCATTATCCACTGGCTGGCTGTCAGTGACATACTAACATACATCGCCTGTATTCCCCGAAAGGGGTAGCAGAGGTGCATTTCTGCAGTATGTATCAGTCCCACGTAATAGGGTCGAGCGAGTTTTCGGGCACATTTCCAGACACCGTGCTGCTATTGAGAATTTCCTAATGGAAAAACCCAATAACACTTTGCCCGACCAGGGAATCGAACCCGGAACCTCTAGATCGCACATCACCTACTTGTGCCGCGAGACCACGAGGCAGTCACTTTTTCACTTTTTATTTACACTTAATAATTATAATTTAAATTATCAAAAGCTGTTAGAAGATAGTAGCCGTATAGTTAGTTATACATCATTATTTCATTAAATAAATTAGTAAATATGTACGGACAATGTTGTATCACGTACTCCGCTTTCAGTAGTATTTATAACAAGAAGCCGTATCACTGACCGACTAGGCTGCTCGCTAGTCTAATTAGCTTTCAGTCCAAATTGACGTGATTAAATACGATGCCCACCCTAGCAAATTAAAGGTAGGGTATCAAAGAGCTAAATTTAATTGACAAGGAAGAAATCATCATCGTCATCAGCCCATATACGTCCCACTGCTGGGCACGGGCCTCCTCTACAACTGAGAGGTTTTAGGCCTTAGTCCACCACGCTGGCCTAATGCGGGTTGGCGGACTACACACCTAAGAAATTCCTAAGAACTTTTAGGTGTGCAGGTTTCATCAAGATGTTTTCCTTCACCGTTAAAGTACGTGATAATTCTTTGTGAATACACACATAACTTCGAAAAGTCAGAGGTGTGTGTCTGAGGTTTGAACCTGCGACCGTCGAGATTGTCGACCGCATGCCATCGAGGCCACCTCGAGGCCATCACGACGAAGGAAGAAATAACAATACTGTTTTTAATATATTTCGGAACAAACAGTGCATTAACCAATTTGTATTGTTTTTTTCCCTACAACACAAAATGCTTGCTAATAATTCTCGAAACGTGGTGGTAGGAATGCTGCCTACCCTCTTTCACCTCAATCTGTTGGTCTGTTTTTCCGTGATTGAGTTACTTCGACATTCATAATAGTATTAATGAAATATACGTGAAAGTTTATGAAGATGGATCGATGTTTGTTATACTTTCGAGCAACACCAGCTGAATATATTCAAAGAGATTTGGTAAACATATAGTTTATAACCATGATGAATGCGTAAGATGGTTGGAAAATTACAGAAGGTTACGACTTACGTCACTCTTATTTATACTATTTATACATGACTGCTTCATTGGTCCTATGATAAAAATGCCCCATCGCGTGTCCATAGATTTGATCACCGGATAAAGTATTTGTAGATTTAAGACATGATTTGAAAATAAAAGGTTACATTAATTTTATTTATACATTACAAGCACGACTGCTTCTTTGGTCATATACTCATAAATGGTCAATCGAGTGTCAATGGATCGATCACCGGACAAAGTATTAGTAGGTTTAAAAGTAGTACGTAACAACTATAGAAATACATCTCTGGCAACCTCTTCGTTGATGATGACTATTCTTTCATACTTTCACGACAAAGTGACAATATGGTAAGCAGGATGCTGTCCAAAAAGAGGATCTAAAGGCGATAGATTCCCGTCATTCCTCGCTCGATACCCTCATACTTAATTTATGTATAAAGAATTAACATAAGCTTTATTATAAGTGGTTTTGAACAACACTTGGATCACGTACAAGATCGAAGGGCCCTCCAGGCACTCCGCCCACGCAACCTGTCCGCACTTTACCTCCAGTTCCATAATTTGACGTCACTCGTCGCTACACGAGGGCCCTCGCCGAAACACCTTTAACATTTCTCTGTGAAAGCTGATATTAATGTTAAAGGTGAAATTTTGTGCGTAGGTTACATAATTTTGTATTCCTTGTAAATAATTTGGCTTTTATTTAAATTAACTTCTGTTTTTTGAAATGTAAGGTTTAACCTGCGGCATTAAGTAACGCGCAGGACGAAAAGGTCGTGTGTAATTGGGATTTGTTTGTTAGGAAATTCAGTATTAAGAGTCTGGGAAAGTTGCTTGAAAATGGCGTTAGGCTCGCTCCTTTTTACGTGGAGCTTTGCCTTACCTAGCAAAATAAATTTAGAGATATATAGCGAAACAAATATATACCATGGCTTTAGCCTTCGGGCGAATAGGCGTAGGAATAAGTTGTTATGAAATTAATCACAATAATATATATCCCCTTACTATTGAGCCCTTCAACATTTTTTTAACTGGTAACTAAAGTACTGTTTTGTTTGGCGACGATAAAGCTTTAGTGTTAGAGCCACGCCGTCCAGATGTGATAGTAAGACGTACCTAAGTAAGTACATAGTCGGATTACTCCGGCAAGCCCAGTTTGCCTTTTAAAAATCGAAATAATATTTTTTAGGCCTGAAATCTTTATTTTACTAAAGCAAATTTTTAAATAAAGACCCCATAATAAGCAAATATAAACTAGACATTACAAAATTAACGTTTACCGGTTTTGGGCTTCTATGGAAGTACCGCCACTGGTCGTAACATTATTTTAAAAACAACTTATTACAATCGCATTGTGGGAAGTGCTTGCGTAGTTTCCAAATCATGATATTAAGTGAAATCTAAAAGTAGCAGCAAAGTATTAAGTAAATTACTATCGATTCGGTGCTAATATACAAAGAACATTTGATAAGGAAATAACTCAAAGCTAAGCCAATAACGGTATTGATCAAACAAGATAAAAAGATATACAAATATTTAGTAACAACAACGTGATACTTTTGTGGGCGATACAAAAGTATTACGTCTTTTGAAGTTAACAGCAGTACGCCCACACGATGTGTCCATACATATTGTTCTGTTTTTCACAACGCCTTGGGCAGTGTTCCAAGCATAATGAGAATGTACAAATAATATTATAATACAGTCGCCTTTGTGATTTATTTTGCTGTTAACAATATACCCGCTAGGATTTTATGCGCCCAAACAAAATATATCTAACTCTGAATTTTACTAACTTTCATTACGTGTCTCTTCCGCCCTGTGGTTGGGGCGTAAGAATACCGCCACGGCATCCCCTACCTGTCGTAAAAGGCGACTAATAGGGGTTATCGGGGTTGTTAGGCGTACTACGGGGGAGGTACGCCCTTACAAGAGTTGCACAACTCCGAGATGTGCGGCAGAGTGCATGGCCTCGTGAATGTCGCGGACGCTCACACCATGTGAGCGTCCAAAATAGGGCCAAGTGGGGGATATCTGAAATCCCCCTATCGCAGAGGAGTCCACATTTGGACAGAGCGCTGGGCGGCAACGGGCAACAATTAACCAGTAACATAATAAATCTTTTTAAATCATATAATATGAATAATGTTTTCTTTGAACCAACAAGAATCACTGCCACAAGTGCAACATGTCTTGATAATATTTTTACAAATGTTAAAGTAATTTCAAGTGTTATTATTAATAATTTTGATTCTGATCACTGTGGCCAGTTGGTGTCTTTACCTTTGCATACATGTAAAGTAACAAGCAAAAGTATTACATTTGTTCCTATTACTGCTAACCGCTTAAATAATTTTAAAA
Organism: Hemaris fuciformis; assembly: GCA_907164795.1. Lineage (NCBI taxonomy): Eukaryota > Metazoa > Arthropoda > Insecta > Lepidoptera > Sphingidae > Hemaris > Hemaris fuciformis. Next base: position 12,263,558 of record OU015449.1, read on the forward strand.
CAAATATGGAACAAAATATACCCAAGTTGTCCTCTCATCAAGATCCCAACAAAATGTATGCATCCTTATTTGGTCATATAAATATGGAACACAATAAGGTTTTTAAATCAAAAACTATTAATTTGAAGAACAGTTTGACATTTAGTGAGTGGGCAACTACTGGCATATTTAAAAGCCGAAATAAATTGTATGATTTATATAATGAAAGAATGTATAACCAAAATCCGGAATTTATTGCCTATGTAAAATTATATTCTAAGGTTTTTAAACGAGTTTGTTCCGCTGCCAAATCAATGTACCTTAAAAATAAAATAAAATCAGCCCCAAATATAATACAAGCCACTTGGAACATTATCAATTCTGAATCGGGAAGGCACATAGCACACCACAATGAATTTAGGATTCAAGTTAATAATAATATTGTTTCAAAAGACAATGAAGTGGCCTCTGAATTTGAAAGATTTTTTACAAATATTCCCATAGTAACTACTCAACATCTTCAGTCGTCTTCTAGGTCTGCTGTGTTACTTCTTGAAGATAATGTTCCTCAATGTGATGCATCGTTTGAATTTACAGCAATTAGTCATTATGATATTTTAAAAGCCTTTAAAGAAATTAGTAAAAAAAAGACTAAAGACTTGTGGGGAATATCAGTAGTTACTATATCCTCTATTATCAATATTATAGCACCTCACATGGCAGCTGTGTTCAATCGTTGCGTCGCATCTGGAGTATTTCCTGACCTGATGAAGCTTAGTAAGGTAATACCACTTTTTAAATCTGGTGATACCTCAGACCCTTCAAATTTTCGACCTGTTTCTGTTTTACCAACTCTTAGTAAGTTATTTGAAAAAATTATACTTAATCAATTACTGAACTTTTTCAATAAAAATAACTTACTTCATCGGAAACAGTTCGGATTTACTAAGGGTAGATCAACTATCGATGCAGGAGTTGAACTTTTAAAAACTGTGTTCAGGGCATGGGAAGAGTCGCGGGATGCTATTGGCATTTTCTGCGACTTGTCCAAAGCCTTTGACTGCGTCAAACATGACATTCTTGTCAGGAAGCTTCATCATTATGGCATTAGAAACGGAGCTCTCAATCTTCTGACTTCGTATTTGAATAATAGAGTCCAGAGGGTTGACGTTAATGGAAAACTTTCTCCAGGATCGTCGGTTACCATGGGAGTCCCACAGGGTTCAATTCTTGGGCCGTTTCTGTTTCTCGTGTACATTAATGACTTGCCTTACTACGTAGGGGATAAAAACGATATAGTGCTGTTTGCGGATGATACATCTCTTATATTTAATGTAAAAAGACGTCTCGATAATTTTGACGAAGTAAACAATGCACTTCGTAAAGTTGTTCAGTGGTTTGATAATAATAATTTACTTTTAAATGCAAATAAAACTAAATGTGTAAAATTCACAATGCCCAATGTTAAGCAATTAAAAACCACTGTACAAATTAACGGTGAAGAACTGGATCCTGTTGCGTCTACTACATTTCTGGGCATTACGGTAGACGCAAAACTCCAATGGGGACCGCACATTCTACGATTGGCAAGCAAATTAAGTTCAGCGGCATATGCAGTTAAAAAGATCAGACGTCTGACTGACGAGGAAACGGCAAGAATGGTTTATTTTAGCTATTTCCATAGCCTTATGTCGTATGGTATTCTTTTGTGGGGAGCTGCTGCGGATATTAACACTATTTTTGTTTTGCAAAAAAGAGCCATTAGGGCTATTTATAATTTAGGTCCCAGGGCTTCACTTAGAGAAAAATTTAAGGAAATAAATATTCTTACCGTCACTTGTCAGTTTATATACGAAAACTTAATGTACGTCCAAAAGAATCTTGATAAATTTAATAAAATTTGTAATGTACACAATAAAAATACTAGGAACAAATGTAATCTTGTACAACACGTAACTCGTCTCCGGAAAGTTAGTAACTCTTTTATGGGGCAATGTATACGCTTCTATAACAAACTTCCGAAGGCTATTAGGGAGCTTCCCCTGAATAAGTTTAAGGAATCAATTAAAGATAAACTTTGCAAAAATGCATACTATAAAATTTCAGATTTTATTGAAGATAAGCCTTGGGAGTAAGTAAATTGATCGGAGTTGTATCGTGTTGCTACAGTTTGTATCGCTATGACATGTATCTCTATGACATGTATAGTTATGACATTTATTATGTAAAAATGAAACAATGTGAATTAAAAAATAATAATAATATTGCTGTTTTTAAGAAAAAAAATGACAAGTCGTGTTGCTGAGGGAGTTTCTTGCCGTTTCTTCTCCACAGCTATAACACGTTTCGAAGCGGCAATAGTTTAAAAAAAATAAGAAGTGTAAAATTGACGATTCAAAAGAGCTTGTAAAAGTCTATTTGAATAAAGATAATTTGATTTGATTTGATTTGATTTGATTAAGGGCGTTCGCCCTGTATTTACCGTACCGCCCAAAATGCGCAAGACGGCCATCGAGATGTTTTAGTATGTATGCCGGCGTAGGATTTTGGTTAGGGACCCAACTCAACCAAGCGAACAATAGTTCCACGCGTGGAGTTGGAAGGCCGGTGACCCCGACATACCTTTTCTGGGCCTCCTCCGAGGTACCGAACAGGGAGCTTAATGCGCTTTCCTATCGTAAAAAAAAAGGTGTGTAGTCCGCTAAACCGCGTCATTTGTAGTCCCGTCCTCAGCAGTGGGACGTAACGGCTGGTGATTTATTTCCTTATTCAAAACTATACATACATACATAAACTCACGCCTGTATTCCCTTATGGGGTAGGTAGAGGTGCATTTCTACACCCACATTTCGTCAGGTATGTATCAGTCCCACGTAATAGGGGGCGAGCCTATTGCCGATTTTCGGGCACAATTCCAGACTCCGTGCTGCTATTGAGAATTTCCTAAAGGAAAAACCCAATAACACTTTGCCCGACCCGGGAATCGAACCCAGGACCTCTAGATCGCACAGCACATACATGTACCGCAAGACCACGAGGCAGTCAAACTATACACTTTCCGTTTAATCATTTAGTATTTTGTTTACAATAATAAACTTTCTATACTTATAAATGGCCGTTGATTGGACGTTTGGACCGTGACTTGATGACTTCACGCCTGAACTCCCGTGTCCGCCCAACCGTACAAAACAAGCTTGTCCGACCGTATCAGTATTGTCTTGAGGGTAATATGTATTTGTTTTATTTCTCGGTTTATCTTTTGTAACATACACACATATGCTCACGGTTATTTACTGATGAGGTAAGCAGAACTGTAGTTCGGCAACAAATTTTCGTCAACGGCTTTTTTGTCTCGAGTAATAGAGCCAACCTATTGTCGATTTCATCTCGCGAATATTCCAAATATAATTATCAACTATATATTTCACAATGCACTATCACTATCTAAACTGTGAAGGAAAACATCGTGATGAAACCTGCACACCTAAAAGTTCTTAGGAATTTCGAAGTGTGTAGTCCGCTAACCCGCACTAGGCCAGCGTGGTGGACTAAGGCCTTAACCCTCTCAATGGTAGAGAAGGCCCGTGCCCAGCAGTGGGACGTATATGGGCTGATGATGATGATGACGAATTACCAACTATGGCAATTAATAAATGTTAGTGCCTACATACTTTACTTACAGCATTACGGGCACCTAAAATTTCTCGTTTTGCTAGCTTGTTTTAACTCCCACGTAGTTGGGGGCGAGCCTGTAAACTTTTACCGGACACATTTCAAATAACTTTGGAACAATTTTCAAAATTACTCTACTAATACAAACACATTATTATTTTTATTTTTAACATAATGATATGTTATTTTCAAGCTTTTTAAAATATTGTACTTTCGGACTTGACAGCTTTGTGGTCACAAGTGTGTGCAGTGTTACTAAAGATCCCAGCTTCGGTTTTCGGGTGGGGCTAAATGTTATTAATTTAGAAAATTAACCTGGAATTCTGCCCAAATACCGGCAATAGGTTTGCCTCCTATAACGTGGATCGTAAAGACACGGCTTCTATGCTTCAGGGATACAGGCGTTAGTATGTATGTGTCTACTATGAATAGCGTCCCCGTAGCGTTTGTGTGATCCACAAATATTTGATTCGGGTTTGGGTGTTTGTGAGACCGAAAAAAAAAAAAATACACCCAACAGTCACATACATAGTTCTGACCCCACACTAGGATACAAGTCCTGTGTCGTGGGTATCAGAAACTACGAGAGACTTTTCGGTCTCACAAACACCCAGACCCGAAACAAATATTTGTGGATCACACAAACATTTGTCTCGGTGCGGGGATCGAACCCGCAGCCTCTCGTTTCGCAAGCTAGGGTCTAGCCAACTGCGCCACGGGGCTGTCGAAAAGTCTTGTAGTTTCTGATACCCACGACACAGGACTTGTATCCTAGTGTGCGGTCAGAACTATGTACCTATGTGACTGTTGTGTGTATTTATTTATATAATAGTACCACAATGTATGAGTAAAACTGGATCTCGGCGTAACCCGAAACGCAACGGAGCGGGTCCGTGCGACCGCCGCGCCGGCGTAACGGTGTTCCGCAACACTCCCCGCTCTCAGAACAATGTGTTCATTACTGCAGCTGTACTGGTAAATAGTGTTGCTGACATAAGGGTCATTACCTCGGGATTAACTGCATTTGTGATAAGATATTTTGATTAAGAGGTAATCAATAAGGACAATAGACTCTTCCTATAACTCGGACCTGAAAGCAGCTGACAAATGCGAGCGTAGAATGACACCTCTGGGTACCAGTTCTGAGTTATGGGCGTCATGTCTTAATTGTCCAGAACCACCATCTCAATGTTTTGAATAGTTAAAATACTTTGTACTTTTATAACATCTTTCTATAATAACAGAGAGTCGAAGATCAAACAATAGTACATTCCCGCGATCGATTGTTTACTAAATATTAAAAACAGGTTTCTAAAGATAATGAGTGTTATACGTTGGGTCGTCTTGATGTCACAATAACCTAGTTGTTAATTGTAATGATGGCACCGCAGACCTGTAAACAAAACTGTTAGATCATTATAGGACTCTGTCTCTCTTCTAACGAACATCTTAAATGTATTCGAAATATTTACTGTTAATAAATAAATAAATAAATGCACCCAACAGTCACATACATAGTTCTGACCCCACACTAGGATACAAGTCCTGTGTCGTGAGTATCAGAAACTACGAAAGACTTTACGGTCTCACAAACACCCAGACCCGGAACAAATATTTGTGGATCACACAAACATTTGTCTCGGTGCGGGGATCGAACCCGCGGCCTCTCGTTTCGCAAGCTGGTGTCTAGCCAACTGCGCCACGGGGCTGTCCTGTAGTCGCACTGCGCACATATGTATAATTGTATCCCGACATTATTTGATGCATGAGGAAAGACAAAGAGACGGCTTCCTGATAGCTTAATGTAAAATGGCAAGGAGAGGGCTCAAACAATAGAATTACAATATATTTTCCCGTTCAATGCAGACCATTCATAACTAGGTACAACTAAACTCAACCTATTTACCATCAAATCATACTCATTACGCCACCATGGCTGTCAAAACCATTAAATTTTCTCGAGCAGGTAAATTTCTTGCCCTTTTCCGCATTACGATTCAAGATATCAGACCTTTTCATAAGAATCTGAAGTGATTTCCTCCCTGTTTGCGCTGTTCATTTCAAATCCTCGGCAAACAGCCTTCGGTCCTCCCCTGTTTGCACGGCACACGAAAATAATCCCTAAACTTTTGTAAACATCATTCGGTCTTGCATAATACACAAACCCGGACGTGAGTGAAAGGAAAAAATGTACCCGGATGTTTTTTTTACGCAGTGTCTTGTAATCTTGTTATGGGAGTAATGGTATTCCAAAAATAGATTCCACAACAAACATATTTTTTCGTTCATGTTATTGTACATTATGATGTTGTTTTGCGTCACGATGACACGAACTTAAAAAGGGAGCCACTTACTTAGCAATTAATAGTGTTATTATAATCTACAACTATTTATTTTTTTGCGATAACGTCAGAGACACAGTATTGTTTGTAAGAAAAAAGAAGTAACTCAACCAGAGAATATTATTCTATCCACAATCGAAAACATGACAACTTGTATTGCTGGTACGTAAAAAATGCATAATAAATCTATTACTTTCTAGTTAGATCCTTGTACAAAACCTAGACAATGTAGACTTTTTTTTTTCGGCCACCGTTCAATGTCTGACTGATTGCACGGAACTATCGCGAACGAAATCGAAATGTCGTAATCGTCGACGCTTGTCCATTGTACCTTTGCAGTAGTAGCAATAAGTAGTTTTACGATTCGATTTATCAGATTAATGGCCGAATACTGAAACGCTACTTAATCTGAGGGCGACATATATTTAAGTGGCTGTTATAATTTAAGCGGTATACTGAAACATCATTTATCGGTTTTAAGACTCTGATTAACTAATGCCCACTTAAATTTCCATAAATGGCAACATTATCACAAAAAGTTCTTTTACATGACATTTTTTAAGTATATACCGCTTAAATTATAACAGCCACATAAATATAAGTCGCCCTCAGATTAAGTAGCGTTTCAATCTTCGGTCATAACTCAATCAAAGTTACCACAAAACTGCCTCGTGCTCTCGCGTTACTAGTCTATGTGCCGTACGATCTAGAGGTCCCTGTTCGGTCCCCGAATCGGGCAGTGCTATTGGGTTTTCATTAGCAAATTCTCAGTAGCAGCACGGAGTCTGGAAATGTGCCCGAAAAACGTACGTTTTACGTGGGAATTATACATATCTGGCGAAAAGTGGGTGCAGAAATGCACCTTTGCCTACCCCTCCGAGGAATATAGCCGTGAGGTTATATATACCTATGTATAAGTCCCGTATCATAATGTACCATATCAATTCAGTTGTTTGATACTTTATTTGGAAAACATACCGCTTACCATCAGCAACGATTTTGTCACTTTGCCGTGCAAATATAAAATATGTGATATTTAAAATTAAAATTAAGTCAACCAAACTACTATCACAATTTGCGTCGTAAAATTAATATTACGCCAAAAATTAGTGTGATAAATGCAAATGAATTTTTATTTCCTGGTTATTTGATGTCATAGAAATTCAAATAAAGATGTCAACGCAGCTTGGGTAATTCTGGCCGTCTACTTTTTTAATATTTTTTTCTTGGAAGTCACATCACTATAGAGTTTGTTAATAAAGTTTTTCAGTAAAAAATCTTCTTTGGAAAACAAAACAGCAAATCATTCACCCGACATTCTCCTCGTGTCGATCTTCGTGCCCACAGTCATGGGCTGATCGATATGAAAACAACAAGTCAACCCTGACATTGACCGTCAAGTCGCACATGGTTGGTTCACACGCCATCATTAAAACTATCCTTACCATCACTCCAATATACGTAATATTGCCATAACTAGTGCTTACATCGGGTTTAATAATGCATAAACGTTTATATATTGTATGCTGGTGGGAAGCCGTATCTGTTGGGTGTATGAGACTCTTAAATAAATTTAATTCAGGGTAATTCATTGCTGAACAGTTTTAGAGTTCAGACTACCGAAATGTCTTTAAATAATAATAATAATAAATATCTCGACAGCCCCAGTTGGCTAGACACCAGCTGGCGAAACAAGAGGCCGCGGGTTCGATCCCCGCACCGAGACAAATGTTTGTGTGATCCACAAGTATTTGTTTCGGGTCTGGGTGTTTGTGAGACCGAAAAGTCTCTCGTAGTTTCTGATAAGACACAAGACTTGTGTCTTAATGTGGGGTCGGAGCTATGTATGTGACTGTCGGGTGTATTTATTTGTATTTGTAACCTCTAAATACTCATAAAATCATGTAGGTGTTCACATGTTATTAACCCTCCTCATTTAATAAATAGTGTGTAGTCCGCCAACCCGCACTAGGCCAGCGTGGCGGACTAAGGCCTAAACCCTCTCAGTTGTAGAGGAGGCCCGTGCCCAGCAGTGGAGCGTATATGGGCTGATGATGATGATTTAATAAATAATATATAAATGTTAGCTTCCAAAATTCAGAGTTGTACTCTGGGTACGCTTCCCCAGTCTAATCCGCTTACACTCGTAAATGTATAAGTTAAGAGCTAGCTTTGCGTGCTTTCCGGGGTGAGTCAAGCCTTCTTTAGGTGCCTCTGTTTGTAATGCCTCTGTTATAACTTAACTTACATTTAATTAATATGTCTGTATTCCCGAATTGATAGGCAGACCTGTATTTTGACACTCACGTTTCGTCAGCTATTTTTTAGTAGTACCTACGTAATTAGAGGCGAGACTACTGTTTTTCAGGCACATTTTCTGACTTAATGCTTTAACTGAGAACTTCGTAATAAAAAAAACAATAAGATTGTAGTCGACTCAGGAAATGAATCCGGGATCTATTGATCGAACGGTGACAACAGTTCGATATAATTCTAAATCTCCTTTATCGATGTAAAAATCAAATCAAGAAAAATAATTTTCAAACAATCTCCATAGATTTCCAATAAGCGACCACACACCCCCCGCCCATTAGTGATTGAACTCTTAACAGATATATGACCTTCGCGTCAGTTCAAGGCAAGGCGAGCAGAGGCCACTGAATAAATAAATGGAACTTGGAATCTATGAAAAGTCCAATATAATTAGCAAATAGACGAGTCGGCGGGCAATCGTTCGGTCAATGCCAGGCCTTATTGATCGTGATACACCCTAGAGAACATCGGATACAGAAACAGCAGTAAAGTTTATTCTGTATATTGGAACATGACGGTAATTAAATTCATGTTACTTTTAATGAAAGTGTTCCTAATAAAAAAATCCTTGATAATACCCCTAGGTAATTAAGCGCCATATTGTATTTTACGGTTCAAGATAAACTAACAAAAAAACGGCAGCTAAATACGGGCCTTCGGTACAGTTTAAGAAATATTTATGGAAAATTCTTAAACTAATGTCATGGAAGCTAAGAATCATAATTTATTCCAACTAGTTGATCGATTAAACAATTGTGTATTCACAATGAATAATCACTTTAACGGTGAAGAAAAACATCGCGAGGAAACCTGCACAACTGAAAGTTCTAAGGAATTTCTTAGATGTGTATTCCGCCAGTCACTAGGCCAGCGTGGTGGACTAAGGCTCCCTCTCATTTGGAGGAGGCCCGTGCCCAGCAGTGGGACGTATATGGGCTGATGATGATGAGTTGAGCAATTCTAAACTAAGCAAATATTAGTTTAACAATATAATCTATGTTGACCTATTGATAACGTGTTTATTAAACAGTTTCTATTTGTACAATCTGATATTTGTGCAGTACGTATAGTCAAGCTTACGAGATCGCGAGATAGTTTTGATTTGAATCATGCACCCGATAGAGGGCAAACCACTTACTACATACATAATACGCGATATTCAAATGTTTATGGGTAAAGAGAGGCGAATGAAGAATCGAGGGAGAGATAAAATCTTTGCGCTTTTAAAAAATTATCTTAGTTTCGATATATGCCAATATGTAGAAAATCTTATCTCACGATATATCCACGATGTATCCTAGTGTGGGGTTAGAACTATGTATATGACTGGGGTGTATTGATTTATTTAATATTCCAACAATTAGCTAGCCATTTCGACATAAACAGTGTCATAACATGAGCTACAACATCGATCCGCTGATTTACCCACACATCAATTCAAAATGGCGTAAGCCCAATCATATTTGCCAAGTGTTACCACCAACATTTCATAGATGTTAAAACTACAGAAGGTGGGCCTCTCCTATAGATATCCTAATCGACGGTCTTAAAGCAGTCTGAATCTAGTAACGTATCGGGATATTTAAGGAGTCATGAATTGTTTATAATCATCATCATCAGCCCATATACGTCCCACTGCTGGGCACGGGCCTTCTCTAACTGAGAGGGTTTAGGCCTTAGTCCACCACGCTGGCCCAGTGCGGGTTGGCGGACTACACATGAATAACATGAATTGTTTATAATAAAACAATAGTGTATTAAACCCTTTCCACTTGAAATGTAGACAATTTGTAAACCGGCCTTTTACGTAACCGAGAATATTCCAAATTCATTGCTTGAATTATTACTGTCAGTTAATTTAGTTAATTAGCGACTTTAAAAGTAAGCCTCAATTCTCGAGCGCAATGAATTCGAGCTCAAAATAGCAGGCATAAAATTAAAAGTATTTTTTTATAAAGTAACGTTTCTAGGTCACGAAACAAATCGTTCATTAATTCAAAATGTTATATTTATAGTACATAATATGTAAAATTATAGAATTTGATGGTCGGGAAGGGTTTTTAAAGGATTAAAATCCTATGCCGTAATATTCGAAAGATTTTCATAATTTAGTCATAAAACTGAAGCACATGAAAGGTGCCGCGAAGGTAATGAGGTGTTTAATTTTCAAAATATTCCAACCCTGAGTGTTGGCAATAATAATAAACTGCTCGGATGGCCTTCTGAGATAGAGATAAGTGGTTTACCGCGTCCCGCTAATGTATCCAGAAAACAACATAAGGAAAATGAGATATATATCGTCATCAGCCCAAATACGTCCCACTGCTGAGCACGGGCCTCCTCTACAACTGAGAGGGTTTAGGCCTTAGTCCACCACGCTGGCCTAGTGCGTGTTGGCGGACTACACACCTAAGAAATTCCTAAGAACTTTTAGGTGTGCAGGTTTTATCACGATGTTTTCCTTCACCGTAAAAGGAAATGATAATTCATTGTGAATACACACATAACTTGGAAAAGTCAGAGGTGTGTGCCTGGGGTTTGAACCTGCGACCGCCGAAATTCTCCACCGCGCGCCTAAACCTCGAGGCCATCACTGCTTATATATATATATATATACATATATAGAGACTGTTTAATTACATGAAGATAGCTTTTGCCCGCGGCTCCGATCGCGTTAAATTTGAGGAAGCTTAGGTTATTGTTTAGATTTTTTTTCTTTATACAATCCTTGGGCTTTCATTTCATCCCCCTGAAAGGTGAATTTTGGAACCCTTTCTTGGCGCATACCTACGTCATAAAACATCTGCGTGCGTGATGCGTGTTGATAGATCAGACAGTCAGATACATTTATGGGTTCAAAAAATTACAATATTAGAAAAGACTTAAACAGATACACTTCTCATATATTCCATTGCACTATTGTAGTTATCACTAGAGGTGGGCGATTATGAATGACGTTACTAATTTGAACTACTAATCTTGTCGGGACTGAAGTGGGTTTGTGGTTGTGTTTTTTTTTTTTAAGAAATTTAATCCCTCCAGGCTCGAGAGTGGCTCTTGAAATTTACTCACACTTATTACTTAAATAATAGTTCAAAACTTGGGGTTCGATAGAGGTTCTTGTTTTTTTTAGGAATTTTATACCTCGCGAATGCAATTAGTAATTGGAAATATGTTGGAGACATGTTCATAATCGAATGATTTCATTAGTAATTACTAATTAGTAATATTTATAATCGAGATACTATACGATTACTAAAATTACTAATTTGAAGTGAAATTAGTAATTACTAATTAGTAATTACTAATTAGTAATTACTAATTCTCATAATCGAGATATCTCGCGATATCTTCATAATCGAATGATTCCATTAGCATATCTCATAATCGCCCACCGCTAGTTATCACTGCCTACTACGTATTTTGACCAAGATTATAGACAGCACTGTTCCTATTATAATTCTGTGCTAAAACAGTTATTTTTACTGTTGTTGACCAAATATTAAAAACAAGTACTCTTTGGTTAATATTTTATGACTCAATTTAAATCACATTAGGGTGATGTAGGCGAAAAGTTCGAGGACAAGGCCTTGTATACACTAATAAACACTATGACACGCCATAACCTTCGCCAAATGCGCACATTATGGACTGAATGTATTCAGCCTTAGCCCACAAAAGGAATTTAGCTAGGCATTTCTCGGGCACATATGTATTTACAAAAGAAATAACAAGATTTCGTCCCGCCTGCGGCCGAGGGTGTCGCCTAAATATTTGTACAAAATCTTTTTGGTATTAGCTCCTTGATCTCGTAGCAAGTGATTAAAACTTGTCGTAGATTCTATGATGATACATAGTAAAATATTTATGTGTTCCATAAATATTTGCGTTCGTCTTTCTTTGATGCTTGTGAGAATTAATAAAAAATCTTGTTCCTGTTTATTTTTTTGACATACACCCAACTTCACAAACATAGTTTTAACCCCACACTAAGATACAAGTCTTGTGTCGTGGGTATCAAAAATTATAAGAGACTTTTCGGTCACACAAACATCCAGACCCAAAACAAATATTTGCGGATCGCACAAATATTTGTCTCGGTGCGGGGATCGAACTCACGGTCTAGTTTCGCAAGCTGATAGCTAACTGACTGCAAAAAAATAATTAACATCACATCCACTCACAATGCTTTCCTTTTCTCTTGTGACCTATAAACCTAAAAATGTTATTGCTATACGGCCTATTGCCATTGGAAGTGACCTTGCTCTATTTGGACAATCTTTATCGGATTCCTTATAATTAGGGTTAATTGATTTTCCTTGGCCACTTAACACGTGACTTGTATGTCGTATATGTCTTGCTTCATGAACATAGAATGGTAGGAGGACTTTAGGAATGGTGGATCCACGCCGTAGTCACATAGATCCGTGGTGCGTATGATACGCCTCGACCGGATTCTTACCACATGATCTTATAGAAAACAAAAGTAAACAATTTTTTGTTTATGTTCTCTTAGATTTTTTTTATGTTCTCTTAGGCGGTTAACACGCCACCCTAACGAGCTCGCTCGCCAACTCACTATAGACCAGTATTTGAGGCGACTAAAACGTCACCATATCCTAGAGCTAGAAGACCGACAGTAGCTCTTTGTAACAGATGAGTAGATGCTTCCAATGGGAAGCCACTCCGCATGACAATATCTCGGAACAAATTTGCTCATAGCCCTAGGGCTGATTGCAAATATTAATATATAATAAAAAATAAAAAAAAGTTTTCTTAGGTGTGTAGACCGCCAACCCGCACTAGGCCAACGTGGTGGACTAAGGCCTTAACACTCTCAGATGTAGAGGAGCCCCGTGCCCAGCAGTGGGACGTATATGGGCTGATGATGAGATGATGAAAACCAAAAAGCAATTTGCTCTTTTCAATCAGTCGCCACACAATCCCGCGGAAACAAATCAGGAAATTATAAATAACGAAAACATACTAAGTCTATCTAACGTTGCATTGAATTGGTGTAAGGCCCAAGTAATATTTCACGCATCAAAAATACATCCCGTGTTACTATGGAAATCGAATCAGTAACATTTCCCAACCGAGTTGTCGATTGCACACGAATCAATACTGAACTCGTGACACGTCAATAAGCGAAATTAGGGAATTTTCGTAATATCTAGGCCAACGTGTGTTTCACGCTAGAGCCGCATTTTAGCAAACTGTTGCGATCGAGAATTACCGCGAACTAACCGATGATGATTAACACGATTAATTGTACTGCTAAATTAGTCTAGAGGTTATTAGATTTCTTAAATTTGCACGAATATTTGTTTCCGAACTGGTATTTTTAGTTCATTTGTAAGTATATAGCTGATATACAAAAAAACCTGTTGGAAATATTACAATTGCATTTGGTTTTATGAGTAGAATTATCTAGTTACATAGTTTCAGGCTATTTGTTTCCGCCCAGATAGTTAACATCGTACAAGATAACACCATAAGTACGGCTTCTTTTTGTATTTTTCTTTTTGTACTACGGTGAATAGGCCGGAATAAATTTTGTTAATTGCTAAGACCCTGGTGTGTGTGCATAAACAATTATTACGTACTTTAAAGGAGAAAAAACATCGTGAGGAAAACACATCACATCCAAAAGTTCTTAGGATTTTTTTAGATGTATAGTCTGCCAACCCGCACTAGGCCAGCGTGGTGGACTAAGGCCTCAACACTCTCAGCTGTTGAGGAGGCCAGTCCTCAGCAGTGGGACGTATATGGAATGTAGATTATGATGATGAAGTCCCTGGTGTAATCATTTTCTGACAATTTGGACAATATATTTGGGCCATATAACAATTACCATCAGACAACAGTTCAGTCTGTTCAAAAACACACAATTCGTTTGTCTCGATCAGAACGGCAATATAAATTATTCAATGCGGAGTTTGTATGCGCGTACGTTTCAAAATTAAACCAACGTTCTTATTGAACCGGTTCTTAAAGATTTTGAAAACCAGACTCGTTTGTGATTCACGTGACCTATAAAAAGAAATAAAATGCGCAGTGTTTTTGATAGAATTGCTAATGCCATGATAACGAACATCACCCAAGAGACAAAGAGGTTTCCACTCGCAATTTTTTCTTAATAATTGACTGTAATCGTGTCGCCAATCAATATTTATTTAAACCTCATTACTCCTTGTTATTATGAATTTTATTTCACTAATCCGCCCCGTGATCGTGAACGCTGTAGTCTTCGAAACTATGGGAAGTCAAAATCAACCGAAAACGCGATAAACCGTAACATTATATATTTTAAACTTGAAGTTTTAAAATTTTGTAAACATTACCATACTCACATTTGCATTAAAACTTTTTACTGTTCTCGATATAGGCAATGATCAACTCGGCCTTTTTTAGATAAACAAGACGTACTATAAAGTGTTTGTTATTGTTTCAGCGCCAGTCGGAACTGTCCGGCGGAGGGCGCGCCCGAGCAGGACTCGGCGCAGCCCGCCGCCGTCGACTTACCGCGAACCAGGGACGGAGAGATCGACTATGATGGTGAGTTACACGCTTTCTACGTCATTTTACATCAGCTCATATATGCTCCACTGCTGGACACTGGCTTTAAATTTGAGAGCGGTTAGGCTGTAACACCAAAGAACATAAAAGATTCCTGTTGAAGGAAGTTAGTTGTGCAGTTTCTCTCATGGTGGTGACACATATCCACACATTTCTTCCAAAAGTCAAAGATGAGTATTTGGAATTTGAAGTCAACCGAAGAAGTTTTTCCTTGATAGACCTAGGGCCTAATTGCA
Organism: Hemaris fuciformis; assembly: GCA_907164795.1. Lineage (NCBI taxonomy): Eukaryota > Metazoa > Arthropoda > Insecta > Lepidoptera > Sphingidae > Hemaris > Hemaris fuciformis. Next base: position 12,278,679 of record OU015449.1, read on the forward strand.
AAAACGTGATACTAATCGCCATAGTGATGTGCATAATCAAAAATGCTCATATAGTTGAGGTTTAATGCGTCGCAAATACTTTAAATCTACGTTTATAATATTAGTTTCAACATAGCTCAGTGTGTGGTTTTCACTTTTTTGTGTTTTGACTGCCTCGTGGTCTCGCAGTACAAGTATGTGCCGAGCTATCTAGAGGTCCTGGGTTCGATTCCCGGGTCGGGCAAAGTGTTACTGGGTTTTTCCATTAGGAAATTCTCAGTAGCAGCACGGAGTCTGGAAATGTGCCCGAAAAACGGCAATAGGCTCGCCCCCTATTACGTGGGACTGATACATACCTGGCGAAATGTGGGTGCAGAAATGCACCTCTGCCTACCCCTTCAAGGAATACAGGCGTGAGTTTATGTATGTATGTGTTTTGACCTGTCAGCCATATACCTACCTACGTGCTAAATAAATGTATTTTCTTATAATACGTTTGCATTTGAATATAAACACAAGCTACGTGACACGGAGCACGTAACAATATTCGCGTATACAAATACGTAACTACAGGGAACACACGAATGCATGTAATAACGTAGCGATATTGTTTGGTTTCTAATATAGAATCGGGGAATAAGCAAACTACCCATTTGATTGCAAGTAAACATTGCTTGATATAATAATTATCTACGATGTTTTGGGCTTATTTAAGGTTCTCTCTTCCACTTTATTATGGTATCAATAATGAACTTGTCTACATAATAATGACCTAGTTCTTGTTTGTAAACTGCACATGGCCTAGAATTTTCGGGGCAATTTTCAAGTAACAGTATTGACTGACAATGATTTCCTTAGCATTTAAGAGAAATTGATTAAAATCTTCAAGTCAACTTAACATAAATTCAGATGTGATCTTTTGCATTGTTTTTGTGATAAAACACGAAATAGTTAGAAAAATATACTTATACTCTTAGAATGTTCGAGAAGATATATAACAATAAGTATACGTTAAGAATAATAGTATGCGTATTCAACTGAGATAGTTATACTTGCAAAATATTATAAATATATTTAAAAAAATGTATACGATGGTATAATATATTTCACCAAATACCTATTACTATTCAATATGCATTATTAATTCCTTTTTAATTAAATTATTTATACCATGACACATAAATTATTATAACCCTTTTTTTGGCCCTATTCCACCAAACTCCCGCCACTGTACCTCCTGTGCTCCAGAATCAACAGAGGCACGCACAGTATCGACACCGAGCAATGAAGCTCAGCGAATCTAAGGGGACCTAAAATTGTCGTAATCCCGCAACGAAGTTAATCAGAAAGACAGATAAAGGAGGAGATGGAAAACAATAAGCTTATAAGTCATATTCGTTACGTCATAATAACAAAATGTATTTACGTTCATATAGGTACGTCCTACAGCCTCCGGCTGAATATCCTAGCCGTGCGATTCACGATGATATTTATTTTCTTTAAATTATTAGGTTTGTTAGACTACCTCGTGGTGTCGCGGTACAAGTATGTGCCGTGCGATCTAGAGGTCCTGGGTTCGATTCCCGGGTCGGGCAAAGTGTTATTGGGTTTTTCCATTAGGAAATTCTCAATAACAGCACGGAGTCTGGAAATGTGCCCATAAATAACGTGCCCCCTATTACGTGGTACTGATACATACCTGGCGAAATGTGGGTGCAGAAATGCACCTCTGCCTACCCCTTCGAGGAATACAGGCGTGAGTTTATGTATGTATGTATGTATTAGGTATTAAAATCGCTCTCCGAAATAACAAGCCTTTTGATAAAACATGATTCGAATAAAATTTGATTTGAAAACACAAATGCAAGTTAGTGGGTTTTAACAAAAATACTACTAAAGTTACGTAATGTTTTGTCTTGTATAACAGTCTTAACAGGCTTATGTAGAAAATCATGCAATAAACACTGCGTCTAGTGATAAATATAGTGTTATCCATTTAAGGCAGAAAATTAATAATATATCTTAATCCCTATATGCGGAGAGACTGCAATATGAATGGTTGAGTGAGATCCGGCGATGACTGACGTGTACGGTCATCGATTTTTGGCCTGACTTTTTAATTCTGCTGAATTAAATATTGAAGTTAGATAGTTCGTGAGCTACATATGTACTGCCTCGTGGTCTTGCGGTACAAGTATGTGCCGTGCGATCTAGAGGTCCTGGGTTCGATTCCCGGGTCGGGCGAAGTGTTATTGGGTTTTTCCATTAGGAAATTCTCAGTAACAGCACGGAGTCTGGAAATGTGCCCAAAAATAACGGCAATAGGCTCGCCCCCTATTACGTGGGACTGATACATACCTGGCGAAATGTGGGTGCAGAAATGCACCTCTGCCTACCCCTTCGAGGAATACAGGCGTGAGGTTATGTATGTATGTACATATGTAAGCTCGGCCGTTGCTCTGCTATTGAGAAGGTTAAGACTTTTAACTACACTAAGTAAAAAATTCTTGCACATAACTCTCCAAGTATTTCTCTTTACATTTAAATAACTTTAGCTACAAAGCTATCTACATAATATACGTCACAATGTTAAGCACGAACATTCTCTACAAACATTTGGTTACCATAAATATTTTGTTCAACTTTTCTCGACACAATCCTAAATAGTCTCTCGTCTCGAAGTGCCCAACTGCGCTCCAGCTTGACGCGTTCCACACGCAACGCCTGTGACTCACGAGATTCGTCATCGGAGGATAGTCGTGCTTACGTGCCAGGAATGTAAAAAAAGCGATGAAACTGATATAATGTCTCACTGGAACGCTTTTACGCACGACGCGACGCAGTCAACTGTTTCATGTAACAAAAGGAATCGATCAGCATACTGTTACGATCTGTATACGGTCTTTACTTTATTGTTATCCATTTTTTTTAATGGCACTGACGCATCGTACTAAGTATATTGCAGTCCAAAGAAGAAATAAAGCTAAATTCCAACGGGTATCTAGAACATGTATATGCTATAATTTATCGAATAATATAGTCAACTAGGCTTTTTATATGGACGTAGTTTTGATACAACGGAAATTGGAAAAATGTCCGCCACGAGCCCGAGGTAAGACGCGGAAACTAACGCAATTTGCGTATGCTTCTTACGGCTCTGCGTCTACGGTTGATGGCTGTTTAAAAATATATTAGCGAAGACATGTGCGTCAAATGGTGAGAAAAACAGGTGCGGTTGGGAAATTTAAACCAAAGAGATAAAGAATATACTACTCACGAAAAATGCAAAAAAAATACATTACTTATAAACAGTTTTTAAGGATATACGCCACTTGGTTATGGTAGGTTACGACCTACGGGTGGTCAGCCTTTAAAAACAGAAACGAGGGACGTAAAGTTGATTATTTTTTACAATCTATCCTAACTGCACCTAACACTTATTGTGTGTTAAGTCGAACATCATAGGAGACGAGTTTATTGCTAATTATCGGGCACGTTTTAGTGCTGTTACTAATGATTCATCATCAGCCCATATACGTCCCACTGCTAGGCACGGGCCTCCTATACAACTAAGATGGTTTAGGCCTTAGTCCACCACGCTGGCCAGTGCAGGTTGGCGGACCGCCGACTTAAGAATTTCCTAAGAACTTTTAGGTGTGCAGGTTTCATCACGATGTTTTCCTTCATGGTGATGTGATGGCCTCGAGGTTAAGGCACGCGGTCGAGAATCTCGACGGTTGTGGGTTCAAACCCCAGGCACACATTTCGAAAATTATGACTTTATGATACTGACTTTTCGAAATTATATGTGTATTCACAATGAATTATCACGTACTTTAACGGTGTTACTAATTTTTACGTAGTGAAATACCCAAGAACACTTTCTCGAGCAGTGAATTTAAACAATTGATCGCACGATCTATAACCAAAGCATTAAAAACTCTTTTTAACCCTATACTTAAAGGTTTTAGCAAAGAGATAACACGTGGCCTAGCAAATTTCAAAATTCCGACGGTACTGCGAAGAGACAAACTTTTGCTTAGAGTGAAAGTTGTAATACGAATTTGCTTCCAAGTCTGAAATCCTATATGCTTTGTGTAATACAAATTAGGCAACCCTATCCATGACGTACGCGAACCGGAGCTGTGTCGTAACATGATTTTGATGGATTCTGATGTGCATAGTACGTAATGTGCAGCAGGACTAGCAGGATTTGGGTTTTCTATAAGTTAGGATTGGCAATTGAACAATCAAATCAACTGATTGTGAGTGAACATTGTCCATAACAATTCATCAATACATCACTCATTTCAAAATTTAGTTTATTTATTTATTTATTTATTTACACTTTATACATACATGATGTAAAGGTGGACTTAATGCCTGAGGCATTCTCTTCCAGTCGAACCTTAGATGGTGCAGAGATGAAAAGCGTAGGTGTAAATTAAATTATGATATACTACACACGATATTAAAGCTAATACATAAATACAGTTTACCACCCTGTTCGGCAGGCAGTCGATCACTAGAAAAGAATGGGCAAGTAATTCTAGTGTTGCTCTTTTCCAATCAAGAAATACTTTACAATATTAATACAAAGATTACATTTTCTGAATTAAAGCAGCTCATTAATATAATCACAAACTATTGTATTGAATATGAAAATAACATAGAGTAATCTAAAATGGAGAAACTGTTAGGACTAGGCTGAGTATGTTAGACTTACAGGCGCAGCACATATACACCTCTGCCAACATTTTTTACCCATAAATGTATGCATGTTATAGTTATACTACATACTATATCCCAACATCGCCAACCCGCACTAGGCCAGCGTGGTGGACTAAGGCCTAAACCCTCTCAGCTGTAGAGGAGGCCCGTGCCCAGCAGTGGGACGTATATGGGCTGATGATGATGATTAAGAAAGTAAATCATGCATGTTAATATTGTGTATACATTGTTACAGCTCTGTACGAGGATGAGTCTGACAGCGACCTCGGCTCGATGGAGAACCACGGCTCGGTGGTCACACATCTGCTGTCGCAGGTCAAGATTGGAATGGATCTTACTAAGGTAAATGCCATGATACACGTAATAAGATCCATTTGTACTACGAAATACAAAGCGGTTAGTATTATAGTTTCGAATGGTTAGAGATTTTTTCGACAGTGCTATATCAACAAGTGGCCAATATTTGAATATTCTTTGCCTTAAAATACTGTTTAAAAAAAACGTTTAAACGAACATGTAATAAAACCGTATTTTTTATGTTAAGTGTTCTTTTCTCCTTTCAGGTTGTGCTCCCTACGTTCATTCTAGAGAGGCGATCGCTTCTAGAAATGTACGCTGACTCGTTCGCGCACCCCGACCAATTCGTCAAGTAAGATATGTTTTTTAACCATTATGTAAAATATTTACATATTATCAATAAATTATTTTCGTTAACTAGAACCAAAATAATATCAAAAATCGCACAAATAATATTATATCTAACACATTTTATACAACAAATAGCAATTGTAAAATTCTGATGCCAAGTTTACATAGCTGATTACTGACGCAAGCAGTTCGTTGAGACTGTCGAGACAGTGTCGACTGTTGAGACTGTCGAGACAGTGTCGACTGTTGAGACTGTCGAGACAGTGTCGACTGTTGAGACAGTGAGACTGCTCGGGCAGTTGGAGTATTGCCCACGTAGTGAGAGCGCACTGGAGTTGAATCTCCGTCCATGTATTACAGGATAGTGGACATGCCGACGCCCCGCGACCGCATGGTGCAGGTGGTGCGGTGGTACCTGAGCTCGTACCACGCGGGGCGCAAGTCGCAGGTCGCCAAGAAGCCGTACAACCCCATACTGGGCGAGGTGTTCCGCTGCCACTGGGACCTGGACGGCGTGCAGGAAAACAACGTGGCTAATGATAAGGTAAGTCCACTTCAAAAGGAGTCATGTGCAGGACAAAGTTCAGTAATCATTAGATAGATAGATAGATAACTCATTATTGACACCCACATTTATACAGTAATTTACATAGATTTTAAAAATAAAAAATAAAAGTGGAACAATAGGCGGTAGTCAAGGGATTGATAGGCGGTTTTGAATTAAAAAATATTTATTTAATCAAAACCTTAATTTAGTACAGTGTTTTCTGAGCAAGAGCGGAATACAGAATGAATCATAATTGAAATATTTCTTAAAGCTAGTGTTTTACAAAATGGTGTCAATATTTTCTGCAAGTCAACATAATTTGTTCTAGAACTTTCCAGTGGCACGTGTATACATAAATGCTGATTAAGATTCCTTCAATTGGTTATTTAGGTTTGCTTACAAAGCATATATTAGTAGGGTGACCATCCTTAACTCCTCCCCCCCTAAGAGAGAAATAGGCTGGAGACAATTCTTTTGGTTCCGGCTGATTTCGACTTAGTACTAGGATTTTCCTAAAGATTTTATATTTGACAATCAAAAATGCTAATGAAGCTACAAACATTATTACTATTATACTTATTGTCCAAACACTTATATCTTGGGTCACTGAAATTTCACTTTTATCTACACTTTCACTGGTATATTTTGCACTATTTAGAATGTCTTTTATATCGTTGAGGTCTACGCCGCGAAGGTCCACTTCTGTCATCTACCGTGATTTCGTGTTGTAGTCCAGGCATGGTTATAGCTCGCAGCAGCAGACTCATGTCGGGTGTCCTTGTTTCAGCTACCTTACTGATCATCTTATCTCCAATATATGTCTCGCAGTTCTGGCTAGGGATTACCAGAAATGTTCCTCTCAGGTTGTATTTCATGACTTCATTGTTGCAGTTCTCGGAAAGTGCCAGGTTGTGCTTAGTAAAAATCAACCATATTCTATTGGCTACCATGTGACTCCTTGCATCTTCTATTTGAACGAAGGTCTTGTGGCATGAAGAATAGTTTTTCAACAGCATTATTTGTTCAACGCACGTTGTGTCAGCGTATTGCACTATGTCATCTTCCTTACAGAGGACGCGATCACCTTCGATCTGCTCGCATGGTCTAGCTACGGGTCTAAATTTCAATCCATTCACTATGAGGTAGGGATATTTTGGAATAATAACAGAGGTTTTTAAGGAACTGGGATTATATGTAGGTATAGGTATAACCTTATAGTAATTATACGTGATATTGTCTAATAAAGAAACTTCTAACACAAAAACTAATTTATTACCATCCGAATAAGATTTAAGAACTATAGTACTTTCTAGTTTCGTAAGGTTTTCCTTACCTACCGTATACACTAACCTATTATGTTTCTCTATTAAATTAGCTGCTTCCCCGCTTAGTCTACTCGTTATTGCGTTAAAAAGATATTCGTTTTGTAAATCATCACCCCGATATAGATTAATTATATATACCCCGGGTGGTACAACCATGATTCCTTCCATTTTAGTTACAAAATAATAAACTCACTGACAAAAATACCTATTAACCTAACGTGAAAATTAAATCACTTTATCTATCTATTAACGTAAATGCGCTACGTGCCAGACGGGCTTTTTCTAATCCCTATAAGTACACGAAACACACACGTATAATGATCACCAGGAAAATCAAAGGAAAATTGACGGGAAAGTGAACAGATCTACTCACATGACCCACAGCTTTTCCGCTCTCCTTCTGTGATCGGTGATTCTGCTCCTCAGCTTGCTCTGCACCGTGGCTTTTCTTGACGAATTTATTTGGTTCGCTGACCCGCTGAATCGTTGAAACGAAATTTGGAGTCTTTTCCGCGCCCGAAAATTTGATTCGCGATGGCACAGAGGACCCAAACGACAAGGTCACTTACCGGCTGCGCCAGTCAAGGGATTGATAGGCGGTTTTGAATTAAAAAATATTTATTTAATCAAAACCTTAATTTAGTACAGTGTTTTCTGAGCAAGAGCGGAATACAGAATGAATCATAATTGAAATATTTCTTAAAGCTAGTGTTTTACAAAATGGTGTCAATATTTTCTGCAAGTCAACATAATTTGTTCTAGAACTTTCCAGTGGCACGTGTATACATAAATGCTGATTAAGATTCCTTCAATTGGTTATTTAGGTTTGCTTACAAAGCATATATTAGTAGGGTGACCATCCTTAACTCGGTCTTATCGCTGAGAGCGATCTCTTCCAGACAATCATCAATCATTTCCCTTTTTTTGATAAAAAAAATCTTTATTAATCAAACATATTAAATTAGGCTAGACCAGGCTATTCTTGGGGTACCATTAATAAAGGAAAACAATTTGGATTCAAATTATTACTTAAAGTTTTAGGTGCAAAAATTTCAATTAATACAAAGTAAGTGGACAAGTGGCAAACCCTTTGTTTCCAACTCTTCTTTACATCTTTTTTCTGGCTAACTTCGTTGCGGGATCATGACAAATCTGGTTCACTTAGATTCGCTAAGCTTTAGTACAGGAGCACAGGAGTTACAATGGCGGGTGTGTGGTGGGATAGGGCTAAAAAATAATAACTAAAAATGATCAGTGCTTTCTAAATTATATTACGAATTTGTAGATTTGTGTCGTCTTTACAATTAAACGTTACCTTTACATGAAAATGATTAAATAGCCGTTCACACTACGTCCTTTTCTCCACAGCAAGAAGTAGGCGACGGTCCAGTCCCATGGTGCACGCCAGACCAGCTCTCGTTCGTGGCGGAGCAAGTGTCGCACCATCCGCCCATCTCCGCTTTCTACGCCGAGCACGTGAACAAGCGCATACAGTTCGAGGCGTGGGTGTGGACCAAGAGCAAGTTCCTGGGCCTCTCCATCGGCGTGCACAACATCGGCAAGGGCACTGTCACGCTACTCGACACTGGAGAGGAGTACACCCTCACCTTCCCCAACGGTTACGGCAGGTTCGTCTTGTCAATTTATTACGATCATAATAATAAATTATCATATAAAAAAAATGACATTTCGTGTTGCCGAGGGAGTTTCTTGCCGTTTCTTCTCCACAGCGGTAACACGTTTCGAAGCGGCAATAGTTTAAAAAAAACTTACTTGACGATTCAAAAGCACTTGTAAAAGTCTATTTGAATAAAGGTGATTTTGACTTTGACTTTGACTTTGAATGTGTAATTCGTTTATGTAAATAAACAGACACTCAAGCCACGGGATTGCCTATTTTGGGACCTGTTGGTACTTAAATGTGTACATGTTTTGTGGAATAAATTTCATTTCATTTCATGATCAGTAAATAAACAAGTTAAGATGGCACATTCAGTAACAAAAAACATATTCATACATAAACATAACCAAAGTTTAATTTGGTATACCAACGTACATAAAACATAATAAGATCGCAGTGATAGAAAACATTGATAGTAAAATAAACCTAAGTTTTCGTCTCCAATTTCTTTTCATTTAATTTAAAACACTAGTGGTCCCAGCAGACGTCGTCCAGCCCGGAAAAGCTTTAAGCGATATGCCGACAGCAGCGCCACCTACCGGGTCTGATTGTGAATCTAAACCATTCTCTAATCCCCTCGAACACACACAAAAATTTCATCCCAATCGGTCCAGCCGTTCAAGAGGAGTTCCAAAACATACAGACAAACATTCATTTTTATATAATTTATATAATAATTTTTGTCAATTATCTGTTCCAGATCAATATTAACAGTCCCGTGGATTGAGCTCGGCGGCTCCGTAGTGATAGAGTGCGTGCAGACTGGCCACAAGGCCAACGTGGAATTCCTCACCAAGCCTTTCTACGGAGGGAAGAAGCACCGCGTCACATGCGAGATCTTCGCCGGCCAGGACAAGAAACCCTACTACACCGCCCAGGGCGAGTGGAACTCCAGGATGGAGGGACGGTGGTCAGAGACTGGGGTGAGTTTACCAGTTATCGTTATGACATTTACAATGTAAAATTTAAATAATGTAATTAAAAAAAGACATTTATTGCTATTAAAAAAAAATGACATATCGTGTTGCTGAGGGAGTTTCTTGCCGTTTCTTCTCCACAGCTATAACACGTTTCGAAGCGGCAATAGTTTAAAAAATATTAAAAAGTGTAAAATTGACGATTCAAAAGAACTTGTAGAAGTCTATTTGAATAAAGATAATTTGACTTTGACTTTGACTTTAGTGTGAGAGTGAGGTTGAAAGGTCACGTGTTAAAAAGAAACGAAAAGAGAGAAAGGACGCAAATATGTTTTAGTTTTATTTAAGGTTAGTGTTAACTTGTCATCTAAATACAATGTACTCCTTTAAGAAGAAACTGAAAGCATGTGAATTTTTATGAGTTTATTATCTTTAAGTGATTTGTCATTCCGTGAATTAGGTAGAAATGTATGTACATTCTGCGTAGTTTACTCTTTAATTTTCATGAAATAGGGTTTGCACGTCAGTGAATATTTTTTTGGAGTATGTTATAAAGCGTTACTATGGTTCTTATAAGTCGTGATGGCCTCGAGGTTTGGGCACGCGGTCGAGAATCTCTACGGTCGCGGGTTCAAACCCCAGGCACACACCTCTGACTTTTCCAAGTTATGTGTGCATTCACAACGAATTATCACATACTTTAACGGTGAAGGAAAACATCGTGTTGAAACCTGCACACCTAAAAAAGTCTTAGGAATTTTTTAGGTGTGTAGTCCGCCAACCCGCACTAGGCCAGCGTGGTGGACTAAGGCCTAAACCCTCTCAATGGTAGAGGAGGCCGTGCCCAGTAGTGGGACGTATATGGGCTGATGATGATGATGAAATACAATGTACTCCTTTAATAAGAAACAGTTAATGTGATTTTTTATGAGTTTATTCTCTTTGAGTGATTTGTCATTCCGTGAATTAGGTTGAAACGTAGGTACATTCTGCGTAGTTTACTCTTTAATTTTCATGAAATAGGGTTTGCACGTCAGTGAATATTTTTTTGGAGTATGTTATAAAGCGTTACTATGGTTCTTATAAGTCGTGATGGCCTCGAGGTTTGGGCACGCGGTCGAGAATCTCTACGGTCGCGGGTTCAAACCCCAGGCACACACCTCTGACTTTTCCAAGTTATGTGTGTATTCACAATGAATTATCACGTACTTTTGGTGAAGGAAAACATCGTGATGAAACCTGCACACCTAAAAAAGTCTTAGGAATTTCTTAGGTGTGTAGTCCGCCAACCCGCACTAGGCCAGCGTGGTGGACTAAGGCCTAAACCCTCTCAATGGTAGAGGAGGCCCGTGCCCAGCAGTGGGACGTATATGGGCTGATGATGTGATGATGTGATGATGTGTGATGTATGTTATACAGGGTTGCTATGGTTTTTAAATATCTTTATAAAGCCCCATTTCACCTCCTTTGTATGTATGTTGTAATTGTGTAATGTTGTGTGTATTCCAGCGCACGGAGGTGGTGTTCGAGGTGAGCAACATGAAGCCGCGGCGCAAGCGCGTGGCGCCGGTGAGTCGGCAGGCGGCGCACGAGTCGCGGCGCGTGTGGCGCCACGTGACGTGCGCGCTGCGGGCGGCCGACTGCGACGCCGCCACGCGCGCCAAGCGGCACGTCGAGCAGCACCAGCGCGACCAGGTCAAGCAGCGCGACGCCGCCGGGGAGAAGTGGCTCACGCAGGTGAACAGACACACACACACACACACACAACACAGTGGCGGTACTTCCACAGAAGCCCAAAAGCCCAGTTTGGGTTTAAAAATTTCAAAAAATAATTTTTAAGCTTTAAATCTTTATTTAACAAAAGCAATTTGTTAAATAAATAAATAAATAAATAAGCAAATATAAACTAGATATTACACAATTAACGTTAAACGCTTTTGGGCTTTTATGGAAGTCCCGCCACTGACACAACATACATACATACATAACCTCACGCCCATAATCCCCGAAAGGGTAGGCAGAGGTGTATTTCTGCACCCACATTTCACCAAGTATTTATCAGTCCCACGTAATAGGGGGCGAGCCTATTGCCGTTTTTCGGGCACAATTCCATACTCCGTGCTGTTACTGAGAATTTCCTAATAGAAAAACCCAATAACACTCTGCCCGACCCGGGAATTGAACCCAGGACCTCTAGATCGCACAGCACATACTTGTACCGCGAGACCACGAGGCAGTCACACATAACACTCACATACATACTTCTGATCTAACTATAGTCGACGCACTATGAACTGAGGCCTCTCGTCATAAATCATATTTATCTATCTGTCTCGCTCGCACTTACAGCTCTTATGGAGAGGTGTAGTGATGTGCATAAGAATTGTAGAGGTGCATATCGATAACAGGATAGGTACGAACGATTATGTATTATGCGTTGATATCAGAAACGACTAAAGACTTTTCGCTCTCACAATCACCCAGACCCAAAACAAATATTTGTGGATCACACAAACATTTGTCTCGGTGTGGGGATCGTGCCCGCGGCCTCTTTTCGCAAGCTGGTATCTAGCCAACTGCGCCACGGGGCTGTCAAAAGTATTAAGCTACTAAAACATCCCTCCCTACCCATAGTAAACAATAAATAGTTCGTACCACACACTAAAAAACAAATCTTGTAGGGTGGTACGCTTAAAAACTACGGAGACTTTTCCGCCTCACATACACTTAGAATAAAAGAAACATTTGTAAGAGTAAAAACTATGTGTCCACGAGGTTTGGGCGCGCGGTCGAGATCAATAGGCCAGCGTGACGGACTAAGGCTTAACCCATCTCGATTGAAGGGAAGGCCCGTGACCAGCAATAGGACGTATATGGTCTAATGATGAATGAATGAATGATGAAAGACAAAAAAAAATCTCGATGCGGGAGTCAAACCCTCGGTCTCTCATTTAACAAGGTGGTGTCGCTTACTGCCTGTTATTAACATTATATATCTGTTGCAGCTATTCAGCCCCAAAGGCGAAGACGGCTGGGAGTACAACACTCCATTGAAAAAACGCGTCGGCGCAACGAAAACATCGCCGCAACACAAGAGCACAGAGAACGCGGAAACCAGATAATCGTGGTGATCACCCGCTATGGACTATTTTTATTAAAATCGCAAGGTAGAAATTCCTATTTCACAGCAACAACAAGACCTTGTAGTGCACGCACGTAGCCGCCTTCGGTTATATATGTAGTTAAATCTATCGAGTTTCGGATCGCATCTGTTGTGCCGCATGATGGCACGCCACGTCATTTTTGTGGGGGGGAGTATGTGGGGTAAAACGGGGTACGGTGGGATTGAAGTGCGAAATATTGCATGTCATTAAGTAATATGAAGATTTCGACGTACTTTACCAGTTAATGAACAAACTTAAGTAATATTTTTTTATGGGGTATAATGCCTAAGTTAACATATTGAGTGTTATAAAGATTAAATATTCTAATATACCTGTTTTAAGAAAAATGAAGCTCCCATATTTAAAATTATGATGTGAAATATTTCACCCAAAAGAAACAGAAGTGTCGTGGCGTGTGCGAAGTGTGTACGATAATATTGTTGAGGCTCGTGTTACGGTTAGTGTTACAGGTTACAGTTGCGGTTACGTGCTTGTCCGTAGGTTATAGGGTAATGTTACGCGACGCACCAATGTTACTCGCTTACAAATCTCTCGGAATGTTTCCTCTCTGGATTGTCATTTTGCCATATTTGTTTCGCGTTATTCTGGTTGGAATGTTGTGGACCCTCGTTATATGGACTTTTATTTTTTAAAAATAGTTATTTTTTTAATTTCAATATTTTTTTTTATAATAAAAACCTTTATTAAAATACTTTTTAAGATAGAATCTCTAGTAATACTCACCTGTTTAAAAGTCCGTATATTGAGGTAGCAGCAATTGGCTAAATGTGAGTGAGCATTACTGTGCATAGGAGGTATGTCTATACTTTTGATTTTACCCCCATTACGCGATCATGCAAATTTGACAGGCTTACTGATGACTGATGGTCGTGATGGTGCTTCATACGGGTTTGAATAGTTCTATCTGTATTGATATATTTTTTTAAATATAGATTTCTATTAGACTATGGCTAGATCTTCTTGCTAAACAAACATACTAATAATAGTAAAATTAATTGATATAAATAATGTGTTTGTTAGGTTTGTGAAGAATGATGTGATAAAAAAATATACATGAATTGAACGCACTATTCTAAAACCTGCAAGTCGTTCATCAGTATTGCTTGACAGTTTTGACTGACCGGGTGTCCCTTAGCGAATGTGTTTAGCTAATTTCCCCCCTCCCCCTTGTTACTTGTTACGGCCTAGTATATAAATAACAGCAATAAAAAAATGTAAATATTTAACATTCTTTAAGTAAAATTGTCTAAGCTTCGAATTTCTGTCGGGTCCGGACATGGGGCGTACTTCACGTGGACTTAGGGTGTTCACTTCTTAAAAAAGATTTTGATAAGAATTTGCGGGTGGCCCAAATAGTACCACAAAAATTTCTACATCTAAATTTCGTTCTTTTATAAATGTTTCCACACGCAAATTTCGCACGTTGTGTAGTAAGTAGGTATTCCAGAGTCCCTATTGCTACTGAGAATTTCCTGAAAAACCCAAAAATACTGCCTATTACCCGGGAATCGTTCGTAGAACCTCCATCGCATGCCATTTATCTGGTAAGGCGTTTTCTCTATTTTTACTAAAAAAGGCAGCTTCTTAACTTTTTGATGTCCCATTTGTATATACATATTTTAAAATATATATGTAATAATAATGTTTTCGCTGCAAAATGTGTGTTACATATTGTATGTAATGGTGGTACTATTCGATCGCACCCGATAAAACAACAAATCACATATCTACAGATGTTACGAGATGTTCAAAAATTGGATTCTGGCGCAACGGCATGTTAGGGTGGTCAATTATAATAACTAAACTGAAATAAAGAGAAGGGACAAAGTTTGTCCAAGTGTAAAATGTAACACAGTATGCTAATATTTAACAACAGAATCCTAAATAAATATTTGTGGGGTGACTTATCGTTAAATTTCACAGGCACAGATAATATAAAAACAATTTTTGAAAAAAAGAAATGTTCGGCTTCACCGTGTTAAAAATACTGACAGTTGAAATTGAATATAAATTCCCAAGACGATTGTTTACTAATAACGGTTTTTCAGATTAATAATAAGTTGTGATTAATATTTAAGGCCGTTGTAAACTATGTCGTTATCAAAGAATTCGACTCAACGAAAAAAAAACTTCTTAAATTTTTCCTTAGAGTTAACGCAGTCTACACACGCTTCGTCACATTCTATGAAACATGTTCTCACAACGTCACCATATTTAATAGGAATTTTGTAATGTTATATATTTGCTATCTATAGAGAGCTCTTATTTAATCTCATTCAATTTACAAGTCACTTTTATGATGAGGAAACTATAAGGAGGAAATCTGTAAGGATGTGTTCCCCACAAGGAAAAGTCTACCAAACCGCATAAGGATATTAAACCAAAGCCTATAGAGCAGGGTTTCTCAAAGTGGGGCACGTGAAACCCTTGGGGCTCGCCATTCGACGGCAGGGGGTTCGCGACAAGATTTACGCAATAATGATGCCTAGCAGACGTTTTGCCACTTTGTTTGTATCTTTTTTTGAAACAAAAACCTTATTTACTTCAACAGACAATTTTATTTTTTTGCGGGGGGGGGAGGTGGGTTAATTAGTGACTTAAGGCTTAAAGGTTCGCTGTAACCTGGAAACGTTAACAGGGGTTTGTGATACCGAAAGTTTGAGAAACTCTGCCCAGCAGTGGGACGGACAATAATTAATAGAAACGCAATAGCTCTCAATAGATACTGAAGATGGCATTCATTTTTCATCTATATTGTATTTAAGGATCATCAATGACGAGTGACGTCACGAATGTCAAAACAAATGAATCAGAATCAGAAACAATAACAAAGGTTAGAAATTCATGAACCATATTTCTTTCCTCCATTAACGACAAGGCCCGAGGATCTTTGTGTCTTTGATTTTCATGAACGACGGTAGTTAACAAAAACTGACCCTAACCCTAAAACCCGTTTTGGATTTTCGACTTTAACTACGGATTGTTTGGATGTGTCTTTATTTATGTGTGAAATAGGTAGTATTAAACATTCGTGACGTCACAAATGTAAAATAGACATTGTAATTTACACCGCAGTGATTCTAAGTCCATGTACACGTGTGTATAATTTATTAGTGAAAAGACTGAGTGAAATTATGAAAACGAAAATAACAAGGACATGCCGCGGCGACGGGCGAACGGTACGACGTGAGAAATTTATTGATACGTTCAACATTCGATCACATAGACTTATTTAATTGAATAGTTATAAATACCATGTTGTATATTTAAATAAAAAACTTGAAAAAAATATGTTTTTTTTTATTAATATAGTATTATACAAAACAAAATTTAAAATTTTATCAAAAAAAAATACAGTTTGCTCAGCGGGTCATTGTTTTATACCTGCTCCGAAATTAATTTTCAATATTAAGGTGTTGTTCTATTTTGAGTGAATCGACTAGTTTGATCCTGAAAGACGAATATGAACTGTATATTTCTACTCCAATATTATACCGGCTATGGTTTTTAGTTAAAGAGAGCGAAACAATTGCAGTTTAACGGACACAGAATTAAATTCGAAATTAAATATTTCAATATTAACATGCTAATAATTTCCTTATAGAAATGTATGTACGACTGCCTCGTGGTCTCGCGGTACAGGTATGTGACGTATGTGCCGTGCGATCTAGAGGTCCTGGGTTCGATTCCCGGGTCGGGCAGTGTTATTGGGTTTTTCTATTAGGAAATTCTCGGTAACAGCACGGAGTCTGGAATTGTGCCCGAAAAACGGCAATAGGCTCGCCCCCTATTACGTGGGACTGATAAATACTTGGCGAAATGTGGGTACAGAAATGCACCTCTGCCTACCCCTTCGGGGATTATAGGCGTGAGGTTATGTATGTATGTAGAAATGTATGTCACGAAAATCAGGACCCGGGACTGATCTTTGCCTAGATATGCTTTGATGGCATAATGTTTTGTCTACTTTTATCTACTTCATCCGTTTGAGAAAGAAAGAAGTAACAATAAAAAATCTTACCAGAATTCGATTTTGTTATAAAACTTAAAGCCTTTTCCAAAAAAGTCATTTTCTCACAAGGCGATCCTTGTAGGAGAGTCGATATAGGAGCCGTCAGTACTCTGAAGTTCGTCTGGTTGAAGTCCATAGTATCATACAGGAAACGGGACTGTCTGTTGCTCAATATCCAAAGGTTGCCTTCAAGATCTATCTGAAGAAAAAGCGTTTACAGGCTGGTAAGTAACTGAATATTTTATTTGAGATTTCTCTACGGAGTTTTTCTTAGATGTGACAGGTCTGCAAATCAACTGGTCTTGTACGTGGAATCAGATCCTTAAACCCTCAACCGCAGCAGAGGGGAATAAATGCGTGCCCGTTGGAGAGTACATCAACTGACAAATCTAAATTGTATGCAAAAAATGATATCGAAGTAAACAAAAAGTCGAATATCAAGGATTTTTGTGTGTGGTAATTTAAGTTCCTCGATAATTTCGGTTCACAATGTGTCCTACCGAATTGCGTTGCGATAAGTATTAAATATTTTTAGTCTCAATTCGCTAAGCAACTGAGCTAAATCTGGTCTGTTAATATTGTTATCATATATAAACAAAATTCCAAACACATCTGTAGTAATAATAATCCCCTCCAACCGATTTTCGGTCATGGCGACCACTTCTGCTCCGTTAAGTCCCTCGTCTTGCATGTGCTCTAGTATGGCTCACGTAGCCGATTTTATTCACAAAGGTGCGCGCACACTGCGGACACGTTAGAGCACCATTTCTATAATTATAGGTGATAGCCACTGGTGGTCGGGCTTTCAGGTGATCACGCTTGGCATCCTGCTCAGTACGCCGATGCAATTCAAAGCTGTGAACTTTGTTTTGGATGCGCGATCTCCACTCATCACGATCTGATGCTAAATCTTCCCAATGGGAAGGATCTATGTCGCATGCCTTCATGTGGCGCTTGAGCACATCCTTGTATCGCAGGAGTTGTCCACCGTGCTTTCGCTTGCCTTCCTGCAGTTCACCATAAAAGATGCGCTTAACGACCCTCCCCTCGGACATGCGCCTCACATGGCCGCACCAACGAAGTTGTCGCCTCATGAGATACGACTCAATGCCACCCACATTGGCCCGCCTCAAAACTTCTGTGTTGCGCACACGATCTGCCCAATGGATGTTGAGGACAGAACGGAGACATTTGATGTGGAAACGGTCCAGCTGTCTAATGTGGCGGCGGTACGGGGTCCATGTTTCGGCGGAATATAGAATATTGGGCAATACTATGGCCATGTACACAGAGACCTTTGTAGACAGCTTAAGGTCATGCGAACGAAAAATCTTATTGTTCAGTTTGCCAAAAGCTCCCGCAGCAGCACCGATCCGGCTGTTAATTTCGGCGTCAATGTCGCACTTCGATGTTATCGTGCTCCCCAAGTAACGAAAACTGTCCACCTGCTTCAAGAGATCTTCACCAAGCTTTATGGTCAGCGTCTCACGACCGTTAATGTCCAGAGACATTACTTCCGTCTTCTTGACGCTGATCTTCAGGCCGAATTTGCAGCATTGCTCGTGGAGATTCGTCACCAGCAGCTGGAGATTTTCAGGGGACTCTGCTACAAAACACAGGTCGTCTGCGTACATTATATCATGCATGTCGACAAGAGATATTTTCGTCTTGGCCTTCAACCTAGACAGATTAAAAAGTTTGCCATCTGTTCGAAAGCGAATTCGGACTCCTTCAGGAGAAGATTTCAAAACTTCCCAGACTACGACTGCAAAGTATAGGGCGAATAGAGTAGGGGCCAAAACGCAACCCTGCTTCACTCCACAGGAAACGGAAAAGAAGTCGGATTGCTCACCGTTGGCCGACACGCAGCACTCCATGTCGTCGTGCAGCAGTCGCAGGAGTCGCACGAACTTCTCCGTGCATCCCAATTTTTTATTTTTTTTTTTTTTTTTTTTTTTTCTGCACAAGGGTTAAGTATTGGCTCGTTACGTCACCAGCAGTCAGAGTAACACGTCCGCTCTCGCCAACGGCTCGCACAAGACTGTTCCCCGCTACCCGTGTCCCCGAGACTAGTATACAAACACTATAACATCAGGTCTTACTTTCACATCAGCAGGAAACTCAAGCATGTTGCAATCACTTATGAGAATCTGAGCGTTGTCTTCGTTGAACGGTTTCTCTATGTTCCAACATCCAACGCCATTTTTACACAACTAGAAATATCCATTAATTAATATACGGCTCAAACTTTATCAATAGCTAAACGGATACCTTATAAAACATTACTTGATGAGTCTGTAATATAAAGCCATGACTTCTGAAAAAACCACTTCGTATTTTTATTTTTAATACTTACTTGGGTATAGAACAATGCTTTAGAATTAGGGTCGAAATCGCATGCTGTGGCTTGTGACATGGGACCTTTCTCGCCTACCACCTGAAATTATTAAAAGTATGAAATAAATCTATTTTGACACCCTCCCTCCACAACAAACGAAATCCATTAGGACCTTCCTATTTGTTTGAAACTGGTCGTCAATCGAGAAACAAGCTCAACAGATTGATTTCAGCCTCTGACATAAAAAATAGAGCAGCATTTGGGGTTCTCTTAAAATATAGGTACAACTGCACTAGTCGCGCCCCATTTGAACGGAAGAAGAAGTTAATGTCCATAACAAACTTTTAGACATAACAAATATCCCTATTGCATAAAACTTAGACTTAGGTTAAAGAAGTATTATACTAACTTCAACACCATTAAATATTTCTTCCTTTTGGATGTACTTATCTCTCAGCAACCTCGTGGACATTCTAAATTGTTTGGTACTAGAAGTGGGATGAAAGAACAAATGGCGGTGTCTGTAAACAGTTAATAAATAATATCATTGATTTTATTGACAAAGTAGTTTTGAACTATAGATTTCCGTTGCTACAGTAGATTTTGCCAATAAAGGGGCAAGTATAGGCCGATATATGTAGTTAGAAATTTGTAAGTAGTTATCATTCCCTTTTTTCTTATTTTATCGTCTTTTATCTACAAAAATATTGCTAATATCATAAGGTAACGAATAGCTATTATGACAACATCATCATTATGATCATAATCATCATCATCATCCGCCCATATTAGTCCTACTTCTGGCTGGGCACAGGCCTATTCTAGAGCTGAAAGGGTTAAGGCTAGCCTAGTGCGGGTTGGCGGACTACACACCTAAGAACTTTTTTAGGTGTGCAGGTTTCATCACAATGTTTCCCTTCACCGTTAAAGTACGTGATAATTCATTGTGAATACACACATAACTTCGAAAAGTCAGAGGTGTGTGCTTGATGTTTGAACGCTTCCGCCGAGATTCTCGACAGCGCGCCTAAACCTGGAGGCCATCAAGACTTACATTATTACGCAATATTATATTTTACCCATCATGCATTGTATGCGAGAGTGCAGCAGAAGATATCCCATCACTCCAATAGAAGTCAATTCCACCTACTTTGTACACCCCCGCGTGGGGATCGAAGTGGAAATAATGGTTCTCGACACGCCACGCCTCGTTTGTGGGCAAATGGTACACTATTATTGCGTTGGATCCCATATCCGTTACATACGCGTAGCTATTCTCGCAGTCTTCGCCCACAATATCCACTACCTAAAGAAAATAAAATTCATTATAATCAGCATTAGGAGTACGCAGGGACTGCAGACTACCCTTTATTACTTCGTCTGCCCATTTGAAGGGTGTTTCTAAACTGTGCAAGTATAGATAAATAGATTAACTCTTCAATGTACCCAAATAAAAGGACAAAATGTGATATTAAAAAAACATAATTTACGCATCAGCCACGTTTTTTTACTTACAACACTGGTTAAAACCGAGGAATCCCTGAGAACTTCATCAGTAAATTCATATCGGTTGATGAGCTTGTCAGTATTCAAATCAAAAATTAATATTGCTGGCGCCCCAAGCTGGGTAACTTCATCTGGAAATATAATCTCATTATCAAACTATTTGTTATGTATTATGCTGTAATATTATTTAAATAAAATATGCGTGAAGCCTTTTAAATTTCGGGGCATATTCTCATGATAAAAGGATATCAAATGAAAGTGCGCCGGCGAGCAGCAGTGGCCAATTTGAGGCGCTTCAGTTCGGGAATTTCATTAGCAATTTGTAGCCCTTGAGAGCCAGCCTAACAGCTTTCTTCTACTTCTACTGCAAAGAGTACTAAAAGTAAAATTATTCTACCAAACTTCAGGTCTATACATGTGAAAAGAAAACTCACTAGCCATATCTGCAACGCCATTGTCAACTACCCACAAACGGTCACATTTATCCACATGCACCCTGAAGGTGGACACCACGCAACTGTTACAAGACAGGCAACACGCATTATCGAACACGCAACCCTCATTCCAGTTAGGGTATGGATTTAGTGGCTGGTTTTGAGTACCGTTGACATAAATGTAGTTGAGCGTAGATGGAACTCCTGATTTAAAAAATATATAAATAATACATCAGTTTTGTCTCGCTCTGTTGAATGATCTTTAAAAAAAAGGAAACGAGACAGCGCGAGGTTTAGCACTGACGTCATCAGTGTAGACTGTCTCCATGGTCTTAGGTTCGAGTTGATTGTCTGGGTTCACCGCTATGGAAAGACTATTTTTATTCTGAATAACAAGATTACCTAACATTTACTAGAGTACCTTTTTTCCACCTCGGCATGGTGATAAACAATTTGTTCTTCCATCTAGCAAGACCTGTAGGCAAATTGTTTTCAGGTATGAATAAGCCCGACTTTAAAGCAGTCTCCCGGTCACCATTTTTCCAAGCATAGTCTATAGTCTTCCACTGGAACTGTGGCGGTACTAAGCAATGTACTTGTAGAATTATTAATATGAATACTAGGACAACTTGTGATATCATTTTGTATGATTCTGCGAAAATAAAAAAGATCCTCGTATTTTAGGGGTAAAGAAAATAATTTTATTCTTGAGAATTTAAATTTTTGGAAACATTGTGATGGTGTCATTTTTAATAATTATTCTGACAGAACGTTTGAATTCTAGCATTATATTTACAGAATAAAACTATCTGATTTTATTAAATCAGAAATTACTCTAGTAAAAACGAAACGCAATTCACATGTCAAATATTTTTCCACTACATTGCAATTTGTAAGGCATTTTACGCATTCACTATCCTTTTCTCGCTGAGTGTATACGGTATAGCGCTCTCTCATCTCATGCTGTAAGACACGTAGAGATAAGAAACGGTACAAATCAAGAAAATCACCCATATGTCACACATGACGGCGAATAAATAATTGTCCATTTATTCCTATTAACTTAAATTGAGGTGATCTATTACGAGACGCGTCTTCAAACGTTGTCTGTTTATTAATCGTACGCCGATTCACGCGTCACACTGTAAGCAATGTCAACAGAGAAGGAGGAAGCGCAAAATGGTGAAGGTAGTGTTGTCAGTGAACAAACAGAAAAAAGAATAGGCTGTGCACATTACAAACGTCGGGCGAAGTTCGTGGTAAGTTGCTCTGAAATAATATTTTCCAGCCATGAGTCCATTTTAATGTAACAAAGAGTTCAGAGACCCATCTATATATAAACTTTACTACGTCGAACACGCGAGATGAAATGCGAATTTTAGAAAACAAAGCCGTGTCAACGAACGGGGATTCGTCCACCGTCTTAATTTAGTGGCGGAATTGCGCTCTATGCAGTTGGAAAGGAACCACGGCACGCATCGACCGTATGTCTTAAATTGACATTATTTAACCTCTTAGGCTTTGATTGATATCATCTGATCGGCATTAGTTAGATACCTTTAAAAAGTCCTGATCTTTGGATTAGATGTGTAATATGAATACATCAATGGCCTAAAGCTATGTATGTAGTTTTCAATGAGTTATTGGCACTGATTTTAAACTCAACACTTCCTGCAATGTTATCCAAGTCAGAACTGTTGTAAGAGCAAGGAATAATGTAAAAAATGAGTACAAAAATAATAGACAATCTAATAAGAATTGTTTTAAAATTAAATAAGTGTATTTACAAAAAAAATAACATTACAAAATATGATGTAATAAATTTGTTATGGTAGAAAGGTCAATAGCAATTATGATTAATTAATTATATATTTTTTTAGTCTTTATAAATAAATTATATCACATACTTTTATCTATTGTTACATCGGTATTAGCAAAAATAACAACTTCTATTGTAAATGTTTCATACTAAAATGTAAATTCACAATTATTCCTAAACAGATAATACTTTACTGATGTCAATGCAACTTTGTTAGAACATATAAATGGTACTTAATGTATCTTAATGTAAATATTTTCACAGACTCCTTGCTGCAACAAAGTCTACATCTGTAGATATTGTCATGATGAGAATGAGCAACACTACTTCAACAGGAAATCTGTTACGGAACTCATTTGTACAGAGTGTGATACCAGACAAAAGGTGCAAGCTGAGTGTGAGAACTGTGGTGTTAGATTTGGCAAGGTTAGTATATAAATATAATAAGCCTTTATTACTGTATAAAAAAATCCATTGATTAATCAAAAAAATATATAAAAGTGAAAGAACTTTGTTTATTCTTGATGATTGGTGTATGATCTAACTAGGGTTTGCAATCCCGCAGTAATTTTTCCCGCAGTAAAATTTAAAATGCAAAAATATGCATATAATAATGCTTTATTACCTGTAGTTTAGTTACACTATATTAAATAATAATAATAATAATAGAAACATTCATACAATATCTAATAGAAAAGGTACTTTTTCATAGTTCTTATGAGGTTAGGTAGGGGGTTTGCAATCAATAGGGTTTCCTGCGTGTTAATATGGACTTATCTTACCTAAACAAACAAATAAACCTATTTTAATCCTTTACTTCCCTCGATCGGTTGATCGATCTGACTGACGCGCCCGCGCTGTTGTGATGGAGCTAATAGGCCTTCAGTAAAAGCTGAATTACCTTGCCGAGTCAAAAAATGCGGGAATGCGGAAACGCGGAATAGCAAACTCTAGATCTAACCAATATAAGCTTTAAATTGAGAATAATGGCATATAAACACAGAAGGTTGACCAAAATATCACTGGAACAGCAGAGGATAATGATAATGCCTATTTATCTGTAATCTGCAATACTTTTACCCTTGTATATATCTGTCCTCGCAATTGATGTGGTTTGTGTGGCGAACTTTGTACATTAAAATCTTTTTCTCCAGTTTTATACTTTTTTATACTTCTACGAAGTGACAACCAATAGGAGGATGGTAGGCATGTCTCTGATGAAGAAATGTTACTAAGTATTTCAATTCTGTCCAGATGGCTTGTGTACCGAAGACTTGTAACTTTTAAAAACACCACTGACTTATAGTACACCATAGAGTTTTAAAGGCTTTGTAGAATAGTCTGTTATTTGAGATTTTTAAATGCCCATTTTTATTTCCAGTACACATGTCTGATCTGCAACTTGTTTGACGATGAGGATAAGAGGCAGTACCACTGTGAAGGTTGCGGCATATGCCGTGTGGGCGGGCGGGACAGGTTCTTCCACTGTGAACGGTGCAACATGTGCCTACCTGTACAGCTGCAACGCGTCGGACATCGGGTGAGACACAGCAATTCTCTTTACTTACCATTCTACTATTTTTCTTATATAATTCTTACGAAAGGGATGTTCTATTTGTTAAGTAAATGGGTTGAAGTGTGAATTCTGGCCTCTGTTGGATAATATTTTGGTTGGCTCATCTGTATTATTATGTGAATATTAAAGAAGTGTTTCAAATGCGGCAATAGGCTCGCCCTCCATCACATGGGACTGATACATACCTGGCGAAATGTGGGTGCAGAAATGCACCTCTACCTACCCATTCCTGGAATACAGGCGTGTGGTTATGTATGTGTGTGTTGTTCCAGTGCGTGGAGAACGTGTCCCGGTCGAACTGCCCGGTGTGCCTGGAGGACATCCACACGTCGCGCATCCCGTGCCACATCCCCGACTGCGGACACTTGCTGCACAAGCCGTGCTTCGAGCAGCTGCTGCACTCCGGCCACTACGCCTGCCCCACCTGCCAGACCAGCATGATCGACATGTCCAATGTGAGTGATTACATGACCTATTTACCCTATGGGGCGTCCATAACTTACGTCACACGAAATTCATCATTTTTTGACCCCTCCCCCGTCCTTGTCACATTTGTAAGACCCCCCCCTCCCTAGTGGCGAAATGTCGGTATGTATGTATGTAAATAAAATGATTGTATTATGTTGTTTCAGCTGTGGAATTACTTGGATTCTGAAGTGGCCGCTACCCCTATGCCGCCAGAATACGCAGACTACAAAGCCACCATACTCTGCAAGGACTGTCATAAGGTAATATTAAAACTACTTTGACTTAGTAACAGAATCCGTGGCGCAATTAGGCAGAATGTTGAACCTAGACAAGTGTGATCCACTAATCTTTTATTAACTCTGAGTGTTTGTGGAACAGAAGTGTGTTTAGTGAGTTTACAGTAGGTAGAAAACACTACACTCACAACTTTTATTTCAGTTCCTTGTGTTTAAGGCTGGCTATTGCCATTTGTCAGGAACATTTGTAGACTCCGTGCTGTTACTAAAAAAAAATATTAAACTGTTCTTTCCGCATCTCTCATCCAGGACATATAGAAAGCACTATCGCATGTTTTTATTTATATTAATATACCATACTGACTGCTACCGCATCACCTCTTGCGGGCTGATTCAGGAACCAATCGCCATCTTTATCTCTCCCTTATATTCATCATCAGCCAATATAGTCTCAATGCTGGGCACTGGCCTCCTCTACATCTGAGAGGGTTTAGGCCTTAGTCCACAACTTTGGCCTGGTGAGGGCCGGCGGACTACACACCTAAGTAATTCCCAAGAGCTTTTAGGTATGCAGGTTTCCTCACGATGTTTTGCTTCACCGTTTAAGCATTATATTGATGTGAAAGAACACTCATGTACATGTATTTGTAATTTCAGTTATCAACGGTGAAGTTCCATGTGGTGGGTCTGAAATGCCAGCACTGCGGCGCGTACAACACGTGCCAGACCAACGGATTTCACAAGTGAGTCCACTTTTCATACCCTCAGTATGTGTACCTTGCTTCTTATATTGCACACACACTGACTGTACATACATTATGGAACACTACACATTATTGTCCTGTACTGCAATGTTCTATGCTATTTTATTAAAAACAATTGTCATGCAATTATATCAGATTACTAATAATTGTTACCTGTGACTCTGTAATGGACTGGAGTGATCAGAAGCATAGAGTCAACACAATTTATGATAGTCTTGACTATGAAATATCGACTCTGGCTGCCTCATACAGTGTTACAAGCGGGGATGTTATGGAGCTCCGTAACCGTAACCGAAACTGTCGGATATCCGAAATAAAAATATATCCGTAACCGTATCCGTTTCAGAAGTTTCGGATAGTTTAAGAAAATCTTGTGTAAAATACTAAATTGATTTTTATAGACAAATAATGACCAATATCGACTTATTTTTGGACATTTTTTTAATCAAGGTAATGTAGATTGTACAAAATGTAAACAGTGTGATAAAAACTTTAGCCGGAAAGAATGCGTAGTGCCTTCACTGAAACTTCATATAAAATCCAAGACACAGTGATTAGTACATAATATATTTTATTGCTGGAACAAAATAAGCAACAAAAACCAAAAACATCCAAATAGCTAATACCTTTACAAGAGTGTCGAAAACAGTTATATTTTACTTCAATCTAATATCCGTAACCGAAATTATCCGAAACTAACGGATAATCCGAAATAATTACATATCCGTAACCGTATCCGAAACCGATATAATTTTATTCCTATATCCATACCAGATTCGAAATATCATATCCATAACATCCCTAGTTACAAGGATCATTTGCCACTTGGATGACATTGACAAGAGAGTGCGTGTGCAATAAGGGTTACCTGACGAAAAAAATCTCTTTAGTTTTGGGGAACTATTTATACTTTGCCACCATATTCCTTAATTCAATTTAACCTTAGGAATTATTTGGTTACTATGTTTAATTGCATAATAAATAAATAAGATAATGTTAATAATCAATTGGAGCACTCTGTCAAAAGTCACTGCCTCGTGGTCTCGCGGTACAAGTATGTGCCGTGCGATCTAGAGGTCCTGGGTTCGATTCCCGGGTCGAGCAAAGTGTTATTGGGTTTTTCCATTACGAAATTCTCAGTAACAGCACGGAGTCTGGAAATGTGCCCGAAAAACGGCAATAGGCTCGCCCCCTATTACGTGGGACTGATACATACCTGGCGAAATGTGGGTGCAGAAATGCACCTCTGCCTACCCCTTCGGGTAATACAGGCGTGAGTTTATGTATGTATGTATGTCAAAATTCACAGTTTACAAGATGGCGGCGTTAGTTCCGATTTTGGCCACATGCCAAATGGTCCTTGTAGCACTGTAATCTACATTAACAGCACTTTTCTTGCGATAAAAAATATATTTAATTTTAAACATGTTTGTATCACCAGAGAGAGCAGCAGTACCGAGGGTGGTGATGCGTCGTCAGCGTCCTCCGCATCGTCAACGTCGAGCAGCCGCAGCAGCGCCAGCAGTGCCAGCAGCGCCAGCAGCAACAGTGCTGCCACCTTCACGCCGGAACCGGAACCTGCGCACCACCTGCCTCAAGCCAACCCCCTCGACGAACCGCCACAGGCCTGACCACCCTCATAGCCACACAGTAATCCCCATGTGCCTTGCCAACGGTCAGACTTATAGACGAATAAATACGTCCAACAGACACATTGTTCTGACCCCAAACTAAGATTCAAGTCTTGTGTTGGTATCAGAAACTATGGTAGCCTTCAAGAAAGTCCCTGCCCAGACACAAATACTTGCAAATAACATCTGACTTTGTGTGGGTTCGAATCCATGGCCTCTTGTTTCACAAGCTGGTGTCCATCTCACTGCGCCATGGAAACTTCAAACTGGACAGTTTTGAATTACCCTTGCTTATAAACCCAACTTTAATACTTTTCAATTTAAACAAGCTTTTTGTGCTCTCATAAAATATGTCACCAGAGAAAGCGAGAACAAGCATTTAAGTTGTAAAATATTTAACCACCGTAAGTGAGGTTATATTATGCCTGCTAGCGAATCTTTGTCAATGACAATGTTAGAGAAAAATATGGCTTCATTGTGGCATAGTCTATGTTTATAGGGACCAGTCACCAAACTAGAAAATGGGATTTGAACAATTAACCACTACTGGTCTGCCCTAAATAAAATCATGAAATAACAGGCTTTGTCTTCATCAGTCAGCTGTCTTAAAAAATAATCTTTCGTAATCTCTCAGTAAAATACATTATCTCATAATTCAGGTGAAATGTCTGCTTTTTTAAAATACAAAGCAATTCAGTTCTCAATTTCTATTGGGTATTAAAAGAAGATTATTGAAGTTTGTCATTTTATGAACCAGTGGCGGATCTAGATTTTCTGTGAGGGGGTTGAAGAACATACAACATCTTATGGGACTTAAAAATATGATTTTTTTAAAGTTCTGAACCCGTTTGTGTCTAAGCTTCTATGACTGGTTAATAAATAAAAAAGGCCAGTTTTGTGGATTTACAAAATCTGTCTCATTTGGTGACAAGGCGAAAGGCGTAATTAGATTTACTTCATTTTAAAATATCATAAAATTATTTGGTTCAAATTTATTTAATTTTAAGTGTCTGATTGTTTCACTAAATTATTTTTGACTTACATGGAAAATATTGTATCATTTTATATAAAGCTATGTAACACACCCATTTGCTCAGTTTCTAACCATATCAGGCTTTTTGAACTCCAGGTTCAGATTTAGTGCAATGATTTGGGGGGTCGGTACTATAACACCAGACCCCCACAATTAGAAATGTATCTCGCATTTCATACAAATAATGCATTATCTGCTTGTTAACATTGCCCATTTAGTATTATTTTGTATGTATATATAATATATATGCTATATATATGGTCTTAATGTGGTCAACAATTGTTGTTCATATTGTCCGTCTATAAAGAAATTCCAAGGAGATTCATTGTGAGGTCAAATAACTAGAGCAATAAATTAATCGCAATTTGTTGGTAAATATACATTTGTATGTTTGTAATATATATGGCTTAGTTTAAATATGCTAGCGAATAGTTTTATTTTTTATTTTTAGTATTTAAATTTTATACAGTATGATTGTGACCATTCTGAAACAGAAAGTACTTTAAGTACGCTTTCCGGAGTAGTTCAAAAACACCCTGCATTTTGTATAGTAAATCGTTGGTACATGTATGTATAATTGCAACTTCACTCATTAGCTCAAGCTAATTGAAAGATTTTTTGAAATTATGGTTTTTATATTATCATTTTTTAAATTATGAATAACTCAATCACTATATTGATTTTGTAGTATTTAGGGGGTTGTGACCCCCATGTACCTACTTACGGATCTGTACGCGTTTTATAACGTTCCTATAACCAAATGGAAATGTTGACCCTTGTTTGATTGTTTGTTTTATTATTTTCAATAAAACGATGTAAACAAATTGGCTTGACTAATTCTAATGAGGCTATTTTCTAATTACTGACTCTTTTAATAAACATATAAGTATATGTTTATGTATTTTTATATACGATTGAAATTAAATCATGTTTTGAAATAACATAACGACTCCCACCAATCTTCAACCTGGGAATTCCGCCAATCTTGTGTCCTTATCTTTCTAGCGGAGTCTGTCAAAATTGCATAGATTTGCTGGCTTAATGAATATAAAAGTAAAGAACGTGCATTCCATACCCAATGTGCAGATCCTGTGTATATCAGATTATTAAAAGAAGTGGCGGCACTTCCATAGAAGCCCAAAAGCGTTACACGTTAATCGTGTAATGTCTAGCTTATAATTCTTTGTTGTGGGGTCAAGATATTCTCATTTATATGTCAAAGTGTTTGTACTAAAGATTTAAAGCCTAAAGACTATTATTCGGTATTTAAGGCAAGCTGGGCTTTTGGGCTTCTATCTAATCATGAGTTAATCGTATTTATAAAAAAATAGTTCACACTGTGATTGGCCACTCAAGGGTTAGATTTTTTAAGTCAATTTGACTTAATGTCTTAATGACGAATCATGTTCCCTTCTAAGTAGCTAAAATCCACTTATATACATAAATATTCGACACACAAAATTTTAAACATATTTCACTGATAACTTGTAAATCAATGAAAAATCCAATATTAATTCGATCAGTTGCTAAACTAAATAAAAATAAATCATGTACATACTTTACTAGATAATGTACCTATAGCCAAAAAAAAGTCAAAAGTCAAATTATCTTTATTCAAATAGACTTTTACAAGTTCTTTTGAATCGTCAATATTAAGCTATTTTAAATTAAACTATTACTATATATATTTCATTAGAAAGTAATTAGGGGAATATTTCAGTTTAAATACGAAAGTGAGTGATAGCACCAGATAGCAACGTATAAATGTAATTTTGCGATGATTTTCTCCATAATCTGCTGTTTGTAGAAATCCTGTCAACATTATTTATTGTAACACGAACACTGGCAGTTATTTTTATTTTTTAAGCTGTTAAATAGTGTCCCTTGTTGCATCGATTAAAAACATTTAAAAAATCGAGGTTTTGTTTCATTACATCAATATTTCCTTTTAATATATGGCGTATAAACCGAGCGAAACATTGAAAAATGGACAGATATTATTTTTAACAGATGCTAGCGAAAATACTTTGCCGTTCATTACATAAAAAATGAAATTGCTTACTAAAGGTAATGTAGGCCTGACATATATCTGCCCTGTGGCAAGGGGGCGTTAGAATCCCACTACGGTATCCCCTGCCTGTCGTAAAAGGCGACTCAAAGGGGCCCTGGGGGTCGCTGGACGCGTTGCTGGGGGCAGCGTGTCCTCACTGAAAGTGAACCCGAGAGGGGCGGCAGCACCGTGGCCTGTGTTCGTCGCGGGCGCCCATCCACAACCAGTGCGCACGAACCAATCTAGTGGGGGTGCAACTGCCCCCACAACTCGGAGACGGCTGAGATATTTTCGTCGGAGTCGCATCGGGCGGCTGCGGCATCATTGTGGGTGCTTCTCGCCCACACACCGTGGTCGCCCCATTCGGCGCGAAGATGGCAACCGGGGGTTTTGGTCGGTATAGGGTTTTTTGTTACGGACCCAGCCCGGCATTAACATCTGCGCGGATGTGACGTCGCCGCGCGCTCGGCTGGAAGGCTGGTGACACCGACATACGCTTCCCGCCCCCCTCCCCCAGGGTTGGCGGGAAGTAGAGCCATAACTAGCTTTCCCCTCGAGAAAAAAAGACCTAAATGTCTTTAGGACATAGCCATGTATGTCTGCTGTTGTTATCAAACACTAAAGAAATTTATAGGCAAATGAAACAAACACTTGGCAAACATTTTAATTTATATATACAATTATTATTATAAAAGGTATAAAACATATTGTTACGTTGTAACAAGTTTATAAACATAAAATAAATACAAATAATAACTACATACAAACAAACAAATAACCCGTTGTTACAATTGAATGCAAACCGCGCGCTTTAACTAGCGATATCATCACAACGACCATATAAGGTATTCGTCGGTGCCGGAAATCAAATTATTTCTAGAACATCGGATAGTAAACGCCACAGCCAGAAATTTCGAGAAAAAATACAATAGCGATCGACGGTTCAACTTCCTACGAACTATTCCATCTCGCTCGATTCTATAATTACTATCTCAGTCCCACAGGGATTTACAAAAATATAGAGGGTAGTCGTGGCGTGTCTTGCTTCGGTTGTACCGTTCTTTCCATATCTCTGTCTCATGTCATACGGAACAATCTAGAATCTGACAGTACGCATTGTCGCCTCAGGAAGGAAATAGGCCCACCACCGAACCGATATGTACCTATATAAGGACGAATTCGCGGAGAGAGAATGAGAAATTCCGACGCCAGAGAGTTGTGATTAGTTCGCATTTTTTAAACAGTAGTAAAATCAGTGCTATACTAAAACGAAAAAGAAATTAAAAGCGGATCGCATCGTTTTCAACCCCCTTGGTAAGTTTAATATATTTAATTACAATATTGGCTTGGTTGCTGTTAACTAGTTTTTCGTGTCTGGATTAATTTGATTACTATTCAACAAGTGATTTCTTCAACCTTTTAATAGTGCAAAAATTGCTATGGCTATATATATTTCTTGATAGTGGTATAACAACGTAACGTAATGCGACTGTGAGTATCTTAAAATTGGTAAAATATAACTTACCTTTTTATTTTTCCGATGAGTTTCAAATATGTTTCGCCGCGGTATTTTTCTTCATTAACATTCTATTATACCTAATATTAATTTAGTCCAAATCAATATGGCCGCGATAATTAATTCCCACTGTGTTCCACGCGTATGTTGTTAATATCGGTGGCTTGTGTATTATCTTAATAAGAACTTTATTATCTTAAAATATATTTCCAAATTTAAATATAAGTATTCTATTAAAAATTGCCACCGAATAATTGTATTAGTTTGCTTAGACTTTAAAGCCAGTTAAATTTTTATAATTGTGTAAAGTTATATATAAACTATATTTCCTCCTGTTAGTTCAAATAATGTAATACACACACATAGCTGTGAGATTTATTTTCTAGATTAGCGTGATGTTAAGATAAGAGAAATTTCTCGATGTACCGGCGAAATAAATATCGAAGGTCATTGTTTCACTCGTAGTATTCATGTGTATAAAATTAAACCTGTACTTGTGTAAAAGTTTAAGTGTAACTATTTCTTTTGTACTCATCGCGTAATGGAATGGTGATCGTCCGGCATATAAACAGTTGGGGTTTGATCCTGGGTTGGGTAATTTAAATAATAATTATTAATTATATTGGCATTTGACATTTAACTATGTTTCGTTTAATTATTTTTTTTATTTTTTTTTTATTTTGTTTTTACAACCGGACCTAAATGTCGCCACTCCATTCCGCTATTTTTTAATTGCTTCACGAAAGATGCCGACGCCCATTCCTGGTCTCGTCTAGTGCCTGGGTGTCGGATCTTTCGCGCTACAAGTGTCGTTTCGACGCGTTCCAGGAAACTGGGGGTTCTCCGTTCGGGTTGAGAAATACGAGCTGCACGTTCACGACTCGGATTGAGAACTACGTGCAGCTGTCGTTCACAAACGTACTGTGGACTTGCAGCTCGTATTTCTCAACCCGAACGGAGAACCCCCAGTTTCCTGGAACGCGTCGAAACGACACTTGTAGCGCGAAAGATCCGACACCCAGGCACTAGACGAGACCAGGAATGGGCGTCGGCATCTTTCGTGAAGCAATTAAAAAATAGCGGAATGGAGTGGCGACATTTAGGTCCGGTTGTAAAAACAAAATAAAAAAAAAATAAAAAAAATAATTAAACGAAACATAGTTAAATGTCAAATGCCAATATAATTAATAATTATTATTTAAATTACCCAACCCAGGATCAAACCCCAACTGTTTATATGCCGGACGATCACCATTCCATTACGCGATGAGTACAAAAGAAATAGTTACACTTAAACTTTTACACAAGTACAGGTTTAATTTTATACACATGAATACTACGAGTGAAACAATGACCTTCGATATTTATTTCGCCGGTACATCGAGAAATTTCTCTTATCTTAACATCACGCTAATCTAGAAAATAAATCTCACAGCTATGTGTGTGTATTACATTATTTGAACTAACAGGAGGAAATATAGTTTATATATAACTTTACACAATTATAAAAATTTAACTGGCTTTAAAGTCTAAGCAAACTAATACAATTATTCGGTGGCAATTTTTAATAGAATACTTATATTTAAATTTGGAAATATATTTTAAGATAATAAAGTTCTTATTAAGATAATACACAAGCCACCGATATTAACAACATACGCGTGGAACACAGTGGGAATTAATTATCGCGGCCATATTGATTTGGACTAAATTAATATTAGGTATAATAGAATGTTAATGAAGAAAAATACCGCGGCGAAACATATTTGAAACTCATCGGAAAAATAAAAAGGTAAGTTATATTTTACCAATTTTAAGATACTCACAGTCGCATTACGTTACGTTGTTATACCACTATCAAGAAATATATATAGCCATAGCAATTTTTGCACTATTAAAAGGTTGAAGAAATCACTTGTTGAATAGTAATCAAATTAATCCAGACACGAAAAACTAGTTAACAGCAACCAAGCCAATATTGTAATTAAATATATTAAACTTACCAAGGGGGTTGAAAACGATGCGATCCGCTTTTAATTTCTTTTTCGTTTTAGTATAGCACTGATTTTACTACTGTTTAAAAAATGCGAACTAATCACAACTCTCTGGCGTCGGAATTTCTCATTCTCTCTCCGCGAATTCGTCCTTATATAGGTACATATCGGTTCGGTGGTGGGCCTATTTCCTTCCTGAGGCGACAATGCGTACTGTCAGATTCTAGATTGTTCCGTATGACATGAGACAGAGATATGGAAAGAACGGTACAACCGAAGCAAGACACGCCACGACTACCCTCTATATTTTTGTAAATCCCTGTGGGACTGAGATAGTAATTATAGAATCGAGCGAGATGGAATAGTTCGTAGGAAGTTGAACCGTCGATCGCTATTGTATTTTTTCTCGAAATTTCTGGCTGTGGCGTTTACTATCCGATGTTCTAGAAATAATTTGATTTCCGGCACCGACGAATACCTTATATGGTCGTTGTGATGATATCGCTAGTTAAAGCGCGCGGTTTGCATTCAATTGTAACAACGGGTTATTTGTTTGTTTGTATGTAGTTATTATTTGTATTTATTTTATGTTTATAAACTTGTTACAACGTAACAATCTTAACACACAACATTGGGAATGATCGTGGAATGTAAGAAAGCATATCATCAAAATCGCATATAAAGATTATAGTTCATTTTCAATTCTTTGAACAAGCGTTTAATGACAAGTCGAAATATGCAACTACCTTCAATGATCAGTGAACCTTAGAATCTGTTAGTTCTACACCTAGAACATTAGAATACGTAATAGAATAAACAGAATTTTACTAGCGTTTAATAGGTAATATTAAAGTAAATAACTTAAATTCGTTACAGCCTATTTTGAGTGAAATATTATTATGATATTTAAAATATATATATATATATATATATATATATATGATATGCTATCAAATCATTTTATAATATATTCTTACAACGATACTGCATGGTTTCGGGCAGTCTAATAAAGCATTAATATGTTTATGAGAAGACAAAATATATGTCGGGTTGGTCATTAGTACGGGACTTCAACTGACAGCGAAACGCAGTGTGCAGATAGCACGCTTCGACAGAGTCTAGCTCACTTCCGTGCGAAGTCGAAGAGCGGGGGCGTCAAGCGATGTCGACGAGTGGGAGTGGCAGCTTGAACGTCGTCAATTTTCATCGAACCACCGAGCGGACAACAAGTGCCTAGAAACTGTCTCACGTTTCGTTGTACTATAATTTGTCAAGTTTTATTGGAAATATAACCTCTAAATGTCTTAAAAGTTTTCACTCGGCCAATTTTAACTTTTAACAATGAATTAAAGAAGCTACTATCGTTACCAATATGTCTTTACACACGAAAACGAGCAACATAAAATACAATTTTTGTTCATTATATTCACAGATTAACACGTTGGAAGGTAAATATATTATTCAAAATAATGCAATAGTGTTGCCACAAAAAAACTTCTAAAATGCAATGCTTTAAGACGTATTTATGACATTTGTAGTACATTTGTATTACATAGAATTAACTGGTTGCTATGCATCGGTTTTTTTTATTAAAGCATTAGTTATTTTAAAAAGACATAACAAACATTGCCTTATTAAAATTATAAAGCGATAAAACTAAGCTATATTATACAGTAGGAAATCACTTTAAAGATTTATTCGACCAGGGGCCATTACAAAAATTATCAAAGTTGAATTGACTAAATGTTAATATTCACGAGGATAAATTATTAACAAGCACGCTTAGACGTTCGGGCAGAGCTTCCGCACTGTATGACGGCCGGTGAGTAAGAGAGCGAGTGACGTGCAGAACGCTGTTATATAGGCAGCCGACGTGGTGGTACTACCCGCCACCAATTTGTTATCTAACTCGGCCTCTCCTGACGCAGAGTCGTCCTCGACGTTTCGTTGT
This sequence comes from Hemaris fuciformis, assembly GCA_907164795.1. Taxonomy (NCBI): domain Eukaryota; kingdom Metazoa; phylum Arthropoda; class Insecta; order Lepidoptera; family Sphingidae; genus Hemaris; species Hemaris fuciformis. The sequence continues at coordinate 12,315,020 of OU015449.1, forward strand.
TCGACTCCACTCGGGTGCGCAGCTATTGCGGGTTTGTTGCTGCTGGTCTGGCCCGTGTTGTCACCCTCATCTAAAAGATTATGATAACACAATGATTAGGTTTAAGATAGCCTCGATAGCATCAATAAAACACAGCAAATGAAAATGCAGGATGATCAGATGATGATGATTGTCTATACCTTACCAGTATACCTTTCCACAATTGTTAAGCGGACTAACCGCGGTGGACTAACCACAAGTTGGGCGGACTGACCGCAGTGGACTTACCACAGGTTGGGCGGCCTAGCCGAAGTGGCCTTACCACATGTTGGGCGGACTAACCGCAGTGGACTAACCACACGTAGAGCGGACTGACCGCAGTGGACTTACCACACGTTGGGCGGCCTAGCCGAAGTGGACTTACCACATGTTGGGCGGACTAACCGCAGTGGACTAACCATACGTTGAGCGGACTGACCACAGTGGACTTACCACACGTTGGGCGGACTAACCGCAGTGGACTAACCACACGTTGGCGGACTAACCGCAGTGGACTAACCACACGTTGGGCGGACTAACCGCAGTAGACTAACCACACGTTGGCGGACTAACCGCAGTGGACTAACCACACGTTGGGCGGACTAACCGTAGTGGACTAACCACACGTTGGCGGACTAACCGCAGTGGACTAACCACACGTTGGGCGGACTAACCGCAGTGGACTAACCACACGTTGGCGGACTAACCGCAGTGGACTAACCACACGTTGGCGGACTAACCGCAGTGGACTAACCACACGTTGGGCGGACTAACCGCTTTTCAGTTGGTCACCTCAGTGGGCACCTCGCTTTGTAAGACGGGCACACCATCTGTAACTGAAGATGTTTGTAAATACACGAGTTTACTCACTTCCAAATGACAAGAGGTGCATGTCTCAGGGCACCATTCTACCTTTCACAGTAGGTACCATGTTTGAACCAACAGTATGCACTTCAGTAAGTAACGTGGGATTAAAAATATCGAGAACAAGTTTACTAGTCAAACGGGTAGTAACTCCAAAAATTGTCTTGCTAGCGAGGCTTAGGGGCCTTTGTTAATGCGTCAAATTTATACGCGCTTGGCCTAACCTGACCATTGCTGATAGCCCTCCCTATCACTCCACTGATTAGCAATACGAACGTGGTCGACATCATCGCACCAAACATTAATATCATTTAAAGTCGGATCAAAAGTTAAAATATAAATGTTGTTAGACCTTACCAGGTTCAAAGCACTTATCGCTTAAACTTATCCGCCAGCAATGTAGTCGCTCGGAGCTTGTGACACCGCTGCAGGCGTTAACGGGGATAGTTCGTAGTTAGGATTCATGCAGGTGTAGGGGCCACCCACACTGTACCAGAACACCACCATCGACGGTCGTCCGCCAACGACATTCGCTGCGCTTGACCTAGAACTATCTTACAACACACTCAGACAGGTTATTGAAGTTGCTGATGTAGGCCAGGACTCGGAGAACGCTCAAGTCTTTTATTACTACTAGTTTGCTTACTTGACAGTGACATATTCATGAGCTCATGAAACTAATTTATGCAACTTCAACATGCAGTATTCTTTATATCAACATGAGAGTAAACTCAGGACACACACAAAGCTATAAAAACTTTAAGTGTATCCCTCTACATATGTACCGACGAAAATGTCCCGCGAGCCTCATAAATTGGAGCACTTCTCTAAGATTCGTGGGTCTATGGGACTTGACAAGTGCCTATCTATCTAGGGCTCGGTCTAACCTGACCATGGCCAATTAAGCGTCCTACATATTATAGTTCAGTATCTAAGAACGTGCCTTTCTTTAAATTAATTTAAAACCTTGATTCCGTAAGTACACGTAAAACTTCACGCAGAGTTTCAAGGCCATCATCTACTTAGACAGAACAAAAACGTCGTCTATGTAATTTAGAAACCTACCCGTGTCTATCAGAGCCTTAAGTGTCTTTTAATTCGTCCGACAAGCCCTTGACAATATTCAAACGTAAAAAGAGACTTACGAGGGTATTCTGCACAAGTGATGCACTTATTACACTTAGTACACATCACTTCATATAAAACTGTAGCCGTATTCGCGGATACAATGAGCGAAATTCAGTTTTTAAAATTATTCAACGTCCCTCAATTATTTGTTACCCACTCGTTGAACCACGACTTTGCATTACCACTAAGACAACTACCATATCCGCTCGAGATACTCGCGATCATCCCACCTATTTATTTCGCAACCGCGGTCCGATTCTGCACACCACACGTCAAATTAAAGGATACTGGGATCAAACGGCGACATGTACAAACCTTGAGAAAGCACGTGAGTCAACGCGGATAACGCCTTAACAATTTTATACGTTGAGTCTTTTCTCGCCGTATCACTATCATCGCACAGAGGTGAAGTATATCCCCTGTTATGCCCACTAGCTGTCACAACTGACGGCATCGGTTGAATATTACTTTCGCTACGCGGCCGCGATAACAACCGGCAACCGCAGGTTCCAACCTATTTTCAAACGCATCTAATCTAGCACAAACCCGTTTCAACAATTCGTCTCGACGCCTTACGCGACACGTGGCTTAATCACGGGAACGATGCTTATGGGAACCATTTCATGACCCGCGCGAGGTATCACTGTTTAGACGGCCTATACTAGCGCTCAACCGAACTATCACTGGAAATATTAAGAACACGAGACCTTCTATCGCTATCGTGATATTTCGAACGGCTCAAATCACTCGGAACAAAACAACACAAAACGCACTATTCTCGTTACGCACAAATTAAAAATTTCATAACGATAAACTTCATGAAAACCGAGTTCTTAAACACGCAAATTCTATCCATCAGAGTAGGCGTAGGATACACACAAAGCTATAGAAACTCTGTGTGTATCCCACTTCTGAAGTAGGAAATCACTTTAAAGATTTATTCGACCAGGGGCCATTACAAAAATTATCAAAGTTGAATTGACTAAATGTTAATATTCACGAGGATAAATTATTAACAAGCACGCTTAGACGTTCGGGCAGAGCTTCCGCACTGTATGACGGCCGGTGAGTAAGAGAGCGAGTGACGTGCAGAACGCTGTTATATAGGCAGCCGACGTGGTGGTACTACCCGCCACCAATTTGTTATCTAACTATACAATATACATTAAAAATAAAATAATTATAAACAAATTCATTTATTTTATTACCAAACTATGTCTCGTAATACAAATTAAATATGTATACTTAAATCTAATACAATTAAAAGGAACATATAATTTGCTGGGAATATTATTTCGTATTATATATAAAAGCACCTAAAATGTAACTAAGGCATGAAGCTACATGAACGAAGTCTACTGCTTAAATAGGTGATTATAAAACATTCTTATTTAACTGCATTATGAAAATATCGCACTTTTGATATTGTAAAAGAATGTCCAAGAATTTTGGTATTTTCGTTTACATTACATAAACAACGAAATACCTGTTCTTTAAACAGAAAGAAATGACGTACCTACAACTATAAAGCAATTATAATAAATCATAAAAGTGTTTTTTTTATGATTCTCACTTTCGCTTTCATAATATTTTCGTTTATTTCGTTTTACTTGAAAAACTATATTTTGAATACTATTAGGAGTTTGACATAAATATTCCGAAAGATAATTTTTTTTTCGCACGGTAAAGTGACTACACTGGCGCCCAATGGCTCGTGCTTTCCAAATAAGATAATATATTTACTGGCCATAAATAATAATTTTGCCGGTTTCTATCAAAGTTGCTATAAATAGGTGTATTATAAAAGGAATAAATACATCAATTCCACAGAGTAACAATATCTTAATTTTATTACCATTAAATATTTTTAAACACACTTTAGAATATTTGTAAAAATATTTCTAAATCTTTTACTAATGCGATTTGATTATAAAAATATTATGCGATATATGTGAAAAAATACAGACATTTATTCTGCGTTAGTTAAACAATGTTTTATCTTCTTTTTTTATAACAGATGACTACATAATTCTCAGTTAAAATAGTTTTAAACATTCATTACAAAGGTTATATTACGTATTTCCATTGGCAATGAAAGCTTTCAATAGTCCCTAATACATTTTTACATGATATACAATTCTTTTAACATGAATAAAAATGCTACAAGACGAACTACATCTGAGCAAATATTACAATTGAGCTCAATAATTTTTATATTCATGATTTTTCTTTCACAAATAGCCTTCTTCGCAGTTGGGATTAACCGAATTCTTGAACCGAAAAATGGTATTCGCCAAATAACAATACATCAGTTTCAGTTGCTGTACTTCCATAGAAGCCCAAAAGCCCAGCTTGCCTTACAAAATTCTGAATAATAATCTTTAAGCTTTAAATCTTTATTTAAAAAAGCAATGTGACATAAATGAGAGTATCCTGACACCAGAATAAATCATTCTGAACTAGACATTACACAATTAACGTGTAACGCTTTTGGGCTTCTATGGAAGTACCGCCACTGCAATACATCACTTGATATGACCTTATATAAATGCCATAAACATGTTATGCTCACTATTATTTAAAGATTTGTTTGTTACAATAAGTTTTCTAAAGTTATGACGTCACGTAACCTTGGCATACTGCACTAATTAACAATTTTAACACAAAGTACAAGACTAATAATAATATAAATAAATACACCCAACAGTCACATACATAGTTCTGATCCCGCACTAAGATACAAGTCTTATATCGCGGGTATCAGACACTACGAGAGACTTTTCGGTCTCACATACATCCAGACCCGAGACAAATATTTATGGATCACACAAACATTTGTCTCGGTGCGGGGATCGAACCCGCGGCCTCTCGTTTCGCAAGCTGGTGTCTAGTCAACTGCGCCACGGGGCTGTCAAAACGGGGCTGTTTTAATATTTCCATATTGAAATCACTATCATATTTTTAACACAATATCCTTATTTGTTATAATTAAATAAGTGTTTTGGTATTTCTAACTCAATACAAAAACCTTTTTTTTAATAACCAAAATTGAATAAAAAGGTCTCAATTAATACGACGCGTAAATTTACATTAAATGTTGACGAAATTATTTTATTTATCGGCAATATTAAAATATATTGAAATTGTACTTATTTGCATTCATTGTTGCTTTTATGAGGTAAATGACACCTATACTGACATGCTAAATATACACTACACATTTTTATTTCCAAAAGTATTACTTATTTCTTGCTCCGTAAACTTTTGGAACAGTCTTCCAACCTGCCCCGATTTCCCATGGGTACTAAAACATATGCTTTCTAGTTTTGCTTGAACTTCCTAGATTGTTCCTTCATTTTCAATAATTTATCATATCATTATATTTCGACCAATTTACACAAAGCAAATTGTTCTTCTATTCACACGTTCCTTACGAATTTCTTTGTTTTTAGACGAATACCGCTTTAAAAACCGTTCAGTTGTTTTTGAATTTATTGCAAGATAGACAAACATGCTCAGGAGCAATTTAAGTTTTTTAAATGTAGTAAAATTTTTCCGTACTTTTATGATGTCTTGAAGTATAACTTAATACTGAAGGTTTACATTTTTAAGGTTTTTTTTCAAAATAACTGCTTTTTCTTTATTTAGAACCCTCAGATATTAAAAAAAAACTAACGCTTTCACAGTTTTATATTTTTCATCATCATCATCATCATCATCAGCAGCCTTTCTTAAGTCCACTGCTGGACATAGGCCTTTCCTATGGCACGCCACTGGGCTCGATCTTCGGCCCTCCTCATCCAACCGCTGCCAGCCACCTTGCGAATATTATATTTTCGTTATAAATAAAAAAATACTTAAGTTATTTCGTCTAACTTTTTTCCTATCGATGTTAATCAATACTTTTAATTAAACGATAATAGTGTTATCGGCTTTATCGATGATGCGGTGGCGATATATAATTATTAATGTGGGACTAATGCTTTTCGAAAGGTCAAGACTGCGGAACAAGATTATATTGAACTGAAATATTGAACGAAGGCCAGCGTGGTCGACTAAGGCCTAAACCCTCTCAGTTGTAGAGGAGGCCCTTGCCCAGCAGAATGATAATAAAACGAATATTTAGTTTAGACTATGTAGTAACCAATCTAATCAATAGTTGCAGAGATTATGCATGTAATGAAATTTGTATACAAAAATATAGGATAGGTAAATATAGAAACAAAAAAATATTAATAACTAATCGGAATTCGATTTGCAATTCGTATTATTTAGAGCTATAGGTCATTCTAATATAAATACTGTAGATATTTTGTGTTTTTTGTTTCGGGTCTGAGTATTTGTGAGACGAAAAGCCTCTCGTAGTTTCCGATACCCACGACACAAGACTTGTATCTTAGTATGGGATCAGGACTATGTACATATTATGTGCCTATTTGATGTATTTAATTTTTTTTTTAAATCGTGTAATTTAGATTTTTTTACATCATATTTTTTCTGAGATCAAAATGTTTTCTTTGGTTAAAATTTTTAAAATACTCGTTTATATTTGAAATATAAATTTTCACGCCGATTTTTAAAGTAATAAACTAAACCTTTAAGCATCCGTAATGGTGACATTTACCTCAACATTATATTAAAAATTTGGCTAGAAATTGACTAAAGCGATATAAATATAAATTATTCTAGTATTAGACCCCACTCTTTAAGCAATGGCATGATAGAATTTGCCTCATATCTTTTGATCGATAATAAACAAAAAGATGACGTATTCATTTCCATCGACAACAATTCATATTTTTCGTAGAGGGATTGAGCCTCTTCTGAAATCCTAGTCGCCGGCACACCATAAACTTGGGCCGGTGGGAATAGAATCTATTTGATAAATAAGTACCTAATTGGGAGCATTGTCTATGGCAACTCGTGGAATTCGAATTCTGTGTAGAGTTGTTCTACGCGCTGATACACTTCGTCACAGGAAGATAGGGTTTGTGGAAGGACCGTTAGGGCCGCCTCGAGACTCTCCTGTGAACCGAATATCTGAAACAAAAATAATATTTTTAAGAAATTTTACAGCAAAACTCGTTATTTCAAAGTCTATTTATTTATCGACTGCCTCGTAGTCTCGCGGTACAAGTATGTGCCGTGCGATCTAGAGGTCCCGGGTTCGATTCCCGGGTCGGGCAAAGTGTTATTGGGTTTTTCCAATAGGAAATTCTCAGTAGCAGCACGGAGTCTGGAAATGTGCCCGAGAAACGGCAATAGGCTCGCCCCCTATTACGTGGGACTGATACATTGAACATATTTTATTGTTCCCCTGGGATAAAGAGCATAATGTACTTATAAAAGTTACTTAATTTAACTAATCGTGAAGGTCTTAAGGTTCAGGCACGTGAAGTTATATGTGTAGGTATTCACAAAGAATTATCACGTAGGTACTTTAACGTTGAAGGAAAACACCGTGATGAAATATGCACACCTAAAAGTTCTCTATGCGGACTACACCCGCACTAGGCCAGCGTGGCGGAATAAGGCCCAAACCCTCTCAGTTGTAAAGGATGCCCGAGCCCAGCAGTGATCATATATGGGCTGATGATGATGATGATGTAATAGTAGCCTTTGCTAGAAAAGTCTTTCTTAAAAAGGGTTTCGTCGGCGCGCAACTTAAATAAGTCATCTTAAATACGTACAAAATTTAATTCCATAAAAATATAGTCATAATTAAATTGTTGAAAAGAAAATCCCTTTTACATAGATAGTGAAAAACGTCACGTGATAACAGCCAGTGTAATTGCGTGTAATGCAGACGAATGTTATCGTAGAATCAATAAACAGCGTTACAATTGACATGGCGCGAAAAACCTTAAGTGATGTTGATTGTGGTCGACCTTGGAGCTACACATGCGAAACACAGTACGGCACGCTTGAGAAAATATATTTGCTCTTTTTGTAATGACGTCTTACTGTATCACTAATGCCAAGCGTTTAAGATCAATGTTAATCATGGCCATATGTTTATGAAATTAGCTCTTTAAAACGAATTCATCATCAGCCCATATACATACCTACGTCTCACGGCTGGGCACGGGCCTCCTCTACAGCAGAGAGGGTTTAGGACTTAGTCCACCACGCTGGCCTAGTGTGGGTTGGCACCTGCACACCTAACAAATTCCTAAGAACTTTTAGGTGTGCAGCTTTCCTCACGATGTTTTCCTTCACCGTAAAGTAAGTGGAGTCATTGTGAATACACACATAGCTCCGAAAAGTCAGAGGTGTGTGCCTGGGGTTTGAACCTACGAGCGCCGGGATTCTCGACCGCGCGCCTAAGCCTCGAAGCCTTCACTAATTAATTGTCTTTAAGCCCTACGTAATAGGTGACGAGCCTATTGATATTTTTAAAGCACATTTCCAGATTCCTTGCTACTTCTGTAGATTATAGGCAGTTTTACCCTTAAATAATTGTAACATGTAGACATTACGTACAGTTCGCTCCGAATCAGAATCAGATCCTAAGGTAGTACCGAATACGACACCTGTATAATATATACTTAAATATTAATTATTTATAAATAAATAATAAATACAGCATAAATGAGATAAATACAACTTTAAGAAAAAAAAAATAGTTACAACAGGCGGTCTTATCGCTAGCTGTCATTTCTTCCTGACAACCCACGGTACAATATAGTGAACATCACACTTCTCATCCAGGCCCGAAAGTATTACGGATTATAAAAATTCAGTAACTTTAATCCACAGAGAAATGTAGCATTATGAGAAATCATACAATAGTCAACATTAATTCCCCAGCTGCAATTTCATGCATCGTTCAAATCTATAATTAGCCTCTCGAAAGGAATTCTTGAATAGATCTGATAATTGAGACACACACAAACATTCACGGATGTACCCACTAAGGGGCAGGCAGAGGGTAAATAGAGTGAGTGGAGGGCATCTCAAGCCCTCCCAATTTTGAGGACTCCATGATAAGACGGAGCGCCGAGCGGTAGACGAAAGTAATGTAAGGCTTTTCGCCCAAAAATACCGTAGTGCCGCCCCAAATGCGCTTGAAGGCCACCGAGAAGTTTTTTTAGAGGATAATTTATGCATCATCTGACAGCTGCGTCGTAACGTGACAGAAGGCGAAAATAATTATGTTATTCAAGCAAATTACCAGACTTAATGCTGCTACAATTAATTCAACAAAAAAACGTAATGATATTTTCCCCGACACAAGAAATCAAACTCAGGACCTCGGCATCGCAAAGTACACTCTTCAGCTACGTTACTTATGAGGCACTCAACAGGAGCACTCAATAAGACCATTGAAAAAATATAAAAATATTGCTACACTTGTCACGTCTTCACATAATATTATAATTACTTGGCAACACCGCCAATTCGTACCAAACAAAACACAAGGCATTATCAGCGGGTTTATTATTAAATCGATAAATGGCCTGACATTAAAAATTCTAGATAACAGCATCGATCAATTAGCCCGATATAAGAATACATTATAAATAATTTGCGACCTTGCTCACTAAACCATATGGATATCCTTGACACTGTGATGTTGCGTGCAAACTTAAGATTAAAGTGTAATGATTATCGTTCCTCCTCTGGGAATACTCCTATTTATGATAAATTACTTAGGTCTTATATAGATAGATACATACAAAAGCTTGTATTCCCCAAAGGCAGAGGTACATTTCTACATCCAAATTTGACCACATTTTTTTCGTCCCACGTAATAGGGGCGAATCTATTACCGTTATTCGGGCACATTTCTAGACTCCGTGCTGCTACTGAGAATTACCTGATGGAAATACCCACTACACTTTTGCCCGACCCGGAAATAGTACCCGGGACCTCTGCCTCTGGCAGAAATATGACTCAGGACTTTCATGATTAGTTAGTATTCACTCACCTTCTTGAGCAGGTCGGTTCTGGACGGCAGCGCGTGCATGGCGAGCGTGGCCGCTTTCCTGATGTACCAGGGGTGGAACTCCGCGAGGGTCTCGTTGTACGTTCCCTGACAGGCCGTGCACGTGTTCAGGCCCTCGTCCGCCTCACCCAGCCTCTTCAAAAACAGACGGATGAAGTCTGAAAGTATTTGTTATGTGATGAAATCTGCAAAAGTTTTTGAGTGTTCACGCCTTTTTATGTAAATAAATAAAATAAATACACCCAACAGTCACATACATAGTTCTGACCCCACACTAAGATACGAGTCTTGTGTCGTGGGTATCAGAACCTACGCGAGACTTTTCGATCTCACAAACACCCAGACCCGAAACAAATATTTGTGGATCACATAAACAATTGTCTCGGTGCGGGGATCGAACCCGCGGCCTCGCGATTCACAAGCTGGTGTATAGCCAACTGCGCCACGGGGCTGTCATATGTATGGGAATTGCTTTTTTGTGCCTTTGGGAAATATTATTTATTTATTTTACATACTTTATTGTACACTATACAAGTATTTACGACAGAAATGAGATAAACGACAGTGAGAAGAAATAGCTACAACTGGCGGTCTTATCACTAATTGAAATCTTTTGCAAAAAACCTACTGTACTGGCATGAAAAGTTATATCATTTTTGTGTATAAAATTCCGTATAAATCACACAATGGATTTTCCAACCAGGTGTTATAAATGGTAAGGAAAACATTGTTACGAGAGTGTGCACGTTTGATTATAATTATCATAAGAATTTCGAAGAATTCATCACGAATTAGATTACGAATCGGATCACGATCGGAGATTCTGCACCCACGTTTCGTGCGCGATGTTTTGAATCCCACGTAATAATGGGCCAGCTTGTTGCAGATTTTTTGGTAAATTTCATCATAATATACGTCCCACGGCTGGGCACGGGCCTCCTCTACTATTGAGAGGGTTTAGGCATTAGTCCACCACGCTGACTTTTTATTTTATTTTATTTTATTTTATTATCTTTGGGAAACATACAATAAATTTTCTCTTAAAAGACTAAATTTTAAAACAAATACATATATCAAATCAGTTTCCACTTATAAAAAAGATCTTACAGGCAACGGCAACACTACAAACAACTAATAAACATTTACATATAATTTAAAGGAAGATTAATTTACAAAATTTTAATATTAGCAATGATTGTTATGGAAGCAAATAATAATAATAATAAACAAAAAGATACATACAGAAGAGAATACAGAAAAAGAATACAGAAAGATAAACAAAGATAATGTATTACTACATTATAATAAGTTTCTAAGTATCTTTCTGTAAGAATTATATTTTTCATTAAAAATATCTATATCCTGAAATCTCTCGTTGTATTTGCGACATACTTACTCGATTCACAAGAACTACGCAAGAACTTTTTAGGTGTGCAGGTTTCATCACGATGTTTTCCTTCACCGTTAAAGTAAGTGAATTAAGTGTGAATACACACATAACTTTGAAAAGTCAGAGGTGTGTGCCTTGGGTTTGAACCCGCGACCGCCGAGATTCTCGACCGCGCGCCTAAACCTCGAGGCCATCACTACTTCATCATTGGTACATTTACAGAGTACTATTTACTGAGAATCTCCTAATGGAAAAACCGGAATACGAAAGGGGGGCCTATAAACCTCATGGAACATTAATTTTGCGGGATCAACGAGGCAGCAATGAATGCTACTTTAAAACCTCATGACGCTAGAAGAGGCTAAATACCGATTTTGGCACACATACAATCCATTAATATAATGTCTGCCACGATAATTTCCTCTAGATAAGCTAATCCTTGTTACATCAAATAATATGGGCGGAAATGAAAATAATCCAGTACGTGGCATAGAATGATTAATACCTCGTAAGACCCAGGGAACGAGTATACGGCGTGTTATTGTGATGTCGGGGTCTCCGGCCTTCCAACGTCGCCGTCTTGCGCAATTTGGGCGGTACGAGATGAACAGGGCGATAGGCGCCTTTAGTTGTTCCCCGCTGCCGCCCGGCGCTCCGTCCAAATGTGGACTCCTCTGCGATGGAGGGACTCAAGATTGGACGCATATTTGTTGTGAGCGTCCGCGCATTCACGAGATCATGCGCTTTGCCGTACATCTCGAGATCGTAAATCTTCTGCAAGTCGCCTCTAGTTGCCTTTAGTAGCCTCTTACGACAGGCAAGGGGTGCCGTGGCGGAATTCTTACGCCCCCAAACCACAGGGCGGATATATTCACAGCTATGGTCTCGCACTAGGGGCCACTCTAAAAACACTGCCTGCTAAAGCAAGCAAGTACTTGATTTAGAATATAAAGAGCTAAATCTCACATACATACATACATAAACTCACGCCTGTATTCCCCGAAGGGGTAGGCAGAGGTGCATTTCTGCACCCACATTTTGCCAAGTATGTATCAGTCCCACGTAATAGGGGGCGACCCTATTGCCGTTTTTCGGGCACATTTCCAAACTCCGTGCTGTTACCGAGAATTTCCTAATGGAAAAACCCAATAACACTTTGCCCGACCCGGGAATCGAACCCAGGACCTCTAGATCGCACGGCACATACTTGTACCGCGAGACCACGAGGCAGTCAAATCTCATAGAGTGCTATGGCACTCTCAAAGTCTATGGACTTTGTTCCCATCAAAATCATTATCTAGATTGTTTATCAACTGAGATAAAATCGTTTTCTCTCGTTCTTAACCTACACCTATATCTTACGTAACATTGGCGCGATGGCATCGAGGTTAAGCCGCGCGATCAACCAAGACATTATCTTGGCGCACGCGGCTTCGAATTCCATGTTGTGTCTTTTCAAAGTTGTCTATTTTTATTGAATTATTTGGCACTTTTAGGGTGGAGAAAAACATATATTTTTTACCAAAGGGTCTTATATATATAATTATATGTAAATATTACTTAGAAGGTGTCATATATCTTATGTAAAGTTCACTAATCCGCACTAGGCTAGATGGACTAAGGTCTAGTCCACCAAATCGAGAAGGCCTGCGACCAGCAGAGAAACACGTGTAGCCTGATATAGATAGATAAGAAATACGACAGTGTATGACGTAATATTTGGTGTGTAAACGACAAAGCAATCTGATCAATGGTTACTTCATTGTATTAAAATGTGTGACGCAAAGAACTTGACTGCTTAGTGAGTTCCTCGTAATAACACCTTCATACAATAACGCCTGCATCCAAAAGGAGTAGGCAAAGACATTTTTCTACACACAGGTATTTTTGACGTGAAAATGTGGGTACATGTAAAAAAATAGGCGCTCCGATTTTCGAGATAGGTTCTGGTTGGTGGCGCGTTCAAATTCTAGGCACACTTCTGAATTTTTACTTAAGTTATCACGCACATAAACAGCGAAGAAAAAATTATCGCGTCGAGGTTTTCAAATTAAGTATATTTTAGGTTATTAGTATTACGTATTCAAAGGAAAGATGAACAAGCGTAAAAATAAAATATCCGATGTTAAAGATATTTTTAAGTAAGATAATTAAGTATTAGTGACTAATTGAAAAAAATACATAACAGAGGTGCATTTCTGCACCCACATTTCTCCAGGTAGGTATGTATCAGTCCCACGTAATAGGTGGTGAGCCTATTGTCGTTTTTTGGGCACATTTCCAGACTACGTCCTGCTACCGAGAAATACTTGCTGGTATAGAGTAAAAACCCAATAACACTTTATCAGGAATCGAACCCGGGACCTCTAGATCTGACGGCACATATCTGCGAGACTACGAGGCAGTCTAATTGAACAAATTACATTTTTACATCTCGGTCGCAATCGCGTCACTATATGCAATCTTGCATTTAACCATGCTATGACAATACTGTGGGTACACAAAAACCTGTTACTTTAAGGTTATCCAAGACAAATTTCTCGGGTATGACGTATACAAATGGAAAAACCCGACAAAATTCTCCACTTATAAACACCATACAGGTTTTAATGAGAGAGCTGCAACGTTATATTCCAATATTATGGAAAAAACGTAGGAAGCCATATAAATTCTTTATAAATTCCACGAGATCAGTACAACATGCTACAACAGATGCCACATGCATGTTTCAACATCAGCCCTTATACGTGCCACTACTCGGCACGGGCCTCCTCTACAACTGAGAGGGTTTAGGCCATAGTCCACCACGCTGGCCTAGTGCGGGTTGGTGGACTACACACCTAAGAAATTCTTAAGAAGTTTTAGGTGTGCAGGTTTTATCACGATGTTTTCCTTCACCGTTAATGTAAGTGATGATTCATTGTGAATACACACATAACTTCGAAAAGTCAGAGGTGTGTGCCTGGGGTTTGAACCTGCGACCGGCGAGATTCTCGTCCGCGCGCCTAAACCTCGAGGCCATCACTACTTTGCATGTTTAATATAATGTTATATTATAATAATGAAATCTATATCTGCGTTTCTCAAATTTTGCAATTTAAGGACTCAAGGTTATCGTCATGTCTTCAGTCACCCCTTTTTCTTTCATATCTTCTCTCACGTACTCTATCCATTTTATCTTTGGCCTTCCTCTGCTTGTCCACCCTTCAACTTTCATACTTAAAGTGTTAGGCAGAGTTTATTAATTGCTCTATTACGGCCTTTTTTTTAACGAGAGGAAAGCGCCTTAAACTCCGGTCCTTAAGCTTTCGGTACCTCGGGGAAGGCCGAAAGGGGTATGTCGGGGTCTCTGACCTTCCAACTCGGCGCGTGGTACAATTGTCCGTTTACCTGAGTCGATTACGCCCTTTTATGAGAGAAAGATAAACAAATGCTATGTAAATATCACGATGCCATCTAAGTAATGAACTAAGGAATGAACAGTCATAATAAAACACAAAAGGTTTATTTTTGTCAGACGGAGTAATGCGACTATACATGTCGGAAACACAATGCGGTTTTAGCGTTGCTTACCGACTCTCCGCGTTTCTAGAACCAACGAAATTTAAGGCTTCGTAAGTCTATTTTAACAGAAAGGACTAGCACAATTCTCGGGTCTAGCAAAGTGCTATTATAAATAAATTAATACACCCAACAATCACATACATAGTTCTGACCCCACATTAAGATACGAGTCGATGTGTGTGATTGTTGGTTGTATTAATTTATTTATTTGTGTCGTGGGTATCAGAAACTACGAGAGACTTTTCGGTCTCACAAAAACCTATGCCAACTTATTCTGGAATGAAGGCGTGAGTGCATTGATGGGTATCTACTTGATTACATACACGGCGTGGTTAAGGTAAAGATCAGATACTTCCATAGAAGCCCAAAAGTGTTACACGTTGGTTGTGTAATGTCTAGTTTATAATTGTTTATTGTGGAGTCGGGATATTCTCATTTATATATCAAATTGCTGTTTTAAAGCTTAAAGATTATTATTCGGAAATTTGTAAGGCGTGCTAGACTTTTGGGCTTCTATGGAAGTCCCGTCACTGGTAAAGATGTTTCTATCTGAAAGTTAGTGCTTAAAGCAAAAGTTTGACAACCTGTGGCTTTCATGTTTACTCAACCATTTATGTCACTGTCTCTTAAAAGAGCGAGTAATAATAATGTATACAAAAAGAACACAGATATTACAGAACGGTCCATCAGTCATAAATTAACATAACAAAAGTGATTTCATACCCAATCCTCTATGCAAACGGAGCATTGTCCTCGAGCCGGACACGAAGCCATTCTTTTCGTGCAAATTCGTTTCCTTTTCATACTTCATCATTTTCTTGAATGATTCGTAATACATTGCGTTCTCGCCCTCTCTGTGTTTCTCCATCACTTTTATTTTGCTTTTCACGTCGCTACTTACGAAGGAGAAGACTGAGCCGATTAAATTTAAAAACCTAAAAAAAAATATCACTCATTCTATGCACTTACGCCTACGAAAGGTGCTTTTGTACAAAATATACAGCCATTAAACAAATACATATCCAGACTTCACTCTGCTACTAGTGATTTCTTAAGGAAAAATTAATGACAGTTTTCTTGATCAGAAATCTATTGCCGGGTTACCACATGTACTGTTTTTTAGCAAATGTTATATCCTGCATAATAATTATGATATTGTAGACCATGTATAACTTAGTTGAAGAGTTGGTAAGTGTGTTTTTACTTTTTCTTAACCTCTATGCTAGAAGAGGTGGAACATCTACAGACAAGATTGATCTATAAAGTTTATTTCTATAATTTATATGTATAAAATATTACGAAATTGTGATGGCATTGATATCAAGACACATGATTAAACTAAATTCTCAAAAATTGCAGGTTCAAACCCCAGACACACACCGCTGACTCTTCAAAGTTATGTGTGTATTCAGAATGAATTATCATATATTTGATGGTGAAGAAAAACATTGTATCCTGCACACCTAAAACTTCTTAGGAAATTCTTAGGAGTATAGTCTACCATCTGCACTATAAACATAGCCAGCCACTACACCATTGCAGTGGACTAAGGCCCAACCCCTCTCTGTCCTAGTCCTATAGCATAGCAAAGAGAACCTATACCATAACCTCTCTCAGTTGCACAAGAGGCCCACACCAAGCAGTGGGATATATGGAATGATATACATATATGTAGAATAAATAATAATATAATATTAATTCTAGTAACCGTTCATAATCGTTGTGCAAATATATTTGGTGGTTTAACTGCAGCACAGTAGCATCATCACAGTTATTAATATATCAAAATTATGTTATTACTATTTATAGCCCATTTATAAATTTTATGATCTTTTATGATTCTTTATCACATTGCTATTTTATGAGTCTTATTAAAGTAAGACTTATTAAAGTGAGGTTTTATGCTTGGTCTTTTATTATTATTGTTAAGTATAGTTTTAATGCTTTCCAACAGAATAGGAACAAGGAAATAGAAATCTCACTTTACATCTACATTACTTGTAGTCATTATTTATACAAATTATTATTTATAATTAATATTAATATGGACTTCTTGAAAGTATGCACTCTCACAAGTCGCAGACAGATACCCAGATGCAACAATTGTGGGTCTAGCAGCTATCACAATAAATATTACAGCTTTAAATTAATTTACTTAACTTTCAGTTACTTATTAATAATTATAGTAGTCAAAAAGATATAAAAAATAAATTTAGAAAATAATATTAATTGTTTGTATTAATTTTGAATGTTTATTTAATACATAAATTAAATTCCACAGACAGAACTTGGAATTTAATCAATACTCTTTATTATTATTTCTATTGACAGAAAAAATAAAATATATATATATATATATATACTGATAATACTTTATTTTAGCTCCTGTTTATATGATAATGGAAACATTTAAATATTTACTTTTGTTTCTATAATTGTTATATACATAGATTCTATGTTTTACATTGATTTTTACATTAAGCATTTGGATTTAATAGATTCTTTATACCTATTTAAGAGTTTACTGCAAATTCATTATCATAAGTAATCAGTATCAACTGGTAAATGAGTTGCCTATTACAAGATGAATACAAGGTAACATTGCCTAACGTTCAGAAGTAAAGGCAAATATTTCATTACTTTTACATCTCTGACCTAGTAAAAATCATTTAAATATATTTCAAACCCGATAAATTACAATCCATATGGAAACAATGTAAAATAAACATACTTAACCAGTTCATTGTATCCGTCGATATAAGCCTCTATGACTACATCATCCTCTTCTTTAAGGCTCCGTTGGAAGCTCTGATGCACATATTGCAAATCCAAAGCGTTATCACCAGACATTTTATTCAGAAACTGCTAAAAATTTAATCACAACTAATCTAATTGGTACACGACTATCACCAAGTGTTAACAAAATTTTACTGCTGTCATGTGTCAGCTAATGTCAGCCAAAAGACGAGCAAACTGCTTAAATGGCAAGTAGCGCTTGCCAAGTTCATGTTCAATTAAAATTATTGTTCTCACAATAGAATTGAACAATTTAATAGGAAGCTTATTACGATCACGAACCTTAATAATATTATTACTCATAAACTTAAATAATACCTAAATTGTCACTACCTATGTGCTGTTTTTTTTTTTTTTTTTTTTTCTATACTGGCACGGCAAAGTGACCCCATTGCACCTGATGGTTAGTGTAATGGAGTCCAGAAAAAGTGCCGACCAGCGAGAGATGATGATCTCCCGATGGTCGACGCAATGCAGAACTTCTTGGTGGGAAAATAAAGAATGATATAATGAATTTGTCTACGTGCTTTCTTACTTTAAACGTAAATTATGGCCTAAATATATAATGCCTATTTTTAAATTTTTATCACAAATCATTTAAGAATTTATATAAAAGGACGAGGCTCTGTAAACTCTATCCTTTTGTCATCCTTTTAAAAAGAAAAAAATTCCCAGATGTCAAATGTCAATGTCAAGGAAAAAAAAGGGCGGGAAGTGTTCGGATTGGGGGCGCGTTTTTTGTTTTTCTCAGATATAATTTTTATTTTTTTGTTTTTCTTGATAATGGTGAACGGGGGATTAAGTGTTGCTTGTAGGTGTTGTGTGTGGTGTGTTTGATTTAGTTTTCCCTTTTTTCTTCCCTGTCTCGCTGTATCTGTTGAGTCTTTTTTGGTGATTGTTGGCGAGAGGATGGAGGAGCCTCCTGATCCAGGAGCGATGGATGCGGTGGGACGGGTAAGGGGGAGGTGAGGGGTGAATTGGATACGCTGTGTGCAATATCGACGAGTGGTGCTTGATTCTCTATTCACTATTGTAGTGAAGGGATTAAGGGTTGTATGTGGGAGGGACGGGGGGCGCGCCTTTCAGTTTGGGAATTTCCCGCCCTTTTTCTTTCATCATTCATCATCATCATCATTCATTATACATGAAATTAAATTACTGAAGACTTGGCAGCATGGTCTTTGACTTTAGCTGGTTCCTTGCGGAACAAAGAAAAAAAAATGTCAATGTCAAGTTGTCAACTACCTACCAGTTACTGTCATATTACGACGTCGCAATTTATTATTATTTTTTGTGTTTATTTTATCGAATGAATTGTAAACTAGTGACATATTCATCTGCACACTATTGCAGCGTGCTATATATTTTTGCAGGATTACTTTCATTTCTTAATTTGTCGTAAAGTTTATCCTGTGTTTGCTCCACTGCGTGTAGTATTTGATGGAATATAAATAGGTATGTATGATTAATATGTGATGAAATATTTTTTTGGTGCATAATTACAATTACATCTCGTTATATATGTACCTATTTAATTTAGTATCAACACTGAAACGATCAGTATTTATGGTATATGAAAAATAAATAAAAATACCTGCATTTCTTTATCTCAAATACGCAAATAAATACGGGTTTTTACATGGAAAATATGTTTGACTGTTATCATCAAAATATTTATACATGACTCATGTAAAAGAACTAACCTTATCATATCAATTTTGTTCCCTAATTATTCATATTTCATACTTGGGTTTAATAAGTTAGTGATTGTTTACCTATTGTGCTGTCCAAATACATTTTTTTTTTCAAAATATTTTTTATACACTGCCAGGTAAGCATAAATAATCTATAGCTTTTATTAGCTCTGTTTTGATCTTGGTCCTTTTGTATGTTAACAGTGAAAAGATTGGCTTAATATTGGTTGCATTATGTGCCCGAAAAATGGCAATAGGCTCGCCCCCTATTATGTAGGACTGATACATACCTGGCGAAATGTGGGTGCAGAAATGCACCTCTGCCTACCCCTTTAGGGAATACAGGCGTGAGGTTATGTATGGTATGTGTATGTGGTTACATTATGTATGAAAGCAGTGCTAAAGAGTAATAAAATAGGTTTTTTTAATGGCTATTACCACTACAGCCAACCACCTGTGTATCACTAATAGCTTTTTTCATTAGTTATATATATTGTTTATTCAATAATAACATACAGAATTACTTGTCAATGGCTTCTCAATGTTAGTCCTAAATTTCTGCTGGACCTATAATATTTTTTTAATACAACACTGATTGCAGTTTCAAAAAGTAGTTTTAGTTATAGTGCAGCTTTTTTGAAATTGTTTTTTAAAAAGCAAGCAAAAGGTTAACATGTAAAGCAATGCATGCTGTATGTATGTGTAGTATTATGTAACTAAGTTGATTTACTTTCACTTTTAGTAATGTTTAATTTATATGCATGTGTATATTTTTATGTTTACTTACTCAATTTGGAAATGATGTGTAAAAAGTATAAAATATTTTAGACAGAATGTATAACACTCTATTATGTATGTTTATGTGTTTTAGATAATCATTATGTACATACATAAAAATATTTTTGTGTAATAAATGTATGAATTGTTTTCTTTATTAATATGTATGTTTCATTTTTTTTTCTTCTGCCTTTTAACTGACCTCTAAAAAGGAGGTAATACATAAAAACTTTGGTTATTAAAGGTACTAGTAT
The DNA here is from genome assembly GCA_907164795.1 of Hemaris fuciformis. NCBI lineage: Eukaryota > Metazoa > Arthropoda > Insecta > Lepidoptera > Sphingidae > Hemaris > Hemaris fuciformis. The sequence continues at coordinate 12,335,453 of OU015449.1, forward strand.
GGCACAATGCCATAATATTTAATGTACCATTCATTAAAAGTGGGTTTACAACTGTGCCCTGGTGGTCTGAGTGTATGTGTGTAATATGTATAATATGTTTTTTCCAGGTTAATGCTAAATTATGACATCAAAGTTAGAAAACAGTGATGATGAGTCATTCATTATCTTGGACCGATCTCCTGGCTCAAGCTTAGGTATGAAATGTGACAGCCTAGAAAACGGTGACAGCAGCCTAAACAAAGAGCATCTTCGAGAAGCCATGGAGGAAACAAATGGCGAAGTTAATATGGCTTTTAAAGCCCACTTCAAGCTTGGCGACTGTGTAAGTGATTCATTATTTTATATTTATAAACTTAACTATAGGTTGGTTATGGGAAAATTAGGATGCGGCATGTAATTTAGATGCCTAAGTTTCGATTTCCTTGTTGCCAAAATTTAGCAGCATGATGTCATGAAATTTGACAGAAATACTTACAAAAGGCTAGTGATTTGTTGGAGTAAGAATAACCACCTGCCTAACTACTTCAGAGATACAGGTGTATGTTTGTATGTAAATACATTATCCCATAGCTTAGGAAAAAGGGGCTCTTATGCAGTAATATAAAATATATTTGTTGTTTTCCATAAATCTAGTAATTTTAAATTTTTCCGTTAATTTCGTAAGCTACACAAATGTGCAGGAAATGAACTCACACATTCTCGTTTCTTTCTCCATGGTAACTTTTAATTAAACAATTATGGTTTGTCCTAATTTCATTATTTCACCTTCACCTGTTCAAAGGTTGTTGACTCTTGGCTGTAATTACGTAGGTTTTAACCTAACGCCATTGCAAATGTTAAATTTGCGTGACAAACTGAGTACCAGGCGGACTGCCTTAATAGGCACACGCCAGTTTTTATGGATTACCTCTTTTCTAGTACCACAGGGACAAATGAAAGCATTACATTCACGGTCCCGTAGCGCAGTTGGCTAGACACCAGCTTGCAAAACGTGAGGCCGCGAGTTCGATCCTTGCACGGAGACAAATATTTGTTTCGGTGATCCAAAAATATTTGTTTCGGGTCTTGGTGTTTATGAGACCAAAAAGTCTTTCGTAATTTGTCATACCCACGACACAAGACCTTGTATCTCAGTGTGGGGTCAGAACTATGTATGTGACAGTTGGATGTATTTATTTATTTTGTTTATATGTGTATCTTCAATCATGTAGCCTAACATGTAAGTACATTTTACGGTAACAAAAACCGTTACCTCGGTAAATAATATCGATTATTTTGACGGTCATTCTGCACATTTGCGGCAATTCAGAGACATAAGGATGCACAGGATTATTGACCCACATTCAATTTCATTTAAACAGTACAGGATGCCTATGGAGCGCACTTGTCGCGACAACTTCAGACTATATTCTACTGGCATTTGCGTTTTTGTCTTGACCACAGATATTTAAAAATTTAGCATCAGCCCGTATACGTCCGACTACTGGGCACGGGCCTCCTCTACAACTGAGAGGTTTTTAAAAAATATATTGTATATAGTTTAATTCTGCTTTATTATAGAATACTCGCTATTGGGCCCGGCTCTACTCGGATGCAATTTAAAAAATTAAGTATCCTATAATCTTTATAAGGTCCTGTCTATTTCCATACCAAAAATCATTCAAATCGGTTTAGCAGTTTATACGTGACAGCGTAAGACAGACAGAGTTACTTTGGCAAATATAATATTGAAAAGTATTGGTTTACATTTCCTAATTTATTTATTTGGTACAACAACAACATAATATTACAAATATGCGTAACAAAGTACCAATCAATATATATTTGTGGGAAATGTGCCTACCTATTAGGTACTAGGGTAGCATGACTTGTTGGCGTTAACGGGGCTGTCCTACGTTGCGGATTTGTGAGTCATAGGCTCTTGTCTTGTGACGAAAATGACGTGTTGTACTATCGGCTATCAACTCTTAATAAATATAAATATTAAGTAGTGATGGCCTTGAGATTTTAAGCGCGGGATCGAGACCTAAATCTCGGGAGTCGCGAGTTCAAACCCCGGGCATATACCTCTGACTTTTCGAAGTTATATGTGTATACAAAATAAAATATCACGTACTTTAATGATGAAAGAAAAACTGTACTGTGTGGTCCACCAATCCGGACTAGGCCCGACTCAGCAGTGGCACGTAGGTATATGGTGCTGCTGCTGATGTTGATGATGATGATGATGATGATTATAACCAATAATGTTATGATAGCCTCATTGATCCTTCTTCGTTTAAGAGCTAGCGTATGTGTTTGAAGTGGTTCCGTATTCGATTCGAGTGTCGGACGAAGTATTATTGTTCTAATGACAGTTAACCCTCGATACTTAGACTCCTATGTTTAGTACTGAGCCTGATAAGATTCAATAACAATGGATATTTCTTAGTTAGGATAAAAATGCTAATTTATTTAACCGTTCGATAATTTTCTGTGTTAGGTCAGTAATTAGTGGGCGTGAGAAAACCTAACGAACGATACCGCGGTTATAAATTTTCAATATTATAGAGAATTAAATTGATCATCGGGGTCGCTGTACCCATTGCGAGGGCAATGCGTTCTTACCTACAACTACTCAGAGATGTGCGACACATATGTTCTCGTGGCGTTCTGTCGCCTTACTAACTGTTATCTATCTGCTGCCTATCTGCCATCACGGTCGACTGTCCTATGACAACAGGAACCGAGGAAACCAACGTACAGGAACCAAGCCTGTACTTATCCCGCAACGAAATTCTTTCAAAGAAATTTCGGTCTGATTATGCAGTGAGCTGGGGTCTTAATAAAGAGTCTAGCCCGGTATACTGAAGTTAACTAGAATGATCAGAAAGTTCTCCGTGTCATCCTAAGCCGAAAGTATTTTAAATTGCTAACCGCAGGCAGCTTTCGTGGAATCATAATGAATACTGACGTCATAGCTTACTTCACGGTTGTCTGAAGACAGTGGTAGTTTTAGTACTGGCCACTCATACTAAAAGCAAAAATAAATTTACTTTACTAGTAAAAACAGTACCTACATTTGTCACGAAATAAAAAATAAATACTGAACACGCAGTCAATAACTTTTCTAGTGATGTAATTGAGGTAGTCAATCTACGCGCGATAATGCATTGTTAGGCACAATCAAGAGATGCATTTGCCTGCTCTCAAGAGAACTATGCAGGGATTCCCTGGGCTCAGTGACTTCATGTCACGTGTAACACCTCGGACGTCATTTGGAGGCGTTCACTGTAAAATAACAATAGCAACTTCAATTCCTCTCTCGAATTTGTCACAGTGACTCAAATTGTGTTTTTTTTTGTGGTAGAAGGTTTTCCTTATGGTAAGTAAACTGATAATACTTTAAATTCAATTGTATATCGCCCTTTTCAGTTGGGGCATACATTGATTGTTTTTTTTAACCTGATGCGCAGGAGTATATTTTATTTTTAAGGGTATAGGGGACAAACGAGCTAGTGAGCCACCTGATGTTAAGTGGTCAACTGGGCGGTGTTGTGAAGTCCCACAATACCAGAGGAATTATCGGTGCGTTGCCGGCCTTTGATATAATGTTCTTGATGGTGTATGAAGAGTTTATCACATTATGCCAATTTGTGCGAGACGTGTGATCAATCAGTGTTAAATCAAGAAATGCATGGGATACACCAAATCTATAGTGGCATAAACTTTAGAGTACTACATATTTAGACAAGGAACAAATATTTATCACACAAAAGTGTCTGCCTGCGGCAATCGAATCGCATTAACAAAAAACAAGATGCCCGACCCAAGTTCGTCTAGGTGCAATACCAAAATATTTAATACAATACACTTTAGGTGTATATTTTCTTTACTATATACATCGTCACTACATACATCGTCCATCGCTGAAAATCGGGAATATGTATGCTTGGTAGTTTTTGAATTTATCGCGCTCAGACAAATTTTTTATTTCATATTATGGTTGACCCCAAGATTCGCAGGTGTTGGATCCAAATAATCACTGATCTATAGAAGGAAAAGGAAAGGCAGTTGATAAAGTATCAGATACCGTGAAGCGGGGAATTCACCTTGTTTAATCTTTCAGAAGCAAACGCGTCAGACATTTTAGTCTTTTTTAGTCCGGCTGAGTCTTTGTTAGTAACCGTACACAATGGTATTGTTGATTCCTGTGAGTTTATATTTCTTGTTTTCTTTTTTACTTGTGACTGAGATAAGCAGTTAAAGCCTCGAGGTTTAGATGCGTTGTCGAGACAAATTTCGGTGGGCTCAAACCCCAGGCAAACAAATCTGACTTTTCGAAGTTATGTGTGTATTCATAATGAATCATCACATACTTCAACGGTAAAGGTAAACATCGTGACGAAACCTGTGCACCTAAAAATTCTAAGAAATTTAACCGTTGTAGAGGAGGCCCGTGCATGGCTGCGCGAAGTATATGGGCTGATGATGATGATGACCGGAAATCTATGAAGAAAGGAAATAATAAGCCATTTCTAAGTAATGTATGAAATTCCGGGCAAATTTAGGATGTGCGTAAAATATGGACTAATATTGACTTTTTTTTATAATTTCTGGTTATATAAGTAATATTATAAATACAAAAGTGACTGAAAGTTTGCGAGTTAAAATCGCTCATTTACAAGACCAATTATGCAACCCATATAAAGTTATGGGGATGGGTATTTTTTGCGAAATGGATAACTACTTGCTTACCAACTAGTAACTACAATGTCGCCATAAGGTGCAATGGTGCGCCATACCAATTGCGTCAGGTGCCTCGTTTTCTAAAATAAATAAATAGACGCTACAGAAGTGCGCAAACTTTACCCTTTTTTGTATGTAATTTCCCACGTTAAACTTTCTCATACATTACGATAGCGAGAATATGTCAGCTAGAAATGAAGCTACATTTCTATTAACTAGCCTAAGAATTTGCGTCTTCCCATCTACGCAGCTTCGGCGTATTTTTCGAATTTGTTGAAGAATTTTTTTTTTGTTTCAGTTAATAACAAATTTTCGCAAACATTTATTTTCTTTAATTAAAATATCTTTGTCATTGTATGCTCTTACGTCAGTTTACACAGCAGTGCATACCATTTTATGATATTTGCGATCATTTTAAATAAAAAGTATTTATTAAAATTTTGCTACGTTATGTCTTTGGACATAATTATAGAAATTTCTTCTGTAAAACTCAAACTGTGATAGACTATATTGACAGTTATTTGACATTATATTTGACAGCCCCGTGGCGTAGTTGGCTAGACACCAGCTTGCGAAACGAGTGGCCGCGGGTTCGATCCGCGCACCGAGACAAATGTTCGTGTGATTCCACAAAATATTTGTTTCGGGTCTGGGTGTTTGTGAGACCGAAAAGTCTCTCGTAGTTTTTGATACCCACGACACAAGACTCGTATCTTAATGTGGGGTCAGAACTATGTATGTGACTATTGGGTGTATTTATTATTACTATAGACCCTTAGTCTACCCCCTTTTGATCGCCGTATGTCAGTACCTTGCAGTACGCAGTATATTGTTCTTCATATAGGTACATTGTTTTGATTCTACGAAAGGCCTGAACGGAAGTATAACGCCAGATAATGCAAATTCCAATACTTTATCACTTAGGAACTTACAAACATTGAAAACGTTAGTGTTTTAATGTTTCGTCTCGCTTCGACTTTGGTCAAAAACAATTGCTAATGCAGATTTTATAGAACAAGCAGTAAGCATTGTCGGGTCTTGTGTTTTATAATGATTGTATCTCTAGTACGGAATATAATGTTCTAATATTACTTACATACATACATGAACTCACGCCTGTATTCCCCGAAGGGGTAGGCAGAGGTGCATTTCTGGACCCACATTTCGCCAGGTATATATCAGTCCCACGTAATAGGGGGCGAGCCTATTGCCGTTTTTCGGGCACAATTCCAGACTCCGTGCTGCTACTAAGAATTTCCTAATGGAAAAACCCAATAACACTGCCCGACCCGGGAATCGAACCCAGGACCTCTAGATCGCTCGGCACATACTTTATTACTTAATAAATATTAAATACATATTCATTACGGCTATATCTTTAAAAGAATAGGCCAGGGTATATATACTACGACAAAATTTTATCAGCTATATTTTAAGTTCTAAAAAAGGACGAGTAATGTAGTCTTGCCGCATTTTAAGGTAATTTCCGAGTTCCGTGCAGGTACTAAGAAATACCTCGTAGAAACATGCAATGAAATCTAGAAAGACCCGGGATCGACCCGATGAATTCTCGAAAGTCTGCCGTACATTACGCTTTAATGACGAATGTATTGTAAATTGGATCTGAATTGATATGACGTCAACACTTTTCGTATCTTATCATGACCAACTTCCGAAACGGCTGATTTGTTAAAATATAGGCTGTTGATTATGCTGTAGCCGTTTATTCTGATCATGTTGAGCACATGTTGGCAATAACATGCCATTATTGTAGTTTTACGCCCCTATAAAAGCAATAAAAGCAAAGCCCCTATAAAATAAGGGTAAAAAATGTAAGTACTTAATTGAAAACAGGTTAAATACGTATTAAATATATTACAGGGAAATACGAGGTACTAAAAAGTAGTAATGTAGTGTGTAGTAGTGATTAAATTAAATAAAAATAATTAGCTAGCGGGAATAGACCGCCACTCTCACCTACCACACACTCCCTATGTTTTATGAACTATACCTTATGTTTTACCACTCCATCAAAATATATACCACCTAACTCTACCCTTATTCACTCCTTTTTCTTTCTCTTTCCCTCTCTGTGGGGTGCAGAGTGTACTCCCGGCCTATAGTAATATCCTTACCCGTTACTTTCTTTGAATTCTCTTATTAAAGTACTCTGTCACGCCCGCATCCTTAAAGAGGCAGCCAAATTCATTTTCACACCTTCATTTTGCCATTTATTACATCTGACTACTCAACCCTAAGCTTCAACCCGTCCAAATTCCAAACTCTACTACTCTCCTCTCTACTGAGGTTTTCTAACCTGACTGAGGAGGTCTGACCCAAGAATAAACATGGACCCTATATGATACATCATCATCATCAGCCCACATACGCCCTCCTCTACAACTGAGAAGGTTTAGGCCTTAGTCCACTACGCTGGCCTAGTGCGGGTTGGCGGACTACACACCTAAGAAATTCCTAAGAACTTTTAGATGTGCAGTTTTCCTTCACCGTAATAGTACGTGATAATTCATTGCGAATACACACATAACTTCGAAAAGTCAGAGGTGTGTGCCTGGGATTTGAATCCGCGACCGAGATTCTCGACCTCATGCCTAAACTTCGAGGGCATCACGACTTTATGATATGATACATAATCCATTGATAAATTAATTCCAGCCATCGCCAGCTAGCATGATGGTGGCCAGCACGATAGTCACCGATGATGGAAGTACAGAAGAACTCCAGAAGCGTTTTGCGGAGCTATTGGATGAGAATGTGATACTGAAGTCTTCGCTGCAGCAGAACAACGACTCGATGAAGCAACAGTTCTTGCTGATCAAGTCGTGCCAGGAGGACATGATGAAGACACATCTGATGCACAAGGAGAAGTTCGAGGAAACCAAAGACCTGATAGAGAGAGTGAGTAAAGTAGATTTGGTATCTTTCAATAATATTTGTGATGTAGGTGATTATATACATGAATAGAGTAATGAAAAGTGAAGGTTGGATTAAATCTCTTGAGATAAAAGATGAATTTACGGAAGATGCTAACAGTTTCAAGTCTAGGGCACGTTATTAGCAAGATTGCCTGTAGTAATGGATTTTCCTTTTTTATTATCTTTTGACGTCTGAGCGCTAATGCCTTTGTTTTCTATATACGTAATTATAATAATTCTAATTTTCTTGACACTGGTACGGCAAAGAGACCGCAATATCGCCTGCTGGTAAGTACAATCCAACAAAATTGTAATTATTATCTTCCACTATCAATTGTAGTAGTCGTGATGGCCTCGAGGTTTAGACGCGTGGTCGCGGGTTCAAACCCCAGGCACCCACCTCTGACTTTTCACGTACTTTACGGTTAGGGAAAACATCCTGAGGAAACCTGCATACCTGAAACTTCTTAGGAATTCCTTAGGCGTGTAATTTGCCAACCCGCACTAGACAAGCGTTGTGGACTTAAGTCTAAGCCCTCGCAGTTGATGAGGAGGCCCGTGCCCAGCAGTGGGACTTATAGGTGCTGATGATGATGATAATGATGAATTTTAACTGTATCGATCGACCTGTGTGTACACAGAAATGCACAGGTTGATTTTTAAACGCTAGACATGAATTATTTACAACCATCAAAGTATTACTAACATTTACTGTGATTGCAGTTACGGCAAGAAAATAAGAAGTTGAAGCAAGACGTGAACCGTCTGATGGAGAAGGAGGCCCTGGTGAACAGCGAGACTGAGGAGCAGGCCAAGTCTGGTCCGCCATCAGCCGTGGAGTTCGTGGCCTCGCCAGACGATGACACCATCAACAAACTCACCGCACAGCTTGAACTTGTTGAAAAGCAGAGGAGGCAGGTCAGTTAATATTCTATTAAAATTCGCAGGAAAGGTCGCCTTTAAGGTTAAGAAATGGTGGGAAAAGGGCTAGTATGAGGTGAAGAGAGGATTGTTAAAGAGGAGATTGAGCTAGGTTAGTACCTAGTGTTGCATTGTTAGGACAATGCTACAGAATTGGTGCATAATTGCCGCACTAACGCAGGGATGCGCGCTCCTTTGCGTCGTCTTATGAAGACCTATAATGCACACTTCTCTAACATTGATATTTTCGCATTGACACCTAACGCGTTTAAAAAAATCTTTAATGAAAATATTGCTCACAACTGAAAATTTAGAATTGAAAATTATAGTAGTAAATTTAAGTCAACCTATGATATTATTGTTACTTTTTAGTCTCTTTAACATGCTTCTATTTGCAATACCTTGTTATATGTAATTCGTGGACGGCGCTGTAAGTTATACATTTGATCATATAATAAATAAATCTGTACTACTTAGTTTTAAGAATAAATGAAAAAAAATAATTGTTACGGGTTATAGTAGCAAAGATTTTGATACCACTGTCTTATATAAAAACGACGAGATATAACTAATGTAGGTCTACCTGCAGGTGTAATTATTTCACTAGCCTAATGATTTACGTACGTCTTTGTGGCAAAAACACTGCACAAATCCAATAATAAAATATATTGTATTTGTATCTGGATGTGAAAGTGAACGAAGGGCTTTATGAGATATTTAGAGTTAAATAAATAAATAAAATAAATAAATACACCCAACAGTCACATACATAGTTCTGATCCCGCACTAAGATACAAGTCCTGTGTCGTGGGTATCAGAAACTACCAGAGACTTTTCGCTCTCACATACACCCAGACCCGAGACAAATATTTGTGGATCACACAAACATTTGTCTCGGTGCGGGGATCGAACCCGCAGCCTCTCGTTTCGCAAGCTGGTGTCTAGCCAACTGCGCCACGGGGCTGTCAGTTGTATTACAATGAGTTTTTATTTCTGGAACGACAAAGTGAGACCATTGCAACTTATGGTTGGCCAGATGCTGTCAAAATTGAGGATCAAGGGGCGAGAGACTCCCATCTTTCTACTGCTGCTGAACTGCTAAATGATAGTTTATAAAGTGCTGATGTTTAGTTTGAATGTATTTTCAGGTGATTGTGGACAACGAGAAGTTGACGTGGCAGAAGGAGTCATTAGAACACATTGTAGACGCTACATCCAAAGAGAGGGACGATCTCAAAGAGAAGTTAAAAGAAGTCGAGGTAAATACTAAATTTTTCATTTCATTTATACAATTGATACGGCGGCAGATTCCGACAGACATCGGCGGCGTTCTGTGCGGTCTAGTTGTCGTGGGTTCGATTTCCGTGTCAGGGAAAAGTGTCAAAGTTGTCATAAGCCGAAAATGGCAGTAGGCTCGTTCCCTATATTGTAGGACTAAAAAGCGCTGACAAAAACTGGATATAGAAATACACATCTACTTACTTCTTCAGTAAGTTGCAAGTTAATATGTGCTAATGAAAAGTACCATAACAAACACTACAGTTTCATCAAAGTTATAAAAGTCTATTTAACGTACTATCATTCACCCTGATAAGCAGTGATGGCCTCGAGATTAAGGGCGAGAATTTCGGCGGTCGCAGGTTCAAACCCCAGGCACACACCTCTGACTTTTCGAAGTTATGTGTGTATTCACAATGAATTATCACTTGCTTTAACGGTGAAGGAAAACATCGTGATAAAACCTGCACACTTAAAAGTTCCTTGGAATTTCTTAAGTATGTAGATCGCCAACTCGTACTAGGCCAGCGTGGTGGTCTAAGACTTCTAAACCCTCTCAGTTGTAGAGGAGGCCCGTGCCCAGCAGTGGGACGTATTGGGCTGATGATGATGATGATGTAGTCCGCCAACCCGCACTAGGCCAGCGTGGTGGACTAAGGCCTAAACCATCTCAGTTGTAGAGGAGGCCCGTGCCCAGCAATGGGACGTATATGGGCTGATGATGATGATGATGATTCACCCTGAGGGAAAACATCATGAGGAAACCTGCACAAAAAGTTCCTAGGAATTTCTTAAGTATGTAGACCGCCAACCCGCACTAGGCCAGCGTGGTGGACTAAGGCCTAAACCTTGTCTGTAGTAGAGGAGGCCCGTGCCCAGCAGTGGGACCTATAAGGGCTGATGATAAAAGTGTTGCAACTATGAAGGCCCTTTAACCGATAAATCGAAGGAAAATTATTCAAAAAAACAATGTTATAACAGTCGTTACTATTTATTTGTATTTACAGTTGCAGTTATCGAATAAGGATGCGGAGAAATCTCTAGAAATAGACAAGATGAAGTGCCATATACACGATTTGCAAAATCAATTGCAGACTGCAAGTAACACTGTAAGTATAGGTTATAGGTTTTGTAAGCGAAAAACATTGAAAATATTTATTAAAACTCAATATGGATACAGGCCGCTTCCGACCGAACACTTTGGAAGTCTTTGAGGGAGGCCTATGTCCAGCTGTGGAAGTCTTTTGGCTGATAATAATGATTAAAACTTAAAATGATAAAAAAATCGAATCTTAAGAATACACATCACAATAATAACATTTATTTAGGCTTCAATACAAGAAAACACCAATCAACAAATACTTAATTAAATTTAAAAAGTACTTACGTGACAAAATCTTAACTGAACACTCCCAAATCGCTCCAGATACGTCCGCACAGCACGACGGCTTACGACAGACTAACTGCTCCCGATGCTTAAGCGGCCTGATATATAGGCGATAGGCGTTTCCTTTTCTTTTATTAAAAATCCAAGATCCTAAATACATTTTATTGGAAATATCAAGGGCGGAGCTAGCGTGACGTTACCGTGACTTCAAACGTAACAGGGATTGGTGGAGGTAAAGTCAGTGGGCATTCTTGCCGTGGCTTTCGGTTCGGTTGGACGTGCTAAACATTTTTCTCGCTAATTTAATATTTCCATTTCATTTCTATTTAATTTGATCGACATTAAAAGGAATTTATTTGTGTAAAAATTATTTTATCTTTAATTCATCATCATCAGCCCATATACGTCCCACTGCTGGGCACGGGCCTCCTCTACCATTGAGAGGGTTTAGGCCTTAGTCCACCACGCTGGCCTAATGCGGCTTGGCGGACTACACACCTAAGAAATTCCTAAGAAGTTTTAGGTGTGCAGGTTTCATCACGATGTTTTCCTTCACCGTTAAAGTACGTGATTATTCATTGTGAATACACACATAACTTCGAAAAGTCAGAGGTGTGTGCCTGGGGTTTGAACCCGCGATCGTCGAGATTCTCGACCGCGTGCCTAAACCTCGAGGCCATCACGACTATATCTTAATAAATAATAAAATTAAATTTATTTTTCGTTCCTAAAATATAATAATACCTAATGATTTAGGGGGAGGAGACTTTTCCATCTTACAAACATCCTGACTCGCAAAAAATATTGGGGATCACACGAACATTTTCCTCTGCGTGAGACTCGAACCAGCGGCGTCACTTACCACTGAAACCATGATTACAACTGATCCCAATGACAAAATCGCCTTCTCTTTGTACATATATCTTTAACGCTTGAGGCTTACTACGATAATGTTCATTTTGCAGACATACATGTCGTCCGAGGAGCTGAACAAACGCGACGCCGCCATACAACAACTGGAAGCGAAAATCACCAACCTGCAGAATGAACTGAAAAACGCACAGCTCAAGATTATGGAATTGGAAAATGTTAAGGTATGTTTACCTTTACATTTAATCTACACCTACTAATATTAAAAAAAGAGGTAAAACTTTTGATCTATTGAACCGATTTGAATGATTTTTGGTTTAGAGATAGACGAGACCCACGGAAGTAACATATCCTATGTTACTTTTTATCCCGGAAATATTTAGTGTTCCCGTAGGAATGGGTATAGTTATAAATGCGAGAATAACTTTATATGTCTTTTACGCTTTCACTCCTAAAACATTTGACCGATAAATGATTCGATAAAATTATCACTAGCAGCATGCAGTTTGATAATATTAATCTCACCGTCCTAATAACTAAGCCGACTTTTTTGTCATAATCAACTAAACTAAAAGAGTTCTCGAAACCGACGCACATGCATGTAGAAGATAATGTCAGTTGAGGAAGCGAAAGAAGTGTGTTTGGACCGTAGTATTTGGCGCTCTATAGTCTCTGTCTACTCCAACGGGGACAGGCGTGAGTTTATGTATGTATGTATGTAACTAAACTAAAAACTCTCCATGGTTGAAAATCGTGTACTAAAAGAAGGTAATTTAGTTTAATAGTAGTACCCCATGTTCTTTACAGCTAGAGTACAGCAAATACAAGTCTGAAGCGAGCAAGTCTGTGAAAACATACAAGGACCAAGTGCAAGAGTTGCACAGGAGGCTCATAGAATCTACTACAACGGTGAGTGAATATATATTTGTATACAGGGTGTATTCAGACCGTGATCGGAAACTAAGGCAGGTAATAGCTAAGGTGATTACAAACCCCCTGGCGTTAAAGAAAATCCCGATAAAAAAAAAAAAAAAATAAGTTTTCCTAACAACATAGGTATAAATATCACGTATCAGGTCTGAATACATCCTGTATAATAAACGATAAAGCTAGCTTAGGCTGGGCCAAATAAAAAAAAATTGTCTTTAGTCCTCTTCATGGTTACTATTGCTATATTCATTCATTATACTAACAATGAATTATCACTTACTTTAACGGTGAAGGAAAACATCGTGATAAAATCTGCAGTTCTTAAGAATTTCTTAGGTGTGTAGTCCGCCAACCACTAGGCCAGCGTGGTGGACTAAAGCCTAAACCTTCTCAATGGTATCGGAGGCCCGTGCCCAGCAGTGGGACGTATATGGGCTGATGATGATCATGATTGCTATATTCATATTGATGGTTGTCCAGTGGTTTAGTAGTAAGAAAGTGATAGACAGACAGTACCCGGTCTGTGCTTTTTCATTTATAGCATGGATATTTTCTTTTTAATGGTGGCAACATCGCATCTGATGGTGAACATTATGCTGTCCTAATAAATATTATCAATCGAGCCTCCAAGCATCCAGGGTTCATATGTAAACATAGACATGTTAACATCACGACGTCTCTACGTCTAGCCGGACGGCTAGACACCAGCTTGCGAAACGTGCGACCAGTGATTCGAGATCTGGAGCTCCTGGGTTCGATACCCGGATCCTGCAGTGTTTTCCTTTCGTTGTTCAGTTCAGTGTTTGCGATGTTTCCTTTAGGAAATTCTCAGCATCAGCACAGAGTCTAGAAATGTACCTAAAATACGTCAGTAGGCTCGCCTCCTATTCACGCAGCCTTAAGAGACAAAACAACCCGCATTAGGCCAGCGTGATGGACTAAGGCCTAAACCCTCTTAGTTGCAGAGGTGGCCCGTACCCAGCAGTGGGACGTATATGGGCTGATGATGATGAAGAGACAATTGGCGAATCGTGGGTCCAGGAATGCATCTCTGCCTACCACTTCAGGTGTAGAGGTGTGCACCGGGCGGCTGCGGAAACATTGTGGGCGCTTCTCGCCCACGTACCGTGGTCGCCCCACATGGCGCGGAGATGGCCACCGGGGGGTTTGGTCAGTATGCCGGCGTAGGGATTTCGTTCGGGACCCAGCCCAGCACTAACATCTGCGCGGACGTGACGTCACTCTGTGCCGGGCTGGAAGGCCGGTGACCCCGACATACGCTTCCTGCCCCCCTCCTCCCAGGGCTGGCGGGAAGTAGAGCCATAAACAGCTTTCCCCTCGAGAAAAAAAAGGTGTAGAGGTGTGAATATGTATGTATATGGTTTCAGATGTTCCAGCCAGTGAGCCTATCGTTGGTCAGTGAAGACAGCACGTCCTCTACAAACGTTAAAATGTACAACAGAACACTGAAGCATTTGAGTGATCTTCTCAATAAGTTGACACACGGGTTAGTATAAAAAAGGGTATTTGTACGATTAAGATATGGTCTGTCGCCTAAAAAAATAAGAATGGTTAGAAATTGAGCAACTAGTGAGATGAAATGAAAAAATATATTGCTATCTCACTCGTACGCGCAATTTATGGGCGGAAAAATGAGTAATTATATTGTTTATCCTTTTGCTTTATCATCGCTGATATCACATTTAATATTATTCATGTTAGATATAAAAAAAACTATAATAATAACAAATAAAAAAATGTGTGAATTCTTCTTTTTTTTACATATAGAGCGTAGGCAACACTAACAGCAATAATTTTAAATATAACAGCTTTTTTTTTAATGTGGGGTGGTCAAAGTCGTTATAATATTATACCTAGTTGTAACTATTTGGTTCAGTTTTCTGCTATTCTCTTTAAAAATAACTTTTTCTATAGGTTATCAGACAGCCTAGTGGAAATACTGGGAGCTTCGTCGAGTTTGTGCGACGTGAAGGTAGAGGGCGCGGGCGCGGAGCAAATGAAGGCTGGACTGGAAGATATCAAGTTGCAACTCGAGAGGCAGCACAGCGACGCTCTTGGTAATATGTAAGTATATATTTTAGTATTAGTTTGACTGAAACTTTATCGACTGTAATACATTTTACTTAAGTCAAAATTTTCATAAATACATACAAAAATGTCTACTTCCCAAAGTGTATTTCTAAATCCGTCCTTTCGTAAGGTGTGTTATAAGTAATGGGATAACCTTGTCGGAATCGGGAATCGAATTCTGGACATTGCGATCGCTCAGTACAGTTATCCCCCGGGATTCATTTTCATCTTCTAAATGCATAAAAGCCTCAAGCCACGCAGTTTACCAAGACACTGTGTCTGCGATTGTGGGTTCGTTGTCAGGCACACATTTACGTAAATAAAGTAAATTTTAAATTATGATGCAAAGGACATCTTCGTGAAAAAACTTAAATACTTTTTTTTACGCCATTTTTAAGTCTACCACAGTGCCGGTACTTACAAAAGCCCAAAAGCCCAGCTCGCCTTACAAAATTCCGAAATGCTTAAGCTTTAAATCTTTATTTAACAAAGGAAATTTTGACATATAAGTTCTGAAATGAATTATCGATATTTGTTGCAGCGGTCAAGTGAGGGGAACGTTGTCGATATTCGAAGGAATATTCAAGGATTACAACGATCTTGTCGAGAAAATGGCTAAGCAGCAATCGGTAAGTATTTTTAATACTTATTTCCTGTCTAAGTGTTTGTTGGGCTGAAAAGTCTTTTGTCAGCTCTTATACACAATTGGAGTAAAGGTACATGGGTTCATACACATAGAATTTAGTGACACTAAATTCTGAAAGTAGTGGTGGCCTCGAGGTTTTCCTTCCTCGAGGGTTCAAACCCCAGGCGCACACCTCTGACTTTTCGAAGCTATGTGTGTATTCATAATGAATTATCACTTACCTTAACGGCTAAGGAAAATATCTTGAGGAAACCTTAGAGTTAGGAATTTGTTAGGTGTGTAGTCCGTCAACCCGCACTAGGCCAACTGGACTAAGGCCTAAATCCTCTCTGTTGTAGAGGAGGCCCGTGCCCAGCAATGGGACGTATGATGGGCTGATGATGGTGATGGGGTAGAATGTATTGTCTCATTCTTCCTCCAGTGTATCCTTGAAGGTTTAGATGCATTTCTGCAACCACATTTCGCCAAATTTTCATGTATATAAGTATGTTTAAAGAAAAGAAAGAAGAAGAAAGAAAAAGATTTTATTATTGGCTAGTGCACGAAAATATTATAAAAAATTTTTTTTAAAGAAAACAATTAATAACTACTCCTTTAATTCACACAGATAACAATGGTCCCCTCATTCAGCTATATGCTGTAATTCCGCTTGCACGGAGTTGCAGCGCTGATTTTCAATGAGGGGACCAAGTGACAAAACGTACGCTAGGTTGGATGTGTGTAGAATTTATTTTAATTTGTCAACCCAGAAGCAAAGCTCTCCGGACTGCGCGATGTTGTCTGCGGCGCTGGCGGCGAGGGACCGGGAACTGCAGACCCTGGAGATGCAGCTCAAGACCCTCAGGAGTCAGAAGGAGGACGTGGAACTGCTGAGGGCGCAAATAGACGTGTACAAGTATGGAATACAATATTCTTTTCTAAGTAATTTTTGCTTCAAAGGAAAAATGAAAAAGAAAATATTTTAATACTTACAAAAATGTTTTCCCTGAAATTGAGCAGATTAGAAACTGTAGTGTTGCTATTTTTAAACGATTTTTTATTTCATTTCGACCAGCCTTTGTTATAGGTACTAATGCCTAACTCCTGTCAAGCGTAGAAGTAGCTCTTATAAGGATTTGCATAAACATAGAGGTGTGGCATGTGATCATCACAATTATTAGCTAAAAACCCGAAAGGAACAGGCTTGTTAAACACCGTCTGTATCCACGTTCTTAGAACTTTACCAGCTCTTACGTCCATCTTGTGAATGGACGTCCAACTGCGCATGCGTGTACTAGTAGTTTATCGATGTTTCTAGAAACGACTTCGAAGAAGAGCGCGAGGCTCGAGAGAGGATCGCTTCGGAGAAGGACAACATCCTCGCCGACTTGGAGGGTCTGCAGCGACGTAACCAGGAACTTATGAAGCAGGTGCGTATTTATATTACGTTTAAATCATCATCATCATCATCATCGTGCCACTGCTGGTCCCGGACCTTCTCTACAACTGAGAGGGTTTAGGCCTTAGTCCACCACGCCGGCCTAGTGCGGCTTGGCGGACTACACACCTAAGAAATTCCGAAAAACTTTTAGGTTTCAGATTTCCTCACAATGTTTTCCTTCACCGTTAGTGTCGATAATTTATTGTGAATACACACATAACTTAGAAAAGTCAGAGGTAAAGGTTCTCTTTCTATTATCTTTGATCTCGTGGCGACCACGAAATTAAGATTTCCTTCATCCACCATACATTGGGTGAAACAATATGGTAACACCATAAAATTGAATTGTCACGTTTCCAGTTACAAGACAGCCGTAAGACGGCGCGCCAGTCCGCCGCGCCGGGCGGGGCTGCTCCCACCACCAACAGCGCTGGGAACATGGTGAGGAAATTCATTACTTTATTTACTTCAGTTTTAAGTAAATTAAGTCAAGGTACGGCTGGTTGACAAATATGTACCATGCCATATAAAGGTCCCGGGTTCAATTCCCAGGTCGGGCAAGGGGTTATTGAGATTTTACATTAGAAACTTCCCAGTAGAGTACAGAGTCTGGAAATGTGCCCGAAAAACGGCAATAAGCTCGCCCCCTATTACGTGGGACTGATACATTCTCCTTCGGGGCATACAGGCGTGTGATTCTGTACGTGTGTATTTATGTATGTAAATTTAAAAGACTCAACCGCAATATGAAAAAGATTCGTTATTATAGTATATAGAGTATAAAATAAATATAGCACGTTTTTGATATTTTTATGGAAGATTCTTGTAATAAGTGTTAAATTTTTTGAAATTGGAACTACGTATAAGAAATTTCAATTAACGTATTAATGTTGGAACAAGGACCTTCGGAAGAAGAAGAAATATTCCATGCAAGGAGAGAACAATTAGCGGAGGCGGTAGCGACAAATACATTCTTAGCCGAGGGTTGATAGGAAAATAGGAATTTATTTTTGTTTGTGTGCATTTCTCGATCTAAGGCATTTAGTGAGCAGCCTTTATGGTATTAACGACCTTTTTTTAATTTAAAAAATAATTTGCGTATCAGTAGTATAACATTGTAAAAAACGAAGAATTTTTTTTTATGTAGTAAGAAATTAAAAAAACAAATCCGAAGTTAAAATTTTCATAGTATTATTGAATTATTATCTGTTACATTTATTTTCTTTTAGTAAGCTTTTCGTAACACTTTTTAACACTTGCTTAAAAGGATAAGATGGAAACAACAGCACACTGTTACTCATGAAAAGAAATTCTTAGCTACTACAGTTTTGTCAAAATCGATTTTTCATCTAATCTAATCGATTGTTATCGATTAACTTTAACTGTCATTTGACTTATAATCACATCCCTATTTATTTGGTACTAAATATATCGAATATTATTGAAATTAAAATTATATAAGGGTATAAATATTTACAAGCATTTTTTCCTAATTGCATTTTTTGCTTCATATCTTTTTTATGTAAGAAGTATGATATTTTTTGTAACTTTTATTAATTTTTATTAATATAATTTTCTGTTTATGAAATAAGCTATTTATGCGCAGTATTTTTCAACAGTTTATGCTTTTTAATGTAGCATTTCTTTTACTTTTACAAATAAAATTCTATTTTAAACGGAATAGTTTTCTTTAATGTATGTTAGGTTTGTCATTTCGCGTAGTTATCTTGGTAAGATTTTTACACTTTTGTTTTGGATGGTGTTTTTTTTTTTTTTTTTTTTTTTTGGTATTGGCATGATTTTGTAATTGTCTAACATTTTTATTGTTATTTGTTATGTACTAGGTGTTTCTAATCTCCCTTTTCAAAAACTGTCCCTGTTATAAATCATATAAAATCTAATACGCGATTGCTAATTTAGGAATGATGTACAGATTACGATCACGATCTACATATGCCTACACTGAATCAACAGTATCTCGTTTCCGAACTGTAAGCCACATGGGATATATTTTTTTTACATAAACACTACCAAAATGAATATTGTGAAAGTCTGTCGAACCTACGAAGTTTTGTCTTACTCTGTTTTATGGCGTGAAACGAAAGGAAACGAGTCGAAACTTACTATAGTTTAGTTTAAAATAGCTTAAAATTTACGATTCAAAAGAACTTGTAAAAGTCTATTTAAATAAAGATAAAATTAATTTGACTTTGACTTTTACTTAGAGTATAGTTATGACAGATTTATAAAATTTTTAAGAATGGTCCATTGTATCGAGTTGAGGGTACTTTAACATTTGAGTTTTTGTCAGCCGTCGCTAATCTACTACCCGAATTGGGAATGCTTGTAAAGATTTAATTGTGATCAGTTTTGTTGTGATATTCAATGTGTAATCAGCATGTTTTGTGTTTTACGGTTTGATAAATCGTTTACTTGATGTCTGTAAAAACCTTCAGAGAGCAACATGAGCACTCGGTCAAAATAATATATTGTTAGCAATAATTTTGTGTCGCGGGTGGCAGTAGACGTCATCACGTCGGCTGCCTTTATAAGGGGCGCTGCTGAGCGTCACAGGGCACTCACTCACCGGCCGGCTTACAGTGCGGAAGCTCTGTCCTAACGTCAACGCTTGTCTTGTGTTTTAAATTCACCCTCATTAATGTTAACATTTTGTTATTTCAAATTCATGTTAAAAGTCATGTCAATTTATGTTTGTAACGGCCCCTGGCCGAATAAATGTTTATTTAAAAATTCAATTAATATTCCTTTTCCAATAATATATATAGTTTTAAACTCGTTTTCGTAATAATTAGTGTTAGTATATGTACAATAATATTATCAATCGTTTTGGGAAGTATTATCGTTCGTTTTTCCGAAGGCAACATTATCTATTTTCATCCTTTAAGTCACGCAAAGATGATGACATATGTATAGCACCTTCAAATCAGAGCGTCTATGATACTGACTTTTGGATGAACTTTCAACGATTATTAACTGTTTACCAAATTATGATTATATTTTGCCATATTTCATAACATATAAGTTGGTTTAATACCGGAATAATAATATTCTACCTCATTCTTCGGTTTTAATCTATAACTATATGTGTAATTAAATATATAGCATAATTAATGGTTACATCTCCATGATTAAAGTTAACGTAAATTTTTGGTTACATAATATGTAGTTTAATATTACTGTTATTTGTGATTTTAATTTCTGTTCCACCTAGTATTTTTAATTTTAGAATAATAATGCCAATTTTTATTAGTAATATATTATTTTATTAGTAATATTCAATATTTAGTTTATGGTAAAATAGCTTAAAATTGACGATTCAAAAGAACTTGTGAAAGTCTATTTGAATAAAGATAATTTGACTTTGTCTTATTCAATCATGTCTGAAAAACGAGACCAAAAGTTTTACATGCTCTCTGAAGTGTAAACGATATTAATAAATACTAAACGGTGTACATCGATAGTAGGGTAGTTAGCATATTTTTTAATTAACACTATTTTAGTATAACTTTCTGATACCAACTTTTAAAAATATATAGTCACCTACCTACTCTATTAACTGTAAATATATTTAAACACTAAAATGTTGACATTATAATTATATTACTTTGTTTTTCAACTTCCAGGTATACAAATGCCCGAAATGCATGAGATTCACAACTCAGAACTATGATACTTTGGAAGAGCACTTCGATTTCTGCTTGGACGATTTCTAGTACATCCGTCCTTTTCTCGCAACCGCCTGTAGAGCAAGACAGCTGTATGGTAAAGTCCCAGTGACTTGCACTTTTTGACAGATAATCTTTTGACAACATATGTACCTGTAATGAACAATGTATTTGGGATTAAAGTCAAAGAAATGTTGAATTTTGCTATTAACGTTGAATAAGAAAAATATTTTTTTAAAGTTAATGACGTTTTTATTTTAAGACAAATTGGTTTGCCAAAATTTATGTGTCAAAATTGACATGTCTTATGTTCCTGATTATTATTCAATATTAATGCTAAATTACTGACAAATATTGCCGAATATAATTACAGAGAATAGCAATTAGTATGTGTGAGATTTAGCGTCTAGAAGTCTATTTTATGAATGTTATTTAAGTCTATACTTAATGTGTTCTCGCTATATTTCACGTCGAGAATAAAATAGAGCGAGATAGAACACTGTTTAGCTAAATCAGATGCAATTAAAGTTTATATACAAAGCTTATTCAATTATTTTGAGAAAACAAATTAAATATTTACCTTTCACATAGTAAGGTAAGGTAGAGATATAAATTGTTATCGACTATTACATGAAATGTAATAGTTGTAATGATTGTTGTGTGTCGTTGTTTCTCTTGTTCTAATAAACGATAAACTTGATAATTTCTTCAGTGCTGTTGGCAACTAAATCGAAGATATGTCAACTTCACACTTCAACCCTTGAGTAAATGGCTCTTCATATTTTATGCCTTGACTTTGGGGTCTATGTTTGTTAATAGCGTAAATTATTTTAACGAGTCAACCTCTGAAGTCCTTATTCAAGTTTAGGGATGACTGAATATGTCAGTATCTCCAGTCTTTAAGTTTACCGTCTAATGTAGCATTTTTTCGGAGGTCACTTGTATGAGCCACGTGCCTACTCTACTACCTCTGGGTTGCAATCGACGGGACCAACCCTTTCTAAATTGTCTGCATTTTTCATGTAAGCTTATGAACTGTTCAAGTCGCTTCATGCAATGTTACCGCAATAAATTATCATTTGTAAGTCCATTGGCTCTCATATTTTCACCTTGGACGTGCTAGTTTGAGTTTCAAATATTTAATTAACTTATTAGAAAAAGAAAGTGGACTTACTTTCTGTTTCGGGTTTGTGGTTGGTTGGCAGCGAGAATATGTTAGAGGAATAAGCTCAACTTTGGAAAAACTGTTTAAAACATTGCTCAGCTATTTTTGGGGGGAAATCAGGGCTGGTTTGATTGTCTGGCTACTCGATTCTGCTGCTCTTGTAGCTGATGATTTCATACTGTTGTAGGGCGACGCACACACACTCGCTATGAAAGGTATTTTGTAGGGTACTCTACAAAACTACACAATGTGGTTTAAGCGTCGTTGAGCGCTGTAAATCGTTGTGCATGTACTCGTATGGAAATAAATTTACATTGCCAACCAAACACACGGCACAGATAAAAACTATCCACTTCAATGGTAAAAATAAATGAAATTCAAATATTAACAAATTTTGTAAATTTTTAGGTTTTTAAAAAGTTGTTCTTCGATAACGCCTAAGTCAGAATCCAAATTTCTAGATAGTCTTGTATCAATGTACGTGTAAAGTCATGTAAATTAAGTTGTTACATTTTTAGTGTTCAGATTGCGGTCATCGTAGTGTTAGTCGATTATTTTATCGATATCTCGGTTCGGGAATATAGTAACTTTTAAACAATCGATACTATAAAAACTTCGACATTGTTTTATCGCCTCGGAAGATTATTAATTTTTTTTTTTCTAGCAAGTATAATTATGTATAGATATTTCTTGTGGGAACATATATAGATTGAACTGTATATGTATTGATTTGATGTGGTTTTATAAACGGTTAAATTTTGATTATGTTCATTCATACGAGAAATATCAACTTTCAGTTTGAGCCTAAAATGTTAAGTTTGCTACTTCAGGTGACAAAAATAGTATTACTTAAAAAGAGATTGAGCTATTTTGAAAGTTAGAACCGAGGTATACATTGTGTAATAATAATTATAGTGTATCTGATCTTGGGTATAATTATTATTAATTAATTATTTTATATTAACATAAGGATGTACCAATTTTATTTTACCCAAGAGCAGATTTGTTTTCTTTACTTACAAAAAGAGATTTTTTTGTATTACTATAAATTTTCAATGTATTTAGTTCCTCGAATTTTTTCTTAACGCATTTGGCAGGATGTGTGTATTAATATTGTAGTACTTTTATTGCTCCTTATTGTTTTAAACGTATGTTGATTTTCGTTCATCATTTTAAAATGTAATTTAAATTAAAAATCATTTGTGATTATTTTTAAATTAAATAAAATACAGGAAAGATTCTCATCTATCTATATAAAAACGTCAGACTTTCTAATTCTAAACCCTATAATGTTTCCAAAGCTGTTACTGTCACATAGTGGCATTTGACATTAACATGTGTCATTTATGTCAATGAT